>CM038794.1:277946875-279146875 GCA_021764765.1 Vicia sativa
AGAACACAAGCCTCTCAACCAAGTCCTCCAACGGTGAATAGTCTTCTATATTTGACCATCCCCATAAAGGATGATCTAGAACTTAGTTTCAACTTTGATCCCGATGCATCTTGCAAAATCTTACAAAAATCGGTAAATCTTAGATCTCTCTTTGATACAGCGAGTTAATGAAACAATTGCAAATTCACAATTATTAGAAGATAAATCTACCTTGACCGTAACAGGAATAATGATACTAATATGTATCATACCCAAAATTTGCCCTCTATTCCTCAAGACATTTCCTTGTCCATACTCGAAAATTCCTCGAGGTTGACGGACAAACCTCTCTGAACAATCAACCCAAACTAGGGTTTGGCAATTCGAGTCCGGATGGATTTTCAACAACGATAGTCATCATGCCTCCTCATATGCTTCAAAGGTTCTCCATGTCAAGTTTCAAGCCTCACAAGTCAAGTTTCCTCGACAATTGCTCGGATGGTTGAAAATCGGTTGTATTGGACAAAAGTCAATTGTGGTCAACATCTATTCAAACTTCATGATTTTGGTCAACATCCTCATTTTGAAGTTACATTCATCATTTGATCAAGGGGTTCTATAGGTGGCGTACCCTATTTGTTCTCCATCCTGACATGCCTATTGATTTTGAAGACCTAAAGAGATCACAGATTCAACTAAAGAAGAAAGGATACGTTTGAAGCTTCGGTGCTATGCAAGTGAGAAGAAGGTACTAGAGTTGACCAAGCTACTTCACGAGGAAGCGGAACATCAGCGCCTACGGCACCAAGAGGAAAGCGCCCATGGGAGACTTAGAGCTTTATGATTTTATGCTTTTCTTTTATTTTTGAACTATCTTTGTACTTCAAAGAAAGAATAAAAGAGAACTAATAAATGTTTGTTCGTTGCTTGTTTCTAAATTTAAATTCTTAAGGTCCTTGAAAATATTGCATTGCATACATAAACATCATATCATGGCATAACATCTCATACTTGGTACATTGAAGATTGGTTTTCTCATTTTCTCGCTATTTATTTTAGTAGAAATGGCTCTTGAGCAGTGTCAAAGATCTCGAACTCAGAATGTTCGGTTCAGAAGATGTTCACTAGCTTGGTCCAAGGCCAAGAAGATGCTGAAGAAGCTCATCGAAAAGAAGAGAATGGTTGGTGTTCTCAACATGGGTAGACGTTACAAAGGTGGTCCTAAAGTGGTCAGAGGATAGAGCTCTCGAGAAAGTGTCAAGGCGGAAAGTGTCAAGGGCAGCAGCGAAGATGATCGGCGTGAACACGAGAAGAAAGGAGAAGACTATGAGGATCGTGCTCGATGAGGATGACAAATACAAGCAACAGAAGACCTGAATGTTGTGGAAAATTTAAAGATGTCGGGACTGAATTTTGATGATCGAGACTCGTCCCGGTGTGGTGATTCCTCCAAATTCAAGTTCTGCTTTTGCCAAGTATGATGGCATTTCTTGTCAGCTGCATTTGAAGTCATATTGGAAGATTAACCCCTTGCAGTGAAAGTTGTGGATGCATTATTTTCAAGAATTTTGTCAGGAACTCAATTGGGTAGTATTGTCGACTAGAAATGACCGTATTCGTTACTTAGGTGACTTAGCGGATGCTTTCTGAGACAGTATAGATACAATGTTGAATTGGCACCTTCGCGTACAACTACGAGCATGTCTATATGGGTCATGTGAGAAGTTCAAAGTATGCTCGAAGTAGAGAGATCTAGCAGGAAGTTCAACCACCCTTGTCCCATAGGGAGTTGGTTGATATGTTCATGAGAACAACTGCAGGCCCATTCTTCAATCATCGATTGGAAACTCTTGACCAGATTCAGGAGTTGATATTGAAAGGAGAGCGATTGAAAAGTATCAAGAGGGAAAGATCTGTGTAGTCATCCTCAATCGCCGCAAGAGATCTTTTCGGTAAGAAAGAAACTAATGCTTTGTATGGTCGAAAATCCGAGCCAAGACCGACCGCTCAATCATGTGACAATTGTGATCCAATCCTACATCGACAACATCGTCGAGACAACACGGAACCGTAACGCGCACACGAAGACGCTTTACAAAGATCAACATGCCATTGTCACAAGCCTTGCAACACATGTTGAAAGCAAAATGACACCTTGAGATCCTCCTCAAAACATCAACACTTCCTCTCGAGATACAATCCTAATGCTAAGTGTGCTTATCACTCCAATGGCCTGTACATTGACAAGCGTTGGACTCAAGAACAAGATTCAAGATATGGTTGAAGCTAAGCGATCGAGTTGACCCTCCCGCTGAGACTCGAACGTGATCAATGCTCCTATGCATAACCATGACAAAAGTTCCAATGCTATTGGCGATAACTCTTATGTTTTCAACTTAGATGACTGACCATTCCTCTAATGATATTAAGAAGAATTTCGCAAGCGTGTCAATCCGGGATGCCGCAGAATTGTCGTTGGTGCCCATCTCTACCGACGGCTGTGCTTGGTCGAGAAGACGGTTCGGCATGATGAAAACCGCCAAATACTATTTCTTAAACCGTCACCGTGGAGAGTGTGTGAAGATATGTCCAAGAAATTGAAGATCGAAATTAGAATGAAGCAGATCGATGTGGGATACCTGGGGCAACCAAGTGGAAAGTTCGACACATGGTTAAGTATACTGCTCTCAGAGCTACAAGATTCATATCAAGACGAAGGCACCAGATAGGTGGCGATTTCCTAAGACTATGCCGATGTTAACACAATAAGGATTTCCTCTCGATCCAGGCTTAGAGTGGCACCTCTCATCATTACTTCTCCCGACTCCATACTCCTCGACAAAGTTATTCCTGGGACTATGGATCCAAGTTTATTATCATGGTGTCAAGCAAGACCCTCGACCATTGAAGATCTTACTTGAAACTACCATTCACGACATTAACAATGTCACGGATCAAATAAGGTGACGTAATCAAGAGTGTTCTCTCTTGAGATCTCTCTCCAAAGACATCGCATGACTCACCGCATTCCAAATTATTCAACCGCCCCGAAACTAGAGGGAAAGAACTGACTCATCCTTTCGGCACCAAGTACCAAAGGAAGTTCAAGATACCCAAATAAGAAATGGAGGAAATTAAGATTATCAAGAAGAGTGACTACAATGTTGTGGAATTGGAATGACTGCATCCAAGATATCCGTGCTTGCTCGCTTGTGCTCGAGGCTCATGCTAATGCCTTGGTGAAGTTTCAAGAATGCTCATGTACCGCAAGACACTACTATGATCAATTTGAAGTTTGTATTGCTAGCCTGGCCGCCAACAACGGCCTAGGTTTCTCGATGTCGATTTGACTCCTTCGGAAGAAACACAACAAAGCCTTGCATCTCTCGTTGAATGCAAAAGGCGTTATATTGTCCCATGTTTTGGTTGATACGGTTCGCTCGAATATCCTACCAAAAGCGCTTTCAACCGACTTGATGTTGAAGGATTGGCTCAAGCCCAGGACATAAGTGAGAGCTTTGATGGTTCTAAGTGACGTTGCTTGGAGAGCCCATTCTACCTATTAAAGTCGATTCCCGACTTTTGATTCCACTTTCTTTGTCATGGACATCCGTCATACTTCGCCTACTCTGACGCCTCGATACATGGGGGCGGTATTTTCACCCTCTGCATCGAAGTGAAATACCGGGAAGGGAGGTTGTTACGATGTGGTGTAAGAGTATATGGTCGACCATCTACGGTCTTCCGATATCTCGAGATGGAAGGTGAATTCTTCGAGACTCCGCCAAGCTTTTGAAACAATCCCCAGTCATGCCTGCTGACTCCTTACTCGAAATTACACAAGTTCGCCAGATGGTCGATAAGTGCCAAAATGTAGTTATTTTGTATATACATTTTGGCACTTATTCGTTTTTGTTGATATTCTTTGAATAAATCCCCGCTTTTAGTATATTTGTGTACATAATAGAATATTTGAGTTTTGTGTAAATATTGTATCATTTGATAGTTTTCATCTCTTTTATAGGTATTCATTCATAATTGGAGCATTGAGTAATAAAGTGTCAAGACACGGCTTCAAATGCGCGATTTGGGCATCGATCAACGAATAAAGCTCAAATTCAAAGAATAAAAATCATCAATAAAGCTTGATATTCATTCATGGTTAGATAGATCATTGAATAAGCTTTCCAACGCTCAAACCCGCAATTCCGGTTACGGTTCTCAAGATATGGCAAAACAAATGTCGAATATAATGGATCCTTTGGGCAAATAATATGCCGAGCGCCTCCTACATATCGTAATTTTTAAAAGGGCTCAAAACACATTTTTAGGTTATGGGTTGGGTATTTTGAGTCCCAACACCATCACCTTCATTTCTTTGGTAGATTAGCTTAGAAAACAACATTGGAGCTTGCATTTTGATGATTGAGGTAGATTGCTCTTCGATTGCTTTGACAACCAATGTAGATTTGTGGTTTATCTCTTCTCCTCTTTGTGTATTTTCTTTTTTGGGTTTGTATGTATTTCTACCATAACTCTTGTATATTTATTGTCTTTGGCTTGTATAAAGTTTGCTTTACTAATTTGTGTTTGATTATCTTGGGTTTTACTTTATGTTAGGGATTTGAGCTTTGCTAGGATAGATTGCTTAGATTCTTACCTAGGATGTTATCTGTTAGTTTCTAATGCTAGGAATGGGTTTAGATCTAACATTCACTATAGAGTACCGAACTTAATGCCTCGCGCAGTGAAGTATGCTAGGAATAGATATGGAGGTGACGCGAATGATTTCTATGTTGTTAGATATGCCAGAATGGATATTGAGATGATTTAGGAGGATTCTCAATTTGGGTTAGAAATAGCTTAGGTCAGAGAGGTATGTGATGACACGTATTTGTGTATCGTAGGCGAGTATGACATGGGTGGTAGATTTAAGTGTGACGGTAGTTTACATTCGCTTACAAGTTGTCTATCTTTTATACCTTTTGTTCATTTACTTTTTGTCTTTTATTTTCATTTTTTTAATCTCAAACTCATTAACGGTAGAATTGTCGAATAGCAATCAATAACCAATCTCTGTGGACACGATACGATATAACCTAACCGGTATATATCACCTAAAAAATAATACCAACTCTTTGCTTGTTGCTATACTGCCAACAAAATGGCGCTGTCGGGGATTGGTTTTATTGGTTTTGTATTGCGATAATTCCGTTGTTTTTGAGTTTTGTAATTAATGTATATGTTGTATAGAATTTGTATATGAACTTGTATATTGTTACTTGTACATGTTGTGTGCTTACTTTCCATACTTGTACATATTTGTGATTTTCTTGTTTTCATGTGATGTTGTGAATTGTCTCGTATAATAGCGTTTGTTGTGTGGTTGTTAGGACACTTTCTTTAGGTTTCTGCGGTGTGGCAATACCATGGCATGATGAGAGGAGGTTACTAGTGTTCACACAAGAAAGGCGTCGAGCTTACGGTAAAACAAGCATGTTTGTTTATGTTTGTTTATGTGTGTGGTGACTTGTGTTTTAACAAGTTGAAATAGGACTTGCTCTTAATTTCAAATTTTCACTTTTCAACTTGTTAATTCCTTTTCACCAATTGTGTGTATTGTTATTTGCTTTTGTTTTGTTATGTCAATTTGTTATTTTCCACAAGTTTGTAGTGTTTTAGCTTGTGGAAGTGTTATGTATTGTAAATATTGTTTAGATGTGTAAATGAGTTGTATAGGTGTAAGTGGAGCTTGCATAGCGATTTACCTATTTGCATTTTTCGAACTAGTGTAGCCAAACCTCATTGGCCGTCACATGCTTATCAGAGCCAATGAATTCTTTAAAATTTCACTTGTTTTCCTTTTCCACTTTCACCAAGGCTTTTTGTATTGAATAAAATTAGTATTGTTTTTCTAATTCTTTTGTTATTGTTTGGACTCAAATTTTGGTCAGTAACTTGAAGACTTTGAGGTGATTTTCCTAGTTTGATCGTTTCTTCATCGGATGTATGGTAATGATAGTTTCAAAGTTGGTACACGCGGTACTCGCTTATCGCTTTCTATAGCATAACATGTTTAGGAAATTTATCATTTGTATAATTAGTATGCTATTCATTCTTTTTGCATTACTTGCTCATGAATTGAATCACTTCAGTTCCTCTTTTTACCCATAAATGTGAGGAAGCTTTCCATTGTTTACATATGAGAGTCCACATTCTTGTTTTAACTGGATTTTATTATGCTTAATCTTTAGTTTTGTATTGATTGTATGATTGCAAGAAAATGATCAAGGCATTTTGTTGATTTTGAGCATAACTACCTTGGCCAAATATTCAATTCACCTTGTGAGTGTGTGATCCTTTGTTAGCCCCTTTGAACTTTTATTAACATCTATTTTTATTTGAACTTGATGCTTGTCTATGAGTGTCAATTCACTTTTTTTATGGATGTTGATTTCTTTGTTTCTTGAACCCTCAACTATATGTTGTTGTATGGATTTTTACCTTGCCTTAGAAAGTAGGGAGTATTCACACATTAATGTTGATTGAATTCAAGTTGGGGAGAGGAATGTTTATGTGCTTATGTTGTGATTGATATGAGGTTGAGAAAAGAAAAAGAAAAAAAAGAAAAAAAAAGTGAAAAAGAAAGATTAGAAAAAGAAAGAAAAAAGAGAAAAGTTTTGAAAAAGAAAAACAAAAAGAGTAGGAATAATGTTGTGTTAATAAGTGAGGTGTTTTGGTTTGACAATTTGTGATGAAGAAGAAGTTTGATTGAAATTGTATTGTTTGAAACTTTGTGAGTTCATCACCCCTTAGGTTTAGGCAAGTTTTTGTTTCTATTAGCTTTAGGACTTATCACTTGTTTGTTAACAAGCCACATTACAACCTTGAAAAGCCTTGTGATTCTTGCATTTGTATTTTCAATACGTTTTGGATGAATGCATAATTTAGTTTTTGTTTGCAAGATTGTGGAGGAGTGTTTTTTATCCCTCACCTTGTGTGTTCTTCATCTGATAAATTTTTGCTAGGTGTGATTCATGATTGAGCTTGTTTTGTTTTAGAATGTTTTGCATAATTTTTGTACTTAGGATTTGTTTCGTTTATATGTTATTGTTGTAGTATAGTGGTAAGTTTGTATTTGTCGTGTACATTTTCGTTTGAACCATACATTTGTTTTCCGCTTTAAAAACTTGTTGATTCGTGATTATTTGATTATCATTCTTTATTTCTTTGAGTTACTTGACTTTGTTTGAGGACAAACAATGTTTCAAGTTGGGAGAGTTGATAAGTGCCAAAATGTAGTTATTTTGTATATACATTTTGTGGCACTTATTCTTTGTTGATATTCTTGAATAAATCCCGCTTTTAGTATATTTGTGTACATAATAGAATAATTGAGTTTTGTGTAAATATTGTATCATTTGATAGTTTTTCATCTCTTTTATAGGTATTCATTCATAATTGGAGCATTGAGTAATAAAGTAAGACACGGCTCAAATGCGCGATTTTGGCATCGATCAACGAATAAAGCTCAAATTCAAAGAATAAAATCATAAATAAAGCTTGATATTCATTCATGGTTAGATAGAGCATTTAATAAGCTTTCCAACGCTTCAAACCGGGCGCAATTCGAAGTTACTGGTTCTCAAGATATGGCGAAAACAAATGTCAATATAAGCACCCGAAGGCGAATAAATACCGAGCGCGCCCCGACATCGAATTTTTAAAGGGGCTCAAACACATTTTTAGGTTATGGGTTGGGTATTTTGAGTCCCAACACCATCACCTTCATTTTTTGGTAGATTAGCTTAGAAAACAACATTGAGCTTGCATTTTGATGATCGAGGTAGATTGCTCGATTGGTTTGACAACCAATGTAGATTTGTGGTTTATCTCTTCTCCTCTTGTGTATTCTCTTTTGTTGGGTTTGTATGTATTTCTACTCATAACTCTTGTATATTTATCGCCTTTGGCTTGTATAAAGTTTGCTTTACTGAATTTGTGTGGTGATTATCTTGGGTTTTTACTTTATGTTAGGATTTGAGCTTTGCTAGGGATAGATTGCTTAGATTCTTACCTAGGATGATTATCGTTAGTTTCGAATGCTAGGAATGGGTTTAGATCTAACATTCACTATAGAATACCGAACTTAATGCCTGCGTTGGTGAAGTATGCTAGAATAGATATGGAGGTGGTTAAATGATTTCTATGTTGTCGAGATATGCCAGAATGGATATTGAGATGATTTAGGAGGATTCTCAATTGGGTTAGAAATAGCTTAGGTTGTGAGAGGTATGTGATGACATGCATTTAGCATCGTGGGCCGAGTATGACATGGGTGGTAGATTTAAGTGTGACGGTAGTTTACATTCGTTCGACAAGTCATTTCATCTTTTATACTTTTGTTCATTTACTTTTTGTCTTTATTTTCATTTCTTTTAATCTCAAACTCATTAACGGTAGAATTGTCGAATCCAGCTAATCAATAACCAATCTCTGTGGACACGATACGATATAACCTAACCATATATATCACGGTAAAAATAATACCAACTCTTTGCTTCGCATTATCTGCCGCAACAATGGCCCTCATCAAGGATGCTTGTAGAGTGAAGAAGTAGTAGTGCTATTTGGGGTCGCTCACCGATCTTCCTTTCAAATCGACAAGACGTTTAGGCTTCACCATCAAAGGTCAGAAGATGATACGCCACTGAACGTGTCGCCCACTTCACTTTCAAAGCATCAACAAAGATGAAGTCCATGCTATAGAAGGCGACAATGACTTTGACATCTAAGTGGATCTTCCAACTCCCGACAATGACTCAAGATTGGAAGGCGAAGACGCCATACCAATCTCCTTAGACATGAGTAATTGCTTTTGTTTTCTGCTTTGCTTTTCGCTTCTCTATGCTTTGAATAATAAACTTTAAAGCCTAGTGCCTTGCCAAGGGCGTCATGGCTCGTTTGTGAGGGTTATTATCTGTCATTTGCATATTTTCATTCAATAGAATCGTTGGACTTTGCATTTAAATGTTGTTTTCTCTTTTACTTTATCACCCCTTAGCTATGTGTTCTTACACACACCCGCGTGATACACTGCAGAATCACTCCAAATCTCGTTGATAACAGCTATGCTATTGCTAAATATGACTTCGAGTTATACAGCCACATGAAGAGTCAGTTGAAATTGTGAATTTGGGTACTGATGAAGACAGGAAAGAGATCAAGATAGGAGCGGGTTTTAAGAACAGTGTCAAAGAAAGATTGGTTCAGATGCTACGAGACTATATTGAGGTTTTTGCTTATTCATATGAAGACATGCCAGGCCTAGACATTGATATTGTGGTACATCGGTTATCGACAAAAGAAGGTTTTCTCCCAGTGAAGCAGAAGGTTCGTCGCATGCGTCCTGAGATGTCTGAGAAAATCAAAGCTGAAGTTATGAAGTAGTTCAACGCCGGTTTCATAGCCGTTACTTCTTATCCACAGTGGGTTACAAGCGTAGTGCGATACTAAGAAGGATGGTAAAATACGAATGTGTGTGGACTACAAAGATCCGAACAAAGCGAGTCAGAAGGCGATTTCCCACTTCCTCATATTGATATTACGGTTGACAACACCGCCAACATAAGGTCTTCTCCTTCATGGATGGTTTCTCCGCCACAATCAGATCAAAATGGCTCCAAGACATGAAGAAGACTACTTTTGTTACAATGGGGCACTTTCGCTACAAGGTTATATCGTTGATTTGAAAAATGCAAAGCCACTTACGTGCCATGGTGGCACTATTTCATGACATGATTCACCACGAGATAGAGGTTTACGTCGATGACATGATAGCTCGATCACAGAGTGAAGAAGAACATCTCGACCATTTGCGGAAACTGTTTGATAGGCTGAAGAAGTACAGACTGAGACTTAATTCCAACAAGTGCACCTTTGGAGTCAGATCCGGTAAGCTCCTAGGATTTGTGGTCAGTGGTAAAGGTATTGAAGTTGACCCCGCCAAGGTTAAAGCTATTCAAGAAATGCGACTTCCGCACTAAGAAGGAAGTCGAGGTTTCTTGGGCCAATTGAACTATTGCGATTCATTGCACATCTGGTACTTGTGAGCCAATTTTCGTTCTTGAAGAAAGATCAAGTGGTGGAATGGAGCAGCGATTCCGGATTGCGTTTGACAAAATCAAGGAATACTTACGAAATCCTCCCATTACGATGCCACCTACGAAGGAAGACCTCTTATGATGTACTTGGCGGTGTTAGAGAACTCAATGGGTGTGTGTTGGGGCAACACAGTGAAGTCGGTAAAAAGTATGCAATATACTACCTTAGAAAAAGTTTACCGACTATGAAACAAGATACTCACAAAATGAGAAAACTTGCGCTTTGGCTTAGGCTTGCCGACTAAGACAATATATGTTGACTCACACTACCTTGTTGATCTCCAAGATGGATCCGATAAAATACATATAGAAACAGCTCTCCGGAAGAATAGCAAGATGGCAAATGATCTTGACCAGTACGACATCCAAGATACTTCTCAAAGCGATCAAAGGAAGTCTAGTAGCGATCATTTGGCTCATTGAAACACCCGGCGAAAATCAATGGATATAACTATATATCAATGAAGTCGCCATCGAGCGTTTTATCCGCCAAGAGGAAAGGTAAACATCGAGTAAACACGAACGAAGAAATCACGGCGACGACGAGATCGTAAGGAAGTCTACGCGAGGGAAGGGATTAGCACCACGTCCGTAGTACTACCGGTATCCGCTTTACTTTCTATCTAATGGGTGTAAAGGTCTAACTATATACGTACATGGTATAAGGTATGCATATGTAAAAAAAAAAAAAAAAAAAAAAAAAAAAAACGGGGAAAAGAAAATATTTACAAAGGTTGCTCGATCTAGCCCCGCCGACAGGATGCCCACGTATTCCCTCGTGCAATGGAAAGTCGAGTCCGTAGTTCGCTCACTTTTTTGATTGGTTTGTGTTTTTAGATTAGCGAAAATAGCAAATATGACGAAACACCTCCATGATGACGAAACATTAGCTACGACGGATGACGAAACAGAAAACGGAATGATGAAACATCAAAACGAGATAACGAGACATCAAAGGATGAGATGGCGAAACATCGAGGATGAGATGGAGAAACATCGAGGATGAGATGGCGAAACATCAACAACAAACAGACGGCTAAACATCCTAGACTAATTGGTTTGTATCTTTTACTTTTGAAAAGTTTGATTATTAGAGTATTTTAATGCACTTGACAAAACAAGATTTTAGTTTTAAGGATGCAAAAGGATAAAGGTAAAATGGCTAAGGAAACTAACCTACTTCTAAATCCTAATGTTATCATGCAAAGTTGATCCTAAGTTATGGATATAAACAAGGGAAGATCTACCTAAAGTTATCATGCATGGATGCTAACTAAATGTCTATTTAGTTCAAACTTGGAGAAGAATGAACTAAAGATCCTATGGGAACATGGCAATCTCATAAAAGAGATAAAGAAGCAAACAAACACATTTAGAATGAATGATAAGACATATATGGCAAAACATCATGTAAAGGATAATAAGATGCATGAATGACAACACATTAGGAATGGATGACAAAACATCATGATAATAGACATGGATGGTAAAACATCATATGAAGAAAGATAAAATATGCATGGACATGATGGTGAAACATTATACAAAGATAAAATATGCATGGACATGATGGTGAAATATTATGTACAAAGATAAAATATGCATGGACATGATGGTGAAACATTATGTGCAAAGATAAAATATGCATGGACATGATGGTGAAACATTATGTACAAAGATAATATGCATGGACATAATGGTGAAACATTATGAAGAAAGATAAAATATGCATGGACATGATGGTGAAACATTATGTACAAAGAGGGTGATGATGATACCTAACGGAGAAAGTCCGTTGCCCCTTCAACACGCACAAAAAGAAAGTTATCCGAAACGCCATCGTCCATCAAGTGTGCACGAGTTGTATCAACAACGATCATGAACTCATTTTCATTAGTAAATATCACAAGAAAAGCTATGTGTTCATTGGTGAAGTAGTTCTAAACTATTACAAACCATATGGAATGGGGATACAAGTTTATGAATGGGATGTATCGTATCAAGAGTCCGAATAAAAGTCCAAATAATACAACCAAATCGAAATGGATCAAATAATTAAACTAAGAATAAATAACATCATGATGGTGTGAGAAACGCCTCAAGTACTTCAAGGCATCGAACAAAACTTCGCCATCAGATGAACATCGATGGAAATCCCTTGCACACTCAACAAATGGATTAGAAATAACAAGGTAGGGTGATAAAACACTAAGCTACAAATGACTATACATCAAGAAGATAATGGATAATGACAACACATCAAATAAGAAATGTATGGATGGTAAAACATCAAATAACAAATGTATGGATGGTAAAACATCAAATAAAAATGTATGGATGACAATACATCAAGACATAAATGGTGACACATCGATATGGAGGATGAAGCATGTTGAAACATAATACGTAAATGGATGATAAAACATCTAACAAGAAAGATATGGATGATAAACATCATCGCATGCATGAATGATAATACATCAAGGCGTGGATAACAATACATCATATAAAAGATGGATGAGCGAGACATCGATAAGAAATGTATAGATGGTGAAACATCAAACATAAATGATAAGACATCGATGAAACATGATATAACGAAATGGATGATAAAACATCTAACAAGAAAGATATGGATGATAAAACATCAAATATGCATGCATGAATGACAATACATCAAACATGGATGACGATACATCGTATATGAAATGGATGAACAAAACATCGATAATAAGTGTATGGATGACAATGCATCGGACATAGATGATGAGACATCATAAAGCATGCAAAATCATAATGCACATGGTGCGAGGAAGAAGTAAAGTAGCGGATACCTAACGGAGAAGGTCCGCTTCCTCTTCAATGCGCACAAGATAAGAAAAATCTTTATAAAGCATCCTTGTTTCCTTGGTGATGAGTATCCTCTTTGGTCTTGTCTTGATCATCCAATAATCAAGTATCCAGGTGTATCACGTTCGATCACGAATCCATGGCAATAAAAACAACGAAATGAGCATCGTGGCAATAATTCAATAATGATCAAAGCATAAGAAATAAAATTCTAAGCTACAAAGAAACGAAATTCTAAACTACTTTGATCTATATGAGAATGGGAAACAAATTCAAAATTAAAGATGCATAGAATCGACACTACGATAAAAAATAAAAGACAAAAGCAGACTAAATGAAATTAATTAACTAACTAGTTGAATTAACCTATTTAATAAAATTAATCAACAAAATAATTAATTAAACTAAACAAAATATCTTTAATCTAATTAAATAATTAAACAAATAATATTTTTGCAATTTTGTCGAAACAAAAGTATTTACAAAATAAAGCAAAACAAAGAAATTTGGCTGAATTGAGTAAAAGGGGGTGTCAAGAGCAATTACCGGAACAATCGGCCATGGATCCGATATTTGACTTTGAGGGTGCAATGGAAGATCACTCTGGGGTCTGGATTTGATCGATGGATATCGATGGTCGAGATCAATGAAGTGCATAGGAAGCCACAGCATCGATGGAGATCCGATGGTGGAGAGGAGATTGCTACGGAGGAATACCATGCAATCAAATAATAACCACAAGGGCTTATTAAGGGCTAATTAACCAAAATTAAGGTTTAATGAAGAGCTTAATTAAGAGCTAATTAACCAAAATTAAGGTTTAATGAAGGGACCGAATCATAATCGAATAATCCTCTCTCTCTAGCCCACATTCTCTCACCTCTCTATGTTTCTTCAAATGTAAACACGTGAAAACCCGTAAAACGAAATCGGACTCGATTTGGCTCGAGGTGACGAACATCGCGGGCGATGATGACCACGATGTCGCCGGCGTTCGACGGCGGCGATGATGAATCACGCGGCAAATCCCTCCGCTTGCTCGATTCTAGATTTTCTTTGATTTTCCGCTTTGTTCTTGATCACGTTTGATGATGGTTTTGCGAACTCCTGGATTTGAGTAGATCTAAAAATAGATTTGTGAAACCCTAGCCTCCGATGATGACGATCGGTGGCGATGATGATGATCTTGGCTCGAAATGCGAAATCGAACCGCCTCGAGGTGAAGTGCTCGCGGCAGCAGCGGTGGCCTAGGGTCGCAACTAGCTCGGAGCTCTTTCCAAACTCTTCTTCCTCGAAATCGTAGCCTCAATCTTTCTCTCATCAATTTGATTTCGAAAATTAATTTTCAAGGGTTTTGTAGATTAAAAATGATGATAGGTTTTAGGGTTTCAATTAGCTTGCTATGTACATGAGCGCACTGCGATTTTATGATCTGTGATGGTTTTCTGGGTTTGTTCTCTACGGCTAGGGTTTCTCATGAACTGACCGAATCTCGATTCGCAATGAATCCTTTTATAGTTCGACAAACTGCTATTTTACGATTGATTATTCTCGATTTTTTTATACCGTGATAGCTTCGTGAATTTCAAAATGGGCTTGACTTGTGATTTCGACTTATTTTAAAAACTGCTTGGGCTGCTAGAGCATGTTATCTTCGATTTTTGTCTTGAACTATGCTTGCCCTCGCTTTATACACCTTTCATAACGAAACCAATTGTTTTTGTGATTTGCAATAGGAGTAGTTGGCTTATGATTGAAAATGCGATTCTGAACTTGTTGGCACCAAATACACGAGACTTTGGCAGCTTGAAAATGATTGAAAACCACCCCCTAATTTCCTGATTCCTCTACACAACCCTAATGATGAGTTAAAAAACTTTTGAAAACTTCTCTTGTTCATGTTTCAAGTTCTGACTTTAATTTGCTAACCAATTTGTTTTTGTCTTGTTTCATGTGCTATGATGATGAGGTTGGCAAGGCAAAGAAGAGGAATTTGTGGCCTAGCATGAAGCTTGGAGAAGAAAGCCTTGAGAAGATGGAGAAGGCAAGGGAACCATGGAACAAGATATGAAGAATTGAAAGTTTGGCCAAGAAAACTTCATAGAATAGCTTTAGGATTAAGAATTCTGTAAACTCTTGTGTAAACTTGTAATTTGAATTCAAGAATTGTAATTCTTTCTTTAATCATGAACTTGAAGAATTTTGTAGAAAACTTGGAATTGGATGAAAAAATTGAATGAATGAGAGATTCGAAACTTGTAGTTGATGAATGAGATAGCAAATGTAACTTGAAAATCTTGGACAAAACCATTGTTGAAACTTGAAGGATTCTTTGATTGAGTAACAAATGAGTCACTTGAATTTTGTGTAGAAAACATTAGGAACTTTGTAGAATTCTTGCAAGAACTACAACCAAACTTTGAATGGTGTACTAGAATTTAAGAGAAACATCAATCAAATTGCCTTAAAGCATGGTGCTTGGAAACAACAATCCAATTCTCAACTTTTTCCATATCTTCAAATTTTCCAAGATGGAAAGCCTCTTAATTAAGACAAAAGAAGCAAAATTCCCTTCAAATGCCTTCTTTAAACTCACTAACAAACTCAAGAAATGCACTCTAAAAGCCCGAAAAAATCAACTTTTCACATGATAAACTTCAATATTCCTCTTTAAAATCCATGGCCCAATAAGTAGCTCCAAATTTGTTTAATCATGGAAAACCTTGATAGTGCCTCAAGAATTACATCAATAAAGACGTCCAACACTTTAATGATCCCACACTCGTGCACAAGAGCCATTGGATGGGATTTACTTTGAAACACTTGCAATTGTGGCTCTTTTGATGAAACAGAAAATCAAGTAATGTGTCTCAAGGCACCAGAAGCCTTTGGTGAATGAATAAACAGAAGAGTAGGAGAACATGAGATCCATCTTGGACTGATTAACAATACAACCAAATTCTGCAGCTATGATGTTTATGCAATATGAGATCCATCTTGTATGCAATATGATGTTTATGAAGAAACATAAGCCTAAATCAAGAGGGTAAATTTTGGGGTGCAACAGCTGCCCCTATTCAATCTTCAAGCAATAAGCGAGGTGGAAACCTTCGAGCGTTCAAAGTGGAAGGGAATACAAAACAAAAAATTTACACTCTTGAGAAGAGAGTGAAACTTTCAACAAGAGCAGGAGGATATTGGACTTAAAGAATACCAAATGAAATTGGTTTCATAGAATCCAGATAACATGCTTTAACAAGTGGGAGAGTCTAATGAACATTAGCCTCCCAAAATATCGTCAAGACGAAACTATAACGTGGACCATGATAAAGATGAGATGAAACTCAAACCAAAAGACCGGACAAAACTAGACTTTGGAAAAGTATGTGTCGGGATAAAACCAGATCACGAGAAGGGTGAGATAAGACTCATATCATGAGATGAAACTCAAACTAGAAACCCGAGACAAAACTAGACTACGAAAAAGTATGTGAGGATTAAACCAGATCACAAGAAGGGGTGAGATAAGACTCATATCATGAGATGAAACTCAAACTAGAAGACCGAGACAAAAAACTACGAAAAAAGTATGTCGGGATTAAACAGATCACAAAAGAAACGCATATCATGAGATGAAACTCAAACGGAAGACCGACAAAACTAGACTACGAAAAATGCAATAGGACAACTATGAAAGGGTCCTATTAGCAAGGTGACTAGGCGTGATTCTAGGAGCACCTGGTCTCAACCGAAAGCAGTGGAAATTGTGACAAACCGAAGGTATGAAAGAGGCGGTAAACCAAGGATAGACAGCGAAGGATTGAATCAAGGAGTGACATCAAACGAGACAAAACTCGACTCGATAGAACTAGAAGAACGACACTTTCTAGAAGCAGTACAGGACAAAAGCTGGATTTCACGCACGGAAACGAGACAAAACTCGACCCATAGCAAAGTGAGAGTGCATGTTTCTCGAGCACATCTTGTTCTCAAACTAAAGGATAGGCAGTGAAGCAGGCTGATTGAACCCAATAGTTATATGAGCCATCCCAACCGAAGATAGCAAGAGCGAAGATTGAATCTAAGTAAGAAAGGTTTCAACTGAGATGACATGATGGAACCGAAAGAATCACGAGTAAGAAACAAAGCGAGATAAGACTCGACTCATGGAGGCTAGTTAGATGAAACAAACTAGATGAGTACCGGGACGACAGTTGGATTTCATGCACAAAGAGACAAAACTCGACCCAAAGCGAAAGCACATGTTTCTCGAGCACTTGTTGTTCTCAAACTAAAGGATAGACAGTGAGCGAAGGCGATTGAATCAATAGTTATAAAAGACCCATCCCAATCGAAGATGAGCGGTAGACAAACCGATTGAATCTTTGGAGTAAGGGAAAGGTTTCAACTGAGATAGACAGTGTGATGGAACCGAAAGAATCCAGAAACAAAAGCGAGACAAGACTCGACTCATGAAGACTAGTTAGAAACAAACTGAGTACCAATCGACAACTAGATTTCATGCGCGGGATGCGAGACAAAACTCGACCAAAGCAAAGTGATTAGAGGCATACCAAACACACTGAAAAGTTTATCGAGACAAAGCGATGTTTGACAGTATATTGATGGACATCGAAATGAACCAACAGAGGTAGTAGAGACTAAACCAAAGAGATTGCACGAGAGAGCTGGCTACAACCAAAATATTGAGTACTCGACCAAATTGAATGATCAATAGAATATTGGTATGGAGATACCGAGGATGAAGGCCACTGGGAAATAATCAAATTAGCGATTCACGGGGAACATAGTAGCAATAAAGGCTTATGTTTTCAATGCATGTTTGATATTTTTTCTATGGAGTAAAGTTCCAGAGATTACGGAAAATTACACTTTGAGGATTTAATGTAATGATGCATGATTAAATGTTTCACCGAGTGGCTAATCAAAAGCCAATCAAACACCAAGCCAAAACTTGATAGGACTCGCAAAAATAAATTGCAAAAATCCACTGGGGAAAAACCTTCGAAGAGATGAAACTCTGCGGGGAGCAACAACTTGTGTAACCGGTAAAGCGAGGCTACAATCACTGAGGAGGAGTTGCAAGAATAAATTGCGGACTTCACTAGAGAAGTAATTCTGGGCGAAACCGTTGATTCTGATACGGGATGCCAAATGAATTTGGGCAAAGACAGAGAAGATCCAGGCGAAACAGCGACTTCTAAAGAGGAAATCCAAATGGAGATTGGACTTCAATAGGGAATATACCAAACGACACGTGGATAGGGATTCCTCTGACTCCATGGGGAGCAACCAATCCTTGGTCAATGATGAGAGAAAATTCGCACGCGACTCCTGCGATCTTCACTTGGGGACATCTACTGGGGATGCACACCCACACAAGCATACGTCTAGAGAGATACTCACTGGGGATACCCATTGGGGAGATGGGCGAGCTTTTGGAATAAAAATCCCAGTCAAATAGTTCATCCGGGCGTGAAGAAATAAGAAACCTCATATATGACAGCTCCACTAGGGAAATGAGGGGGACAACTCCATTGGGGAACAAGGAGTATTGTGTCGCAACCTTGAAAGAAAATTTCCTCGTTGGGGAGAGGAGAAGCCTTGAAGAAGAAATCGCAGATGAATAACTGATACACTGGGGAAAAGGGGATAATTCATGAATAAGAATTTCCAAGTGCAACAACTTGACTGGGGAATTAAAGGGGTCATCAATAAACGTTCCGCCTCGAACGGACAATCCTTTTGTGAATACGACAATAACACAACTTCATTGGGGATATAGATTCTTAATCAAGAAATCTTATCAATCACACTATCATGCAAAACTCTCCACTTGACGATATTGGGAATAAACAACCTTGAGGCAAAAAATCACCGGATATATTCTCTTCACTTTGGGGGACTTTGGGAGAAGTAAAGACTTGGTGTCCGGGATGCCCATGTTGGAAATACTTCATATGATCAACCCGTCAATTCAATCAAACCAAATCGCCCCAAGTCTAAAATGAAATGAAACTCACTGGGAGAATCTCAGAGAAACATAGCGATTTAAGATAAAATGCCCACGTGTATTTAAGCTCGGATAATTCTCTTGACACATCGGTTCATGTAGAGATTCGTCGTCTCGGCGTAGCTTCAGATTAATGATCTTCGAAAAGATTCGCCTTGAGAGGACTTCACGAGATTTGTGATGAGGATAACAATCCTGGCTTCAATTGGAGATGAAAATCTCTAACTTCTGATGAAGTGGCAATAAAACTTTGAACTTAAGTCTCTGATGGACCGAGGATAAAAAATCCCAACTATATGACATACTCTTCAAATTCACCAATCAATTAGCTTGCCACTGGACTTGAAATGATCAACTTTGAAATAAAGGAATTCCTCTACATAATGTCTTGCCCCAATCTGTGGGACTGTTGAAGAACTTGTCTTGAAAAAGACTTCCTGAGATCTGTGTCATCAAAACCACTTGCCCCAGGTTAATGGAATCTTGAAAGGTCAAATATTCATCTCATGCTCACAAAGGAAAGAGAAGTTCATGATTTTGGATGACAACACAACCATAACTTTCAATTGGAACTGCTTCATACTTAAGCAGATGCTTGAAACAAACTATACCTTAGGATCAACTGAAGGAGACATACCATTTCTCAAAAGAAACATCTGGGTCATCAAAACTTCAACATAAGCATCCAGACCTCAAGCAATTCTTTTCGTCCCTCCCTGGGTCTTCTTTTACTCACGAGTCACTGGAAAACCCCAAATTAGTGAATCGCAAACTTCATTCCCGTACACAAAGCAACACAATATTCATACTCAACTTGAAAAGCAAAACCCTTAGGGTACTTAGTCTATAAAGCAACAAACTATTTCCGCTTCAAAAGGTATCTGGAAAGCATGCCGGATATCATCAATTCTTTGAAAAGATTGACTTTTGATTCGTGAGTCAAGATCCTTTTCTTTGACAAGATTAAGCTCTTCATTGATGCTCATTGTGAAAACTCACTTGATGTCAACAGCATCGAGAGAATGTTTATTATGAGAATGAAAATTCAAATGCAACACTTATGTAAGTCTTGAAGTTTTATAGAAAAGTACCATGACTTCTTGTGAACAAAACACTTTTAGAATGCAAAATTCTTTTTTTTTTTTTTAAAAAAAACATTTTCTTTTTCAAAATGACAAGACAAACATATGATACCAACACAAAAATCAGCACACACTTTAGGAGTCGGAAAATGTTATCTTATCGTAGTATGCCTTCATTAACCCATGCTTGATTAGGACTTCCGAGGTTGTAACGTGGCCTGTTCACGGTTTTCAAAAAGATTTTTAGGCTCAAAATATTTTAGTGCCCACCCCTTCGTGATGTTCTCAATCCTAGATTGATCAACTTGATACAGCATTCTACCCTCAAATGAGTATGGTCGCTCTGCAGAGATTTCTTGGACATGCTCGAGGAATCCCACAAGCTTAACGGACACGTGACCACTCACCTTTAATTTTGGTGTCGGATCACACGACTTTGTTCCTTACTTAGAATATCTTTTCAAAGCTTTGCCCTCCTTTTCAATATCTTTTCAAAGCGTTGCTTGCCGCTTAATACCGCAACAACAAAATGGCACTGTTGTCGGGATTGGTTTTATTGTTTATTGCGATCATTCCGTTCTTTCGAGTTTTGTAATTAATGTATATGTTGTATATGCTTTGTATATGAACTTGTATATTATTACTTGTACATGTTGTGTTTACTTTCCATACTTGTACATATGTGTGTTTTCCTTGTTTTCAAGTATTGTTATAAGTTGTCTCGTCGTAACGTTTGTTGTGTGTTTGTTAGGAAACTTTCTTTAGGTTTGCGGTTTGACAACACCATGGCATGATGAGGAGGCTAGCTCGCATAATAGCGTCGAGCTTACAACGTAAAACAAGCATGTTTATTTATGTTTGTTTATCGTGTGGTGACTTGTGTTTAACAAGTTGAAATAGGACTTTCTCTTAATTTCAAATATTCACTTTTCAACTTGTTAATTCATTTTCACGAGTTTTTGTATTGTTATTTTCTTTTGTTTTGTTATGTAATTTGTTGTTTTCCATAAGCTTGTCGTGTTTAGCTTGAGGAGTTTTATTCCTTGTAAATTTTATATATTTTATACATTTTATTTTCTAATTCTTTTGTTGGTTGTTTGTCGTCAAATTTTGGTCAGTAGCTTGAGGTTGCATTTTGTGATTTTCGAGTTGGATCGTTTCAACTCGCGGATGTATGGTAATGATAGTTTTCAAAGTTGGTACACGCCGGTACTCGTTTATACTTTCTATAGCATAACATGTTTAGGATATTTATCATTTGTATAATTATCATGCTATTCTTTAACGATGGAATTTTCAAGCAGAATCAATAACCAATCTCTATGGACATGATACGATATAACCTAACCGGTATATATCACCTGGTAAAAATAAATACTTTACTCTTTGCTTTCCGCTTAATACCGCAGCAACATCTTCCTACTCAAAGAATTTGCTACATTATTAGCTTTACCATGGTGGTAATTCAAGCCAAAGTCATAGTCCTTCAACAATTTTATCCATCTCCTTTGTATCATATTCAACTCTTTCTGATCAAGTAAGTACTTTAATCTCGTATGATCACTAAGCACTTCAAATCGGGAACCAGATAGATAATTCCTCCAAATCTTCAACAAAAACACTACTGCAGCTAATTCTAGATCATGGGTAGGATAGTTTCTTTCATGAATCATCAATTTCCTTGAAGCATAAGCAACCACTTTATCATTTTGCACAAGCACACCACCTAAACCCAATTTAGAAGCATCACAATATACAACAAATGGTTCTTCAGGATTAGGAAATATTAGAAATAGAGTCGTTGTCAACTTCTACCAAAAGATTATGGGAACCCGGTTACCATATAGGTAACCGGTTACCCCATAATGGTAATCAGTTACCACTATAAATTTTCAGAAAATTCTGCAACATTCATGTTGCGATTTCACCCATTCCAAAACCTTCAAAACATAAATTTTTAACATAAAATAGTAGATAATTTCCTACCTAACATACATAAATCATAACTATTATTGGGGTTTCTTTTATATCATCAAAATTGAAGTTTCCACACCAATTCGTCATAGTTCATCATCACACATACAAATCATAACATATCATAATTCACACCCTTACCTTGGTTGATGATTCTACTTTCTCTAACATAAAACTGTTGGTGTAAGCCCTAGAGGCCAATACCTTTTGGTACTTGTATCGAATTATTTATTAATAATAAAAGGTTTTTCTTTATTATGTTTTCTTTTTGAAATAATAAAGTCCCTAGAATAGTTAGTTTGTTTAATGCAATGTTAAGTGTGACTTAATCATGAGATCCATTAAACACAAGGACACTATTCTTAAAGTATCCATAATCGAGCTTTATTGTGAAGTGGGATAACATTAAAGCATTGAGATTATTATGAAGATAGACTGATGATCACATCTCATGGATCATGGATAAGGAGTTATCAAGTCTTGACATAGGTATAAATATTAGGAGTAATATTTATACTGGATTGACTCCATGAGAGTACTACATAGAATGTTATGCAAAGTGTCATAAGTTATTCTCATGGTGATAAGTGGTGCATACCACCTTCGACTTGAAACCACTATGGACCCTAGATGTAGAGTCAGTGCTTTATTGCTGATCAAGCGTTATCCGTAGCGGATGATCATAAAGACAATTGATGGGTACTTCACAAAGTATGCTGAGGGACATGAGTGACCTAGATGGAATTTGCCTATCCTACGTAACGGGATAAATGTCTGAGGGCCCAATATTGAACTGGACAAGGATGACACGGTCTATGCCTTGTGTTCAATATAGACATAAGGGAAAAAGGGTAATTATACACACAAGTATTATCACGGAAAGGTTTTGTCAGATCACATGACATTTTCGTGACTTGGGTAGCAGTGATGTGTTGCTAGATACCGCTCAATGTTTATTATGTTAAATGTGATTTAATATAATTGCCAACGTCGCGGAAACCTACAGGGTCACACACATAAGGACAGATTAATGAGATATAGTGTAAATAAGGAACATCGTAGGGTACGGTGTACTTAAGTGGAATACGGAAGTGGAATACGGAATATGGTAAGGTACCACATGCTTAAGTGATACACGATACATCATAATGTATGATTTTCGTGAGCTTTATTGGGCTTTTAGTTTACAACCATTATTGGGATTTTAGCTTGTAGCCCAAACTTGTGGTCTTATAAATAGGACCCTTGTGATGAAGCTTTTTCACTTGATGCAAATTCGGTCCTGAATCCTGCCGAGATTTCGTTCACTCTCTCTCAAAGCTTCGTTCGTGAGCGCTAGCGTGATCGGAAGCAAGTTGTTCGTGTGGATGAGTAGAGACGTTGTTCTTCATCAACGTTCGTGATCACAGCGTCAGAAATCCGAATCGCCACAAGAGGTAAAAATACTCTATCACTAACCATGAACATTCGTAAGGATCACAAAGGAAAATCGAATTTCCGCTGCAATTTTAAGTCGCGATTTCCTTCAAAAACCTCTTTCCCTAACTTGAATGCTCTTCTCTTTTCCTCGTTCTTCCATTTCTCTGGTTCTCACGATCGAATAGCAGTTGTGATTTCTATTCCTTTCTTATCCCAATATTAACCCTTGGACCCGTAATTCATAATTCTCATCTTGCCCTTCTTTATTCTTAATTATTTTTAACAACAACAAAAACAATAATAATTATAATAATAATAATATTAATATTACTAATGATTAACCCTTGGACTCGTAATTCATGTCTCTACATATTTAGTCACCATCCTAGCTCTGGTGGACGTTTCCGCAATGACTTTTGACTACACGCGTGGCTTGGTTCCTCCATCTGATTGGTTGGTTCAAATACTCTGGGATCCATGCGCATTATGTGTTGAAATTCAAAATGAAACGCGTGTAACATATATAATCTAATGGACGTGATTCATTGACAACAAAAACGCGTAACTCAGATGGTAATGCATGGGAGTTGGTATCCAGGGGGTCAGGGGTTTGATCCCCAGCGGCCACCTTTATTTCTAATTTTTTCAGACCTTTTTTTTTCATTCTATTTTCGTTAATTAACTTAGTTATTTAATTAATTAATCAATTAATTAGTAATTAGGTTAAATAATTAGAAAATTAGAATCGATTTTCAATTAACTCTATTTTTATTTTTCTTAATTAATTTAATTAGTTTAATTTAGGTTAATTAATTTAATTTAAATTAAATTTCTTTTATGAATTAAAAGCAATTAGAATTAGGGTTTCCGATTCACCCGATTTTTTCACAATAATTAGGTCAACTTAATTAGGGCTTAATTGACCTCAATCTTTTTTTTCACTAACTTTTTTCAAACTTCTCCAAACTTTATTTCTTATATTCCGATTATTTGTTTCGCGCGTAATATTGTAACTGCTTCCAGGATGTATAATTTTTCGTGCACATTCCTTTTATCATTTATGTATCTGCTCATGCGATGTAATACATAATTAGGACATTTACTTTCTGCACCTCCTATTATGTAACTGCCACAAAGCCATGTAATAGCGTAGGACTTTTATCTTTTCGCTTTTACTTTCCGCACTCTCTTATAAACTATATATACACTGCCTAGATGTATGCTAATAGGATTGCCTAACAAAACATAAAATCAAACTTAGATCACTCTAATTCAGAGATAAAATATCTGAATTAAATCACTATTTCACACTTGCACCCCCTTAGTGTATCCTCTCTTGTTGCCTTTCAGATAAAAAATGGTCATGTCCCTCGAGCGTAGGGGTACCATTAGCAAAAGTCCCTCAGTTAAATCATCACAAAGATCATAGTCCCTCGATGATCCTCGATGTTGCCTACGAGTATATGATCTCGTCCCTCAATTGTTGCCTACGAATAAGTGATGATCATTCCTTCGAATTGCTAAGGTATCCTTACAATGTTGCCTTCAATGATCGTACGATGACCCTACAATTGTCCCTTTACATCCAACGGATAGGGTTACCTATCAACTAATGGTATGGACAGCACTATCCTAAAGGAGAAGGAAAATAACAAGAAACGACCATTCTGAGTAGGTAATAAGACTCTATTGCTTGCTCAATCAAACAAATCACTTTTCGCACCTCACACTTATTTTCAAAATACTTTTCAAACACTTTGTATACATTCAATGAGGGTCATTACAAAGTTAAACATTTTCAAACAAATATTTCCAAACACTTCGTATACATTCTTAAGGGTGATACAAGAATCATTACTGAAGTCAAAGAGAAATACTTTTCAAAATACTTTTCAAATCACAAACATAGAAGAAAATTTTCAAAAATGAGCTAAGCAATTAAGAGCCGTAGATAACTACATATGGAAAAGGGTGCTAATACCTTCCCTTTTCATAATTACCTCTATACTCGAATCGATAAAAGATCTTTCTGTTATTTTCATCTTTCACTTATTAGATAAAAGAAAAGTCGGTGGCAACTCTTTCTATCCGCAACATTTGCGATAAAACACAAAACAAACAAGTCGGTTCTCCCACCGTGTTCTGATTGGCGATTCTGGGAAAAACACCCAACGAGAGGTTACCTTAGGCCTTTGGATCACTTATAATCGCTTCTTTTGCTTTGTATGCTTTACTTTTAAGGGTTTTCTAGGGTATTATATTTGTGGGGATCCTACACCGGATCTAGGTTTCCTTAGGTATCAATAGATCATCGCGACTATCCAGCATAGACCGAAATAGTTAAAATGATAGCTACGGTTAGTGTGACACTTTGGATGTCCTGATGTTCCTCATGTTCAGTTGAGGAAATATTTGGCATCTACATGGTGTCATCAAGCACTAACTAAAATTTTAGAATCCTAATTGACTCATCTTAGCCATTAGAAGGTAGTGAGATAGACGGTGCGGTGAGGTTGTTGATACTCGATGCTACGCTCATTGAGATTCAACTTTCAGGATGTTTCGGTCGACCATTTGGTAGTCGTATTGAAATAAAGCCTGCGAGAAAGATCTATGATATGATATTACTAGAACTCGGTTACTATTGTTGGACAGGTTGAACCAACTTAAACTCTGGTAGAGTAGACACCTATGCCTCATGCAAGCCTTAAAACCTAGGGATGTTGTGTGAATTATTTATGCTTGCTATTTAAACATGACATTATGACATCATAACATCATATCATTTATAACCATTTCAAGGACCTAGGGATATATCTTTGCTCTTTGTTGTAGGATTATGGCTTCCAGGAAGACTATCCGAATCAACTTTATGGGTATACCCTATCAACTCAAGGAGTTAGTCTCAAAAGTTCCCGATCATGCTCAGTTCATCAAAAGGCGTGGTTATCTACTCGACTTGGTTATATCCGGTTTTGAAGAAGATATGATGAGCGTCATATTCCAGTTCTTTGATCCAAAGCATCATTTCTTTACTATCCCATATTATCAGTTGGTACCTACAATGGAAGTGTTCTCTAAGCTACTTGAGATACCCATTCTTGATCAGATAACTTTCACCGGTTCAGAAAAAGTTCCAAGCTTTGAAGACATTGCATCACCTTTACACCTAAAACGATTAAACGTTAAAGCCAATTGGGAAACAAGAAGTGGAGTTAAAGGTATGCTTGCTAAGTTTTTGATAAAGAAGGCTTGAGAATTCTTAAAGGCTATGAGTTTCCATGCTTTTGAAGACATTTTGGCTTTGCAAATCTATGGGTTAATACTATTTCCTAATCCGGATCAATTCATAGACGTGAACACCATCAAGATATTCCTTGCTCAGAACCCTGTGTCTACTTTACTTGGAGATATTCTGCATTCTCTCCACACTCGTACTATGAAAACACAAGGAACTCTTATGTGTTGCATACCGTTATTATCCAGGTGGTTTATTTAGCACCTTCCTAGATCACTAATGAAGAATGAATAAGGTTTGAAATGGTCTCAAAGGTTAATGTCACTCTCTCATTAAGATATTAGTTGGTGTCTCTACTCTAAAAAGGACATCACTTTCATTGAGCATTGTGGAGAATTCCCTAATGTACCACTCCTTGGCATAAGGGGAGGTGTCACTTATAACCCTTCTCTAGCGTTATGACAGTTTGGTTATGCTCGAAGAAACGGTCCTCATGATATACTTATCCAAGGCATTGTGTTTGACTACGACAACAATCTCCATGGTTATCGCCAAAGATTTGTGCACGCTTGGGGCATGGTGAAGAAAAATGATACAAAGACCTCGGGGGATAAAAAATACATCCCTTGGGAACCTTACCTCAAATGGGTGAGAGGTCGCGCTCAAAACCTCATGATACCATATGCTGCTATTCTACCAATAATTATGGAACCTGTTGTTGAAGGCGATGAATCTTATACCATTCTCCATCCAGATATGCTTACTAATTTTGAAGAATTGAAGAGATCCTGGATTCAACTTAAAGAAGAAAGGGATACATTCGAATCTTAGTGCCATGCAAGCGAGAAAAGAGTATTAGAGCTGACGAAGCTACTTCACGAGGAATAGAGCATTGACATATATGTCAACACAAAGGGGAAGCGTCCATGGGAGACCTAGGAATTTTAATTTTGTACTTGAACTATCTTTTGTACTTACTAATCATACTAATAAAAAGTTTGTTCTTTCTTGTTTACCAAATTTAAATTCCTAAGGTCCTTGAAAATATTGCATTGCATAACACATCATTTCATAACAGGTACTCTCAAGACCGATTTTCTTATTTTCTCGCTTCTTATTTCAGCAGAAATGGCTCTCGAACAAACTGTCAAAGATCTTCAATCTCAGAATACTCATTTCCAAGAGATGTTCACCAACTTGGCCCAAGTACAGAAATATCTAAAAGAGCTCATTGTTAAGAAGAAAAAGAAGAAGATTGCTGGTATTCTCAACATGGGGAAAAGATGAGTGCAGTCAAGGTAGTCAGACAGCTTGAATTCTCAAACAAGAGCGGAGAAACTGAAGGAAGTGTGAAGGCTAATGAAGGAAGCCATCATGGGTCTCAAGAGGAAGAAGGAGAAGACTATATGAGCGAGTAGTATCCTCCTGACAATGAGAAGTATAAGCAACTTAAAGACCGTCTGAATGCTGTGGAAAATCTGAAAATGTCAGGATTGAATTTTGATGATTTAAGCTTGGTTCCTGGAGTGGTCATTCCCCATAAGTTCAAAGTTCCTACTTTTGCTAAGTACGATGGCATTTCTTGCCCAAAAATTCATCTGAAGTCCTATGTTCAGAAAATTCAACCACACACTGTTGATAAGAAATTGTGGATGCATTTCTTTCAAGAGAGTCTGCGAGCCGATTAGAATGGTACTATCATTAGAAAATACTCACATCCATACCGGAATGATTTGGAAGATGCTTTCTACAAATAGTACTAGTACAATGCTGAATTGGCACCAACCCACATGCAACTACAGAATATGTCTATGGGTCGTGATAAGAAGTTCAAAGAGTATGCTAAAACATGGAGAGATCTAGCAAATAGAGTCCAGACACCCTTGTCTAATAGGGAATTGGTTGACATGTTAATGGGAACACTGACAGGCCCGTTCTTCAATCATCTAATTGGAAACTCATCAGCTGGATTCATTGAACTGATACTGACAGGAGAAATTATCCAAGCTGGAATCAAGAGTGGAAAGATTCAAGTCGAATCATCTTCAAATGCTGCGAAGAGATATTTTGGTGTAAAAAAAGAAGCAAATATTGTGTATGGTCAGAAGGGACATGATAAAACTGATCGCCATCAATCTGTAGGGGCAGTCTTGATCTCCAATCCCACACTGATGCAACCTTAACAAGACAAAACGCGTAGACAAAATACGCGAAGAATATGGTTTACGAAGATTAACATGTCGTTGTCTCAAGCATTACAACACATGTTGAAAGAAGAGTTGATTACTTTGAGGGATCCTCCTCGGCATGTTAACACTTCTTCTCTAAGTACAACCCTAATGCACGGTGTGCATACCACTCCAATTGCCCAAGGCACGACACCAACAACTGTTGGGCCCTGAAGAATAAGATCCAAGACATGATTGAAGCCTGGGAAATTGAATTCATCCCTCCTATCGAAACTTTGAACGTGATCAATGCACCTATGCCCGATCATGGCAAGAGTACCAACGTCATTGATAATGAATCATATGTCCTTGCTGTGAATGAGTTAACCACTCCCTTGATGACTATCAAAAAGAATTTTCTACAAGTTGGCTTATTTCCAAGATGTTTTGACAACAGTCGTTACTGCGTGTCCGAGCCCAATGGATGTGCCTGGTTGAATAGAGGTGCGACGATGTTTCCAAAATCTTGAAAATCGAAGGCGTAAGCCAACCGAAGTCTAGGATACCTTAGGGCAGCCAAGTGGGAAGTTTGATTTCATGGTGAAGTATACCACTCCTGAAAGCTACAAGATCGCAATCAAAGACATCAAGGCGAACAGATGGGGAGATGATGAATATCTAGAAGATTATGCTGATGTGAACACAATAAGGATCGCCTTTGTCGATCCTACACCTAGAGGGACACCTCTGATTATTACCTCACCCAGACCAATTCCATATTCCTCTAACAAAGCTATACCTTGGAATAATGGAGTCGAAGTCTACTATTATGGCGTCAAGCAAGATCCATTAACCATTGAAGACAGTACAGTTGAAGCTACCAGTCATGATGTCGACAATATCAATGGATCAAACAAAGTAACTAGAACCGAAAGAGTGTTTTCTCCAAATATCTCTCCTCCAAAAGACACTACTGCACCAGTTCACATTCCTACTATTGATCCAACTCCCGAGGCTCGTGGGAAAAAGAAAGTGACTCAACATGTTTAGACGGAAATACCAAGGGAAGTTGTTGAAGATACCTCCAAGCAAGAAATGGAGGAAATTCTTAAGATCATTAAGAAGAGCGACTACAATATAGTGGATTAGTTGGGACAAACCCCATCCAAGATTTCCATGTTAGCTCTGTTGTTGTGCTCCGAGGCTCTTGCTAAATCCTTGGTGAAATTTCTGAAGAATGCTCATATACCGCAAGACACCTCTGCTGACCAATTCGAAAGTTGTATTGCCAGCCTGACCGCAGACAACGGTTTGGGATTTTCTAATGTTGATCTAACTCTTGGCGGAAGGAAACACAACAAAGCCTTACACATTTCTGGGGGGTGTAAGGGCACTACATTATCTCATGTGTTGGTGAATACTAGCTCTGCTTTGAACGTCCCACCAAAGAGTGCTCTCGACCGACTTAATATTGAAAAAGTGGTCATGAAACCCAGTGACATAATCGTAAGAGCTTTTGATGGTTCGAAGAGAATAATACTTGGAGAGCTTAACTTGCCGATCAAAGTGGGTTCCCAGACTTTTGATTCTACTTTCTTTGTGATGGACATTCGTCCAACTTATTCTTGCCTGCTCGGACGCCCTTGGATACATGGGGCAGGCGTTGTTACCTCTACCCTGCATCAGAAGTTGAAATACCTAGTGAAGGGGAAGGTCATTACAGTATGCGGAGAAGAAGAATATATGGTAAGCCATCTGCAATTATTCTGATACATCGAAATAGAAGGAGAATTTATCGAGAATCTCAGTCAAGCTTTCGAAGTAGTTCCACAAGTCATGTCAGTCGACTCTCCTGTCACACCTAAAAGTTACTAGAGTTCCACCAAAGAAGGAGGTTATACCATTTGCGGTCAGCTACCCATTCTCCATTCAAATCTGACAAGACTAGTTTAGGGTTCACTTCCAAAGGTCAAAAGATGATACGCCGTGAATGTGCCAGCAGATCTCCATTCCGCATCAACAAGAATGAAGTTCATGCTATAGAAGACGATGATGGTGATTTCGACATCAACAATTGGATCTTCCCAACTCCCGACGATGGACTCAACAATTGGAGGACTAAGGATGTTATGCCAATCTCCTTTAGCAGGAGTAATTATTTTTCTGTTTTATGCTTTTATGCTTTATGGTTTGAATAATAAAACTTTAAGCCTAGTGCCTTGCCGGGCACCATGACTCATTTGTGAGGGTTATTATTTGTCATTCGCATATTTTCATTCAATAAATTATTGGTCTTTTGCATTCAAATATTATGCTCTTTGTCTTTCTTTTTACTTTATCACCTTTTCAAAAGCTATGTGTTCTTACACCCACCCACGTGATAAACTACAGATCCATATTCACTCCAGATCATGTCGATCACGACTCTACTATTGTTAAATATGGCTATACAACAAGAGGAAATGGCTATACAACCACACGAATAACCGATCGAAGTTGTGAATCTAGGTACCAAAAAATACAAAGAAGAAATCAAGATAGGAGTGGGTCTTGAGAATAGTGTTAAAGAAATCAATATTTTTGCTTGGTCCTACGAAGACATGCCAGGTTTAAATTTCGACTTTGTGGTACACCGACTACCCATGAAGGAAGGTTTTCTCCCTGTGAAGCAAAAGGCTTGTTGTATGCGTCCTGAGATGTCTGAGAAAATTAAAGCCGAAGATATGAAACAATTCAATGTCGGTTTCTTAGTCGTTACTTCTTATCCATATTGGGTTGCTAATGTGGTGCCCGTACCTAAGAAGGATGGCAAGGTGCGCATGTGTGTGCACTACCAATATATGAATAAGGCGATCCCAAAAGATGATTTTCTGGTTCCACATATTGATGTCCTGGTTGTCAACACCGCTCAACATAAAGTTTTCTCTTTCATGGATGTTTCTCTGGTTACAATCAAATCAAGATAGCTCCTGAAGACATGGAAAAGACTAGTTTCGTTACACAGTGGGGCACTTTCTGTTACAAGGTCATGTCGTTTGGGTTAAAGAGTGTTGGCGCAACTTATAAGCGTGCTATGGTGGCTTTATTCCATGATATGATCCATCACGAGATAGAGGTTTACGTCGACGACATGATAGCTGAATCGCAAACCGAAGAAGAACATCTTGGTTATTTGCATAAGCTGTTTGATAGACTGGAGAAATATAGATTGAGACTGAATCCGAGCAAATGCACATTTGGAGTCAGATCCGGAAAACTCCTGGGATTCGTTGTCATTGGTAAAGGTATCGAAGTTTATCCCGCTAAGGTTAAAGCTATTCAAGAAATGCTAGCTCCCCGTACCGAGAAGGAAGTCAGAGGTTTCTTAGGGCGACTGAATTATATTTCCAAATCCATTGTACATCTAACTGCTACTTGTGAGCCAATATTGAAGTTACTGAAGAAAGATCAAGTAGTAAAATGGAACAACGATTGTTGGATAGCTTTTGACAAAATCAAGGAGTACCTACAGAAACCTCTTATCCTGATGCCACCAATTAAGGGAAGACCTCTAATAATGTATTTAACAATATTAAGGGAAGACCTACGAGTATATGATCTCTTCCCTCGGTTGTTGCCTACGAATAAGTGGTGATCGTCCCTTCGAATTGCTAAGGTATCCTTACAATGTTGCCTTCAATAACCATATGATGACCCTACGATTATCCCTTCACATCCAACGGATAGGGTTACCTACCAACTAATGGTATGGATAGCACTATCCTAAAGGAGAAGGAAAATAACAAGAAACAACCATTTTGAGTAGGTAATAAGCCTCTATTGCTTGCTCCAATCAAACAAATCACTTTTCACACCTCACACTTATTTTCAAAATACTTTTCAAACACTTTGTATACATTCCAATGAGAGTCATTACAAAGTTAAACATTTTTTTCCAAACAAATATTTCCGAACACTTCGTATACATTCTTGAGGACTGATACAAGAATCATTACGAAGTCAAAGAGAAATACTTTTCAAATCACACAAACGCAGAAAGAAAATTTTCAAAAGTGAGTTAAGCAATTAAGAGCCCGTAGATAACTATGGATGGAAAGGGTGCTAATACCTTCCCTTTTCATAATTACCTCCTGTATTCATAATCGATAAAAGGCCTTTCCTGTTCTTTTCACCTTTCCTTTGTTGGATAAAAGAAAAATCGGTGGCGACTCTTGCTATTCACAACGTTTGCGATAAAACGCAAAACAAACAAGTCAGTTCTTCCACCGTGTTACAGTTGGCACACAAGTTAAACTTAACCCATCATTTTCAATGCAGTTGGCTCACAAGTTAAACTTAACCCATCATTTTCAATGCCTCGAAGATCTATTGAAATATTTTGACAAGGGTTGGAACTCTAGTGTTCTCTTACAGTTAAAGCAACTATTACAAACATTAACTATGTAGTTTGGACCGCAAGGAATAACCTCAAGTTCAAGAATCAAAATTGATTGAGTATGTTTGATATTGCCCTCACCACTTCTCATGTTTCCTTATCAAGTAATAAACACCACCCAGTGGCTTCTTCCTCCATCACTGATTTCCAAATCCTTAAAATTAGATTGCATGCGTCATCCCATCACTACTAAAAATATGACATTTCATAAAAGGTCTTTACATCAGGTATAAAAATATATGATGTAAAAAACATTTGTCAAAATATTTTACATCATACATTTATTTTCAATGATAAAAAAACAAAACACGGTGGCGTTTGTAAATAAATTAAATTTTTGTTATAAATTAAAAAATTAAATTCGGTGGCGCTTACATCGGGCCTAGATTTCGACCAATATAAAAAGTTCAATAATAAAAAAATTAAAAACACGGTGACATTTTTATAAATAAAAAGAAAATTTAATCATGATCGTTACATCAGGCCTTATAACCGAGGCCTTATAACCGACCAATCTAAAATCCCCTTTCACTTTTCACAGGATACCTAGTTACATAAACCCTTTTGTTTACAAACTCAGTCCCCGCCCTTTGTCGACACCTGTAACCTATTCGGGCCCTTTATATCTTCTACCCTTCGTCGATGATGGTCGCGCCCTCCTTCGCCCTCCGGCTCCCTCTGTCTCAGTTCATCTCCCTCTGCGACCACCAGCTTCTTCCGTCTCGGTTCATCTTCCTCTTTCGCCCTCTAGCTTCCTTCAAACTCTATCTCGGTTTTTTTTCTCTTTCCATTTTCTTACATCCTTGTGTGTATGTTATATTGTGTGTATCCCTGTCAACAGATTTTGTTGTGTGAGTAAGGTTCATGTGATTTCTGAGCCCTATTGATAGTGATGATGGTAACGTGACACCACATGACTTTCTCTTTTAGTAATCCCATAATATGATAAAGCTCTTTTCATAATCCTACTCACGTTTGCTATTGAAAGAAACTTGTCTTTCTCTTTGCTACCTCCTCCTGACTCATTATCTGATTCTTCCTATTAGACTAATAAGATATTTGGTAACGTTTGAACACAGCGTTATAAATTTACATTTTAGTTTGTGAATATGTAGTTGGTCAAAATCTTATCCAGCATTTTATTTAATGCAGTTAGAGAATAAGCTTGAAGACAGAGATCAAGTTATGATTCTCTTTCAGGACATGCTAGAGGTGGTGACAAGAGATATAATGATGGAGGATCATATATTCAGGTGATGATAATTCCAGAATCTCACTTTAAATTATATATTCTTCCTTCTATGATTATGATTATATTATTTCGCATGCATAGCTTGGTAAATTCAATCCATGGTGGATCTGGACATGAGGGGTCCTTCTTCTTCAGCAGCAACACCAATTGTTTGCATCTGAAGGGGCTGTCAAGTTTCAATTTAACCGATTACAGAAGCTTGGAAAGAAAAGGTTTACTGCTAGTTAATTAATTCTTATGATAAATTGAACAATGGAGTGTACATCTAATGACCTTTTGTCGTATGTTTAATATTTTCAGATTAAACGGCTGTACTTTTTGCTTACAACTAAAGAATCCGCAATGAATGTACCATCTAACTTAGAAGCCAAAAGACATATTTCATTTTCTCAAATTCACTATTTATGGATATGCCTACAACACCCAAAGTTCGCAACATGCTTTGATTCTCGTAAGCATTCTTTTAGTTGTTGCTCGTGCACATGATATATTGAGGCTTATGGCAAGGAAAGTGTCTAGTGTTAATTGTACTGATGGCCTTCAATGCTTGTTTATACCAATTTGCGAGTTCAAATGTTTTCATTTGGTAGATATCCTTCACTTCAAGTTGCATATATTGAGGAGGTGGAGGAACCTAGCAAAGAGAGACCAAAAAAGATCAGCAATGTTTATTACTCCTGCTTGGTGAAGGCTATGCCAAAATCCAGTAGTCCTTCTGAGACAGAGCCTGAGCAGTGTCTGCACCAGGTAAGTGCATTTTGATAACTAAAGGATGCAAATAGTTCTCCTGGTATTAATAATTTGTTTTTGATGAAAATGAAGTTTTTTATTACACATAAAAGAGGAAAAATACAACCACAAGAGGATACCTAATCTTTTGAAAAGTGGAAAGTTTATATACATTTTGAAATAAGAAAACTAAATACAATAAAGTTTTCAATCTCTGTATATTTATAAGGTAATACTTCCCTCTGATTGATTTCTCATTTTTTTAGTTTTTAGCTAGTTATATAATTTGCATAGGACTAAATACAATTCAAGATTTGGGTTTCTTGAATGGTCTGCGGATGTTATTTGGTGTTATTATTTATTGTCAGCCAATGTGGTTTTGGTGTTGTCTATCGAAGCTGCAACTCATCTACTCGTGGATTTCATATTAGTAATTCAAGCGTGGGAATGGACTTATAAATGGTTGAATATTTTTGTATGTTTTTTTATTGTAGTCAACTGTGTAAATTTCCTTATAATTTTGTAATACAATCGATGATTTTGTAAATCAATTGTTTATTTTGAAGAACATATATGTGCGTCATACATTTGGTGGAATAAAATTAATTTGGTTAGAAAAATATGAAAATAGCTACCTAAATGTGGTCTATGTGATGTTGGAAAACTATGATATATAGTGACTTAAATGTGGTCTTTGTGATTTTGGAAAAATATGTAAAAAGACAGGGTACCAAAAAATTTACAAGGAATCCGCTGAAAAATAGTCAATTATGTACGAAAAAATTACAAACATTTTACATGAGGCCACTAGGCAACCGATGTATAATCTCATCTTTTACATTGGGTCATTATTGCCACCAATGTGAAATCTCATCGTTTATTTTTTAAAAAAATACTTGTATTATTTTTCACATCAGACATTTGATGCCATCGATGTGGTAGGTTTGTTTTTCACATCGGGCTGTGGCCCGATGTAAAAAGTTATTGATGTATAAAGTGTCTTTTACCGATTTAAAAAGTCATTTCTACACTAATACATGTGACTTGATTATACTCCATTCGCTATCTCAAATGACACCAACAAGCATTTTTTAGTGGAGGCTTGATGAATTAAATTTTAGTATCACTATCCAAAATATATTTAATTTCGTAATTTTTTCTAAACGCTTATTTAAATTTTTTTCTTTCAGTAACTTGTTATTCCAAAAAAAATATTTATATATGCTACCGCATTATTATTATATTCTTGTCCCTACCAATCATAAAGAGTTAGAAATAAAATAAATCGGTAAATAGCGAAACTTTTCCATATGGATTGAGTGAGCCTAAAGGGCAAATATTGTGACAAATTGATTAACCTTTGATACATTTAATAATGACTAATTCTAGCAAGTTTTATTTTTCAAGATCTATAAGTGCAAAAAAAAAAAATAAAGAAATAAAAAGCATAGAGTTTTAAAAATTATTGATTAAATTGAAGGCTGGAAAAAATGACTGAACTTATTAAAATTTTGAAAATAATGATTCTATTTATTTTCTTATTTCTGGTTGTAACCGAAGTTATTGGTAAACAATTTTTAAATTCTTTTGAATATTTTTGTTTATAATCTTTATATTATAATTTTTAACAAATATTCGTTTTTTAATTTTTATATTACAGAAACTGCGACGCCAATATGCAAGAAAGATTCTGATTGTCCATCCGTTCTTTGTCGACATCCTAATGTTGCAAAATGCATGTTTTATACATGTTTCTGTCAGAATGAAAACATGATTTTAATTTAATATGAGAAAAATAATTTAATTTAAATAGTGATACTAAAATTTAATTCATAAGGAAAATATTCGAATATTCTATATAGAGTAATGTAAAATGGTACCATATTTTATAATCATAATAATTTTTCCTTTCTCAATTTTTTTATAAATATTATTTAAAATGAGAATAACTATAATAGTTAATTTTATTGTTTGTATGACTAGGTTTTATTTTTTATTTTTATTTTTCCCGTAGAAATTAAATATCATCTATATGCACTTATAGATGAAATTTTAACATTGTTGTATATTTAAAATTGGATTAAACTCAAAATCTGTTATTAAGTTTAAATTTTGTGACGTGTGTCATGTCGATTTTTTTTTAAAGTTAAATGTGTTGTCTTTTAATTCGTTTCCATTACTTTTTTAAAAACATTGAAAACTTCATCAAAACATACAAAACAAAATATTGGCCAAATTAAGGTTTAAATAAACCGAAGCTCACATAAGGTATAAGACTGATGCTGTTACCATCTAAGTTATTACGCTCTTGTTTATTATACTCCCATATTATATATTTATTACAATGTTATTTTGTTATATCTTACATTATCACTTTGTTGATGTAAATATGATCTTTTTGACATTTTGAGAGTAAATATTTTATATTTTAATTTATTTAAATAATTTTCAAACATATTTAAATATTTAATTTTTAAAAGTATATTCAAGCAGACTTAAATGATTTTTTACTTTATCACTTCATCTCAATGTCTCAGGAGCTATAAATATGACCCTAAAAAACAACCTATTTGAAACAAAACAAGTGACATTGTTGGTAAGATATAGCGAAATAATGATGTAATCAACATACAAATATTAAATAAATAGATGTCTTATTTAACCATAATTTTTAGAGTTTTTGTATATGTTAGCCAGTTTAATCATGTTAAAACAAATATAATTTATATTTTATCATAATTTAACTATAACAAATATTTTATAAGATTCTATTTAATTACGGTTTAATTGTAATGAAATATTCTTTATTCGAAGATGTTTATGAGAAGACTATAACCTATTCTTTGTGTCATGGAAGTCTTTTTCTTATAAATGGGGTGTTCTTCTAATTCTCAAGCTAATCTCATAAGAAACTTGAACTTCACATGTTCAGTACAACCGTCGAGCTCAGGAGTATTGAAGGAACCAAAGTCATTCATTGAAGTGGTCAACAATGTCGGTGATATACCGCTTATTCTGTTACCAACACCATGTGTTAAATGAGATAGGTTGCTTATAGTCATACCAGATGATGAATATCAAAAGGGACTTGAAGCGTGCAAGCACAATCTCCACGGAAGAGTTCTGTGAAAAAAGGGCTCTTCGTCACTTACGGTATAGACTCTGAAATTGAAGCTCATAGGCTTTGGGAATAGATTGGCAAATGGGGTTTAACTTCTCTTGAAAAGGGTTATTATGAATTCACGTTCTCTTGTCTGGAGGATGTGCGTAGAGTCAGAGCTATCCACTCTTGGAATTTGAACCCAAGAATCCTCAAGTTCTTTACCTAAAGTAAGGATTTTAATCTAAACCTTCTCAAATTGACTTGATCGTACAAAAAATCCACACGCCGAGATATGTAGTCGGCTTAACCCAGGTTAGAATAATTATTCTTGGTCGGGACGAGAGACCGGAAGAGTCGGCGTCTATAAGACGAAGGAAGGTTAAAAAATTGTTGTCGAGCATATAACCCGGTCTTAGGATTTATGGAGGGCCCGACCATTATGGAGGCGTTATGCCCAAACCGGCTCATTAAGGATGTAACTGTCATCTTTATACCTGACGACGTGCGTTATATTTCATTGGAAGGTCATTGGCATTATAGACAGTGATTAATGAGGTCTCAGTACCTCTATAAATAGGGCTCTCGACTAAGGAGTAAGCAAGACACATAGCTTGGAAATCAAGGCAATTTACTTGCAGTTCCGAATCCCTAAATAAACTCAACTAATTATTCTAGCAAGAACATTTGGCGCCTACCGTGGGGCCCCGATAAAATATTCCCGGGCAACCGCATTAGATTTACGAAGACAGAATGTCTACGTCACTAGAGCATGATCCGCCTCAGCCAGACTTGGCGCGGTTGCTGGCTATGATTGACGATTTACGTCAACACAACGCGTAGGATAGCGTTCGACTCTTGATGAGAGGATCCGGACGAGACTGTGGAGCAGGAGGGGAAACTTTGGAACCTCAGCCTTTGTCCCAGGCCATTTGGGATGATCAAGTCCCAGAAAACTTTAAACTCCCTGTCTTGACAATGTATGATGGGAAGTCTGACCGCAGGAGCACTTAATCGCCGCCAACAACATCATGGCTCTAATTGGAGCCAGCGACTCCTTAAAATGTAAGTTGATGGTTGACACTTTCAAGGAGTCTGCATTAAGATGGTATATGGGCCTGTCTCGGCTCTCCATCGTCAGTTATCAAGATTTCAACAAGAAGATAATTCAGCAGTTCTCGACAAATCGTCATCGGATGATGGCGAACACTTCTCTCTTCAATGTCAGGCAACTACAATCAGAATCATTGAGGGACTATATGGCACGTTTTAATGAAGAAACTATAAAGGTTTCTCACTCCAACGAAGAGATCTTTGTGGAGGCATTCCAGCATGGGCTCCGCGTCGGGCAGTTCAACGAGTCTCTAGCTCAGAAGCCGGCTAAGAGCATGGATGAGATTATCACCTGTGTAGAATGTTATGTAACGGGAGACGAAAGTAACATGGAGAAAAGAGCCTGAGATGCTAAGGAGAGGCGTAAGGGGCGTGAGGAGCATGTTGGACAAAAAGTTCGTCCTCGTGATAACCCGCCTCCGAGAGAATGTCCCCGAGAAAGGCGCTCCCAGCAACCATCTCTTCAGCTGATCAGTCCGGATGAGACCTTTACTCCCTTGAATGCAAAGAAGGAAGACATTTGGAAGGACGTTAATCATTTGAATCTGTTTAGCATTCCATGGAGACAGCGGTCAAGGAACGCCATGATAGACTAAAACACCAAGGCGTGGTGCGCTTACCATAGAATACGAGGACATTCGACGGAAGATTGTACTGTTTTAAGTTGAGAAATTGAAAAACTGATTCAGAGGGGAAAACTCTCATCGTATGTTAAGCACAACTCAGATCAATCCGACAAGCGTAGTCCTCCACCAAAAGGGGAAGATACCTCTAGGTCACCTTCAAAGAAGAAAGGAAAAGCAGTCAAAGAAGTTCGTGAGGCTAGGCTTACACGACATACACTTAATACCATCTCCAATGGATTTTCCAGAGGGGGCCCTACGAATTCATCTCGGAAGAGATATGCCCGGGGAGTGATGCATGTAGCGCAAGCCGACCCTTCTGATGGAGGCCCTGGAAGTGTGAATTTTTCCCGTGAAGATGCCAAGGGGATCCTACCTCATGAAAATGATCCCATGGTTATAGAGGTGCAAATCAGAGATTGGGGAGTGAAGAGGGTCCTGGTAGATCCGAGTAGCTTAACAGATGTCATGTACTGGGAAGCTATCAAAGGCATGGACATCGACCCCAGTTGCTACCTTCGATGGGACTTTGTGGGCTTTTCTAGGGAGCAGGTACAGGTCTTGGGTGATCTTCTGGTATTAACAACATTTGGATCTGAAGAGAATGCTAAGGATGTTCACGTCCGGTACCTAGTAGTGAATACACCATCAGCGTATAACATTATCATTGGCCTCCCTTCCTTCAATGAATTGGAGGCGGCTTTATCAACATTGTATCTCACCATGAAGTACCCGTTGGGAGAGGGCCAAGTGGGAATAGTTCGGGAAGATCAAGGCCTAACCCGGAAGTGTTACAAAGATAGAATGAAGATGAAGCGACAACCTGTCCCAGCTGAAGAGTCGGCAGATCATAAGGTGAATGTAGTTGACATCGATCCCCGAGAAGATCCCCACGAGGACAATCTGGTTCCTCAGGAGGAGACTAAAGAAGTGCAGATTGGTTCTTAGTTGTCTGAAATTACTCATCGAGGTACTTAGATGACTGTGGAAGAGGAGGACAAGGTCATTGAGATTTTGAGACAAAATGTTGACCTTTTTGCCTAGAAGTCGTCAGACATGCCGGGAATAGATCCAAGTGTAATGTGCCATCACTTAGATTTTGACCCTGATGTTAAAGTTGTCTCACAACGGAAGAGATAAAGTGGTGAAGAGAAACGAAAGACGATTGTAAAAGAGGTTGATAAATTGATCAAAGTCGGGTTCATTGTTGAGGTTTAATATCCGAAGTGGTTGTCTAATGTGGTTATGGTTAAAAAGAAAATTGGAAAGTGGAGGATGTGCGTAGATTTCACAGATCTTAACAAAGATTGTCTGAAGGATCCTTACCCTTTTCCACACATCGATCGTTTGATAGACGGGGTCTCTGTCTTCCGTCTATTGAGTTTCTTAGATGCTTACTCCGGGTACAACCAAATTAGGATAAATCCAGAAGACGCGTCAAAAACGGCTTTTATGACGGATCGAAGTAACTACTATTATGAGGTAATTTCGTTCGACCTGAAGAATACTGGGGCGACCTATCAAAGATTTATGGATATGGTATTCGCTCCACAGATTGGTCGAAATATTGAAGTTTATGTAGACGACATGGTTATAAAAACAGTTCAAGAGCGGAAGCATGTCTTAGATCTTGAGGAAACCTTTGCAGCAATTTGCATGTATAATATGCGCTTGAATCCAGACAAGTGTGCGTTCGGGGCCCAAGCCGGCAAGTTTTTAGGGGTCATGTTAACCAGCAGAGGAATTGAGGCTAACTCGGATAAATGTCAGTAATTGATATGAGAAGTCCTACCTCTGTTCGAGAAGTTCATCAGCTCACAGGCCGATTAACAGCTTTGTCTCGATTCCTGTCGTGCGTCGGTGACATGTCAATTCAATTCTTTGCAGCAATCCGAAAAAGGGCTGACTTTGAGTGGACGGAAGCATGTGAGCAGGAGTTCCAAGAAGTAAATAAATTCCTGTCAACTCCTCCGGTTCTTTCCATACCCAAAGAGAATGTGCCTTTGGTTTTGTATCTCGCCATTTCTAACAGCGCCATCAGTTCCGTGTTGGTCCAGGATGGAGATGTCGGAGAACGACCGGTGTATTTCGTTAGCAAAGTGTTGAAATGGGCAGAGTTGAGGTACCAGAAAATTGAGTGCCTAGCTTTAGCATTGGTGGTGACTGCACGGAAGCTGAGACACTATTTCCAGGGTCATCCAATTCAGGTAAAAACAAACTTCCCACTGAAACAAATATTTAAGAAGTCGGATCTAGCTGGGAGGATGGTGTCTTGGGCGGTAGAGCTCTCCGAGTATGACATCGAGTTCACGCCCCGGACTAGCATAAATTCCCAGGCATTGGAAGACTTTGTTGTTGTGTTCAGCTCCCCGACAGGTGATGAGGTGTCCACAAGATGGGTTCTTTATGTAGACGGTTCATCCAACCTAAAGGGTAGTGGAGCCGGGATAGTCCTAGAGGGTCCCGGGGACATCATTACGGAGTATTCCTTACGTTTTGGTTTTCAAACTAGTAATAACCAAGCTGAGTACGAGGCACTCATAGTCGACATGAAGTTGGCTTTAGAAGTTAGTGTAACACAATTGAATGTCCGCACTGATTCTCAGTTGGTGGCTTGGCAAGTCGGTGGAAGTTTTCAAACAAAAGATCTTATATTGATAAAATATTTTCATCTAGCCTTGCAGTTATCTAAAAGGTTTCCGGATTTTGAAGTATGTCACATCCCTAGGAAAGATAATGCTCTGGCTGATTTGGTTACTCGTCTGGCCAGTACTAAAGGGTCAGGAATGAACAAAACTATTATCCAAGAGACTCTCGCCGTACCCAGTATTGAAAAAGATGAGATGCTGGCCATTATTGAAGATACGAGTTGGATGACTCCAATTGTCAAATATCTACAGCAGGACCTCTTGCCAGATAACAAGGAAGAATCCAAGTAAGTTAAAAAAGTCTATGATAGGTATGTTGTGGTAAATGACAAACTTTTTTAAAATGGGGAAAACTCTTCCCATGCTTCGTTGTGTATCAGAAAACGATGTAAAATTAATTATGAAAGAAGTGCATGAAGGTGTGTGGGGAAATCACTTGGGTGGTCGGTGAAAAGTGCCAAAATATAGTTATTTTATATATATGTTTTGTGGCACTTATCCGTTCTTGTTTGTGAATAATCGTTGAATAACCCCGCTTTTTGTTGTAAATATGTTTTATTGTGTTTTGTGTATATATTGCACCGATTGATTAGTTTTGTGTATATTTTGTAGGTATTTTTGCATTATTGGAGCAAGAGGAATAAAATCTCCAAGATGCATTATTGATCAATAATAGAATAAGGCAAAAAGAGAAGTCATTCCAAGTTGTGCAAAAAAAGCAACAAAAGTTTCTTTTCTGGTGTTCACCGCCAGGCGGTGAGGTGGCAATGACAGGATGCTGTGAGCGCCAGAAGCTTCGCCGGGCGGTGAAGGGAGTGGTGCAACATTGAGAAAATACAGTAGCTCCTGACTTTGGCTCACCAGCAGCTCGTTGGGCGAGGAAGAGAAGCAACATTGGGCGGTGATTTTGGTTATCGGGCAGTGTGAAAATATTTTGCCCAGATGCTTACGTGGAGCATCGTGGGCCAAGTAATAAGTGACCAGCACCGGGCAGTGCAATTGGAGCGTTGGGCGGTGGCTACAAAAATCAAATGAAACTATATACAAATTCTGTCTCACAGCCACCGCCCGACGCTGGTCCCTTATTACTTGACCCACAATGCTACACGTAAGCATTTGGGCAAAATATACTCACACTGCCCTCCGACAGAAATCACTGCCCGACGCTGCTTCTCTTCCTCGCCCAACGGGCTGCTGGCGAGCAAATGTAAGGAGCTACTGGATTTTCTCAATGCTGCACCGCCTTCACTGCCCGAAGAAGCTTCCGACACTCACAGCGCCCTGTCATCACCACCTCACCGCGCGACGGTGAACACCAGAAAAACAACTTTTGTTGCTTTCTCTGCACAACTTAGAATGACTTCTCTTTTTGTCTCATTCCATTATTGATCAACAATGCATCTTGGAGATTTTATTCCTATTGCTGCAATAATGCAAAAATACCTACAAAATATACACAAAACTAATCAATTTGTACAATATATACACAAAACGCAATAAAACGTATTTACAACACAAAGCGGGGCTATGCAATGATTATTCACAAACAAGAACGGATAAGTGCCACAAAACATATATACAAAATAACTACATTTTGGCACTTATCAACTCTCCGCAACTTGACACATTATTTTTCCTCAAACAAAGTCAAATAACTAAAAGAAACAAAGATTGATAATCATAGATCACGAATCAACAAATTTTTAAAATGGAAAACAAATGTATGGTTCAAACGAAAATGTACACGACAAATACATACTTACCACCATACTACAACAATAACATATAAACAAAACAAATCCTAAGTAAAAAAATCATGCAAAACATTCTAAAACAAAACAAACTCAATCATGAATCACACATAGCAAAAATTCATGGGTAGATGAAGAACACACAAAGGTGAGGGACAAAAAACACTCATCCACAATCTTGCAAACAAAAGACTAAATTATGCATTCATCCAAAAACGTATTGAAAACACAAATGCAAGAATCACAAGGGATTTTCAAGTTTTTAATGTGGCTTGGTTAACAAACAAGTGATAAGTCCTACAGCTAATTGAGACAAAAACTTTCCGAAACCTAAGGGAGTGAAAACTCGAGAAGACTCAAGCATAAAATCTCAATCAAAATTATTCTTCATCACAAATTGTAAAACCAAAAAACCTCACTTATTAACACAACATTATTCATATTCTTTTTGTTTATTTTTCAAACTTTTTTTCCTTTTTTTTCTTAACCTCATACCAGCCACAATATAAGTACATAAACATTCCTCTCCCCAACTTGAATTCAACCAACATTAATGTGTGAATTCTCCCGACTTTCTAAGGTAAGGTAAGAATTCATACAACAACATATAGTTGAGGGTTCAAGAAACAAAGAAATCAACATCCATAAAAAAGGTGAATTCAACACTCACAGACAAGCATCAAGTTCAAATAAACATAGATATTGATAAAATCTCAAAGGGGTTAACAATGGTTCACACACTCACAAGGTGAATTGAATATTTGGTCAAGGTACTTGTGCTCAAAATCAAACAAAAATGCCCTGATCATTTTCATGCATTCATACAATCAACACAAAACAAAAGATTAAGCATAATAAAATCTCGTTAAAACAAGAATTGTGGCCTCAAAAGTATGTAAACAATGGAAAGCTTCCTCATATTTATGGGTAAAAGGAACTAAAGTGATTCAATTCATGAGCAAGTAATGCAAAAAGAATGAATGACATGGTAATTGTACAAATGATAAATTTCCTAAACATGTTATGCTATAGAAAACCATAAACGAGTACTTGACATGTACCAACTTTGAAACTATCATTACCATACATCCGCGAGTTGAAATGATCAAACTTGGAAAATCACAAAATGCAACCTCAAGCTACCAAACCAAAATTGGAGTCCAAACAACAAAGAAATGAATTAGAAAAACAAAATTTACAAAATTTACAACCAACAAAACTCCTCAAGCTAAACACGACAAGCTTGAGAAAAATACAATTATACAAAACAAAACAAACACAAATATCAATACGAAAACTTGGTGAAAATGAATTAACAAGTTGAAAAGTGAAGATTTAAAATTAAGAACAAGTCCTATTTCTACTTGTTAAAACACAAGTCACCACACACATAAACAAACATAAACAAAACATGCTTGTTTTACGTCATAAGCTTGACGCCTTTATTGTGCGAGCATTAGTAACCTCCTCTCGTCATGCCATGGTATTGCCACACCGCGCAAACCTAAAGAAAGTGTCCTAACAACCATAAAACAAACGTTACGAATACGAGACAATTTACAATTATACTTGAAAACAAGGAAAAACAAACATATGTACAAGTATGGAAAGTAAACACACAACATGTATAAGTAACAATATACAAGTTCATATACAAAGTCTATACAACATATACATTAATTACAAAACTCAAAAACAACAGAATTATCGCAATACATAAACAATAAAACCAATCCCCAGCAACGACGCCATTTTGTTGCTGCGGTTTTTAGCGGCAAGCAAAAAGTTTGGTATTTATTTTTACCGAGTGATATATACCGGTTAGGTTATATCGTATCTTGTCCACAGAGATTGGTTATTGATTCGTCATTCGACAATTATATCGTTAATGAGTTTGAGATTAAATTGGTTGTAAAGAAAAGACAAAAAGTAAATGAACAAAAAGTATAAAGGATAGACTGCTTGTCCGGAACGCATGCATACTACCCGTCACAGACTTAAATCTATCATCCATGTCATACTCATCCTACGATACTCCTCCATGTCATCACATATCTCTCATAATCTAAGTTATTTCTAACCCAAATTGAGAATTCTACCGCATCACCTCGATATCCATGTCTGGCATACCTCAACAACACAAAAGTCAACCGCGCCACTCGTAACGACTATCTCTAGCTCGAAACAACCAACACAGAGGCATTAAGATCAGATACTCTAAGTAAATGTCATCTCTAAACCCATTTCTGGCATTCAGAAACTAACAGATAATCATCTTAGGTAAGAATCTAAGCAGTCTATGTCTAGCAAAGCTCAAATCCCTAACATAGAGTAAAAACCTAAGACAATTACCAACACGCATTCGTAAAGAAAACTTTATACAATGCCAAGGGCGACAAATATATATGTGTTCAGAGTAAATATACATACATAACCAACAAAAGAGAAATACATAGAGTAGAGAAGAGATAAACCACTCATTTACACCGGTTTGTCAACGCCTATCGAAGAGCAATCCACCTCTAATAATCCATAAGCAAGACCCTAGTGTTGTTTTCTAAGCTAATATATCAAAAACTATAAAGGTGATTGAATTTGGTAGCAAAAATCCAACCCAAAAACCATAAACTACAAAAATGAAATGAAATGAAACTATATACAAATTCTGTCTCGCAGCCACCGCCCGACGCTCCAATTGCACCGTCCGACGCTGGTCCCGTATTACTTGGCCCACGATGCTCCACGTAAGCATCTGGGAAAAATATCTTCACACCGCCAGAAGACCAAAATCACCGCCTGACGCTGCTTCTCTTCCTCGCCCAGCGAGCTATTGGCGAGCGAAAGTTAGGAGCTACTGGATTTTCTCAATGTTGCACCTTGTTGCGGAGGTATAGCGACAAGCAAAAAGTAAAGTATTTATTTTTATCGGGTGATATATCGGTTAGGTTATATCGTATCGTGTCCACAGAGATTGGTTATTGATTCGTTGTTCGACAATTCTATCGTTAATGAGTTTGGGAATAAATAGTTCTAAAGAAAAGACAAAAAGTAAATGAACAATATAAAGGATAGCGATCTTGGGGGAGTAGGTTGTGGAACAATTCCATCCCCCTGTCTCAGTCTCTTATGTTCTAGCATTTGTATCATAGAAAGTTGCATACAGATGCCAACTAGGAGATTCGCGGCTAGAACATGCCTTCTGCCTGCAATCTTTGCTAGTTGTATTTGGAATTGGCTCAGTGATTTGTTACATTCCCATAATGATTGCTTGGCTGATTGCATTCAGCTTATTGATGTTTTCCGTTCTAATCAATATCATGTGGTCGTTGTGGAGGCTATCTTGAATATGGTACATATCATATGAAAGGTAAGGAATTTTCTCAGATTTCAAAATTAGAAAATTTAGTTGCAGTAGCTTTGTGCCAGTATTATTTCATCCACAGCCATGTCCGACAATAGGACCCGGAGTAAGGAAAATTATTCCATCTCAAATTTTATTCTTTTGAAAAAGTTCAAAGTGGATATTCATCGTCCTCGAATTCAGTCGGTTCAGGAGGTATTTTTGTTTCCTCCTTAATTTGGTTGGGTTCAAGTGAATGTTGATGAAGCTTCCATTGGTATGCATCTCTTGGATGGGTGTGGTGGCAATTTTCGTAATGCTTTTGGTGATCATCTTGACAGCTTCTACTATAACTTGTGATCTGGTAATTCCCTTTATTCGGAGTTCATGGGGGGAAATTTTTGCAAAGGAAAAGTCTATTCAAAATAATTGCTCTAATCTTTGGTTGGAATCAGACTCTCCTCTTGTGGTGTCGGCTTTTAGTAATTCTTCCATTGTTCCTTGGAAAATCCGTAATAGATGGGATGAAATTCACATAGATGTTTTGTTGGATTTTAACAATGACAAATTTGGATTACCTAATTACATGATTAGAAAGGTTTGAGGTCAGGTTTTTTGTCCCCCTCATTTTTGTACCTTCTTTCTTTTATATCATGGGCTAGGCCCTTCTTTTGTCTAAATTTTTTTTGGACATATTTTAAGTTATATGCAGTAGTTTGTCTAGCATTTTGTTAAAAAAGACTAATTTAGTTGATAGCATCATCAATCTTAAGTATTATGTGTGTTTAGGATTGACCCTTACCTGGACTAAACATTTCCTATTTGTATATTTTAATTAATTTCTAAATGTTTTTATGAAAATAGTTGAAATAAAAAAAGTCAGCATGCCATTCATGTAACTAAAAATAAATGAGAATTTATAGAAAAAACATTAACGTGATAGTGTCATGTGGTCATACGCTAAATTTTATCTTAGTTTTTATTCAGGGTTCGACATAGCATGATCATTCCATTTGACCATGCATAACCCATCAATTTTAAAATATTCATTAGGGTCTAGGTGAAAAGTCAAGGTTCCTTGTCATTTTATTTGATCTTATTTACGTACATTCATCTGATGATTGAGAAATCAAAAGTATACCCTAGTCTCATGTCATTTTTCATTTCATTTCTTAGGGATCCAGATAGATGAAAAATCAAGTGTATTTGATTTCACACGTGTCTTTTAATGTCTTTATGATTGAGAATCATATGAAAATGTCCAAGACCTATGCCAAATTAGTGTGTGGAACTTAAGACATATATGCATAAGATAATAGATCATCATGTGATCTAGTTCACTCGTGTGGAGAGTGATTATAGAATTTATTTTGTTGAGTCATTGTTTAATCGAGAGAAACTTCTAAACTCTTTTGTGATTCTTGTCCTTGGGAATATCGTTGAAGTTCCAGTTAAGAAGATTTGGTCAATGGTTTCCCATGTTCGAGCTCTGTTTCTATTTGATAATACAAAAGTTGTACGATGGAATTATAATGCCATAATGCATGTGGGCAATAAACCAATGGTCTTGAAAGAAACAGGTTTGACGAATATATATGAATCAAGCAATATGGTATGCAGTGGCTGAGTTTCCAATCCAGACATGTCTTAAAAATGGTCGCTGAGATGGTATTTGAACCTCCTAAAAAGAAGGATGCTTCTACTATATCAGGAAAATGACCGTAAGAAAGGACTGTGAGTCCACAAGATGAGAAAGAGATTCTGAAGATCATCAAGAAGAACAATTGCAAGGTTGTTGATAAGCTCAACCAGACTTTGTCAAAGATTTATATCTTGTCATTGATGATGAGTTCAGAGTTCCACAAGACTGCTTTGATAAATTTTCTAAGTGGAGCATATGTGGTTAGGGACATCAGTATCAACCGATTTGCTAATGTGGTTTTAAATCTTAGTGCAAGTTGTTGCCTAATGTTCACCAATGATAATCATCCACCCAACTAGTGTGAACATAATATGGTTCTTCATATTTATATCAAATATTCTTAGATAACTTTGTCCCGAGTGTTGGTAGACAATGGTTCATCCTTGAATGTGCTCCCGAATATTACTTTAGCTCAACTATTGGTTGGAGGAACATATATGAGGCCTAAAACATTGATCGTGAAAGTGTTTGATGGTTCCAAACGAATGGTAATTGGAGAAATTGATATTTCGGTTCTGATTAGACCGTAGATATTCCAGATTACCTTTCACATAATGGATATTAGATCCGCTTATAGTTGTCTCCTAAGTAGACCTTGCGTTCATGCAGTTGGAGCTGTCACTTTGACACTCTATCAAAAGTTGAAGTTTGTTACTTGTGATCAACTGGTTTTCATTTATGGAGAGGAGGATACCATTGTTAGTCACCTATATTAATTCAGAAACTTTGAAGTATGTGAAGAAATTGTGGAAACTTCATTCCAAGTCATGGAAGTGATCAAAGTTGTGTAGACCATGCAAAAGCTTGTTGAAGATCCATAAGTGAACATGTCATGTATGTTAACAAAGACAAATTAAAAATTTTGAATCTAAGATCTATCAAAGATGTGGAATATGCTTCGGAATAAAATCCTTGTCTAGGGCGCCACGAACGCTCAACCCTACTTTGGGCGCTCGCCCCACATTACCTTACCGAACTCTGCCTATAATTTTCATCTTCTTTTGTATTTTTCTATTTAAAGAAAAAATGATATTTAAGCTTGGCTTTTTATCAAGGTAAATTACAATCAACATCTTCTTATGTTATTATTATTATTCAAGTTAGAATAATTTATCTTTTGTTGTGAGGCACATTAGCTAATTATGGTGGCTTCTAGCATCCTTGGAGAGAATTAGAGAAATTGGAAAACGAGTGAAAGGTTGCTCTTTTCGATTGAGCAAGCTAAACGGGCAAAACATCAAATTTATTGCCTTTGATATATTTAAAATGAATCTAACTTTTACATTTAAAATGAATCTAACTTTAGGAAGTTTTTTTGAAGAGCTATAAGTACAAAATAATATTACTAGAAACAAATACACAGAACATTGTATTTTTACAATATACATTGATCATCTGTTGCAAATTTAGGTGATAAAATATGGCTGAAAATATTTTGTTTGTTTATTTACTAATTCATTTTATTTTCCTATTTCTTGTTCTATCTCACGTTAGAGGTAAACCATTTTCCTGTCCTTTTGAACCTTTGTTTATCATGTACAAAATCTTTCAGCCCGTTTATAATATTTGTTTTCTTTGTTATATCACAGCATGGGAACCGTGGCCACCAGATTGCAACAAGGATTCGGATTGTCCAAACAATTTCTGTCTACCACCTTGGGTTGTAAAATGCGTTTACTATAAATGTAATTGTTCTTCATAAGATATCAACTTAATTGAAAGGGGACAAAATAAAATCTATGGGTACAATTGTAAAAGTGTTATTGAATTTAACATTAATATTAATAATTTTAACACTTATAATATATTTATATGATTTATTTATTTTACACTTTAATTCACACCATGTTTGCTTTTCAACTTCCTCCGTAGGCTTAGTATGATATTATTTATAGTCATGCTAACAATTTGTTTCAGGTTTTTTTAATTTAAATTTCATATAATTTATAAAAAGTAGTCAAATTATTGTAATAGTTAGTGTGTGTTTGTTATATCTAATTGTTTAAGTTAGTTTGTAGCTTAAATTAGTTTGTAATAGGTATTTGTGAAAAAGTCCATTAGTTTAGTATGTTAGGTTTATTATAAATAGTATATCAGTCTCTCATCATTGTATACAACAAATCCTAATTTAGGGTGAGATGATTATTTGTTATTCTTCTGCACTTGTAATCTTATTTGAAGAGAAAGTTTATACTTTATTTCTCAAGGTATCGGTTTCTCAACAAATTGGTGCGGTGAGCGTGGAGAAGATGCCTTCAACAAATTATGAGATTAAAAAGTTTTCCGGAGTGAACGATTTCGGTCTGTGACAATTGAAGATGAAACCCCTACTAGTTCAGTAAAGTAATTTGGAAGCGTTGAAGGAGAGGCAGCCATGAATGCTATGTGAACTGCAGCTGAGAAGACGACGATGATCGAGAAAGCCCACATCGCAATCTTCTTGAGCCTTGGTGATAAGGATCTTCCACAAGTATCAAAGGAGACGACGACATCAACGTTATGGATGAAACCTGAATGTTTGTCCATGGCGAAATTGCTGGTACACTAAATCTACCTGAAAAAGCTTTGTGTTCATTCAAGATGATTGAAGCCAAAGTGTTGGCTGAGTTGTTGGATATGTTCAACAAGCTAATCCTTGATCTTGAAAATATTGATGTGAAGATCGAAGATGAAGATCAAGTGATGTTGTTGTTGTTCGCTTTTCCCAGAACACATGCTCACTTCAATTAAATTATCTTGTATATAAGGGAGCCCCTGACCTTTGAATAAGTTCAATCAAACTTGTATTCGAAGAACTTGAATGAACGAAATGAGCATAAACTTTCGACGGTTGGTAAAAGTTTGGCCATTAAAGGAAAATTCTTACGAAAGGATTGTAAGTTCAACAAGAAAAAAGGTAAAAGTCATATGAAGTCTTATAGTGGTGAAGCATCTGGTATACGGTGCTATCACTATAAGAACAAGGCCATACAATAAAAGTGTGCCCCTAACGCCTAGAAGATCATGAATGTAAGGATAATGGCAACACAACTATTGTTCAAGATGATTTTGACTCATATGATGTTCTTGTGGTTTCAATTAGCAACTCGTCGAAGGAGTGGATTATGGATTCTGGGTGCACTTGGCACATGACTCCAAACAGAGACTTGTTCGAAGAATTATGTAAACAAGATGGTGGATCTGTTTTGCTAGAAAACAATAAAGCTTGAAAGATTGCAGTTAGGTATGTACTTGATTTGAAGAAAAATTTGATTTCTCTTGGTGAATTTGACAAGAACAGATATGTTTTCTGAGAGAATAATATCCTAAGAGTCATGAAGAGGTCGAAGGAAGTCTTAAGAGACATGAAGAAACAAGGATTGTATACCATTGAGGCTGAAGTTGTAAGTAGTTTGACAAATGTTACATCCACGAAACATTTATCGAAGACTGAAATTTCGCACATGAGATTGGGCCATGTCAGTGAAAGAGGTCTTTTCGAATTGGGTAAAAAATATTTTCTTGTTGCAGACAAAGTTGAAAAGCTGAAATTTTGTGAATCCTGTGTACTTGGAAAATCTTGTAGAGTGAAGTTCAACAAAGAAAAACAAAGAACACATGAATCTCTTAATTAAATTCATGCTGATCTTTGGGGACTTATTCAGGAGCAAGGTATTGTCTATCCATAGTAGAAGATTATTCCAAAAAGTTATGGGTATTCATATAGAAGACTAAGGGTGAAACGTTTGCGGATTTCAAAAGTTGGAAGACTCTGGTGGAAAATTAGACTGGAAGAAAAGTCAAGAGGTTGAGAACGGCCTTAAATTTTGCAATGAGACATTCGCCAACTTTTTTGCAAAGCTCTAATTCTTCTTTCTCCCTTTGAGCTTTCTCAATGGCAGCCTTAATTTCTTCTACCTCTTCTACTAATATTGGTATGAGATCAGGACAGTGGTTGAATGAATATGTATGGATATGCAAAGAATTTGTATAATGTCTTATTCACACAAAATTCTTTTTATATTCATTATTTTTTTAGATTTTTATTTTTAATGGTGAGCACCCCAAAATATATAAGGAATACTGAAACTAAATACTTTATTAAAAATAAACCATAAACTATTTTTTAAATGAATACAACTCAAATGGAACAAAGTACTGAATGGAAAATAATGAATACGGGAAATCCAAAACAAATACTAAATATTAAAAAAAATCACTAAAGGAAACTAAAGCCTAACGACGCTTACGAATTCCTATCTTAAAACCGTCCATCATCTCTCTACAAAATTGGAGGAATTTTTCAATATCTTTTGGAAGAAGGACCATTGTAGCTTCTGCATCCCTTAAGCTCCTAGGAATATCTCCAATAAGGTTGTTTTCTAATAAGGCAAGCCTTGGATTCTTGTCTTTGTACTTCAAGTACTCTTGGTAAAGCGTCGAAATGATGTTCTTGTTGTCGTCTCCTGCTTTAGCAATATTCACATTATGCTCCTCCCAATATGCCTTTTCAGCCCTCGCTGTTTTGTAGAGTTCCCTTTGCAACAACTAATTGTTTTTTAGATCTTCAAATTCTTAACAAACCCTTTCATACTCTTCTATTCGTTGGGAGAAAATATTTTCTTCCCTCATCCTTTTAGGACGTTCTCTTATCTCTTGCTCTTTACCTGCTTGGAAGTTTTCAATAAGGTCATTAATTTCCATCTCTTGCTCTTGAACCTTTTCTTCAAGCTCTTGAATCTGAGTCTTCAAAGTATCCTTTACTTCCTTCTTACCTTGTATTTCTAGATTGTACTACCCTCTAGCCTTACATATTCTCTAGCTGCATTGTCCAACTTATGATTATGAGAATCAAGGTTGAAGGTTGCACTTATGACTTCTTCAGTTGCACGTTTCCATTTAAGCATTTCTTTTTCTTCCAATTCCCGAGTTTGTTGAATTTTTTGGTTCTTCAAATCAATCTCATGTTGCCTTTTATTTTTCTCATAGACAAGGTCATAAAGATTATGCTCTAATCCTTCTTTTTCCCTTTGGGCTTTCCTAAGGGAAGCCTTAATTTCTTCTATCTCTTCTACTAATATTGGTAGGGGATCAGGAATGTCAAGTTGATTTGAAGGATCAATGTTGAATGGAAGTTTAATGATTCAGACTCTATCAAAAACCTATTGAGTATAAGGTTCATTTGCCACCATATTCTTTCTTCCAAATTCTGCTCATTTCTTATGAAGTTTTCGCCATGCTTGGATAATTTTCTTGAGTATCTCGGGGTTACTTTTCCCCATTTTATAAAGGACTATTTGTTGAACTTACTCATAGGAGGGTTTATCCTCCATAGGGTACCCAAAGTTGACGTAAAGCCAAAATGAGGTTATAATTGATACATCCTTTTGTCTCTATCAACGAAACATTAGGAAAATCACCAAAGCTAAAAACATCTTCTTCAATATTGAGTTTCCTAGAATACAACAAGATAAAATATGCACTAAGAGTCCTTAATTTCTGGGACCATTCATTCCTTGTCAAGTCCTTCACCAAGTAGTCCTCCTTATAGAGGTGGGATATAAGCCAAGAGTATAATATTCTGATACAACAAAGTAGGAGAATTTTCCTTTTTCTGTAACGTGTATGAAAGGAATAATACACACCAGCAGGCGAAATAGGAGTAGGATCAATATTCAAACTTTTTATGGCCCAAAACACATTAATTGGCACAGAATCAATATAGTCCACAATATTCGGAAACAAAATTAAACCAAAGATAAGAAAATCTAAGCAACCCCCACAAGCTTCCCAATCTTTCTTATCAACAAAATAAAGAACTTTTGATTCTAGGTATTGTTTCTTAATCCCTTGTAATTCACTATCTGCCTTGTAATTAAGTATGAGATTAGAATATGGTATCCCTATTTCTTTAGCCAAGTCTTACACCTTAATAGTTTTTCTAATTCCTAAGCAACCCTCATCCTTGGTTCTAGAGAATCCCAAAATCATATCAAATTCTTCCAAAGTAGGTACTAGTTGAAAATTCTGAAAAAGTGAAACATCTTAGTGGAGGAACGTAATATTGAGCGAAGATAGTGATAGCTTCTACTTGAATAATCATCATGAGATCTATGATCTTCATTTTCTTGATATCTGGCATGTTGGCGCTATGGACAGTTTGTTTCTTATTAGAATTCATTTTTCAGAGTGCTCACTAAAACCTTTCTTTTTAATATTTTTCAAAGAATACATGTGAATAAGACATAAAAAATGCAAAAAAGAACGAATTAATTAAATGCAAATGAAATGTATGTATGCATTTGTAGGTGTATTTTATAGAAACTCCCTTAGTATGTAGGTTCATAAGTTCTTCCTAAGGAAATTCTAACCTTCCCCAAGGGTGACTTTCCTAAGGTATCTTGGATAACACAAAATGACAAAGGCACAAGGGCCTCCGTTAAGCGGAACCTCTATGTATACCGAGATTTTCGTCTTATGGGTCATACAAGGTCTCACCATGAGATTTTATTTTTTGTTATACAAAGAGTCATTGGTCAAATCCCAAATTCTTATCTCTAAGATAGTCTAACCCTCTAAAAGATATTTCTCGGCATTCCACCCAATCTAGGAGAAGTTATCGCAAAAACTCATAGGGTTGTTAAATCCCTTTAGACCATTGAAAATCATTCTTCTAAGGTTTAATATTTATAGAAATTTCGCCAATAATGTATGAATAATATAAAATAACAACAAAAAAATAAAATAGCAAAAGCAAATAAAATAAATAACACAATAACACAAATTGAATAAACTCCAAAACCCTAAAACTAATGGCAGGGCCACTCTAAATTTAAGGGATAAAGTCCCTAGCAGAGTCGCCAACTATTTCAACTGGAAATAAATATGAGTCGCCGCCCCTACTTATTTGTCCTTAGTACGGAAAAAGAATGGGAGAAAACCTTAATTTTATCAGAGATCAGAATTCACGGGTTATTAGATATAGGAAAGATGTTATACACCCTTTATTTCCTTTTTACTCAAGGGGACCCCATTAGTTCTAAGGATTAAGTGGGAATTATATGTGTTATTATTGTTATAAATATTGAACAGGGAAAAGATTTAGTTTTATAGTTAGGGGACTCGCCTTAGCTTTTAAGTCGCGTGCCTACGTATCCTTGATCGCAACTTTATACGTCTTAGAGAATCTAGACCGCAAGTATACAGTCCTATCGCGTGTAGATTTAAAGATTATCAAATCCCAAGGAACTAAATGTCGACCTATCGTTATATAAGGTTACTACATAAATCTAAGGCTAATGATGTAAATAGTTGGGGTTTTAGGGAACCTGACTGATTGTAATCTAGTTTAGATTCATGGGAAAAAGTATCGGTATGTAATGGTCGGACTTCGGGGATTTTAGAAACTCAGTGACTCAAACTCGTATTATCAAAACATGTTTCAGTAGGAAATATTTATTTAAAAACCCTCTTCTCACACTCACGCGTTTATTGATTTAGATCATATAATCAAACCTAAGTGAGTGCTCTCGCTGTTTCAATTAGAGTTTAAAAATAGTTTTTGAAAATAAATAAAACCTAATCATCTTGAAAGCGCTCTCGTTGTATTTTAAGTTGATACTTAATTACTAATGTCCAATTATTATCTCAAACTACCGCTTTATTGATCCTAACTTCTAGTCTGTATTTTACTCTCGTAACAAAACTGTGGCATTAAGAACTAGTAATTGAAACCAGAAAGTAAATCTTTTTAAAACAGAATAAATTGAATGTGTTTCTAAACCCCGTCCGCTATATGACTTTACATACCGATAACTAAATTTATCCTAACATGTTAGACGATTCAGTTATAACGTAACAGTGATAAACAGACAGTTCAGATAAAAAATGCATTTCAGATAAACCAGGCATAAAATAAATAAATAGTTAAATAAACCAATAAATAAATAAATAAATAAAATTAAATAAGCCAATAAATAAATTAATTAAAAGTTTGATAACACTGATTTATATAACATATTTGATGTAATTTTCATAGACAATGTTACTATTTTTATTTAATTATATTACTTTATTTTTGTATTACGTTGGTATTTTCTATGTTTCAGGTATTTGCATTAAAATAAAGACAAATTGAGCAAAGAAGCAAAATCGAGGAAAAATCGGATTAAAAAGCAAAAGAAATGAAGCAAAGAGTGATATATAGCAAATAGGAGGTGTTAAGAGGAAGAAACCAATTACACATAGCAAAGACTAAGCCCAAAGCAAGCAAGCCTGCACCAGACGCATGCCCTTGCCACGTGAGCTGAGACGGTCGTCTCAGCTTTCCTCTTTCCTCGGAGGCGCCCGCCTCCTTAGCAAGTGGGGCCCACCACTTTTTCAGGCAGTTGAGACGCACGTCTCAAGTCAAGGGCCACGTGGAGGCGCCCGCCTCCTACTCTCAAGGCTATTTTTTCTCCACGTTCACATTGGCTTGCTGAAATTCGGAAAAGCAGTTACTTTATGGATCTATAAATACAAGTTCCAGTTCCAGAATCAGGGTCGGCATTTTTACCGAACAACCGTTATTTCATATTTCGCAATTTTATTTCAGTTTGTACTTTGAATTTATTTTCTATTTCAGTTTTCACTGATCTAACCTTACGTTAGATCCAGTGCTTTTTATTCCTTGTCGTATTTTATTTTTCCTTTCAATTCAAGAAGTCAAGAACAAGGTTATTTCCAGCATTCTTAATTTCAGGTTTTATTTATTTGTTTTATTTTATTTAATTTATTGTTGCCTTATATTATTTATTTGATTTCGGAAATGTTTAAATATATTAAACCATATTATTTATGCATGTCTGAATTAATTAATATGTCTGGCTAAATCGTTCTGATATTGGTATGTAAATTAATCGATCCGAAGGAATCTAAAATAAACTGGCATAATGTTACGTTGTTAAAAATATTCTTTCTGACTTAGATATCTAATTTAATTTATTAAAAGGTTTAGAAACCAACAGAGCGAAAGTTTGAGGTTAATAAACTGGACTAAGGTTAGAAACCAACAGAGCGACAGTTTGAGGTTTAGAACCAGATAGTGGATACTAGGTATTAATTTTAAAGACTGCGACAACGTTTTAAAAGAGATTAAACTTTATTTATTTTCAAAAAGTGTTTTTAAATTCGGCGGGATAGCGAGAGCATACGTTAGGATTTAATTACATGATCCGATTCAATAGAGCGAAAGTTTGAGAGAGGATCTTTAGATGAGTACTGTTTGCTGAAATAAGATTTCTATCAACTTAAGTAACAAGCCAGTGGAAATTCAGATCCCCTTAGGTTAGACGAATTACATACTAATATCTATTTATTTATTATATTTTCCTTAACCAAAAACCTTAAAGAATTATTCGCCTTAGCTGTATACCGTAACTTAGGATAACAATAGATCGATTTATAGTCTCTGTGGGTTCGATATCTTTTAAAACTACGCGATAGGACTGTGCACTTGCAGTCTGCTGATTTATAGACGATAAAGTCGCGATCAAGTTTTTGGCGCCGTTGTCGGGGACTATTTAAGTCGATATTGTAACTCTGGTGGTACACCGTATAGACTAAGGCATTTTTTTTTTTTTTATTTTATTTACCATGTATAACCCAAATTTTTTCTACGCCCATTATCAGTATTATGAGGAACCACAAGAATCCCATAGATCCGAACTTGAAATACTGATGGAAAACTTTAATGCTTCACAAACCTACTCTTACCCAAACTACCTCCAAAACTACCAATCCCCATATTTTGAAGAACCACAAGAAACTTATAATTTCAACCAAACTTTTCCTCAACCCAATTCTTCCTATAATTATCACGCCCAATATTTTGAAGAATCACTAAAACCATATAAATCTGATCTCGAAATATTAATGGAAGATTTTAATGAATCATGTAGAATGATACAACGCTTCGGGGAAACACAAAAAGAGACTTTAACTTACTTTCAAGACTCTGAAGAATCGCAAGATTTTAATTTCGAAACATCAATAGAGGATTCCGATGAGATGATAATTAACTCTAGGATAGAGTCTATGATTGAACACTTTATAGAGGCACAAACTATCCAAAATGAACAAAGTCTTCAAATTAATGAAACCCTTAGCCAACTAACCATTAAGGTAGAATCCCTCGCGTCTCACAACATGTTCTTAGAGACTCAAATATCTCAACTCGAACAAAACCTTCTAGGACCTTTACCCGAGGAAGATATGGATGTTGAAACAACCATTATGAGAATACTACTTGGTGATGATGAGTATGAGGAGAGTGATATTGTGGACGAGGAAAGTTCTGACGAGAAAATAGTGGAGATTGAGAAAAACGAACCAACAATGTTCGAAAAGGAGGTTGTAAAAGAGGTAGAAAAAGAAGCACATATTGTTATTTCAAATCACTACGTCCCACTGATTCCTTTCCCAACATTTTTTATGGAAACTTGTAATACGGTGAACTGACTTTTTAGGATTTTTTTGTATCCAAATGTGCGGATAGCAAGAGTCGCCACCGACTTTTATTTTTATCCAATTAAGGGAAGGTAAAAGTACAGAAAAAGACCTTCGTTAGATTCTGAGTACGGGAGAATGGTTATGAAAAGGGAAGGTATTAGCACCCCTTTCCATCCGTAGTTATCTACGGGCTCTTAGTTGCTTTATAGATCACTTTGAAAATCTTGTGCTTTCTGTGTGTTTGAAAAATGTTTTGAAAAGGCATTTCACTTTGACTTTATAATGATTCATGTAGGAATGTATACAAAGTGTTCGGAAATTTTTCGTTTTTGAAAAGAGTTTGAATTTTGGAAAAAAAGTGTGAAGTGTGAAAAGTATTTTGTTTTGAGCAAGCAACTAAAAGACTTATTACCCACTCAGAATTCAGTCGTTTTTTGTACTTCTACATTCCTTTAGAATAGCGCTAGCCGTACCATTAGTTAGTAGGTAGCTCCATTCGTTGGATGTAAGCGGGACAATCGAAGGGACATCGGATGGTCATTGAAGGCAACTTGTAGGAGATATCCTAGCACATTCGAAGGGACTATCATCATTTTTCGTAGGCAACAATCGAGGGTCAAGATCATGTTTTTCGTAGGCGACATCGTGGGCCAATGATCTTTGTATCGAAGGGACTATGATGATTTGATTTGAAAGGCAACGGTGCTAGAATACCTCTACGTTCGAGGGACATGACCATTTGAATCGAAAGGCAACGAGAGAGAATTACCCTAAGGGGTGCATGTGTGAATGAGTGTGTTGATTTCAGAATATGTTATCTTGAAAATTAGAGTGAGCTATGTCCAATTTTATCTTGCCATACACGCCTAATTACTAGCAGTTATAGGGTGCGGAAAGTAAAATGCGGAATGTAAAAGTGCGGAAAGATAAAACCTACGCTATTACATGGCTTTGGGGCAGATACATAATTTTAAATGCGGAAAGTAAAAGCCTAATTTAAAACTATTACATCCCATATGCAGATACATTATTGGAAAAAAATGAAATAAAAACGGAAGAAACGTCTGAATCGGATGAACCTGTGAAAGAATAAGAAAACCGAGAAATATGATGAAATTGAAATAAGAGAAAATGTTAGAAAAAATGCAAATTTTAATATGAGAAAATTAATGCATGCTGGAAATAAGATAAATATACTATAATATTTTTTTTGGGATTTTTGGAAATGGTTTAATAATTAAAATGCAATTTATAATGTTTTAAATGCTAAAATAAAAATAAAATAAATACGCATGCAAAAATTATATTTTTTAATTTATTAAATTAAATAAAGATTTTATAAAACTACTGTAAAAAGAAAAAACATTTTTTGATGATTTTTTGATGCAGAAATAAAATATAGAAAACAATTAAAATAGAATAGAAAATATTAAAAATAATGAAAATATGGAAAATATGCAAGTTTTGTAAAAAGGAAAAGGGATTGTCTGAACCGGGAATCGAACCGGAGACATCCCCTTCAAACCTTGAAAACCAAAGCCTTTGCCAACTGAGCCACGTTGTGTTTGTGTTTGAAAGGCTGGGATTAATTGAATTTGAGTGATGACGCGTACTAGGAACATTTGAAACACAGTCAGCAAGCTGGGCCCAGTCAACTTATGAAAGAGCGAATCAGAGAACGCCATCCTGCCACGCACGCGCTCGCCTGAGTCAAACGGTCCACGACGCCGGAGCCCTAGCTCCGGTCGTCTTCTCCGGCGATCAGATTCTGGGATCCTGCAAAATAGGAAATTTAAAAGAGAAAGAAGGACCCTGTCCCCCTAAATCGACCATGGCGAACACGATGGTGGTGTTAGTTTCGATCGAAAACGCCTGTAAGACCCAGTTTGAAGCTCAACAGTTCAAGAACCCTAAACATGGCATCATGCGTTTTTGACGTTCAAGATGGTTAACGATTGCCCAGATCATGCATATGGAATCTCAGGAGTACAATAAAAGCGTTAGAATCGATTAATGCAAACAGAATAATCAAATGCAAAAATCAAGAAATATTGAATATGTATGTATGTATATGCTTCGATTCTGGGTGATTTAAACCATGGCAAGAGTGTATACTTACTCCTACTTACCCTTAGAACACGTTTGAGTGCTTGAGAGAGGCTGGAAAGGGCTGAAAAACAAAACTCGATTTTTCAAGAATTGAGAAAAATTTTGCAAGAGTTTGGCTTGATTTTTAGGTTAGGATTTCGTGTCTCAATGCTGGCTATGATGCTTGGTATTTATAGAGAAGATTGGAAGGGAAAAAAGGAATGGAAAAGATTTGATTTGGAGCATTCAATATTTTTCAAATAAAATCAATTTTCTTGAAAAAATTTGATTTCTCCTTCAATGCAAGATCAAGCACGAATTTGGCAAGTATATTGGGCTATCTTGGACTTCAAGGAACATATAAAATCAGCCTTCTTGGAAAAATATATGATTTTCATATTTTATATAATTTAATTTTGAATTAAATGTTCTAAAATTCAAAATAAAATCAATAAAATAGAAAATTGCCATGGCCAAGCATTTATGGGTCAAAAATAATGTTATGAACAAGTTTGGATCAAAAGATTATAGGCCCATTTGGAAAATTTTGCATTTTGACCAATATGTCCTTTTGTGCAATTGTCCAAAATTCCCCAACTTCTGAATAGTGTAACTTGCTCAATTTTCCACATTTTGAGAGTTCTTGGTCTTTTTGGAAAGCTCTAGGAGTCCTCTAAACAATGTCTTTGGTTTCACTTCAATTGGAGTTACCATGCTCAATATATCTTCAAAACAAAAAGTTGACTTTTTGTTGACTTTGAAAAGGACCTGTAATGTTTTGGGCTATACCTCTCAAATGAAGCATTTTTGGACATTCTTGTGAGACATGAAGTTGTAGAGAATTGAATTTCCTTCAAAAAAGAGGTGGTGGAAAAAAGAAAGTATGAGAAAGTTATGATCTCAAAGTTCGATTGACTTTTCACCTAGAAACCCTAATTTAGAAAGTTTGACTTTTGAGCAAATCTTGAGTTTTCTTGATGAATCATGATCAACCCTTGATCAAATGATGAATGTAACTTCAAAATGAGGATGTTGACCAAAAAAGTTTTGGTATGACCACAGTTGACTTTTGACCAATCTGATTTTCACCCATCCGAGCAATTATGCGAGGAAACTTGACTTGAAAGCTTGAAAGACATGGAGAATCTTTGAAGCATATGAGGAAGCATGAAAACCATTGGAGGTGTTAGAAGTCCATCGGATGAGGAATGCCAAACCCTAGTTTGGGTTGATTGTATAGGAGAGTGTTCATCGATCAACTCGAGGAATCCTTGAGCATGGATGTATGGAATGTCTTGAGAAACATGAGGGCAAATTTTGGGGTATGACACTGCCAATCTTCTTGTCTTGGAAGGGATAGATTGGCATGCTTTGCCTTCGTGACCGGAGGTAGAAGATGATTGAACACTCGAGTACACCTGAAAATTTGCACTCGCTGTTGGTGATGATGCGGGAATGGGCTTACAGATGCCATTCGGGGAAGTTGGAGACTTCGCTGGGGAATGAGTCGTACGCTAGACTCGAGACGGTTGTAGGAGGCGACGGGATGGGCTTAAGATGCCATCCGGAAGGATTGATCTTTGGGGAGCCGACGCTAGACTCTGTAGAGGCTTCTGGAAGGAGATGGGCTTAGGATGCCATCCGGAGGGAGTCATACGCTAGACTTCGTGCTCGCCTTTTGAATGAAGTTATTGGTTGGTATCGGTTTTTAACCAAATATGCAGCATTCTGAAAGTGGAGAAATGTTGACAAGTAGTCGGAGATGGGCTTAAGATGCCATCCAAGGCAACCGAGTCGACGCTAGACTCTCGTTTCGTTGATAATAAGAGAAGGTCGAATAGTTCTTCGTCCGACCGTGGAAAACGTGGATGGGTGTTGATCCATCGGAGGATAACTTGTGATCGGATAAGGTTTCCGTCGCTTCGGTATTAATCCGGATCCGTTGTTGGAGAACAACGAGGTTGGTCGTTCGGATAGTTTTCCGTCCGTTTCGGGCATTAATCTTGGACACCGCGTCGAAATGACTTTTGAAGAAAACAAGAGAAATTTTGATGGAATATTGTTAGTCTTATGCAAAGTATGATGCATGATGATGCGTATGAATGATATATGCACAAATTATGATATTCATGAATAATGTATGGATGATGGACGCTGTGGTATTTCAAAACATATCCATCTTGAGGAAAATGGGAATATCCCGCTTGAGAATTTCTGACTTCTGCTTGGGGATGAGACGGATCGGAAACCTTGAGAAGGAATATAGCTTTGAATTCTCTGATGCACTATCTGACCAAGTTCTAGATCCGTTGTGGATGGGAGAGAGCGTCGCCAAAGATCTTGTTTATGGACCTGGGAAGATTCAAGAGGCGCTTCATAGGGAGAGGTTAGGAGGTGCTCTACTGGGGAGTTTTCGTGTAGCTTGCTGAGGAGTAATTGATACACTGCCTGGAGACCGGGTTGGAAGGATCTGGAGCTCGTCGGAACCTCTGGCTAGGGAATAAAGGATGTAAGTTTCCTCCGATGCATTATCTGACCAAGTCTCAAGTCTAGATCTGCTGAATTGTTGAAAGGCATTGGACGAATGTCTCTGGAGATAAAGTATTAATGATGAGGTTTTAAGACATCGACCGGTAAAGGGAATCACACATGGGAGAATTTGTAGTGAGTGATATCTCTGTGGGGATTGTACTCTGCAGGGGAATGCATTGGTGACTTTCGTAGTCATCTCAATTCCTGGAGCCTGTAGTAATTACTCTTGTATGTTCACTTTTCGTATGTTTGCGAACCAATTTTTATTGTCGGATGCGTATAATCATTCAAAGCAGACGTTTGGACTTTATGCAAACAACAACAAACAGAAATGGCAAATAGAAAGAAATTTGCATTTATTTGAAAAGGTGGCGTATGGCCAAGTAGTTTGTACAAGAGAAAAGTAAAAGGCTATGCGGAAACAATCTCGTTAAGTTCCAACTATCCTAGTACTCATATATCTCAACTATCTCATCTCCTTGCTGTCAGGGGAAAGTGATTGAATTGATCTTCGCCATTTGAACTTGAATGCTGATAGTAGTAGTCTGAAGGTAGGTGATCTGGACGAGGCATAGTACGCTTAAATCCCTAACTTTGCCTAGACCCTTTTCGGTTTTCATCTGGGATACCCTTTTGCCCAAGCTTTTCGTTTTCGACTTGCGGTGTACATATTTTGTATATATCCTTAACTTTTGCCCGAACCCTTTTGGTTCGCCAGATGCCCTTATTTTTGCCTAGGTTCGCCGACCTAGCGGGTCTCTTTATGCGTAGTATTTTTGACTATGTCTGCGTTCACGGTGTGGAAGTCTTCACCGTCCATGGTGCTAAGTATCATAGCTCCCGAGAATTCTTGACTACAAATGGTCCCTCATAGGTGGGAGTCCACTTACAGGATCACCTTGTGGAAGAATGATGCGCTTGACTACTAGATCACCAACTTGGTACACTCGGTGCTTGACCTTCTTGTTAAATGCTCGATCATTCGCTCGATAAATCATCCATGGCGGATGGACGCTAGTCGTTCTCATCAATCAAGTTAATCGGTCGAAGTCGAATCAATCGTCTTCGCTTTCTGCGTCTGGAGGACTCGGTTGAGGTATCCGAACCTCAATGGGTAAGACGGCTTCCATACCGTACACGAGAGAAGGGGTTGCCCTGTGGATGTCCGTCTTGTGGTGCGATAACCATGAAGAGCAAATGGTAACATCTCATGCCAATCTTTGTAAGTCACCGCATCTTCTGATAATCTTCTTAATGTTCTTGTTGGCGGCTTCCACTGCGCCATTCATCTTAGGCCGATAAGGAGAAGAGTTGTGATGCTTGATCTTGAACTGCGTGCAGAGTTCGGTGATCATTTTGTTGTTGAGATTAGAGCCGTTATCTGTGATAATTCTTTCGGGAGTGCCATATCGACAGATAAGATTATGTTTGATGAATCGAGCCACAACATTCTTGGTAAATCGACGTGCTTCTACCCACTTGGTGAAATAGTCAATTGCCACAAGGATGAAACGATGTCCGTTGGAGGCTGTGGGCTTGATTTCTCCAATCATGTCAATGCCCCACATTGCAAAAGGTCAAGGAGCTGTTAAAACATTCAGAGGTACCGGAGGTACGTGCACTTTGTCCTTAATCGACACTTGTGACAAGATCGAGCGTACGGTGACAATCGCTTCCATGGTGGACCAATAGTAACTTTGTTCTAATCTTCTTAGCCATCGTATGCCCGGAGTGGGTACCCTGCGCCGTGTAACTCTTCCATGATATGTTCCGCTTTCGGTCTACAAGTAGTAAGCACAAGTCATGATTGCGCTTGTATAAGATTCTTGAGGAAGAATTTGGATAAACCTTCTCATGAACTTTTATCATTGAGATGCCCTGCGGATATTCTTGGGTCTCAAGATACCTCTTCACGTCGTAGTACCAAGGTTTCTCTTCGTCAAGCTCATAACAATCGGTTCGTCAAACTTCTCAATGGTAATCAGGGGAGCCTCGTTGTCCCATCTAACCTTGAACATAGACGACATAGTAGCCAATGCGTCTGCCAACTGATTCTCTTCTCGTGGAATATGGTCAAAGGTAATCTCTTCGAAATAGGGGATCAAACTCAGAACATGCTCTCGGTATGGAATGAGATTCGGATGTCGTATCCCATTCGCCTTAATCGACCGATCACTAAAGTGAGTCTCCATACACTTGCAAGAACTTGATTCTTAAGTCAATAGCGACTTTAATACCCATGATGCACTTCATATTCGCCATGTTGTTGGTACAATGAAACATAATCTGGCGGTGAAAGGCGATGTCCGCTGCGGGATGTGATGATGGCGCCAATGCCATTGCCAAGTGCGTTTGAGGCTCCATCAAAGACCATGGTCCATCGGGATCCTTGTTCGGTCCTTCGTTTGGGCACAGTTCTTCTAATCGATAACAAAACATCTTTGCCGAAACTCGTGCATAGGCGATAGTCATCTGACGATGAGCCAAATGATCGCTACTACACTTCCTTTGATCGCTTTCGAGAAGTGTCTTGGATGTCATATTCGGTCAAGATCATTTGCCATCTTGCTATTCTTCGGAGAAATGGTTTCTCAAAGATGTATTTTATCGGATCCATCTTGAAATCAACAAGGTAGTGTGAGTCAACATATCTTGTCTTAGTCGTGACAGCCCAAAAGCGTTGCAAGTTTTCTCAAGTGTGAGTATCTTGTTTCACGATCGGTAAACTTTTGCTAAGGTAGTATATTGCATGCTCTTTTCGACCGACTCGTCATGTTGCCCCAACACACACCCCATTGAGTTCTCTAACACATCAAGTACATGATGAGAGGTCTTCCTTTGGCGGTGCATCGGGATAGGAGGATTCAGGTACTCCTTGATTTTGTCAAAAGCGATCGGCAATCGTCATTCCATTCCACTACTTGATCTTTCTTAAGTAACTTGAAGATTGGCTCACAAGTAGCGCGTGTGTGCAATAAATTGGCAATGTAGTTCAAACGGCCCAAGAAACCTCGACTTCCTTCTCGGGGGAGTGGCATCTCTTGTATAGCTTTAACCTTGGCGGGTCAACTTCAATACCTTTACCATCGACAACAAACCCTAGGAGTTTACGGATCGACTCCAAAAGTGCACTTGTTAGGATTAAGTCTCATCAGACTTCTTCAATCATCAAGCAGTTTACGCAAATGATCAAGATGTTCTTCCTCTGTCGTGATCGAGCTATCATGTCGCCGACGAGACCTCTATCTCGTGATGGATCATGTCATGAAATAGTGCCACCATGGGATGATAAATAGCGCTGCGTTCTTAAATGGCATAACCTTGTAGCGAAAGTACCCATTGTGTAACAAAAGTAGTCTTCTCCATGTCTTGAGCCATTTTGATCGATTTAACCGGAGAAACCATCCATGAAGGAAAACCTTATGCGCGGTGTTGTCAACGTAACATCAATATGAGGAAGTGGAAATCATCTTTCGGACTTGCTTTGTTCGGATCTCGTAATCCACACACATTCGTACTTTGCCATCCTTCTTAGGTACGGGTACTACGTTAGCGACCCACGGGATAAGAGGTGAAAAACCGGCATTGAAGCTTCATAACTTCGGCTTTGATTTTCTCGACATCGGACGGCGATTTAACCTTTTTTCGAGAAAACCTTCTTTAGTTGGCAATCGATGAACCACAATATCAATGTCTAAACCGGCATGTCTTCGTATGACCAAGCAAAACCTCAATGTAGTCTCGTAGCTTCGAATCAACCTTTCTTTAACACTTCTCAAGACCCGCTCTATCTTGACCTCTTTCTGTCTTCGTCAAGACACAAATTCACAACCTCAACTTGCTCTTCGTGTGGTGTATACTCGCTCTTCTTCTTAGCAATCGACAAGTTCTCCGGCACTTCACAATCTTCCTCACTTTCATCTTCGCTTGGTAGATCGGATTATCGAAGTCATATTTAGCACTAGCATATATTAACGAGATTCGAGTGATTTGTACCACGTGGTGTGTGTAAGAACACATAGCCTTTTGAAGGGGTGATAAAGTAAAAGAAAGAAAACACAAATGAATGCAAAAGTCCAACGAATTTATTGAATGAAAATACGCAAACAACAAACAAAAAACCCTCGCAAACGAGCCATGATGCCCCGGGCAAGGCACTAGGCTTTAGAGTTTATTGTTCAAAACATAGAAAATACGAAAAGCAAACAAAACAAGAATAATTACTCCTGACTAAAGGAGATTGGTATGACGTCTTCGGTCTTCCAATTGCTGAGCCCACGATCTGGAGTTGGAAAGATCCAATTGCTGATGTCGAAGTCGCTGTTGTCGTCTTCTATAGCATGAATCCCTCTCTGGCTGATGCGGAAGGGAAGTTGGCCGGCACGCTCACGGCGTATCATCTTCTGACCCTTGATAGTGAAGCCTAAACCAGTCTTGTCAAACTTGAAAGGAAGATCAGGGAGCTGACCCCAAATAGCACTACCACCCTCTTCAACTGCAGCTTGAGCATCTTTCAGGGAGGCCATCCTAGGAGGAGCTTGCGTAACTTCAGGAGTAGCAGGAGAGTCAACAGGCATGACTCTGGGGACTGTTTCAAAAGCTTGACAGGGAGTCTCAAAGAATTCACCCTCTACCTCGAGGTATCGGAATGATTGTAGATGACTGACCATGTATTCTTCTTCACCACATACTATAACAACTTTTCCTTTTACTGGGTACTTCAACTTCTGATGCAAGGTAGAGGTAACGGCGCCTGCCCCATGTATCCAAGGGCGTCCAAGTAGGGAGTAAGTTGGACGGATGTCCATCACAAAGAAAGTAGAGTCAAAAGTCCGGAACCGACTTTGACAGTGAATGAGCTCTCCAATCTTGCGCTTAGAACCATCAAAAGCACGCACAATAATGTCACCGGGTCTCGTAACCAACCCTTCGACGTCAAGGCGATCAAAAGCGATCTTGGTAGGATGTTCGAGCGAACCGTATCCACCAAAACATGAGAAGTGCGCCTTGCATTCAAAGAGATGTGCAAGGCTTTGTTGTGTTTCTTTCGGAGTCGATCGACATCGAAGCCTAGGCCGTTGTTGGCAGCCGCTAGCAATACAAACTTCGAACTGGTCAAGAGTAGTGTCTTGCGGCACGTGAGCATTCTTCGAAACTTCACCAAGGCGTTAGCATGAGCCTCGAGCACAAGAGCAAAGCAAGCATGGAGATCTTGGGAGTCTGTCCCAACTGCTCCACAACATTGTAGTCACTTTTCTTGATAATCTTGAATTTCCTCCATTTCTTGTTTGGAGGTGTCTTAACTTCCTTTGGTACTTGGTTGAGCGGGATGAGTCTTGGTTCTTTCCCGGCGGGAAATTGGTTGAGTAGCCGGAATGCGAAATGGAGTCAGATGTCTTTGGAGGAAATATCTGGAGAGAATACCCTTCCGGTTCTGGTCACCTTACTTGATCCGGTGATGTTGTCAATGTCAGGAATAGTAGCTTTAATGGTAAGATCTTCAACGGTCAGAGGGTCTTGCTTGACGCCATGATAGTAAACATCAGATCCATAATCCCAAGGAATAGCTTTGTCGGAGGAATACAGAACTGGTCTTGGAGAAGTGATAATGAGAGGTGCCACTCTAGGCACAGGATCTGCAGAGGAAATCCTTATGGTGTTAACATCAGCATAGTCTTCTGGGAAGTCGTCACCCCATCCGGTTGCTTTAATATCTTCAATAGGAATCTTGTAACTTTCGGGAGCGGAATACTTCACCATGTAGTCATACTTTCCACTTGGCTGCCCCAAGGTATCCCATACAGATGGTTCGGTTTCATTCGCATTGTCAATCTTCAGCTTAGACATATCTTCACACAACTTCTGCACAGGTGGTTTCAAGAATAGTATCTCTCGGTTGTCCATCATGCACTGGACACGTCTTCTCAACCAAGCACAACCATCAGGCGCGGAGGGGCACCAACGACAATCTTCTGGGCATCCTGGATTGATGCAGCAAGTTCTTCTTAACAGTCATCAGAGGAATGGTCAAGTCATCTATGTTGAAAACATAAGTATCGTCACCAACAACATTGGAGCTCTTGTCATGGTTAGGCATAGGAGCGTTGATCACATTCGGAGTTTCAACAGGAGGATCGAATTCAATCTGCTTAGCTTCAATCATGTCTTGAATCTTGTTCTTCAGAGCCCAACAGTTGTCAGTGTCGTGGGCTATTGGAGTGGTAAGCACACTTAGCATTAGGATTGTATTTCGGAGAGGAAGTGTTGACATTCTGAGGAGGATCCCTCAAAGTAATCACCTCTGCTTTCAACATGTGTTGCAAGGCTTGCGACAACGGCATGTTGATCTTAAAGCTTGTCTTCGTGGCGCGTTACGGCTCTGCGTTGTCTCGTGAGGTTGTCTTGATGTAGGATTGGAGATCTGGCCCTGATTAGCGCAGTCGGTCTTGGCTCGGCTTTTTGACCATACACATTGGCTTCTTTCTTACCACCAAAATCTCTTCGACATTTGAAGATGACTCATGAATATCTAAACATTGGACAAGGGTGGTTGAACTCGACCAACGCTAGATCTCTCCATTTCCGAGCATACTCCTTGAACTTCTCATCACGACCCATAGACATGCTTTGTAGTTGCATGCGAGTGGGTGTCAATTCACATTGTACTCATCATGTAGAAAGCATCGGCCAAGTCACTCCAAGTACGGACACGGTCATTCTCTAGCTGATAATACCACTCCAACTGAGTTCCGGACAAACTCTCTTGAAAATAGTGCATCCATAACTTTCTGTCATCAGTGTGGGGACTGATCTTTTGAACATAGGACTTCAAGTGCAGCTTCGGACAAGAAATGCCATCATACTTGGCAAAATTAGGAACTTTGAACTTGGGAGGAATCACAACACCAGGGACAAGACTCAGATCATCAAAATTCAGCCCGGACATCTTCAGATTTTCCACAGCATTCAAACGGTCTTCAAGTTGCTTGTACTTGTCATCTCCGTCAGAGTACTGGTCATCATCATAGTGGTCTTCTCTGTCTTTCTCAGGTTCACGCTGGTTGCCTTCGCCATCACCCTTGTTACTCCCTTCATTCTTGACACTGTTGTCAGAGTACTCAATCCGACTGACCACTCTAGGACCACCTTTGTAGCGTCTGCCCATGTTGAGTAGACCCACAACCTTCTTCTTCTTGTTGATGAGCTTCTTCAGATCTTCTTGGCCTTGGACCAAGCTAGTGAACATCTGTTGAAACTGAGCATTCTGAACTTGGAGATCTTTGACAGTCTGTTCGAGAGCCATTGCTGCTAAAATAAATAGCAAGAGGATAAGAAAACCAATCTCCAATGTACCTGTGATGCAATGTTATGCTATGCAATGTTTATGCAAATGCAATGCAATGTTTTCAAGGACTCTAAGGATTTAAATTTGTTAAACAAGCAATGAACAAACATTTATTAGTTCTCTTTTTATTCCTTTTTCTTTTTAAATACAAAAGATGGTTCAAAACAAAAAAGAAAAACAATATAAAGCTTCTAGGTCTCCCATGGGCGCTTCCTCTTGGTGCCGAGGTAGGCGTTGATGTTGCGCTCCTCGTGAAGTAGCTTGGTCAACTCTAGCACTTTCTTCTCGCTTGCATAGCACTGAGCTTCAAAGGTATCCCTCTCTTCTTTAAGCTGAATCCAGGATCTCTTCAAGTCTTCAAAATCCGTAGGCATATCAGGATGGAGAATAGTATAGGGTACGTCACCTATAGCAACAGGTTCCATAATTACGGGTACAACAGGCGTGAACGGCATCATGAGGTTTTGAGCTCGAGCTCGCACCCATTTGAGGTAAGGTTCCCAAGGAGTGGGATTTTGGTGCCCCAAAGTCTTGGTATCAGTCTTCTTTACCATGCCCCAAGCATGTATGAACCTTCGTCGGTAATTCTGGAGATCATGGTTGTAGTCGAACACAACATCTTGGAGAAGCATATCATGTGGACCATCTCTTCGAGCAAAACCAAACTGACGTAGAGCTAGAGAAGGGTTGTAAGTAATACCTCCCCTTATACCAAGGAGTGGTACATTAGGGAATTCTCCACAACGCTCAATGAAGGTGAAGTCCTTTTGAGAGAAAAGACTCCAACGGATATCTGAATGAGAGAGTGACATTAACCTTTGAGACCACTTCATCCTTTGTTCGTTCTTCAAAACTGATGGCGGGAGGTGCGAAATAAACCACCTCGAAAGTAACGGTATACAACACATGAGAGTGCCTTGTCTCTTAGTAGTACGAGTATGGAGAGAATGTAGGATGTCTCCAAGTAAAGTAGGCACTGGATTGCGGGTAAGGAACAACTTGATGGCATTGACGTCTATGAATTGATCCGAGTTAGGAAATAGAACCAAACCATAAATTAGCAAAGCCACAATGTTTTCAAATGCATGGAAACTCATAACTTTGAGGAATTCTCGAGCTTTCTTAATTAGGAACTTAGAAAGTAAACCCTTAACTCCACTTCTGGTTTCCCAATTGGCTTCAATATCTGAGCGCTTAAGATGTAAAGCTGATGCAATGTCTTCGTACTTAGGAACCTTTTCCAAACCGGTGAATGGCATTTGGTCAAGAATCGGTATCCCAAGTAACTTAGAGAACTCTTCCAAGGTAGGAACTAACTGATAATCTGGAAATGTAAAGCAATGATGTTTCGGATCAAAGAACTGGAATAGGACATGCATCATATCTTCTTCAAAACCGGAGATAACCAAATCAAGTAGATAACCATGTCTTTTGATGAACTGAGCATGGTCGGGAATTTCTGAAACCAATTCTTTGAGCTGAGAAGGTATACCCATGAAGTTGATTCGGATAGTCTTTCTAGAAGCCATAACACCTACAAAACAGAGCAAAGATAAATCCCTAGGTCCTTGAAATGGTTAGAAATGATATGCAATGCGGATGATGTCATGATGTCATGTATAGCACACACAAACAAATCACACAATGAGCCTATGGTTTAAGGCTTGCATGAGGTCTAGGTGATTACCCCACCAAAAGTTTGAGTTGGTTCATCCTGTCCTATAATAGTAACCGGGTTCTAGGAATCTCACATCATTGATCTTTCTCGTAGGCGCTTATTTCAATACGACTACCAAGTGGTCGATCGAAAATGTCCCAAAAGTCTGATCTCAATGAGCGTAGCATCGAGTATCAACCAACCTTGGTCTACACCAAAGCCGGCCATCTCACTACCTTCTAATGGCCAAGATGGGTCAATTAAGGTTCTAAAAGTTTAGTTAGCGCTTGATGACACCACGCAGAAGCCAAATACTATCCTCAACTTGGGAATGAGGAGTATCGGGACAACCAAAGTGTCACGCTAACGTAGGCATCATGTTGACCGTGTAGTTATACGTCTAGCGGTCGCAATGATCTAATGCCACTTACCTAAAAGGAAACCCGGATCCGGGTGTAGGATCCCCCAACAATATAATACCCAAGCAACCCTTAAAAGTAAAGCAAGCAAGTCAAACAGAAAGCAATAAAAATGATCTATAAATCCTTAAGGCAATTCTCTCTTTAAGGGTGTCTCCCCGGCAGAGTCGCCAGTTCTGTAATACGGTGAATTGACTTTTTAGGATTTTTTTGTATCCAAATGTGCGGATAGCAAGAGTCGCCACCGACTTTTATTTTTATCCAATTAAGGGAAGGTAAAAGTACAGAAAAAGACCTTCGTTAGATTCTGAGTACGGGAGAATGGTTATGAAAAGGGAAGGTATTAGCACCCCTTTCCATCCGTAGTTATCTACGGGCTCTTAGTTGCTTTATAGATCACTTTGAAAATCTTGTGCTTTCTGTGTGTTTGAAAAATGTTTTGAAAAGGCATTTCACTTTGACTTTGTAATGATTCATGTAGGAATGTATACAAAGTGTTCGGAAATGTTTCGTTTTTGAAAAGAGTTTGAATTTTGGAAAAAAAGTGTGAAGTGTGAAAAGTATTTTGTTTTGAGCAAGCAACTAAAAGACTTATTACCCACTCAGAATTCAGTCGTTTTTTGTACTTCTACATTCCTTTAGAATAGCGCTAGCCGTACCATTAGTTAGTAGGTAGCTCCATTCGTTGGATGTAAGCGGGACAATCGAAGGGACATCGGATGGTCATTGAAGGCAACTTGTAGGAGATATCCTAGCACATTCGAAGGGACTATCATCATTTTTCGTAGGCAACAATCGAGGGTCAAGATCATGTTTTTCGTAGGCGACATCGTGGGCCAATGATCTTTGTATCGAAGGGACTATGATGATTTGATTTGAAAGGCAACGGTGCTAGAATACCTCTACGTTCGAGGGACATGACCATTTGAATCGAAAGGCAACGAGAGAGAATTACCCTAAGGGGTGCATGTGTGAATGAGTGTGTTGATTTCAGAATATGTTATCTTGAAAATTAGAGTGAGCTATGTCCAATTTTATCTTGCCATACACGCCTAATTACTAGCAGTTATAGGGTGCGGAAAGTAAAATGCGGAATGTAAAAGTGCGGAAAGATAAAACCTACGCTATTACATGGCTTTGGGGCAGATACATAATTTTAAATGCGGAAAGTAAAAGCCTAATTTAAAACTATTACATCCCATATGCAGATACATTATTGGAAAAAAATGAAATAAAAACGGAAGAAACGTCTGAATCGGATGAACCTGTGAAAGAATAAGAAAACCGAGAAATATGATGAAATTGAAATAAGAGAAAATGTTAGAAAAAATGCAAATTTTAATATGAGAAAATTAATGCATGCTGGAAATAAGATAAATATACTATAATAATTTTTTTGGGATTTTTGGAAATGGTTTAATAATTAAAATGCAATTTATAATGTTTTAAATGCTAAAATAAAAATAAAATAAATACGCATGCAAAAATTATATTTTTTAATTTATTAAATTAAATAAAGATTTTATAAAACTACTGTAAAAAGAAAAAACATTTTTTGATGATTTTTTGATGCAGAAATAAAATATAGAAAACAATTAAAATAGAATAGAAAATATTAAAAATAATGAAAATATGGAAAATATGCAAGTTTTGTAAAAAGGAAAAGGGATTGTCTGAACCGGGAATCGAACCGGAGACATCCCCTTCAAACCTTGAAAACCAAAGCCTTTGCCAACTGAGCCACGTTGTGTTTGTGTTTGAAAGGCTGGGATTAATTGAATTTGAGTGATGACGCGTACTAGGAACATTTGAAACACAGTCAGCAAGCTGGGCCCAGTCAACTTATGAAAGAGCGAATCAGAGAACGCCATCCTGCCACGCACGCGCTCGCCTGAGTCAAACGGTCCACGACGCCGGAGCCCTAGCTCCGGTCGTCTTCTCCGGCGATCAGATTCTGGGATCCTGCAAAATAGGAAATTTAAAAGAGAAAGAAGGACCCTGTCCCCCTAAATCGACCATGGCGAACACGATGGTGGTGTTAGTTTCGATCGAAAACGCCTGTAAGACCCAGTTTGAAGCTCAACAGTTCAAGAACCCTAAACATGGCATCATGCGTTTTTGACGTTCAAGATGGTTAACGATTGCCCAGATCATGCATATGGAATCTCAGGAGTACAATAAAAGCGTTAGAATCGATTAATGCAAACAGAATAATCAAATGCAAAAATCAAGAAATATTGAATATGTATGTATGTATATGCTTCGATTCTGGGTGATTTAAACCATGGCAAGAGTGTATACTTACTCCTACTTACCCTTAGAACACGTTTGAGTGCTTGAGAGAGGCTGGAAAGGGCTGAAAAACAAAACTCGATTTTTCAAGAATTGAGAAAAATTTTGCAAGAGTTTGGCTTGATTTTTAGGTTAGGATTTCGTGTCTCAATGCTGGCTATGATGCTTGGTATTTATAGAGAAGATTGGAAGGGAAAAAAGGAATGGAAAAGATTTGATTTGGAGCATTCAATATTTTTCAAATAAAATCAATTTTCTTGAAAAAATTTGATTTCTCCTTCAATGCAAGATCAAGCACGAATTTGGCAAGTATATTGGGCTATCTTGGACTTCAAGGAACATATAAAATCAGCCTTCTTGGAAAAATATATGATTTTCATATTTTATATAATTTAATTTTGAATTAAATGTTCTAAAATTCAAAATAAAATCAATAAAATAGAAAATTGCCATGGCCAAGCATTTATGGGTCAAAAATAATGTTATGAACAAGTTTGGATCAAAAGATTATAGGCCCATTTGGAAAATTTTGCATTTTGACCAATATGTCCTTTTGTGCAATTGTCCAAAATTCCCCAACTTCTGAATAGTGTAACTTGCTCAATTTTCCACATTTTTGAGAGTTCTTGGTCTTTTTGGAAATCTCTAGGAGTCCTCTAAACAATGTCTTTGGTTTCACTTCAATTGGAGTTACCATGCTCAATATATCTTCAAAACAAAAAGTTGACTTTTTGTTGACTTTGAAAAGGACCTGTAATGTTTTGGGCTATACCTCTCAAATGAAGCATTTTTTGGACATTCTTGTGAGACATGAAGTTGTAGAGAATTGAATTTCCTTCAAAACAAGAGGTGGTGGAAAAATTTCTGAGAAAGTATGAGAAAGTTATGATCAGTCAAAGTTCAGTTGACTTTTCACCTAGAAACCCTAATTTAGAAAGTTTGACTTTTGAGCAAATCTTGAGTTTTCTTGATGAATCATGATCAACCCTTGATCAAATGATGAATGTAACTTCAAAATGAGGATGTTGACCAAAAATCAGAAGTTTTGACTTTATGTTGACCACAGTTGACTTTTTGACCAATACAACTGATTTTCACCCATCTGAGCAATTGTTTGAGGAAACTTGACTTGTGAAGCTTGAAACTTGACATGGAGAATCTTTGAAGCATATGAGGAAGCATGAAAACCATTGGAGGTGTTAGAAGTCCATCTGGATCTGAGGAATGCCAAACCCTAGTTTGGGTTGATTGTATAGGAGAGTGTTCATCTGATCAACTCTTGAGGAATCCTTGAGCATGGATGTATGGAATGTCTTGAGAAACATGAGGGCAAATTTTGGGGTATGACAAAACTCTGGTAGACTCCCAATTTAAAACGCATGTTGCGGTAATGAAAAATATCAACACCAATGCAGAACCGTTTGAAGTCTTGCCTAAAAAGCGAAAATTAGAGAACCATAAAATTAGGGATATAATTACTGTTAAAAGGGTGAGGTTAACTTATGAGGCGATGGATGAAATCACTAAGCCTAAAATTGAAAAACTTATACTTAGGATAAATCCAGGACCACTACCAAAATTTCGAAAGAATAACCCGCCCTACAGACGTAAGAAAAGAAAAGGTGAGGGATATGTGAGATGGCTTGATAAGTGGCCATGGAAAATCAACGAGTAGTCATTCTAGTTCTAATTTTAATTTTTCTTTTTAGTATTTTCAATTTTTCTATTTTATGTTAAATTTTTAATTTTATTCGGTTATCGTTTGCACCCTTTCATCTGATGCGTTTGAACTACTTCCCCGTAATACCGATAATTATATTCAATTAAATAATCTACATTAATATTTATATAATAATTGAATATTCTAATTATCGTATTCTCCTATTAATATACCAAATTAATACTTCCCAATATTTATTATATTAATTATAAGGCATTATATATTAGTATTATATATATATATATATCACTTAATTAAAATTCTAGAATTATTTATATATATATGTATGCAAGTATATAATGTGTATGCATGTGGTCTACAAAATTGTTCCTTATCTCTATTACCTAAGTCACATGCATCTCTCGCTGCCCAAGATGATCACCTTTCTCCTTTCTGATTTCTCCTGGTTTTCTCGCATTGAGGACAATGCTTATTTTAAGTTTGGGGGAGTCAGAACATTTCTTTGTTCATTTTTATTTTCTTTGCTCTATTTAGTTTTATTTAGTTTTTCCCTTTTAGTTTCCCTTTTCTATGTATTGCAAAATTTCCATTCAATAAAATACATGTTTATGCAATTTTAGTCTTTTATGTTTAAATTTCGTGCTTATTCGAATTCCTCCTATTTCTTGAGCCATAACGAAAATTTTAAAACGTTATATTAACATATTCAACTAGTATTAAGGTTGCTTATTTTTATAAATAAGAATTCGAGTAAAGCTTAACAAAATTGTTATCGTCCTAACACTTTAAAACCCCCAATGTGTTAGATTGATTTAAGTACTTATCATACCAACACCTTAAGACTTAGTTTTAAAGTAGCCCCGAGTAGTTTATTAAGCAGTCGGCACCGCCTTAAACGACAAATTACGTGGAGAATCGATGAATATAAGTGATTGATCAAGAATTTTTTATTAGAAGATGCGCTTATTAAGTTAGATGGTCCTTACCAGATCATTTAATTCAACGGTTGCAGAAACTATAAAATATTTATGCAAACATCCATTATGAATTGGTTCAGTGGTCCCTGGTGCTGAACTTGGTAGGGCGGATGACGATCCGATCCCCCGCGATTTGTAATTGGATAAAGGAGTACCAAATATAATTACCAGGACTCCCTAGCTGGATTATAAAGATCAAAGTCACTAACCGGTTACTCCACTATGTGCGCGTAAGGTAAAGGGCTTAATGTGATTGCGCAAGAATGAAAACGGGTGAAACAAAACAAAAGTATTAGGTCGAGCTATAATTCATGACTTAAATTGGTTTGCATAAATGGGGTTGTCTAGTGTTATTACGGTAATTTTGGTGTCAAGGTCTAAACTCGAGTTATCCAATAAAGAATTGAACTGCAGCCTAGTACGAATTGAATTGTGTTATATAATTGCGTTTGACTTATGCTTAAGAGATTTTTCATTTTTAATTTTTGCTTGAGGACAAGAAAAGGTTTAAGTATAGGGGAGTTTGATAACACGGATTTATATAACATATTTGACGTAATTTTCATAGACAATGTTACTATTTTTATTTAATTATATTACTTTATTTTTGTATTACGTTGGTATTTTCTATGTTTCAGGTATTTGCATTAAAATAAAGACAAATTGAGCAAAGAAGCAAAATCGAGGAAAAATCGGATTAAAAAGCAAAAGAAATGAAGCAAAGAGTGATATATAGCAAATAGGAGGTGTTAAGAGGAAGAAACCAATTACACATAGCAAAGACTAAGCCCAAAGCAAGCAAGCCCAAAGCAAGCAAGCCCAGACCAGCACGCACATGCCCTTGCCACGTGGGCTGAGACGGTCGTCTCAGCTTTCCTCTTTCCTCGGAGGCGCCCGCCTCCTTAGCAAGTGGGGCCCACCACTTTTTCAGGAAGTTGAGACGCACGTCTCAAGTCAAGGGCCACGTGGAGGCGCCCGCCTCCTACTCTCAAGGCTATTTTTTCTCCACGTTCACATTGGCTTGCAGCGGAAATTCAGGAAAGGCAGTTACTTTATGGATCTATAAATACAAGTTCCAGTTCCAGAATCAGGGTCGGCATTTTTACCGAACAACCGTTATTTCATATTTCGCAATTTTATTTCAGTTTGTACTTTGAATTTATTTTCTATTTCAGTTTTCACTGATCTAACCTTACGTTAGATCCAGTGCTTTTTATTCCTTGTCGTATTTTATTTTTCCTTTCAATTCAAGAAGTCAAGAACAAGGTTATTTCCAGCATTCTTAATTTCAGGTTTTATTTATTTGTTTTATTTTATTTAATTTATTGTTGCCTTATATTATTTATTTGATTTGAAATGTTTAAATATATTAAACCATATTATTTATGCATGTCTGAATTAATTAATATGTCTGGCTAAATCGTTCTGATATTGGTATGTAAATTAATCGATCCGAAGGAATCTAAAATAAACTGGCATAATGTTACGTTGTTAAAAATATTCTTTCTGACTTAGATATCTAATTTAATTTATTAAAAGGTTTAGAAACCAACAGAGCGAAAGTTTGAGGTTAATAAACTGGACTAAGGTTAGAAACCAACAGAGCGACAGTTTGAGGTTTAGAACCAGATAGTGGATACTAGGTATTAATTTTAAAGACTGCGACAGCGTTTTAAAAGAGATTAAACTTTATTTATTTTCAAAAAGTGTTTTTAAATTCGGCGGGATAGCGAGAGCATACGTTAGGATTTAATTACATGATCCGATTCAATAGAGCGAAAGTTTGAGAGAGGATCTTTAGATGAGTACTGTTTGCTGAAATTAGATTTCTATCAACTTAAGTAACAAGCCAGTGGAAATTCAGATCCCCTTAGGTTAGACGAATTACATACTAATATCTGTTTATTTATTATATTTTTCCTTAACCAAAAATCTTAAAGAATTATTCGCCTTAGCTGTATACCGTAACTTAGGATAACAATAGATCGATTTATAGTCTCTGTGGGTTCGATATCTTTTAAAACTACGCGATAGGACTGTGCACTTGCAGTCTGCTGATTTATAGACGATAAAGTCGCGATCAATAAACCTGAAAATAAAAGGCGGAATATTTGGCAAGCTCCAGAAGTCTCCCACAAGTCGGTGAGATCTGCCCTTCATTGTCCGAAAATCAAATGCGATGAAAGAAATTAAAAAGGCGCAATTCTAATGTAAGGTTAGAATTGAAAAAGGTTCGCAGAAATCCCTGATGTGGAAATTTATACCAGAAAAGAAAGCACATAAACTAAAATAAATCGATACTGAAAATAAAATTCGGCAAAGTAACGGTAAAAAATTGCAGAAGAAAAAACGTCTTTGGATCGGATATTGAAGGTCTATTTATAGAGGTAGTGGCGTTCTTGGCAGCTGGGTTGGTTGAGATATTCTCGCCTCCCTTTTCTCCTCCGTAGCGGTCGCTACAGACTGCTAGTGAAGCGTAACGGTCATTACGCATTGGCTTGGTGAGGAAGATTCGTTCCCTACTCCGTAGTGATCGTTATGGCTTTAGGGTTTAGGTGTGTAACGGTCGTTACACCCTTGTAGACTGGCTTGTGCGCGTGTTGGAAGTGGGCTGAGACTGCTTCCTTATAAGGGAAGATTGAACACTATATAAGTGAGAGAACCCACACACCTATCACCTTAAGGTTTTAGGTGGACAAGTGGTGTGCCTCTCACAAAGGTGTTTATTCCTACACTATGTATCAATGCTCCTAATGTAACTCCCCCAACATATTTCACCAATTATACAACATCACAACATCGTCGCATCCTGAAAACTCTTCATTTTCATCGACATATTCACAACTTCGAAATTACCATAAAAAATAACAAAAAACAAAATCCTCAAAATCACTTTATTCTGTTTTCAAATTAATTTTATTGGTAAGAAATTTTTTTTAGCTTCCCGTAGGTTCGTACAGGGCTTCAAACGGACACCTGAGTAAAAATTTATGAGTTTTTAAATATTTTCTAAAATGTCATTTTCACTCAGTGGTAACCGGTTACCAACTAGTGGTAACCAGTAACTGCTATTTTTATAAAAGCAGTCATTCTGCCAAAAGATTATGGGAACCCGGTTACCCATATATGGTAACTGGTTATCCCATAATGGTAATCAGTTACTGAAAACACCGGCGGAACCTCCGACATGATAACTAGGTATCAAATAGAGTCGCCATCGAACGTCTTTTATCTCACGGGGGAGAAAGGGAAACATCGAGTAAACCTAGGGGAGAAATCGCGGTCCTATGACCGAGAAATCGAGAGAATCTAGGTAAGGGAGTTAGTTACGCGAGGGGAAGGGATTAGCACCCCACACGCCCGTAGTACTCTACGGTATCCACTTTCTAATTCTAGATAAAGGGTGTGTTATATCTATGGTTAATCGCTAATCATGCATCCAAAAGAAAAGAGAGAATAAGAAACCACGGGGAAAAGAAGGAAGTATTTACAAAGTTTGCTCGATCGAGCCCCGTGACAAGATGCCTACGTATTCCCGCGTGCAATGGGAAAGTCAGAGCGCCGTAGTTCGGCTCACTTGTTTTGGTGTGTTTTTGTGTTGTTTTTACTTGTGAAAAAGGTTTTAAACACAAAAGAAATAAAGCGCGCAAAGGCGGAAAGAGTCGGTGTTGGTTGGTTGTTTTTACCTTGAGAAAGGAGTTTAAACCATTATTAAGTGTTTTGAGTTTGAAAGGAAAAGCAAGTTTTAGTTTTAATCACATGCAACATGCAAAAAGAAACTAGTAAAGCAAAAGGTTAGACCTATGGTTAAGGATGCAAGGGAATCTCTACCTATGTTGACATGCAAAGGATGAGGATCCTAATGTCTAGGCTAAAGAACCAATCCTAACCAAGCTCCTGGGGAAAAACAGACAAACGCACAAATATGCACAGATCACAGGTAGAATTGCCCTAAACGGGTCTTTAAATAAACCAGAGGGGTTCCTGAACATGCTCCAGCTACGGAAGCCCCATCATGCATCTCTATTCCTACTTCTTATGGCAAAAGAAAGCTGTAAAGCCCTACTTCTCATGATATCTAGGAAAGCGTAAGAGAATGCGATGCAGTAGAAACTACCGAACGGATATTGAATCCGAAGAGCACCGCGAGCTAATGAAATACTCCGGAAAACTTCAAGTACTGCAGCCATGCAATAAAAGTAAACCGGTGAGAATCGCTCAAGGCATCGAAACAAGCGGAATACGTGTCAATACGCATCAGAAGCGACAATGCCTGCAAGAACGGGGTAAGGCAAGCAAAACAAGATAGGAATGATGTACACGTGGATGTACAAACTCAACCAAAACCTGCAAGAAGGGAGTTAGACCCAAAAAACAAATAAAGGAAAAGTGTGCGTATATCGGAGAAAACGAGCCGCATATGCATGCGTCGTGTGTCCCTGCATGAAATAGAGTACAAACAGTAGCCAAGCATGGCTAAGGTGACTACTGTTCATCATTAGAATCGAAAAAATCAGAAAAAATAAACCGAAGCTTAGCCTATATACGCCTAAGCGTCAGCAACAAAATTCTAGAACATTTGGCGCTTAGCGCGCTCTGGACCGCGCTAAGCGCGACCTGCAACCTGTAGAAAAATCAGATTTTGATCCGAACCACCTGTTTATGATGTTTTCATGCATCGGTTCGATCCGCGATGTTAGGACATGATCCGACAATGAACGGGAGCTAAATGAACGTGCATATGGAATGCGAATCGAGCGATAAAACCAATGTTCATAGCAAGAAATGAATGAACATGCAAGGAATGCGAATCGAACGATAAAACCAAGTGTTCATATCAAAGTAATGATGCGTGAACATGCGAGAAATGCAAATCGAAATCGATAAAACCAATGTTCATATCAAAGTAATGATGCGTGAACATGCGAGGAATGCAAATCGAAATCGATAAAACCAATGTTCAAGCATATGTGAAAATGCATGAACATGTGAGGAATGAAAATCGAAATCGATAAAACCAATGTTCAAACACATGTGGAAATGCATGAACATGTGAGGAATGCAAACCGAAATCGATAAAACCAATGTTCAAACACATGTGGAAATGCATGAACATGTGAGGAATGCAAACCGAAATCGATAAAACCAATGTTCAAATACATGTGAAAATGCATGAACATGTGAGGAATGCAAACCGAAATCGATAAAACCAATGTTCAAACACATGTGGAAATGCATGAACATGTGAGGAATACAAACCGAAATCGATAAAACCAATGTTCAAACACATGTGGAAATGCATGAACATGTGAGGAATGCAAACCGAAATTGATAAAACCAATGTTCAAATACAAAGAAAAGGATGCATGAACATGCCAAGGATGCGAGTTACGATAACAATCCTAATGTTCAAGCGCAAAGGTATGTTATATAGAAGAAAATTTCATTCAAGCCTAAGTTATGCATTAACACAAACACATGGAGTGCACATGCAACAAGTCTATGCTCAATGCTCTAAATGCTTGGATATCTACATGTTGAATGCAAGTTATGCTTCAAATCACCATGAATCAATGAAATTGATCAAGCTTAATACTCACCAATGCATGAATATGCGACGGATAATGCAACATGTATGAGTTTATGTCTTATGAGCAAAGTGAAAACAAATGCACAAGTGTATATGCATTCTATGAACCAAAATCCAAACTCCGACACAAATAAGGCGGCAAAAATCGATTCAAATCAAGGAATTCAAGAACACAAATCCTAAAATCAGAATCTACATTGAATTTGCATGTGATTTCGGTATTCCATTTCAAGAAAAGCTGAAAATCAGAAAACAGCTTAAAATAAGTGCTTATTTGAACCTAACACTTACTTGTACTTGAAGTTTGAGTCAAATTGAAGAGGAATTCCTTGTGCTCTTCAAAGAAAATACCAAATCAATGAGGAATGGTGGATAATCCTCAGAATTAGGCTTGAATCCTTGAAGAAAAGCTTGAAATCCAATGGAGAATTGGGGAAAGATGGAGAGAAACTCTTGAATCTTGAACTTGAAGAGAAGATCGAGATTAAACCATTCCTTCCATGTCAGATGTGAGAAGAAGGAGGAGAGGATGCCATGGATTGAAGTAGAAGGAGTTGTGATGAAGAAAAATCAAGAATCGCAGGTCGCTCTTAGCGCGCTCTGTGGAAGAAACCGGTGATGCACGGTGGTGCACGGTGGTCCGGTGGCGGCCTGTGGTGGTTCCTTGGAGGGAAAGTTGAGATTTTGACTTTTCGAGTTTTTGTGCTTTTAGAATTTGAGAGAATTGGAGTGTGTATGGTAGTGGAAAATTAAGCAAATGATTGTGTTGTTATGATTTGTGAAGAAGAAAATCTATTTATAGCTTTGGATCTTTAATCAACAAGCTAATCATGATTATCCGAATAATTTCCATAATTAATCCAAAACAGCCAAATCCGTGCGGAATTCAGAGTCGGAATGTAGACGAAAAGTGTCCGGAATGCAATTTTGCTTGCACGAATCAAAATCCCGACTCGATCCGGTGAATAGTCAAGTAAATAGGAATTTTTGGAGTTTCAGCATCAATTTTGGACCACTGACACGTGCAGAATTTCATTCGCGCTCTGTGGAGAAAATGCCTCAGACGAGGATCTTCTGATCGAAATTTGCACATGCGTATCTCTGGGACACTTGAAGCTAACAAGATTTGTGAACTTTTGGCACCGGTCCCGTCCCGTTTCGATGAAAATTGAGGGAGATATGATTTTTCGAACTTCGCGTATCAGATGAAAATTGCTCAGTTCAGCTCAAAATCAACCTCGGAGAATAAAATTCTGGTACCGATCGGTGAGGAATTAGCTCTCGAGTTGCAGATGGAAATTGTAGAGGACCTTGTTACGGAATTTTAGAAATTGGTCCCGCTCAATTCCGAGCTTCCAGCTAGAAAATAAAGCCTTTTCGGTGAGCCAAAACACACGGTTCAGCACTAAAATTAGCCTGATCTGCCGGGGAAAATGACTCCTTTGAGAGCCTTCCTCACAAAATCCATTCTCGGCTTCCAAACGAAAGTCGTGGACAATAATAAAAGGAAAGTGCCGGTCGAAAATCAACAGCAAATGCCCAAGGAGACGAGAGACACGCCTTCTGAAGTGTCCAAAATGCGCCGAGACCCGAAATCCACTTTATTGAGAAATGAGCTCTTTTTGGGTGCAACTCGGAATACCTGGAATCTGATACTCCTTATGATGAATGCTATGTATGATATGACATGTATTTTTATGCAATGGGATTATAAGCCTGAAAAACGCGGGAGTGAAGAGGGTAAATTTTGGGGTACAACAGTTACCACGGTAAATTTTCAGAAAATTCTGCAACATTCATATTGCGATTTCACCCATTCCAAAACCTTCAAAATAAATTTTCAACATAAAATAGTAGAGAATTTCCTACCTAACATACATAAATCATAATTATCATTGGGGTTTCTTTTATATCATCAAAATTGAAGTTTCCACACGAATTCATCATAGTTCATCATCACACATACAAATCACAACACATCAAAATTCACACAAAGGATGATCATACAATTATTCAACCTAACTCTTCCATAATCCATCATCATATAAACCCTTATAGAGTTAGAACCACACCCTTACCTTGGTTGATGATTCTAATTTTTCTACCGTAAAACCTCATGCCCAAACTTTAATGCTCTTCTTTTTTCCCCATTCTTCCATTTCTTTGGTTTTCACGATCGAATAGCAATTGTGATTCCTATTCCTTTCTTATCCCAATATTAACCCTTGGACCTGTAATTCATAATTCTCATCTTGCCCTTCTTTATTCTTAATTATTTTTAACAAAAACAAAAACAAAAACAAAAACAAAAACAACAAAAACAATAATAATAATAATAATAATAGTAATAATAATAATAATAATAATAATAATAATAATAATAATAATAATAATAATAATATTAATATTAATATTACTAATAATCATCCATTATACCTCACACCCTCTATGTCTCTACATATTTAGTCACACACCCCTGACACTTCATCATTTATAATTTCTAAGATTTCTTAGGCATCTAATTACTACAAATTGCATCTCATTATACTACAAAATTTATCAACACATATTGACACATCAAATAGTCAATTTATTTTAATAAAATAAATTATATTTTAAATCAAGGCGTTACATTGACCTCTGATGAGGTATGGGCAGTCTTTCTCAAAGGCACAGTTTTAAAATGTAGGAGTCCTTTAAGATATCACCTTGAGTCCTATTTATGGAGAGATATCATAGAAGACTGCACTATATTCATGGAAAATGTAAGCTATTCAATTGAAAATCCTAACTTTGGTAACTTCTTACTATACAATTAGTGTGGTATCCCCTAGATCCATTTCCTCAATATGAGCCCCAAACATATCAATAATATCCCTCATTTTGTCTATGATTATCTCATTAACAACATATGTGAGATTTCTTCGGTTAGTCCTGATCTCCAGATGATGAAGACTAAATGGTTTGGCCAAGTTCCTCTAAATCGCCTAAAGGCTTCTTGTGGAAATTTGCATGTAATAGTTTTCGATGATTCCCAAATGATAATGATGCAATATGATGACAATTGTTGAAAGATCATGGCAACTATATAAAGATCCTGACAAATAATTAGCATGATAAATATGAAACATAATGATTATTGTAGAAAGATAAAAAAAAATGACATTCAGCATAACATAGATGCAACCGTTAAGAAAGACCAACTGAGTTAAACATGCAAGCCATGAGTTTGATAAGGATTGACAAAGTTTTAGACATAGATAAAGCTTCATCAAGAAAGTCTCAAACAAAGGTAAACAAACAAATATTACATCAAAAGCCTTAAAAGAAATCTCAAAGCAAGTGTTACAAGAAAATAATCTATCAGACAAGACTTAGTGCAGTTAATCTCCTAATTTAGTAAGTGAGTGAAACTTTTGTAAAAACAAAAATTTACAACATCATTTCTCACTTCTTGCCTGCATAAAAAATAATTTTCATTTCTCAAATCATCATCATCTTCAAAATGGCCCCAAAAAAGAACCATTTCTTCCCAACCATCACCCACCTACATCTCTAATTTCTCAAGCATAGCTCAAGAAACCAACTTCCACATTTACTACTACGATAGAGAACTCTTCACCATTCACTACTTATATGAAAAACTCTTCAATGATTCTCGTTCATTGAAGTATTCAACTTTACAGGTGGAAAGATTTTCTCTTAGAAAAACCAAAACAAAAGGTATCATGATCTTTTGAGAAAATTCTATGCAAACATCACCTACACATATGGGATCGTCCAATTTGAAGTTAAAAAGCATCACATTGTCCTCTCTCGAGGAATTTACAACCATCTGCAACATGCCCTAACTAGATCAATAATACAACCAAAATTACAGAGGTAATGAACTTGATATTGATATTCTTGTTCACTCCTTCCATATTGATCTTACCTCATTCGTCCATTCTCTATTCATTGTAGGAGTCATTCAACCAAACATTAGGTTAGTTTATTACATCGCAGGCCGAATCTTTTTCCAAGAAAGGGAGACTATAGCACTGTTTCAATATTAGACATACATATCGTTTGGTTCCTTCCTAATTAGATGCATCTCTTCCTTAAATGCTACAAAGAGCAACATCTTGCAATATGTTGAACTCATCACTAGAATTCTCCAAAACACCGGTTATCCCTTTGGAGAGGAAGAACATATCTTTGACCACATAAATATAGGACAAGTTGCAATAACAAAAATGGGCTTCACAATTCAACAAGGGGAATTTTTTACCCAACAACCAACAAGGGAAAGAAGGAACATTCATCCATCTAGCTCCAATACCAACATTATTGAAGAGCAAAGAAAAATGAATGAAAATCCACACTTGCTCATTGAGAAAATGGATACGAAAAATCTCATCTCTCTACTTGCCTCTAGCGAAGATGATAATGAGATGAACTAAAAAGTGTTATGCTTTCATTTTCCTTTCTTGTTTTGATTCTTGCATTTTTCCTTTCCTTGTTGTAACGCATTTCCTTTATAATTTTAAAAAAGTGTTTTTTCTCTTTCCTAAATGCCTTTTGTTTATTGTACGAACATTCATAATTGTTATGCCTACAACCTTGTTTTCCTTAAAAACCTTTGTAATACACCCCATTATATATCTTACAAATGTCACACACGTACAAGTAAATATATCATCTCCCACAAAGAGTGACACTATCTATGAGATGATTTGAATACTCTTGCTAGCACACCTTAAGATAAAAAGTTTATATATATGTTAGGGAACCTTATATGCATCATCTAAAGTATACTTCCTATACCATACATGTTCTTTATGATACTTCTTAACTATTTTATATCATCTCAGTTTCATATATTGCACATATGTCATGACTAAGAATTAGGAAATCTTGCTTGGGACAAATTTATTGTTTCCCACTAAGTGTTAAACTTCCCCATTTCTACCATGATCAAAAACTCTTACTTAAAATGGAGAGATATATCACTTGCATGTTTATAAGTGTATTCAAAAAATTGTTTGCATATGAAAGAAACCTTATGACACGTCTAAACACCTTTTTAGGAACTCTACTTTAAAGCATCCTGTGTTTATCATCAAGAGTGATTTCTTATATTCGTGCTTCTTTATATGACATGATAAAATTCAAAATATTTCCATTCTTAAATGTATCTCATTTCTACTTGCTCTTGCATAGTTAAATACTTATGATATTCTTGTTATTAAGCATGTCATGTGTTATGATAAAATGCTTTATGCCATGTATTACTACATTGATTTTTCATTATATTTTATGTTATATATTGATATAACAACAGTTCATATTTGCATCTTTTACCCACCTTTTTGATTTTGACAAATGGGGAGAAGTAAAATCTCAAGGAAGGGTATACATTCTATCTAACTCATAGGGAGTGTTATCACTCCAAAATATATCGCTTTGTTTCTTTTACCACCTCCCTGAGAGATGTGTTGTCATCACAAAAAAGGGGGAAGAATGTGGAACCTTATTTTGCAAGTAATATGTTTTCTTATAATGGCAACTGTGAAGAACAAAACAGACATTCAACATTATAAAGGTGCAACATGATGACAACAATAGAATAATCATGACAACTATGAATAACAAAATACATAATCATCATGATAAAGATGCAAAATGATGATATTGTAGAAAGATCATAAAATATGACATTATGTATGATAAAGATGCAACCATTAGGAAAGTCGACCAATGTACTTAAAGTAGTTAAAGATGCAAGTCATGGGTTTGATAAGGATTGACAAAGTTCCAGACTTAGATAAAGCTTCATCAACAATGTCTTAGACAAAGGCAAACAAAGAAAGATTACATCAAAACATCAAAAGAACTCTCAAAGCAAGTGTCACAACAAAATAATCTATCAAATATGAATTAGTGAATTTAGTAAGTGAGTGAAACTTTTGTAAAAACAAAGCTCTTTTTTGTAGAATAAGATGGCTATAAGGAGACACACTCTTTAAACCTTTTTATAAAATGTTTTAAAAAGAATAACACTTCAGAAGTATATATAGATGTTGCGTAGAAAGTGATTGGAGCATTCAAAAAGTTAGGAAATATTTTTTAACTAAATATAGTCGATTAGAACAAAGTACTAATCGATTAGATTGGGGCGCTTTTGAGTAATAAGGAAATTTGAATGCATTCAAATGATTCTAAACGACTATATATCACATTTAATGTATTTTTGAAATCATATTCATTACATTTAAATGAGTTAATTGATTAACAATAGTCATTTTGGCTTTAATGTTATTTCCTCTTTTGGGGATTTTCAAGCGTATAAATAAAGGTCTCATTCCTTATTTCAAAGCATCCAGAAAACTTAGTATGTATTGACACACATTTTCTCAATAAGTTTTCATTTTCACTTCCTCTCACTAGTTCTTGTAGCTAAATTTATTGTGAGGAAATTTATTAAATGAGTGAGGTGTTCTAGTAATTCTAGATGGGTAACATTGTATAAGTTCTCCAAGATTGTTGTTTATGCATCTTGAATTAACAAGGTCCGTTTAGGGATAAAAATATGTGGTCATAACCTTAATTTGTTAAAATCTTTGGTTGGGAAGACACAAGTTTTAGAGGCATGCTCGACAGATATAAATGTCGATAGGAAATGATAAGTCGTGGCAATAGCAGTTATCTACTCGCAAGCCAGCGAGAATGTGGGGATGTTTCAAAGGTGCTTATCGCAGTTCTCCATGAATCCCAACATGGGACTAGTAACCATTGACCGTTACTCTCTTAGAATTTCAATTTAAGCAAACATTTATATTTGTGTTAAAGGTCGCATTTCTTCACATTTAGAGAATTACACTCAAATTACCCATATCTAAGAGAGAAATGAGTTCAGGCTTAACAAAGTAAGGATGCTTCCACATTTTAATTCAAAGCAATTTCCAGTTTTCACTTTAAATTACAAGTCTTGTTATTTTTGATTTATTTTCTTTATTGTGCAATTATCCTTTACTTTTGCCTTTTCATACCTATGAATTCCATATCAGCCAGTTTCAAACCAAAACACTCGTAACACTAAGTCTACGATTATTGTAGTTGATCCTCCAAGTAACCTTTAATAAGAGGCTAGACATTGTTTGCGAGTAAAGGGGTTCGTGAGCTTTACCTATAACAATCTCTCAAGTGTATAATGGAAACTCTTAAGATTAGTTCTTGGGAAGAGGAATAGGTATTTTATTTTTTATCGAACCTCTATAAGTATCGGTGTTTTTCTTCTTCCCTTAACTCTTTTACTTTTCTTAGTTTATTTTTATATTCTGCTGCTTAGAAATAGGAAAATATTTTCAAACTCTGATTTTAATCTCAAAATTTTCAAATCTATGTTTTTCCAAACCCCACAATACACGCCTTCCCTTTTTTTGTGTAAGTCTAAAGTCCAACACTTCTTAGAACTTTAAAAGGAAAACTCTCCCTCCCATTACCTTGGCCAAATCAATTTGGTACGTGGATTCCCTCTATCCAAATCGATGCTAGCTTGGTGCATGTGCTTAACATGTTTCCCACATATGACCAGCTGAAGATAAAAGGATGTCACATTACTTTAATGCACCCATTCTATCTATCTAAAGAATTAACCTCACTCAATCTATAATTTATTTAATGTCCTTTTGTAGTTAATCTTTGGTGTTGGTTGGCTCATAAGTTAAACTTAACCCATTATTTTCAATGCTTCGAAGATCTATTGAAAGATTTTGACAAGGGTTGGAACTCTCAATGTTCTCTTGTAGTTAAAGCAACTATTACAAACATTAACTATGTAGTTTGGACCGCAAGGAATAAACTCAACTTAAAGAATCAAAATTGATTGAGTATGTTTGATATTACCCTCACCACTTCTCATGTTTCCTTATCAAGTAATAAATCCCACCCAATGGCTTCTTCCTCCATCACTGATTTCCAATTCCTTAAAATTAGATTGCATGCATCATCCCATCGCTACTAAAAATATAACATTTCAGAAAAGGTCTTTGCATCAGGTATAAAAATATATGATGCAAAAAACATTTGTCAAAATATTTTACATCAGACATTTATTTCCAATGATATGAAAAATATTTGATTTAGGAAAATATATATCATGGTGCAAATTTGATAAATAAAAAGAAAAATATTTCACATCCGGCCTAGATTTCCCCCGATGTAAATAGTCCAATGATAAAAAAAATAAAAACATGGTGGTAGTTTTGTAAATAAATTGAATTTTTGTTATAAAATAAAAAATTAAATTCGGTGGCGCGTACATCGGACCTAGATTTCGACCAATATAAAAAGTCCAATAATAATTAAAAAAAACACGGTGACAATTTTGAAAATAAAAGAAAATTTTAATCATGACCGTTACATCAGGCCTTATAGCCAACCGATCTAAAATCCCCCCTTCACTTTTCATAGAAACCCTAGTTACATAAACCCTTTTGTTTACAAACTCATTCCCTGCCCTCTGTATCTTCTACTCTCTCTGTCGACACCTGTAACCTATTCGGGCCCTCTGTATCTTCAACTCCCTTTGTCGATGATGGTTGCGCCCTCCTTCGCCCTCTGGCTCCCTCTGTCTTGGTTCATCTCCCTCCACGACCACAGGTTTCCTCCGTATCGGTTCATCTCCCTCCTTCGCCCTCCGGCTTCCTTCAAACTCCAATCCGCCGGCGTCCTCGAATCACCAATCGCCACAACAGGTTTTTTTCTATCTGTTTTCTTATATCCTTGTGTGTATGCTATATTGTGTATCCCTGTTAACAGATTTTGTTGTGTGAGTAAGGTTCATGTGATTTTTTTAGCCCTATTGATAGTGATGATGGTAAACTAATCCTCAAATATTTGGTACTCAATGGTGTTTAATAGCACCGACAACAAAACAATTTGGAAACGCGACACTACATGACTTTCTCTTTTCGTAATCCCATGATATGAGAAAGCTCTTTTCATAATCCTACTCACGTTTTCTATTGAAAGAAACTTGTCTTTCTCTTTGCTACCTCCTCCCGACTCATTATCTGATTCTGCCTATTGAACTAATAAGATATTTGGTAATGTTTGAACACGCCATTATAAATTTACATTTTAGTTTGTGAATATGTACTTGGTCAAAATCTTATCCAGCGTTTTATTTAATGCAGTTAGAGAATAAGCTTGAAGACATAGATCAAGTTGTGATTCTATTCCAGGACATGCTGGAGGTGGTGACAAGAGATATAATGATGGAGGATCATATATTCAGGTGATGATAATTCCATAATCTCACTTTAAATTATATATTCTTCCTTCTATGATTATGATTATATTATTCCGCACGTGTAGCTTGGTAGATTCAATCATGGTGGATCTGGACATGAGGGGATGCTTCTTCTTGAGCAGCAACACCAGTTGTTTGCATAAATCTATAGAGTACCCTTGACATGTTTTATCTAGTATTTACAGGTTGATTATAGGAATAATACTCTATTATTTATTGTTCATATAATTTCTTTAGTCTACCAATTACCGTTTCCCCTTATTTTGAGAGATTGACTATGTATATCTTTGCAACATATGCAATATTACGAAATATTTAGAAGAAATTGGTTTGGCATGATGTAGCTATAATAACTTGAGGTAGAATAAGACCAATAAACTATAAAAAATGATTGAGAGGTCAATGGTTTTCCTATAGAAATGACTTCTGATAGAGCATTATGGTGTTGTTTGATCCATGTATGCTACCCCCATAGTATTAGTGCTTGTACTTTTAAATAATCAAACAATATTTAGTTTCTCTAATATTCCTTTTCAACTTGAACTTTGCAGGGTTTTAACTCCATACTACACAGAAGAGGTTCTCTTTACCTTGCGTGAGTTGGAATCGCCTCATGAAGATGGTGTTTCAATTCTTTTCTACTTGCAAAAAATATTTTCAGGTGTTCACCCTTACCAACATCAATCACTGTTGTATATATGTTAAACTTCAAGGGGTGGGTATTAATGTTTTTTCTTTTCTGTAATTTGCGCGTAAGATGAATAGAACAACTTTCTTGAGCGAGTGAATTGTTCCAATGAAGAGGAACTTAAAAAATATGATGTGTTAGAAGAAGGGCTTGGTAGATAATTTTTTTTGCATGAAACTAACCTCTTAATTTTTTTCTTCTTCTGAACCCAATTGTACAGATTTGGTGGAAGGCTACAAGGCTGTAGAAAATGCAGATGATAATTCAAAGGGGGAAAGGTCACTATGGACACAATGTTAAGTTGTAGCTGATAAGAAATTTTCATATGTTGTATCATGCCGATAATATGGGATTGACAAGCGATCTGGTGCTGCTCGTGCACAGGATATATTGAGGCTTATGGCAAGTTAAGTGTCTAGTGTTAATTGTACTGATGGCCTTCAATGCTTGTTTATACCAATTTGCGAGTTCAAATGTTTTCATTTGGTAGATATCCTTCACTTCGAGTTGCTTATATTGAGGAGTTGGAGGAACCTAGCAAAGAGAGACCAAAAAAGATCAACAAGGTTAATTACTCCTGCTTGGTGAAGGCTATGTCAAAATCAAGTAGTCCTTCTGAGACGGAGCCTGAGCAGTGTCTGCACCAGGTAAGTGCATTTTGATAACTAAAGGATGCAAATAGTTCTCCTGGTATTAATAATTTGTTTTTGATTAAAATGAAGTTTTTTATTACACATAAAAGAGGAAAAATACAACCACGGGAGAATACCTAATCTTTTGAAAAGTGGAAAGTTTATATACATTTTGAAATAAGAAAACTAAATACAACAAAGTTTTCAATCTATGCATATTTATAAGATAATACTTCCCGCTTATTGATTTGATTCTCCCAATCTTTTGAAAAGTGGAAAGTTTATATACATTTTGAAATAAGAAAACTAAATACAACAAAGTTTTCAATCTATGCATATTTATAAGATAATACTTCCCGCTTATTGATTTCTCATTATTTTAGTTTCTAGCTAGTTATATAATTTGCATAGGACTAAATACAATTCAAGATTTGGGTTTCTTAAATTGTCTGTGGATGTTATTTGGTGTTATTATTTATTGTCAGCCAATATGATTTTGGTGTTGTCTATCGAAGCTGCAACTTATCTACTAGTGGATTTCATATTGGTAATTCAAGCGTGAGAAAGGACTTATAAATGGTTGAATATTTTTGTATGTTTTGTTATTGTAGTCAACTATGTAAATTTCCTTATAATTTTGTAATACAATCGATGATTTTGTAAATCAATTGTTGATTTTGAAGAACAAATATGTGCATCATACATTTGGTGGAATGAAATTAGTTTGGTTAAAAAATATGAAAATAGCTACCTAAATGTGGTCTATGTGATGTTGGAAAACTATGATATATAGTGACCTAAATATGGTCTTTGTGATTTTGGAAAAATATGTAAAAAATAGGGCATCAAAAAAATTACAGGGAATCCGCTGAAAAATAGTCAATAATGTACAAAAAATTACAAACATTTTACATGAGGTCACTAGGCAACCGACGTATAATCTCATCTTTTACATTGGACCATTATTGCCACCAATGTAAAATCTCATCGTTTATTTTTTTAAAAAAAACTTGTATTATTTTTCACATCAGACATTTGATGCCACCAATGTGGTAGGTTTGTTTTCCACATCGGGTTGTGGCCCGATGTAAAAAGTCATTGATTTTTTACATCAGCTTGAGTTACATCGGACCCAGACCTGATATATAAAGTGCCTTTTACCCGATTTAAAAAGTCATTTCTGTACTAGTGCATGTCGCTTGATGATACTCCATACACTATTTCAAATGACACCGTTTTTGAGTGGAGGCTTGATGAATTAAATTTTAGTATCACTATCCAAAATATAATTAATTTTGCAATTTTTTTCTAAATGTTTATTTAAATTTTTTTTCATTCAATAACTTGTTATTCCAAAAAAAATATGCTACTGCATTATTATTATATTCTTGTCCCTACCAATCATAAAGAGTTAGAAATTAAAAAAATCGATAAATAGCGAAAATTTTCCATATGGATTGAGTGAGCTTAAAGGGCAAAAATTGTGACAAATTGATTAACCTTTGATACATTTAATAATGACTAATTCTAGCAAGTTTTAGTTTTCAAGATCTATAAGTGCAACAAAAAAATTAAAAATGAAACAAATAAAAAACATAGAGTTTTAAAAAATTATTGATTAAATTGAAGGCTTTGGAAAAAAAATGACTGAACTTATTAAAATTTTGAAAATAATGATTCTATTTATTTTATTATCTCTTGTTGTAACCCGCGTCATTGGTAAACAATTTTTAAATCCATTTGAATATTTTTGTTTATAATCTTTATATTGGAATTTTTAACTAATATTCGTTTTCTAATCTTTATATTACAGAATCTGCGACGTCAAGATGCAAGGATGATTTTGATTGTCCACCCGCTCTTTGTCGATATCCTGATGTTGCAAAATGCTTGTTTTATACATGTTTCTGTCAGAATGAAGACATAATTGAGGAAAATAATTTTATTTAAAATAATGATTCATAAAGAAAATAATTCGAATATTCTATATAGAGTAATGTAAAATGGTACCATATTTTATAATTATAATAATTTTTCCTTTCTCAATTTTTTTATGAATATTCTCTAAAATGAGAATAACTATAATAGTTAATTTTATTGTTTGTATGACTAAGTTTTATTTTTTTTTATTTTTCCTGTAGAAAGTAAATATCATCTATATGCACTTATAGATGAAATTTTAACACTGTTGTATTTTAAAATTGGATTAAACTCAAAATCTGTTATTAAGTTAAAATTTTGTGACGTGTGTCATGTCGATTTTTTTTTAAAGTTAAATGTGTTGTCTTTTAATTCGTTTCCATTACTTTTTTAAAAACATTGAAAACTTCATCAAAACATACAAAACAAAAATATTGGCCAAATTAAGGTTTAAATAAACCGAAGCTCACATAAGGCATAAGACTGATGGCGTTACCATCTAAGTTATTACGCTCTTGTTTATTACACTCCCATATTATATATTTATTACAATGTTATTTTGTTATATCTTACATTATCACTTTGTTGATGTAAATATGTTGATCTTTTTGACATTTTGAGAGTAAATATTTTATATTTTAATTTATTTAAATAATTTTCAAACATATTTAAATATTTAATTTTTTAAAAGTATATTCAAGCAGACTTAAATGATTATTTTACTTTATCACTTCATCTCAATGTCTCAAGAGCTATAAATATGACCCAAAAAAACAACCTATTTGAAACAAAACAAGTGACAGTGTTGGTAAGATATAGCGAAATAATGATGTAATCAATATATAATGTTAAATAAATAGATGTCTTATTTAACCATAATTTTTAGAGTTTTTGTATATGTTAGCCAGTTTAATCCTGTTAAAACAAATATAATTTATATTTTATCATAATTTCACTATAACAAATGTTTTATAAGATCCTATATAATTTATGATGATAATGGGAATCATGGAAATGAATCGGAAGATCCATAGGTGGGTGTCGGTGCAGAGATAGTCAAGGCATCGGGAATTGTCGATGAGGGGAACACTAATCTTGTGCAAGTGCAAAATATCACTGATAATGATACAAGAAGTTTTAATGCACGAGACCTTGTAAATCAACACATGGTTATTGATTTGGAGCCTCCTTTGAACTATATTGTCCATGTTGAAGAGTATGTATCAGATAAGGACTCTAGTTTCATTCATGCTACACAAGAAAATATTGAGGAAGAGGTTCCAGATAGCAACTGTAAGGTTAACAATGATGTGGAGTTTTTGCAATCTTCTTCAGCTAATATGGTGGAATTAGAACAGGAGAGGCAGGGGATAGGTGACATGGAGCATAATTTAAGGAAGCTAGATGGCGAGGGTTTTCAACTAATTCAGTCCAAATCAAGAAAGAAGTCTCAGCTTAAAAAGATTACTAGGAGAAACTACTCAACTAAGTCAAAGCCTGGTAATTCTAATTCTGCTTAATTAATTGTATATATTGGAATGAAAGAGGAATTCCAACTCTCCTATAAAATTGGCTCTAAAAAGTTTAATTAAGTCCAATCACCCTAACTTTGTTTTCATAGCAGAACCTTGGATGGAAGTACAGTCATTCCCTTTCTCATGGCTGAACAGACTCAATCTATTTTTTTTGCTGTAAATGATATACCCCATATTTCTCCTAATATGTTGTGTCTTTGCGATAATATTATTAATCTGATTATTGTGGATATCAGGGATCAACATATTGCATCCATATTTACTGAGAATGGGATAACACTAGGCTTTTCAGTAGTGTATGCCTCTACATGCTACTTGCTTAGAAGGAATTTATGGAGCAAGTTATAAGATGTGTTTGCTCACAATAGTATCCCTTGTAGTATTATTGGTGACTTCAACACCATCATTGGTGCTCATGAATATTGTGGTTCCTTTACTCCGGTTAGAGGCCTCATGGAAGAATTTTCAAATTGGACCGACGTGAATCATCTGGTATATATTCCAACTAGTGGTGCTAATTTTACCTGGTCTAATGGTCGAAGTGGTTCCAGCCATACTCAAAAGAGGCTCGATATAGCGATTTGTAACAAACAGTGAATTGGCGCTTGCACGCTAACCTCTTGCGCCACTCTCGTTAGGAATAGGTCTGATCAGTATTACTTTCTTCTTCATTTCGATTGTTTTGTTGTCAAAGTGAGGCCCCAGATCAAATTTTTGCATGTTTGGGCCCTTCATCCAAACTATAAAAGAGTGGTTGAAGACTCATGCAATTCTAATATTGTGGGATGCCCCATGTTTGTTCTGGAAAAGAAGATTCAAATATTAAAGAAAAATCTCAATCATTGGAATTTAAATACTTTTGTGAATGTGCATGATCATGTCAAGCAAGTGGAGAGTCTTGAGGGATGTTCGGGAGACAATTGTGAATGATGGTTATAATGATGAGTTGTAGACCATTGAGAGATAAGCTTAGGAAAAGTTGGATCTGGCTCTTAACACGCAGGAGTTATTCTGGAAAAATAAAGCTATAGTACCGTGGTTTGTGGAGGGAGACAGAAACACCAAATTCTTTCATAGAATTACTAAGATCAGAAATACTACTACGTCCATAAATTTTATGAAAGTTGCTAGAGTCTTATATAATAATTAGGGAGAATATAGTGAAGCACTTTAAGGATTTATTTGACATTTTTTCTATTTTGAAGGATAATTCTTTGGTGGAAGAGGTCATCTCTAATCTTGTCAATGAGCAAACTAATAATTTAATTACAATGTTTTCCACTAAGATGAAATTGCATGCTGCAGTTTTCTATTTGCGTCGTGACAGTGATGTCGATCCCGATGGGTTCGATCGTATTTTCTTTCAGACATTTTAGAGTGTGATCAAAGAAGACGTTTTGAATGCCACTTTGCAATTCTTCAAGGAGGGATGGATATATTCCGGTCATAACTCTAATTCTTTAGTTCTCATTATTAAGGTTTAAGGGGCGAACTCAATTGAGCAATATAGACCGATTGCGCTTGCTAACTTCAATTTCAAAGTTATTACTAAGATCCTTGTTGATAGGTTAGCGAAGGTTTTGCCGATAATTATTTCTAAGGAGTATAAAGGTTTTATTAGTGGTAGAACTAAAAGGGACTGCATTAATCTTACATCTGAAGTGGAAAATTTGCTTCATAAGAAGACTCTGGGTGGTAATGTCATTGTGAATGTTGATATTGATAAAGCTTTTGATACGCTTTGTTAGAATTTTATTCTTAAGGTGCTCCATCAATTTGGGTTTTGTGTGAAGTTTTGCTTGTGGATTAAGAGCATTTTGTCTTCAGCAAAAGTTTCTATTACTATCAATGGATAACAACATGGGTATTTTAATTGTCAAAAGGGGTTAGGCAAGGAGACCCCCTTTCTCCGTTGTTGTTTTTTTATAGCCAAACACGTTCTTAACATGGGTTGTCTAAATTAATTATAGATAATAAAATCAAGCTTATAAATGCCTCTAAGAGTGCCAAGGTTCCTTCTCATAAGTTGTACGTATATGATAACATTATTTTTACTCGAGGCTGTTCTTCTTTTTTAGACTCGATCACAAGACTGTTTTCCTTGTACGTTGAATGCTCCGATCAAGTATGTAATCCTAGTAAATATTTTATGTTCGCTGGTTCTATGTCTTAGAATAGCAACCATATGATTGCTAATAGGATTGGGTTTTGTTTGGGCCAACTTCCCTTTATTTACTTGGGAGTTCCTATTTTTAAAGATCGTCCCAAATCTAAATACTTTCATCCTCCGGCAGATAGATTTACTAAATTGGCAGCGTGGAAAGCAAGTTTGCTATCAATTTCGGGCATAGTTTAGTTGGCTCGTTTGATAATTCAAAGTATGATATGATCTACTATATTATGACATATTCTTGGCCAACTAGTCGTGGAAGGTTTGTGAACTATCATCTCTACTCCTCCATCTGGGTGGGAGTAAAAGTTTCTAATCTACATTGGATAGCAATTTGCTATGGTTGGTTGGTAATGGAGAGAGCATTAATTTTTAGGCTCATAGTTGGTGTGAGAAAGCTCTAATGGACCTTATGGTATGTTTTTGAAGGATTTTATTCACGATAACAAAATTGTTCTTCCTCCCGAAATTCTCATTTTATGTCCTAACTTGCACATTTAAGTGAATGTATTTATGTTAATCAGCATGTGCTTGATGAGCTGACTTGGAAGCCTCTTGAGAATGGGCATCTCTCGTTCAAATGTGCGTCGAATTATCGTAGCAAAATTCGACAGCGGTCTTGGGGGAGTAGGTTGTGGAACAATTCCATCCCCCGTCTCAGTCTCTTATGTTCTAGCATTTGTATCATAAAAAGTTGCCTACAAATGCCAACTAGGAGATTTGCGGCCAGAACATGCACTACAAGAAAAAACAATATTTTTCAGGGGAATATCCCCTCACAAATGTCAAAACCCCCTCACAAATAGGTAATTTGCGAGGGGATAGATCCCCTAGCAAAACAGGAGGTCACAAAACAATTTGCGAGGAGCTTATATCCACGCCATTTATCCAGGGGATAATCCCCTCGCCAATTGTCATTTATAAATAATGCACTTCTGCATAGAGTCAGATGGTGCAGGCTAGTGTGCAGAGTTGTAAAAATTACGTCAGCATTTTGCCATGGGAATATCCCCTCGCAAATTGCAAGGATGGTGACATGTGTGACACCCCGATTTAATTCAGAAATTAAATAAATAGGAATTTAATTATTTAATTAATTAAAGGCTTGATTATTTATATTTTCGGAATTAATGAGATTAATTAAAGAGAAGAAGAGATGGAGGTGTGTGGTGTAATTGGGAGTGTGAGGAGTAAATTACTCTACTCTTACTAATTACCATTTATTTTATTTTATTGGAATAAATAAAGGAACATTAAAAGGAGTATATAAAGGAAAAGAAAGAAAAATAGGTTTTTTTTGGAGAAAAGTCATTATACGTAGAATTGGAGAAGAGAGGAAAAGCCGACGCCGAGAGAAATCGAAGAACATCGCGAGGTAAGGGGTGATTTCTTTCGATTAATATGCCTTATGGGTTTTGGGAATCAAATGGATAAATGGGTATGTTAGGAAGGTTGAATTTTGATGATTATAAGTTATAGAGTAAAACCCTATTTTGTGTCGGTGTTTGGAATTAGGATCGTTAGTATGTCAAATAAATAGTATGGATGAATAAACTATGTTGTTTGATGTTATAATGGTGTGAAATGATGATAAAATGGTGTTCCTAATGTCACAAATCGTACTTGAAAGTTTAGAAATGATAATGGATGCAAAATGCTGTCAAAAGCATCAAATTTGCTATGCGGTCGTGGAACCGGTTCCTGGGGAGGAACCGAGTTCCAGTGTTAAATTGGCAAAACGGGGTTTTACACTCGTGAACGGTTCCTATCTATGTCGGAACCGGGTTCCCATACAAAAACCAGGGAGCTCATTTTTAAAACTTTCAGGAACCGGTTCCTGTATAGGTAGGAACCGGGTTCCATGTGTATTTTCCAAAATTTCCAAAACTTCAAAAATTCATATTTTCTAAACCGTAACTCCGATTCGAGTCTCGTTTTCGGCGTTATTTCTTAAATTTAAAATACTACCTTTTGAAGAGAGAAAAATATTCTTTTGCTAAAATTATTTTAAAAATAGTCGAGCTCCCGATTTTTGAAAAGAGTGATTGGTTAAGGATAATGGGAAACTATTACGAATGGTTTGAGTTACCGGATGAGGTATTAATGCTTACAATGTTGTATCTTAATATTCATTGTGATTGAATGTGATACGTTGATGAATTGGCATTATGTGATTTATATTGATATCATAATCTGTGAATTGGTTTAGATTGTTTGACAAGTTGAATGGAGATTGACGTTCATGTGATGTTTTCTTTTCCTTGTGGTTTATTCATGATTGTATTGGTATCATGGTTATTGTTATTATATACTGATGATAGTCTTACTGATTGAAGAGTAAGCGTTTGGCATGTTTATGCTTTGTGATAATTTAATTCATGATTATGTTGTTATCATGTGATAGATTGGTATTGGCATTTATGTGGAATTATGTTGTTATCATATTCCGTTGAATTGATGTTGCATGCTTTTATGATGCATGCATGAGCATTGTTAAATTGGTTCATTCCCATTGTGCGAAAGTGAACTGGCAGAGCCAATAGATTTACCTGGTTCAGAGGTAGTGAGGCTAGATTCTTGACCCGGTGGTTATGGGCGAATCATGGATTGGATTCTTGACTCGTTGTTCGGGCGAATCATGGATTTACCGTCTTTCCACATGTAAGCGGAGCGTGGGTGAACTCGGTTCACGTTTTGGTACCACATGCATAGAGTGCATTGCATATGGGATTGTAACATGCTAGGATGGATTCGTGTTGCAATTTCCATTGTTTGTTATTTACATGTTCATTGTGTGAACTGGTGAATTGATTATGATTTGAGTTTGGTTAATGGATTAACGTATCCGATTATTCTTGCATTTTAAAACGATAATGCATGTTATATTGAATTGAAATCTCACCCTTACTCAACAATTTCGGATCCGGTGATTAGTGCATTGCGATTGGTGAGGATAGCTCTAGCTTTGAATCAGTTAGTTAATCCGCGTGTCAGTGTCGTGCTCTGGTAGATGTAACACTGGGGAAACGGTTGTTTGAGATTCTTTAATGGAATTCCTTAATGTTTTGAATCATGTTTTGGTTAATATCCTGGAATACTGTGAATGATGTATTCGGAATTTTGGTTATGTTTCATTTCCGCTGTTAAACATAACTTTTGCATTATTTAATTGATAAATCTTCTTCAGTGAAAGCATGACAACTGTATTGAATGATTTAAATTATTTTAAATTGTGACGCCTCTTGGATTATGATTAAATACTCTGATTATTAATTATTAATTGGTCGTTGTGACCAGTGTCTTAATGTCATTATTCCTTTGTACGCGACAAGTGTGTGCAACAACGCCGTACTTATTGCCTTCGATCGATTATTGCGAGTAGTGTGAAACTAAGTGGGGGAGAAGAGATGCTTCCCGGATATATTCCGATTGTAAGTCATTGGTACGAGTTACTGCTTGAAAAGACAGTGCAAGTGTGGTTAGGGCTGTTGGAATCGTTTGGACCATGAGTCATAGTTGGAAGTGCAAAAAGGTGAGTACGATTCTGAGAACAGAAAGTGTTGGTAATGATGGTTTATACTTCAGTATGATTATCCGATGTCTATTGAAAAATTGAGGACTTGATCACCCTTAATCTCTTGTTGATAGTAGACGAAATCGTATTGGATGGTATATAATTGTCTTGCTATCTAAATTGGGACATAAGGTGATGAACATGAATGAAGTTTGGTAGAAGTTTGTGAACCATATGAGTTGACGAAGGCTCTAATAAGGATAATAAATTAAGATGGATGGTTAGAGTTGAGTAGATATTAATGATGGTGTTGTGGTGTTTATGTTGTATTCTTCGACGGAAGTGAAAGGAAAATCTAAGAGGGATGAATTACCGGTAGCGAAGAATTGTTTTGAGATTGTTCCGAGTAAGTTGGATTACCAGCGGTGGATGAATTTCCAGAGGTGTTTCCAGAAGACTTCGGTGAATTGCCGCCTGAGAGAGAGGAGGAATTACTATAGATTTAATTCCTGGAACTAGTCCGGTGTCGATGGCGCCGTGTCGCATGTCGGCATCTGAGTTGTCTAAGTTGAAGAAACAGTTGGAAGAGTTACTAGAAAAGAAGTTTATTCGTCCTAGTGTTTCTCCGTGGGGTGCGCCGTTGTTGTTAGTTAAGAAGAAGGAAGGTACGATGAGATTGTGTGTTGACTACAGGAAATTGAATAAAGTGACGATCAAGAATCGGTATCCATTGCCGAGGATTGATGATTTGATGGATCAGTTAGTTGGAGCTTGTGTATTTAGTAAAATTGATCTGAGTTCTGGATATCATCAAATTCGTTTTAAGGCGGAGGATATTCAGGAGACTGCATTTAGGACGGTGGTATGGATAATGGTGTCCCAGTTAGGTGCGAGTTCTAATGTTCCCTGGGAATAATAGCGACTCATCATTTGAGCAAGATGTTGGATTAACTTGAGGCTATCCTTGGGTTGAATGTTTGAAGTTAAACCAAGTGATTATGAATCGTTTTGATGAGTCGATGCATATTCTTGGCCTAGAAGATATTTGGTAATTAAGAAGGAGGACTCTTAGAAGATGAAGCTGGTGTGGTTGGAATGTTGCAACACTTCCGGTTGATCGTGAAGTTGTCAGTGTGAGTTACCTCTTTGTGTTCTTGAAAAGATTAATTGTGTCAGTGTCAATGGGTGATATAAAGTATGCAATGATGTGAATTGGTTATTGGGATTGTAACTTGACGCAATTAATCATGGTGAATGATGTGTGTTGCGGTATGTTGAAGTTAGAATCTCAAATTTTGCATTCTATGATGTTTTGGGATTTTTCACTCTCACAAGGTGAGAAATCGATTACCTATCGCAGGGAATTGATTTCCTGAAGCTGACAGCATTTTTCGAAAACTTGTAAAATCCATAATTTGAGTTTTGGATGTCTGATTTGAGTTTCGTTTGAAGTGTTGGAAAGATAATGTGATGAACTTTGTTTTAAAAATGGTTCCAGCACCTGTAAGTAATTTATTTATCGTGTAGTGATGTTTGAGGAGAGTCGGAGTTGTTGTTAATGTCGTTCTTGGTACAAAACTTATTTCTATGACACCGAACAAGACGTCAACTTTAGAGATAGGAAATTGAAGAAGCTATTGGAAGATGCTCAGAGAAATAGATTTGTAAAACCAAGTGTATTGTTTTGGGATTCTGATTGTGAGAAAGGATTCCAAGAGTTGAAGAGGAGGTTGGCTAGTGCTCCGATTCTAATTTTTCCGAATCCGGCAGAATCTTTCGTGGTGTATTGTGATGCGTCACTGATGGAATTAGGTGGTGTTCTGATGCAAGATAGGAAGGTTGTGGATTATGCTTCAAGACAGTTGAAGATTCATGAAGGGAATTATCCTACTCATGATTTAGAGTTGGTAGCTGTTGTGTTTTGAAATTATGGAGGCATTATCTGTATGGTTCACGGTTTGAAGTGTTCAGTGATCACAAGAGCCTGAAGTATCTTTTTGATCAGAACGAGTTGAATATGAGGCAGAGAAGGTGGTTAGAATTCTTCAAAGATTATGATTTCGGTTTGAATTACCCCCCTGATAAGGCAAACATTGTCGTAGATGCATTGAGCAGGAAGTCATTGCATATGTCTATGTTGATGGTTCGTGAATTGGATTTAGTGGAACAATTTAGAGACTTGAGTTTGGTATGTGAGACTACTTCTGATAGTGTGAAATTGGGTATGTTGAAGCTGACTAGTGGTATTCTTGATGAGATTCGAACGGGACAGGAATTTGATGTTGGTTTGGTGGATAAGTTGACATTGATTAACCAAGGTCAAGGAGGTGAGTTCCGAATTGATGAGAATGGCGTTATGCGATTTGGTGATCGGGTGTGTGTTCCGGATGTTGCTAAGATTAGAAAAGTATCTTGGAAGAAGGACACCGTAGTGGATTGAGTATTCATCCTGGTGCTACTAAGATGTATCATGATTTGAAGAAATTATTTCGGTGGCCTGGAATGAAAAAGGAAATTGCCGAGTTTGTGTATGCGTGTTTGGTTTGTCAAAAATTAAAGATTGAACATCAGAAATCGTCGGGATTGATGGAACCGTTGTTTGTTCCGGAATAGAAATGGGATGGCATTTCTATGTATTTTGTGTCTGGTTTGCCGCGGACAGCGAAGAACTGTGATTCTATTTGGGTTATTGTTGACCGATTGACGAAGTCTGCTCACTTTATTCTGATAAGAATGGATTATCCGATGGAGAGGTTGACAGAATTGTATGTTGAGAAGATTGTAAGTTTGCATGGTATTCCGTCTAGCATTGTGTCGGATAGAGATCCGAGGTTTACTTTTAAGTTTTGGACAGGATTGCAAGAAGCTCTGGGTACTAAGTTATGATTGAGTTCCGCATATCATCCGCAGATAGATGGTCAGACGGAGAGGACATTCAGTCGTTAGAGGATTTGTTGAGGGCTTGTGTGTTAGAGAAAGGTGGAGCTTGGGATAGCTATTTGTCGTTGGTAGAGTTTACCTACAACAATAGTTTTTATTCGAGCATTGGTATGGCTCCGTTTGAGGCATTATATGGTAGGAGATGTCGGACACCGTTGTGTTGGTATGAATCTGGAGAGTCGGATGAAGGACTCGTATCCCGAACTGTTCGTCTAAGGTATGTTTTCGAGGACGAAAACTCTTTTAGTGGGGGAGAGTTGTGACACCCCGATTTAATTCAGAAATTAAATAAATAGGAATTTAATTATTTAATTAATTAAAGGCTTGATTATTTATATTTTCGGAATTAATGAGATTAATTAAAGAGAAGAAGAGATGGAGGTGTGTGGTGTAATTGGGAGTGTGAGGAGTAAATTACTCTACTCTTACTAATTACCATTTATTTTATTTTATTGGAATAAATAAAGGAACATTAAAAGGAGTATATAAAGGAAAAGAAAGAAAAATAGGTTTTTTTTGGAGAAAAGTCATTATACGTAGAATTGGAGAAGAGAGGAAAAGCCGACGCCGAGAGAAATCGAAGAACATCGCGAGGTAAGGGGTGATTTCTTTCGATTAATATGCCTTATGGGTTTTGGGAATCAAATGGATAAATGGGTATGTTAGGAAGGTTGAATTTTGATGATTATAAGTTATAGAGTAAAACCCTATTTTGTGTCGGTGTTTGGAATTAGGATCGTTAGTATGTCAAATAAATAGTATGGATGAATAAACTATGTTGTTTGATGTTATAATGGTGTGAAATGATGATAAAATGGTGTTCCTAATGTCACAAATCGTACTTGAAAGTTTAGAAATGATAATGGATGCAAAATGCTGTCAAAAACTGTCAAATTTGCTATTGCAGGTCGTGGGAACCGGTTCCCTGTGGGGAGGAACCGAGTTCCCAGTGTTAAATTGGCAAAACTGGGGGTTTTTACACTCAGGAACCGGTTCCTATCTATGTCGGAACCGGGTTCCCATACAAAAACCAGGGAGCTCATTTTTAAAACTTTCAGGAACCGGTTCCTGTATAGGTAGGAACCGGGTTCCATGTGTATTTTCCAAAATTTCCAAAACTTCAAAAATTCATATTTTCTAAACCGTAACTCCGATTCGAGTGTCGTTTTCGGCGTTATTTCTTAAATTTAAAATACTACCTTTTGAAGAGAGAAAAATATTCTTTTGCTAAAATTATTTTAAAAATAGTCGAGCTCCCGATTTTTGAAAAGAGTGATTGGTTAAGGATAATGGGAAACTATTACGAATGGTTTGAGTTACCGGATGAGGTATTAATGCTTACAATGTTGTATCTTAATATTCATTGTGATTGAATGTGATACGTTGATGAATTGGCATTATGTGATTTATATTGATATCATAATCTGTGAATTGGTTTAGATTGTTTGACAAGTTGAATGGAGATTGACGTTCATGTGATGTTTTCTTTTCCTTGTGGTTTATTCATGATTGTATTGGTATCATGGTTATTGTTATTATATACTGATGATAGTCTTACTGATTGAAGAGTAAGCGTTTGGCATGTTTATGCTTTGTGATAATTTAATTCATGATTATGTTGTTATCATGTGATAGATTGGTATTGGCATTTATGTGGAATTATGTTGTTATCATATTCCGTTGAATTGATGTTGCATGCTTTTATGATGCATGCATGAGCATTGTTAAATTGGTTCATTCCCATTGTGCGAAAGTGAACTGGCAGAGCCAATAGATTTACCGGTTCGAGGTAGTGAGGCTAGATTCTTGACCGGTGGTTATGGGCGAATCATGGATTGGATTCTTGACTCGTTGTTCGGGCGAATCATGGATTTACTTGTCTTTCCACATGTAAGCGGAGCGGTGGGTGAACTCGGTTCACGTTTTGGTACCACATGCATAGAGTCTGCATTGCATATGGGATTGTAACATGCTAGGATGGATTCCAGTGTTGCAATTTCCATTGTTTGTTATTTACATGTTCATTGTGTGAACTGCCTGGTGAATTGATTATGATTTGAGTTTGGTTAATGGATTAACGTATCCGATTATTCTGTTGCATTTTAAAAACGTATAATGCATGTTATATTGAATTGAAATCTCACCCTTACTCAACAATTTCAGATCCGAAGTGATTAGCTGCATTGGAGTTGGTGAGGATAGCTCTAGCTTTGAGTCAGTTAGTTAATCCGCGTGTCAGTGTCGTGCTCTGGTAGATGTAACACTGGGGAAACGGTTGTTTGAGATTCTTTAATGGAATTCCTTAATGTTTTGAATCATGTTTTGGTTAATATCCTGGAATACTGTGAATGATGTATTCGGAATTTTGGTTATGTTTCATTTCCGCTGTTAAACATAACTTTTGCATTATTTAATTGATAAATCTTCTTCAGTGAAAGCATGACAACTGTATTGAATGATTTAAATTATTTTAAATTGTGATGCCTCTTGGATTATGATTAAATATTCTGATTATTAATTATAAAACGCGGGTAAATAGAAGGGGGTGTTACAACATGTACACAGGAGTTTATCCCCTGGCAAATTGCAATGATGTTTACATGTTCACAGGAGTTTATCCCCTGGCAAATTGCAGAATAAATTTAAAAAAAAAAATTTAAAATTATATATAAATTTGAAAAGTATAATAATAGAATAATTATATATAATTAATATAAATTTATATAATAAAAATTCATCAAAATTAAAATAAAAGATTTAAGTTCAACATACCTAAAATTAAAATATCATACAAATTTTAAAAAAAAACTCCAAATATTCAACATAATTATATAATTACTCTTCATTTTGATCTTCTTGATCATCTTCTTCAACAACCCCTTCATTAACATTACTTCCTCCAAATCCACCACCAGAATTTTGTGAAGCAAAAAATTGATCAAATCTTAGAGCCCGCTCATTTGCAATCCGCATTGCTTCTTGATACTCTTGTGCTTGCCTCCTCATTTCTTCCCGCAACTCAATTTCCCTTCTTTGCATTTATTTTCCATCTCTAATTGTTTTTTATTCATCTCTTCAATTTCTGCATTTCTTGCTGCAACTTGTTGTGCTGCCTCAGTATTAGCCAAATTTCTCACAGTTTCAAGCATTTTGGCGGTTAAGATAGGTTGGGCTGATGTTCCTTCACCATCAGCAAGTCTCATTCTGAAACACCTATCACGCCTCTTTGTAGTTTTGGCGTAACCTCCAGCACCATACACTCTCCCATTTTTCTTCTTTCCACCTGCAGTATCATACCATGTAGTAAAAGTCAAACTAGGATCAACTGGATATCCTGATTGTGGTTCAGCTAATTCAGGGTGATTTGATAACTTTATGGCAAGTTGTCTATCAAACTCCTCCTATAAAAATAAATAAATTTTATAATTATTAGAATAAGTTAGATACATATAAAAGAAATAAATAAAATATTTTTAATATAAGAAAAACTTACTTGAGTGTTTCTTGAGCGTCAATAAACTCTCCATTTCTCTTGAGATGAGTCTCCAAATGGAGCTCATTAAGAAGTGGATTTCTACCCAACTCCTCACGCTTATTAAAAAAGTGAAAAATAATTAATTATTTATAGAATAAAAATGATAAATTAATTAAAAAATAAATAAACTTACGTACCATCCTTCGTGCAACAAGAACACTTATACTTCCGCTGCGTAATTACGACCACCAACTTCGATGCTCTATTTTTCTTTGTCTTTTCGATATTTCCTTAATTTTTCAAATTCCAATGGGCAATAAGCTGCTCAAATATATCTTGACTTATCCAACGTGGACGTTGCTGTTTTTTCTCCCATTTCAGTCTAACATTTCTCATGGTGTCAGAAAACCGGACACCACATTTTGAGTTAAAATTTTCTTTAATTGCGATCTCATCTCTAACATCTCAAATACATTGCTCCTACATTGTTGTATGAATTCAAAAATATGCAATAAAATATATTGATGATTAATATCTCAAAAAAATATAAAGAAAATGTCACAATAAGTCAATACCCCAAATGCCTTAAACAATTCTTGTCTTTCATCATCATCTAAAGCTTTATAATTCGGCCAAAATTTTGTATACTTCTCTTTAATAATGAATGTGATGATCGTTACTGCCTGATGAGAGAGCAAGATCCTAAACAAAAAAAAAACTTGTGTTAGAATTAACTAAATAAAATATAAAACATGTATAAACCCTTACGATCCAGAATCGGGCCAGATGACAAGTCTTCCTTGGTGGTATCTAATTTTTTGCTGATCATTTTTTTCAAGATGCGCTCCCTCCTTCTTTGCTCATCAGTACTGGTATCTCCCTGAGCACTGGTATCGCCATGAGCACTAGTATCGCCAGGAGCACTGGTATCGCCAGGAGCATCCTCTGAAGGCATGGGTACGGGCATGCTAGATCCACCTGGCTCCATAAGAATGACTCCATATATATACATAATTTCGATTTTTTTTTATATTTTAAAATCTAATATTACAAAATAAATATATACCCATATTAAACATTTATATCCAAAAAATCAGAAAAAAAATTAATTTGTGTACCTTTGATTGGAGCTTTTCTTTAAGGTTTGCCACTAATACCTTCAAAATAAAAAAATATTATAACATATATATAGTTAGATATATAATAAACAGAAAATAAATTAACAAAAAAACATAAAATAAACTAGATATATACCTTGAAAAACAATTAATAATCGATGTGGATGAAGATAACTTAAGTTGCATGAAAATGGAGGAATGGATAGAATTGGAAAACAGAGAAAGGATGTGGGTGGGTGTTGTTGTGAGGAAGATGAAGAATGAATTTATAAAAAGTTTTTAATATAAGTTATAAATCTGAAACAAATCATGAAACGCGTGCAATTAATGGAGGCAGATGGCGAGGGGCTCCCCCTCGGAAATGAAACGGGCATAATTAGCGAGGGGAGCCCCCTCGGAAATGTACAAAATCATTACTATAGCCTGCACGCGCAGTCTGCGCAGCAGGTGATGTTGTCCCTTTTGCTTGGGGTACCCCCTAGCAAATTACCCACTACTGTTTGCTTGGGGTGTCCCCTCGCAAAAGTACTTATTTTGTGGCGGTTTTTTTTGTTTCCGAGGGGTAGCCCCTCGCAATGTAAAATTTTAAATTTCAAAAAGGACATGTTGCCTATTTGCGAGGGGATACCCCACGTAACGGAATTTTTTTTAATGGAATTTCCCCTTTGCGAGGGGGTTTACCCCAAGCAATGTTGTTTTCTTTGTTTGGGGTATAACCCCTGGCTAATTCCCCTAGCAAATAAATCCTTTTCTTGTAGTGATGCCTTCTTCCTGCAGCCTTTGCTAGTTGTATTTTGAATTGGCTCAGTGATTTGTTACATTCCCATATTGATTGCTTGGCTGATTGCATTCAACTTATTGATGTTTTTCGTTCTGATCAGTATCGTGTGGTCGTTGTGGCAGTTATCTTGAATATGGTCCATATCATATGAAAGGTAAGGGATTTAATCAGATTTCAAAATTAGAAAATTTAGTTGCAGCAGCTTTGTGCCAGCATTATTTCTTCCACAACCATGTTCGGCAATAGGACTCCCCGGAGTAAGGAAAATTATTCCATCTCAAATTTTATTCTTTTGAAAAAATTCAAAGTGGATCTTCATCGCCCTCAAATTCATTCAAGAGGTATTTTTGTTTCCTCCTCAACTTGGTTGGGTTAAAGTGAACGTTAATGAAGCTTCCGCTGGTATGCATCTCTTGGCTGGGTGTGGTGGCATTTTTCGTAATGCTTTTGGTGATCATCTTGGCAGCTTTTACTATAACTTGAGATCTGGTAATTCCCTTTATTCGGAGTTCATGGGGGAAATATTTGCAAAGGAAAAGTCTATTCAAAATAACTTCTCTAATCTTTGGTTGGAATCAGATTCTCCTCTTATGGTGTCGGCTTTTAGTAATTCTTTCGTTGTTCCTTGGAAAATCCGTAATAGATGGGATGAAATTCACATAGATGTTTGAGATCAGGTTTTTTGTCCCCCTCATTTTTGTACCTTCTTTCCATTATATCATGGGCCAGGCCCTTCTTTTGTCTAAATTTTTTTTGGACATATTTTAAGTTATATGTAGTAGTCCATCTTGCATTCTGTAAAAAACGACTATGTTAGTTGATAGCGTCATCAATCTTAAGTATTATGTGTGTTCAGGATTGACCCTTACCAGGACTAAACATTTTCTATTTGTATATTTTAATTAATTTCTAAATTTTTTTATGAAAATAGTTGAAATAAAAAAAGTCAGCATGTCATTCATGTCACTAAAAATAAATGAGAATTTATAGGAAAAAAAACATTAACATGATAGTGTCATGTGGTCATACCCTAAATTTTATCTTGAGATTTTCTTGAGGGTTCGACATAGCATGATTATTCCATTTGATCATGCATAACCCATCAATTTTAAAATATTCATTAGGGTCTAGGTGAAAAGTCAAGGTTTATTGTCATTTTATTTGATCTTATTTGCATACATTCATTTGATGATTGAGAAATCAAAATTATTCCTTAGTCTCATGTCGTTTTTCATTTCATTTCATTTCTTAAGGATCCAGATGGATGAAAAATCAAGTGTATTTGATTTCACATGTGTCTTTAAAAAGCCTTAATGTCTTTATGATTGAGAATCATATGTAAAAGTCCAAGACCTAAGCCAAATTAGTGTGTGGAGCTTAAGACATATATGCATAGGATAATAGATCATTATGTGGTCCAGTTGACTCGTGTGGAGAGTGATTATATAATTTATTTTGTTGAATCATTCTTTGATCAATAGAAACTTCTGAACTCTTTTGTGATTCTTGTCCTTGGGAATATCGTTGAAGTTCCAGTTAAGAAGATTTGGTCCATGGTTGTCCCTATTCTAGCTCTGTTCATGTTTGATAATATAAAAGTTGTAAGATGGAATTATAATTCCACAATGCATGTGGGCAATAAACCAATAGTCTTGAAAGAGCCAGGTGTGGCGAATATATATGGATCAAGCAATATGGTCTGCAGTGGCCAAGTTCTAATCCAGACATGCCTTAAAAAAAGGTCGCTGATAAGGTATTAGAACCTCCTAACAAAGAAGGATGCTTCTACTAAATCAGGAAAATGACTGTAAGAAAGGACTGTGAGTCCACAAGATGAGAAAGGGATTCTGAAGATCATCAAGAAGAACTACTACATGGTTGTTGATAAGCTCAACCAGACTTTGTCAAATATTTATATCTTGTTATTGGTGATGAGATCAGAGGCCCACAAGACTGCTTTGCTAAAGTTTCTAAACAGAGCATATGTGGTTAGGGACATCAGTGTCAACCGATTTGCTAATGTGGTTTGAAATCTTAGTGCAAGTTGTTGCCTAATGTTCACCAATGATAATCATCCACCCAACTAGTGTGAACATAATATGGTTCTTCATATTTTTATCAAATATGCTGAGGTAACTTTGTCACGAGTGTTGGTAGACAATGATTCATCCTTGAATGTGCTCCCGAATATTACTTTAGCTCAACTATAGGTTGGAGGAACATATCTGAGGCCTAAAACATTGATCGTGAAAGTGTTTGATGGTTCCAACCGAATGGTAATTGGAGAAACACTACGCCAAACAAGGGATTAGACAATGCTTTTTTAGGCCTTTAACAGCGCTTAAAAGCGCTGCTAAAACCACCGCTGCTAAAGGTATAGACAACGCTTAGGTTACTGTAAAAGCGCTGCTATAGATATCCTTTGGGCAACGCTTTTTCCTGAAAAGCGCTGCTATAGATACCCTCTTTAGACAACGCTTTTGAAAGAATTTTAGTTGGAGCTTTAGACAACGCTTTGTAAAAGCGCGGCTATAGACACCCTTCGCTTTTTCTTGAAAAGTGCTACTATAGATACCCTCTTTAACAGCGCTGTACTTTATACAGAGTTTTTTTATTTCCCCTTTAGCAGCGCTTTTTTATCGCCCCCTATAGCTGCGCTTTTTTCATCCACTTTAGACAACGCTTCTCATTAAAAGCGCTGTCTATTCCCATCCTCTTTAGTAGCGCTTTTCGTAAGAAATTTTTGAATATATATTTATTTATTTATTTTCATTTAAAATAAAATGCTGCCTATCAGATTTAATTTCACCATTTTTTACTAGAATTTGTAGCTTCAATATAAAATTTGAAACAACAGCAATATGCATCTTCAATCCTTTTTTGCACAATATTTCATAAACTTGAAACAACAACAACATTAATATATACAACAATGAAACAACTTGAAACAACAACATTAATATATACAACAATGAAACAACATCAACAATGAATTACAAAATAACTTTATCTTCTACATCGATCTGCACCTATATAACCTGAAACAAAATCAAAAAAATCGAAATTCATACAAGTTACCAAATAACAAAAAAAAAAACAATATTGCAACACAACTATAATGACATATATTATATTCTCAAAACTCAAAGTTATACCTTATAATAAAATTTTCAACTCCATAACAAATTGGCACCAATCCTCCATAAGTTTATCCAATTGATCTTTTGAGTAATAAGCACACTTGAATTCATCAAAGTACTACATAATAATATAACATAGTATGATTTACTTAAAACACTAAGTCATTTTATGAGAAATATTAAAATAATTCCAAAGTTAGAAATTCATACCGTGGATGGAATCTCTAATCGGTCCAAAAGAAGAGTTTCTTTCATAAACCTCAACATAAAATAACTGCAATCTACACAATTGCGCTGACGAGGACACTACCTTAACTTGTTTTATCAAGTATCATAGCTATATAATCAAAATTGTGAAAATATATACCTCCACTTTAATCCAAAAAATATTGTTGACTCTACTCCTTGGTACTTGAATATCTCTTTGTGCTCGAAAACTTTGTAGAATGCTATAATAAAATAATAACGAATATTTAGAACTATCTGACATAACTAATTAAATATACACAGGAATATTTTAGAACAATCTCACTTACATATCAATTATCTTCTTTATATCTGGGTTTGTTGTCCAATCATTGCCCAATGAATCCAAATAATATACAATTTCTCTCACAAGATTAATCACAACCAATAACCAGTATCCACTGTAATATTAAACAAAGGTTAGATGGAAACTTTCTACACAACGTCAAAAAATGAAAAAATTATAATAGAGGAAATTTAGAATGAAAATCTTACTTGTGGCTAGTATTATATGGTAAAAAGAACAATTTTTTTGTATCTTTGCTGGCCATAAATAAACAGAGTACAAAGGCTATTACTTCATCTGGTTTTGAGACGATTGACCCTGCGTGGACAAAGTTGGGATTTATGAAAGCGAATCTGGATTCCAATCCACGCGGGCGAATCAACTTGTCATACAGAAACCTTAAATAAACACATCATTAACATTAATTATTCATTGAAATGAGTAAATAAATTCTTCAATTAATTAAACAAAGTTGATTGGAGTATACCTGATGTATGTATTGATAACTGCGACGCCTAATGTCAAATGTCCAAAAACTTGTTCCAAATCCTCCTTACCAATTGATGTCATGCCTTCAGAACCATAAATCCTCGCATCCATGGGTATAAGACTAGTACCACCTTGCGAAATTGTTGTGAAGCTTATATATGTCTAAAGGCACGACCTATACTGTGAAGTAGTTTTCTTTCTAGCCCCGGTCCTCTTAGCAACACCCTTTATTTCTGTGGGAATGTTGCTAACTACAAGCTCCTTACCCCTACTGACAGCTTCAATATCTTTAGCAGGAATAATCTAAATATCATAAAATTAGATTGGTCATGTATAAGATGACAAATTAACATTATTTAAGCATAAATATCATATAATTGTGTTGTACTTGTTTTTTTGATGCCACTGACTCGATTGGCCGCGTAATCCCCTTATCTTTTGGTTTGGGTTTTGTAGGAGTCTAACATTACCATGCGGAAAAAAATGTAAGTAAAATGAACGTAAAAAATTTGAGTACTCAAAGGTTCATAATGGTTTTAAGTATACCTCATCACCTATGCGAATGAGTCTTGACGGCCATGCATCATACGCTCCTATTGCCTCTCCCACCAATGTTGCATCTGAAACTTCGTCTGGGATTGGTAATAATGCACCCTCCTCTAAAGCAATATAAATTGATACTTTCAAATATCCAGAAGGGAGCGGTTTATGATGAAGTACTTCTCCCAGAGTGTTATGCACTTTTCCCTTGCCAACCATGGGATAAGTCGGTGTCTCTAAAAAGAGTTGACAAGGTGAAATGCCCTAAAATAAATAATAAATATGACATCGTTAATGTGTATATATGTCAGTTAAATAAATTACACTAATTTAATTTCATAATAATATATATAATTACCTCGGGAATACTTGGTTGAACTGCACAATTGACACTAGCTATGTCACTAGTATCTTTAACACCCGAAGCTTCCTTTTCTGATTGATGTCTTGCCTTTTCCTTCCTCGATTCAAGAACTTCAGCTTCTAATGCATCCAACCTTGCCTGCAGTTCTTTATTGCTAGCATCTTTTGTCTTTGGATTGTTCTTTTTCAAGGATGTTGGAGTAACCTCATGTCCTTTAGCCCTCACCCAACCAGAATACTCACGAACATCTAATGCTCAACTAAGTATGCTCCTGCAATCATCTGGTGGAGAAATAGACTGAGACAGAATCTCCTGAAATTCATATGAACATCGAAAAAACATGAATATTATATGTTAATAAAATTTTGATTTAATTAAAGAATTAATGTTATACTCACGCATTTTTCAAAAATTTGTTTTACATCTTCTTTAAGAACTCCATCCTTACCCACACGGGCAACCTTCCACAAAACATGTTCCGGAAGAGATGTTTCAGAACTATTCTCCTCTTTTAACTACACATTAAGACAAAAAATAAGATCAGTTACAACTCTTGATGAACAAGTATATCATTGCAATTTATAAATACATACAATTTTTTGTTCTAATCGTGCATATCCCAAACGCTCTTTTTTGTATGGATACGCGGGAGATGATTCTCTTTGGTGATTTACGTCACTTACACTCTGAAAATTTGGGGTTTTTCGTTTGGCTTTAAAAACATCCCATTCTTTAAGTGAAATCACATATGCATATTCTGTTGGAGGCTCTACATCAACAAAAAAAATTTCATCATCTTTAAGATATTTTCTGTTTAAATATGTTCTAAACCCTCTTAGTATTTTGCCGGCCAATCCAAGACAATAATCTTTTCTTGTATCATCAATGTTGAAAGACCTCTACAAAAAACATACACAGAGTGCGTTAGTATAAGTAATTTAAATACATAATCGTAATTTAAAGACATAATTTAAAGTACATGTATCTCACTCCATATTTTGTTTTTAGCGTCATCCAACTTATCATTTCTCCACTCATCACAGGTTATTGGAATTTCTCTCCTTACAACTGTACCAATGTAACTTGTCAATTTAGAATCGTTAGGCTCAATTAATTGGTCACTTGTACTCCAATGCACATCGTATTTTATGCCTCTATCTCCATCATGAATGATATTCTTCATAATAGTCTTTCCTCGTTTAATTTCTATTTCCACTCCCTTATTGGATTTGCCTCCACCATTGTCTCCATCATTAATATAATCATCGTGTGTGTGATCCTCGTTACTAGCCATATAACCTGTAATAAAGAAAAACATTAGTATCTAATGACAAATATTTAATTCCAAATATATAATTCCAAATATCTAATTCCATAATCAATTGAGTATATAAAATGATAAATATATAATTTTATTTAAAATGACAGAATATATAACATTTTACTATATTACCTCTTTCACTAACATCTCTTTCTTTACTTGGTTGGATTGTGAATTACTTGTCTCTTAAGAACGCGGACGGAGGGATTGATCCAAATTCCCTCATCATGATCTTTTCTGATATATGATTCATCCGCTGTAGTATTTTCATCTCGATCGATTCTAATATACGACTCATTCTCAACATCAACATCACCTTGATCTACACTTTTATCATCAATAAATTTGTTAGATAAAAGCACTATAGATCATTTCGAACTCTTTGAGTCTGTGACATAGAACACTTGTTTAGCTTGGGAGGCTAGAATAAAAGGCTCATCTTTGTACCCACCCTATTAAGATCCACTTGCAAAAACCCTGACTTACCCATTCGTATGCCACTATTATGTACCCATTTGCAACCAAAGATAGGAATATGAAACTTCTCGTAATCAAATACCTAAATGTGATTGATAACCCCAAAATATGACAGATTTCCATATTTGGGGTTTAAGTCCTTCATACTAGAAATGTTCATTGCTTCAGCTACCACCGTGACACCACTATTTTGCATAGTACTTTTATCATATTGTTCTTTGGTATAAAATGTGTATCCATTATTTGCGTATCCTCTATAAGAAAACACAATCGAACTTGGACCATATGCCAAACATCTCAACCTGTCTGATATTGAAGCGGGATCTGAATGAAACTTTGAATATATATGATCCTTAAACCACTGTATAAAACTTTGACTATGCTCTCATACTATCTAATTTTCATTTCTACTTTGATTCTCACCTCGGAGTATAGCCTTGTGCATTTCAACAAACGGCTCAACCTCATTGTCATTGTGCAGAACATACAAATGCACTTGATCCCGTTCATCCCTTGATACTGTCACAATTTCATTTCCAATTAATTTTTTGCCTTCTTTTTAAAAAAAAAAAGAGATTTGGGGAGTCCAATGGATTTCACATTGGACAAAAATTTAGTACAAAATGCAACCGCTTCTTCAACAACGTATCGCTCAATGATACAACCCTCTGGACGACTTCGGTTTTTCACGTACCCTCTTAATATTTTCATATAAGTTGGTCCACACAATTGTGTTTCTTTCACAAGATGAACAACAAGATGTACAATAATGTCAAAAAATGATGGAGGAAAATACATTTCAAGGTCACACAAAGTAATAACTATTTCTTTTTGCAATACTGGTAAGATCTCAGGATCAATCACCTTACTACAAATTGACTTGAAGAAAAAATACAATTTAGTTATAGCGTTTCTTACTTTTTATGGCAAAATAGAACGTATACCTATTGGCAAAAAATGTTCCATTATGAAATGGCAATCATGTGTATTCAAACTCTTTAACTTGAGGTCTTTCATAGACACGAGTCTTCTAATGTCTGAGGAGTAACCTTTTGGAAATTAAACTTCACTCAAAAACTTACACAATATTTTTTTTCCCTTTCTAGATAGAGTATAAGCAGTAGGTGGTAGATATGTTTGTCTTCCTTTCCTCACAGGTTCTAATTTAGTTCTTATTCCCATCTCTACCATGTCCTCCCTTGCTTTAAGGTCATCCTTAGACTTTCCTTTTATATTGAGTAACGTACCAATAACACTTTCAAATACATTTTTTTCAATATGAATAAGATCAAGAAAATGTCTTACGTACAAAGATTTCCAATATGGCAATTCAAAAAAAATTGACCTCTTCTTCCACCCACCTGTGACAAATTTATGTGCAAAAGGCTTACCAAACTGAATACTCACATCTTTCACCTTTTCAAAAATTTGATCACCTGTCAATCCAGTTGGAGCTCTATGTTGTTCGGTATCTCTATTGAACGCTTTTCTCCATCCACGATATTGATGTTTAGAATTTAAGAATCTACGATTATCGAGAAAGACATTCTTCTGACAAAGTTTCAATCGCGTCGTATCGGTTCCATCTTCACAGACATGACACGCTTTTTCACCTTTAATGCTATACTCGAATAGATTTGCATATGCTGGAAAATCGTTAATTGTGCCAAACAACATCGCCCTCAAATTGAAACTTTATTTCCTATATCCATCATAAACCTCCACACCATTCTCCCACAAAATCTTCAAATCTTCGATTAAAGGTTTCAAGTATACATCTATGTCATTCCCTGGTTGTTTAGGCCCAAAAATTAACATAGATAACATCATGTACTTGCGTTTCATACATAACCATGGAGGTAGGTTATAAATCATAAGAATCACAGGCCATGTGGAATGTGAGATACTTTGAAGACCATGCGGGTTCAATCCATCCGTAGATAATTCCAATCGAAGGTTTCTTGTTTCTCCTCCAAAATCAGGATAATCATTATCATTTTTCTTCCATTGTGGTGCATCTTTCGAATGTCGAAACTTTCCATCGATAATTCTTTCATTTGCATGCCAAGTCAAGTGTCTTGCATCGGTTTCACTACGAAACATGCGTCTAAATCTCGGAATAATAGGAAAATACCATAAGACTTTTGTTGGAGATAATTTTTCCTTATATCGAGATAAACCGCACTTAGGGCACTCATTCAACGATGCATATTCGTTTCAAAACAAATTGCAATCATTTAGACATGCATGTATCTTATCATAGCTCATGCCAATAGAGAACAACATTGTTTTGGCCTCGTAGGTTCGATTAGGAAGAACATTATCCTCATGAAGCATATCTCTCAAAAGGGCTAATAACTTTGTGAAACTTTTATCCGACCATCCATTGCGCGCCTTTAAGTTGTACAACTTTAATACCGCGGACAATCTTGTGAATTTGGGGTAATCTTTATACAACGGTTTCTCCGCATTGCTTTCCAACCTCTCAAAATGTTTTGGACAATCCTGAAGATCTTCTTCAAGTGCTTATGCAATCTCTTCGACTCGATCACAATCATATGTATCCATGACATTGTCGTATGAAGCATAGGTCACATTACTTTTCACCCCCGGTTCAACATTCTCGCTGCTTTTCTCACCATCAAATATCCAACACGTATAACTTCGATCAATTCCACGCATCAGTAAATGAGATTTCAATCCATCTGCGTCAACCTGACCCACATAACAACAACCCAAGCAAGGGCATTTCATTCTATTTGTGTCTTCAGTGTGTTCAACAGCAAACTTAACGAACTATAATACCCTATTCTCGTACTCTTTTGAGAATCGATCGACACACATCCATTTTTTATCCATGGTTTTACTATTAAGTAAGCTAAACAAAAACACTAATTGGGGCACAAAATGGTATAATGCGTTTTTGTCAAAACACAAAGTATACACGGAATGGATCCGGAGCAAGAAAACACAAATACAATAGTACACATTAGGCTAGGCAAGTACAAAAACACTATATTTATTCACACGACTATAACAAAAGAACAACTAATTACCTATAGAGAAGCCAGCAACTTCTGGAACCACACACTGTAAGATTCTTTGAAATGATTCGAACTTCACTCTTCACAAGACAAATTAGAGATGTATCAACAACGATGAAATCAGGCAACAACTACACATAAAAAATAGGTTCACTAATTCCATTTCAAATATATTCAAAACAAAACGGAAAAGCAACCAATGTTACAACCAAAATTATCATTTGAAACCAAACGATATAACACAAAAAATATCCAGATTTTATAGTAAATAAGACACACACACATATATATATATATATATATATATATATATATATATATATATATTACTTTTAAATTATAGCAAGTGTTAAGAAACATATTAAAAAATGAATAACAACTGAGAAGCAGGTTTATGCAATGGTATTACTGAGTCATATTAGTAATAGAAAATGGAAATAAGCCTGCTACTAAATCTACTAATTCTAAATTCTAATGGCAATTTTAAACCGGCTATTAATTATAAATTCTAATTCTAAATGCAATTATCATTCTAAATTCTAAACCTACCAATGGCAAATGGCAATTTTAATTAGTCCAAAGTACCATTGCATAATCTGGTAGTATCAGCTACACTGCCAACTGATTTGCCCAACTACAAAATCTGTAAGACAAAATTTCTAGCTTATTAGAACTTCTCAGATTTTCCCAACTACCAATTTATCACTAGGTTATTAGAACTTTTCAATTAAAATAAGTTCAGGGTTCTTCATGTGTGGCTCAGTAGTATGCAGAATGACCTTATGCAGAACTGTGAATGTAATATGCAGAATGACCTTATGCAGAACTGTGAAAATAGTAGAATAAACTGAAAACTCAACACAAAACACAACTGAAGAAAACCCTAAACCCTGAAGAAGTTCTGATAAAACTTACCAGAGATGACAACGACTGAAGGCGTTGACGAATGGAGGGAGTTTGACCGGAGATTTGCGAAAGAGGAAGAAGAACAACGACTAAAGGCGTTGACGGATGGAGGGAGCTGGACCAGAGATTCGCGAAAGGGGAAGAAGAACAGCGACTAAAGGCATTGGCGAATGGAGGGAGTTGGACCAGAGATTCGCGAAAGGGGAAGAAGAACAACGACTGAAGGCGTTGACGGATGTGGCAGATGGAGGGAGTTGGATCGGAGATTCGCGAAAGGGGAAGAATAACAACGAAAACTATGGTGAATCAATTATCGTAAATTTGGGAAGAAGAACAGTGAAAACGGACCCTAATTATGTTATTTCAATTTTAATTCAATTTTAATTTTAATTTTAATTGACCTTAGACAGTGCTTTTCAAAAAGCGATGCCTAGAGTGTGGCTTTAGCAGCGCTTTAGACCTATGGCAGCGCTTATTACTGTTTGGCCTTTAGCAGCGCTTTTTAGAATATATTTTTTTATTTCAATTTTAATTGACTTTAGGCAGCGCTTTCAAAAAACGCTGCCTAAGGTGTGGTTTAGCAGCGCTTATTATTGATGGCCTTTAGCAGTGCTTTTTAGAATATATTTTTTTATTTCAATTTTAATTGACTTTAGGCGGCGCTTTTCAAAAGCACTGCCTAAAGTCTGGCTTTAGCAGCGCTTTTGACCTATGGCGCTTATTATCATTTTTCGCGGTTATAATAAAGCGTTGTCTAATGTAATAATTTTAAAATTTAAAATTTTATCAAGGCCTATGGCAGTGCTTTGTACATAAGCGTTGTCTAAGGTGCGCTGCCTTTTTTCATTTTTGGCGTAGTGAAATTGATCTTCCGGTTCTGATTAGACCGCAAATTTCCAAATTTACCTTCCACTTAATGGATATCCGATCTGCTTATAGTTGTCTCCTAGGTAGACCTTGGATTCATGCAGTTGGAGCTGCCACTTTGACACTATCAAAAGTTGAAGTTTGTTACTTGTGATCAACTGGTTTTCATTTATAGAGAGGAGGATACCATTGTTAGTCACCTATATTAATTCAGAAACTTTGAAGTAGGTGAAGAAATTGTGGAAACTTCATTCCAAGCCCTGGAATTGATCTAAGTTGTGCAGACCATGCAAAAGCTTGTTGAACATCCATAAGTGAACATGTCATGCATGTTAACAGAGACAAATTAAAATTTTTGAATCTAAGATCTATCAGAGATGTGGAATATGCTTCGGGATAAAATCCTTATCTAGGGCGCCACAAACGCTCAACCCTACTTTGGGCGCTCGCCCCACATTACCTTACCCAACTCGGCCTATAATTTTCATCTTCTTTTGTATTTTTCTATTTAAAGAAAAATATATATTTAAGCTTGGCTTTTTATGAAGGTAAATTACTATCAAAATCTTCTTATATTATTATTATTCAAGTAAGAATAATTTATCTTTATTGTGAGGCACATTAGCTAATTATGGTGGCTTCTAGCATCCTTGGAGAGAATTAGAGAAATTGGAAAACAGTGAAAGGTTGCTCTTTTCGATTGAGCAAGCTAAACGGGCAAAACATCAGATTTATTGCCTTTGATACATTTAAAATGAATCTAACTTTAGGAAGTTTTTTGAAGACCTATAAGTACAAAATAATATTAATAGAAACAAATACACAGAACATTGTATTTTTACAATATACATTGATCATCTGATGCAAATTTAGGTGATAAAATATGGCTGAAAATATTTTGTTTGTTTATTTACTAATTCATTTTATTTTCCTATTTTTTGTTCTATCTCACGTTAGAGGTAAACCATTTTCCTGTCCTTTTGAACCTTTTGTTTATCACGTACAAAATCTTTCAGCATGTTTATAATATTTGTTTTCTTTTCTATATCACAGCATGGGAACCGTGGCCACCAGATTGCAACAAGGATTCGGATTGTCCAAACAATTTCTGTCTACCACCTTGGGTTGTAAAATGCGTTTACTATAAATGTAATTGTTCTTCGTAAGATATCAACTTAATTGAAAGGGGACAAAATAAAATCTATTGGTACAATTGTAAAAGTGTTATTAAATTTACCATTAATATTAACAATTTTAACACTTATAATATATTTATATGATTTATTTATTTTTACACTTTAATTTACACCATGTTTGCTTTTCAACTTCCTCCGTAGGCTTAGTATGATATTATTTATAGTCATGCTAACAATTTGTTTCAGGTTTTTTTAATTTAAATTCCATATAATTTATAAAAAGTAGTCAAATTATTGTAATAGTTAGTGTGTGTTTGTTATGTCCAATTATTTAAGTTAGTTTGTACCTTAAGTTAGTTTGTAATAGGTATTTGTGAAAAAAGTCTATTAGTTTAGCATGTTAGATTTATTATATATAGCATATTAGTCTCTCATCATTGTATACAACAAATTTTAATATAGGGTGAGATGTTTATTTGTTATTCTTCTGCACTTTTAATCTCGTTTGAAGAGAAAGTTTATACTTTGTTTCACAAGGTATTAGTTTCTCAACAAATTGGTGCAGTGAGCGTGGAGAAGATGCATTCAACAAAGTATGAGATTGAAAAGTTTTTCGGAGTGAACGATTTCGGTCTGTGACAATTAAAGATGAAAGCCCTACTAGTTCAGTAAAGTAATTCGGAAGCGTTGAAAGTGAGGCAGTCATGAATGCTCTGTGAACTGCATCTGAGAAGACGACGATGATAGAGAAAGCCCACATCGCAATCTTCTTGAGCCTTGGTGTAAGGATCTTCCACAGGTATCAAAGGAGACGACGACATCAGGGTTATGGATGAAACTTGAATGTTTGTACATGGCGAAATCGCTGGTACACTGACTCTACCTGAAACAAGCTTTGTGTTCATTCAAGATGATTGAAGACAAAGTGTTGGCTGAGCTGTTGGATATGTTTAACAAGATAATCCTTGATCTGGAAAATATTGATGTGAAGATCGAAGATGAAGATCAAATGATGTTGTTGTTGTTCGCTTTTTCCATAACACATGCTCACTTCAAATAAACTCTCTTGTATTTAGGGAGTCCCTAAACTTTGAATAAGTTCAATTAACCTTGTATTCGAAGGACTTGAACGAACAAAATAAGCATAAACTTTCAACAGTTGGTAAAGGTTTGGCCATTAAAGGAAAATTCTTACGAAAGAATTGTAAGTTCAACAAGAAAAAGGGTAAAATTCATACGAAGTCTTATAGTGGTGAAGCATCTGGTATATGGTTCTATCACTGTAAAAATAGGGCCATACTGTTGCACCCCAAAATTTACCCTCTTGATTTAGGCTTATGTTTCATCATGAATTTCATATTGCATTGCATTCATACATTGTGATATGATCAAAGTTTCTTTTGTTCTCAAGTCCTCTACAAGCTATGGAGGTTGATTGTGTTGGCAAATGGTTCTAAGGAGGACTCAAGCTCTCATATCCTTGTATCTAGCAAGAATCCATGATATATTATAGCTCAAGAGACTCCATTGATGTCTTTGATTCTTCAAGAATTGAAGTTTTGCAAAGAATTGAAGAGGAATTCATCTGTGTCACCCATCTGATGAAATTAAGGTTTTAACTCATTGTGGAATGTGAAGCATGGTTGAGCCAATATTTTTAAGTATTATCTCCCCACTATCATTTATGCTATCATGGTTCAAATAATTTCTTAATACAATTAGAAGATCTGAGATTTGAAGTTTGATTGGCCATCTCCTATCACAAGGTGCAAAATTAGGGTTTTGGATATAATTAGGATTTCTTTAAATTTTTCACTCAAACTTGATTTCATATATTTCTATATGTTGTTGGGCATCCATAGTTGAAAGATTGAGGTTCAATTTTGATTGGAAGCAAGTCAATTGATCAAAAGAGGCAAAATGATCATTTTGGTCAACATTAGTCAAAGTTAGAAGTTGACCGAGTGAACTTTTGGTCAACCATCAATTCAAATATCCTCTTTTCATATTTCATGGTTAAATTCATCATTGAATTAAGGAAATTGAAGAAATTAGGGTTAACTTGTTCTTGAAGTTATTGGAAGTTTGAAAATTTTCTAAGTGTCCACCTTATAGAACTTTGACATGTCATAACTTTCTCAATTTTTATCCAATGGTTGCATACCATACATTTTTGGAAAGCTTGAGAAAAAATCTACAAATTTGTCAGTCTGTAAAATTTCTAAAAAATGCACCATTTGAGAGATATTTGAGTTAGAAGTTTCATGCACAAAACATGCAAAATTTCTTATGGTCCAAGCTCAAAGTTGGATGTTGAGAGTTATGTATTATCTTGGTCATTTTTCAAGTTTTGTATAATTTTTGTGATTAATGGTTTCATGTCCTATTTGATGCTTGCCTTGCACGATTCATATGCTTCATCCCGTGCCAAAAGAAGCCAATCACATGTGCTATAAGCATTGTACCATACTCCTTCTATTTTTTCTATTTTAAGAAACTTTGTGATTTTTGCCAAAACATCAACATTGTACTATCCAGCCAGCTCATCATTCTCATTGTTTGCACTCTGATTCCACCCATAATATGCTCATCAAAACGCACAAAATTTGAGAGAGGAAGCAAGCAAAACGCATGGCATAGAGGACACCTCACTTTTTTATGATTTTTGTGAATATTCTCTCCAACGAATTTTTGAGGCCAAAGACCACATTTCCCTCACTTTATATGCTCTATATAAGCTCACAATGTCATTCATTTGAACCCTAGATGCCTCCTTCCACCAAAAGTCAGATCTGAGTTTTTTTCATTGTTCTTCTTCGAAGTTTCATTTTCTTTGATTCTAGAGCTTATTTGTTCCTCCATTCCTCTTCATTGAAGTTCAAGGATCAATGGAATCTGGTTTTCTTATTGTTCAGAGGCACCAGTTGAGTTTATTTCTCAACTCAAGAGGTAAGTTTTCAAACTTGAATCTTCATTTTCAGCTTTTTTTTTTTAATGAAATAAATCATGTATGCGTGTGTATAGCTGGCCAAACATTAAGTTTGATGTATAACTTTTCTTGTTTGTGAAGAACGTTGCATGGTATGAAGTTCTGAAATTTTGGCTTTGGATGATTTTTTTTTTATTTTCGTGCTCTGATTTCTTGATGTATGTTTGATTATTTTGAAATCCACGAGTTACTTGTTGTCCCTTGCCATGTGATCTTCATTTTGTGCTTTGAATCATGAAAAATTGTTGAGAAATGAGGAAGTTATGATGATCAGAAGTTGGGTGTATGGTCTGAACAAAAACGCGTTTAGGACATAGTGTTAGAGGTTGAATATGATTAGGTGTCAGCGCCTGATTGGTTGTATTCATCTTTGAATAAATTTTGTTTTAATTAATTTTGTGATTTTCTTTTCTTGATCAAAATTTGTCCAAAAATTCTAAAATAATTAGAGTAGTCTTAGAATATTATTTCTGACTTTGTGTGTTTTTTGCATAATTTTTAAAAATCATTTGATTATTAAAAACAAATCATAGTTTAATTAATTGATTTTTGTGTAATATTTTTATTAAAACCATTTTCAAACTACAAAAATTATTTCAGGCCATTTGATTGGTTTATACTTGATCCCTGATTTTTATTTCATAATTTTATAATTTTTGCATAATTAAATAATTTCATGCATTTCATCGCATTTTTATAATTATAAAAAATATTTTTCTTCATACCAAAATTGAATAAAAACTATTTTGCATCCTTTTGTTCATATATGTTGCATTTCTGAATTTTATTCCTTAAATTTTGCATTTTTTGCATAATTAAATAATTTCCATGCATTATATTGCATTTTATACATTTTAATTATCATTAAAGTTATTTTCCCTCATATAAAAATTGCATAAAAAATATTTTGCAACATTTTATTCATGTATCTTACATTTCTGAATTTTATTTCATGAGTTTTGTATTTTTGCATGATTAAGTAATTTTCTGCATTGATTCTTTAATTTGCATCTCATGTCGTGCATTTTTATTATTTTCACCATTTTCCTTGAATATAAAAAATACCAAAAAATACTTTTAGGGTCCTTATAGTCTTATATGGATTTTTGAATTTTTTTTTATGATTTATATCACTGATTTTATTTAATTTTGAATATTGGGTTGTAAATGCCTTTTTTAGGGTTTTTGTTGCTTGGATCACAAGTTTTGATTTAATTATTAATCATTTTAAACTTGTAAATGTAATTTAAACTTTGATTTGAATCTTTGAATGCCATGAGCTCACTAAAATAAACTTTATTTGAATTTATCAATTGATTTTATATTTTTGCCAAAATACTTTACAAAACTTGTCTAGTTTGAGCTATATCTCAACTAGTCTTGAAAGATGAATTTTGTTTTCAATTTTCTTCAAACATTCAAGGATTCAAGTTGATTGATTCTGACTTTTATAAGCCTGAAGTGTTCTAAAACAATTTTGTTTGGTTTTTATAGGTCCTTTTCCTATTTTTGATTGATATATCTAAATCTAGTCAACTTTGGTTACTTAGGGTAGAAGTTGCATTTGTTTGACTAATTATTCTTAACCTTTGAGACCATTTCTGTTTAGAATATGATAGTGTAGTACCCTAGGATCTTAGAAATAATTTTATTAAAATTTTAGGATTAGGTTTACTACTAGGACCCATATCATTGTTCAAGTTCTTATAAGTCATGATAGATACTTATGATAGGGATATACCACTGCCCTAGGACCCATAAGTATCCAATTTTTTTTCCACACTTAGTTTATATCATCCATCATTAATTTTAGACTAGTGTTGTTCCATCTTTTAGGATGTTGACTATCAATCAGGTGATTTGTTTTGTGTATTGAAGTTTAGTCTTCTACATTTGTTGATCTTGAAACCCATCTTGATTTAACTTATTATACAAGTCACACATGCCTTAAGTGTTCAATTAATATTATTTTGTTTTGATCTTTATCCAATGCTTTTAATTTGAATTTGTTTTGATGTTTTCAAACCCTAATTTTGTATGCCTTTGAGTGCAAGCTTTCTCTTTTATTTGAGATGCCTTTGATTGTATTTTGTTTAGCTATTAAGCTACTGACTTTACAAGTGCTAACACCTTTTATCTTTGTCCTTTATCCATAGGTAATTGTTACATGTTTGTTTTGCCTTTAGAGGCTTGTTTGTATTAGCTTGTGTTGGTTTTGTTCTAGTTTGTTAAGTGTTTCATGTTTGGACCTTGAATATATTTTGTTGTATGTATTGATTATGTTGTTTAAGCTACTGACCTAATATGTTGTATTAACTCTTTGCTTTGTCTCTTGACCATTATTTTATTTGTTGACTTGTAGACTTGTTTAAGTTGACTTTTAAGGATGAATTTTTGACTTCTTCTTTTGATAACTTTTGTGCTAATTATGGTATTGATGCATGCTATTTTTTTTGTACTCTGTATGAGTATTATTTCTATGTGTTTCCTCTAATCCCACTCTTATGTGACACTTAGCACAAGTATGCTCAAGCATCCACATGCACACACTTTTGCACACACTTGTGTGGATTGATTTTGGTTCTCCTTAAGTAATTTGCTTATGGATTTTACTTATGCATGTTTGTATGATTTGAGTGATGTATTGGTGCATTGTCTAATTTATTGTATGTCTCTTAAATTCATGATTCATTTCCATTCTTCCATGCCTCTTCTTGACTTCTTTTAACTTGTAAATGCTTCCTAGGTCATAGTTTTGGCCAGTTTTCGTACTAAGATTGTAATTATATCCTTGAGATGTTTTATTTGTAATTTGATTTTGAATTCTTTTATATGATGTTGCTACTGTAATCACTTCATATTGACACCTTCTTTGCATATGGTTTATGTCACACGTTAAATTCACTTCACTGCACACCATTGTTGCATGTTTGTGCACTCTTGTAAAGTTTTGTTGATAAATCTTCTATGATTTTGTTTGCATGATGTAAGTAAATTAGTAACATGTTAGCTATTTACTTTTATGTAATTTTACCTTCCCATTATTCTTTCATTTCATCTATGTTTAAAATCTCGTTCAATTTACACTCCGTATGCTTTTAGGACTAGTTTTACCTAGTTTGTGCACTAACTTCGCATGTATGTGTTCATAGTGATGTTTGGTGTTTGTTTATGGTTTGCCTAAAATTTTTATATGTGTGTTGTGTTTACTTAATTCACATCATATGACACCTTACTTGATCATTCACTCACTTGTTTCCACTTCATCTTCTTCTTTCTTTTTTTGTGAGCATTTTCTTTGTGCTTGCTTTGTGTGCTTCTGCCAAAGCATCGTAATAATTAGGATTAAAAATAGGTTAGTTTCCCTTAGCCATTTTACCTTTCTCATTTGCATCTTAAAATTAAAACTTTGTTTTGTCAAGAGCATTAAGACATCCTAATAATGTTGAAACTTTTTGTCAAGAGCATTAAGACGTCCTGTCGTCCCTTCTCTAGTCGATGTTTTGTCTTCATGGAGTTGTTTTGTCATCGTATTTTGATGTCTCGTCTTCTAATCTAAAAAAAACAAGCCAAATAAAATAAGTGATCCGAACTACAACGCTCTAACTTTCCCATTGCACGAGGGAAAAAGTAGGCATCCTGTCACGGGGCTTGATCGAGAAACCTCTGTAAATATTTTCTTCTTTTCCCCGTGTTTTCTTTCATTCCCTTCTTTTATTTCTTTATTATTTATCTCCTTTTGCATGCATTATACCTCATATACAGATACTTAGATAGATTTTACACCTATTTAGATAGAAATTAAAAGTGGATACCGTAGAGTACTACGGACGTGTGGGGTGCTAATACCTTCCCCTCGCGTAATAGACTTCCTTACCCGATCTCTCAGTCTCAAGACCGTGATTTCTCTGTTTCATATTTTCTCGATGTTTACCTTTCCCTCTTGGCAGGATAAAAAACGTTTGTTGGCGACTTCATTGATATATAGTCATATTCTTTGAATTTTCGGCCGGTTCCTTCACATACAATAAAAATGTGCCCTTAACGCCTAGAAGATCATGGAGGTAAGGATAATGGCAACACAACTATTGTTCAAGATGATTTTGACTCATATGATGTTCTTGTGGTTTCAATAAGCAACTCGTCGAAGGAGTGGATTCTAAATTCTGGGTGCACTTGGCACATGAATCGAAATAAAGACTTGTTCGAGGAATTATGTGAACTAGATGGTGGATATGTTTTTCTAGAAAACAACAAAGCTTGCAAGATGGCAGTTAGGTATGTACTTGATTTGAAGAAAAATTTGATTTCTCTTGGTGAATTTGACAAGAAGGGATATGTTTTCTGAGAGAATAGTATCCTAAGAGTCATGAAGAGGTCGAAGGAAGTCTTAAGAGACATGAAGAAACAAGGATTATATACCATTGAGGATGAAGTTGTAAGTGGTTTGACAAATGTTTCATCCACGAAACCTTTATCGAAGACTGAAATTTGGCACATGAGATTGGGCCATGTTAGTGAAAGAGGTTTGGTCGAATTGGGTAAACAATATTTGCTTGGTGGAGACAAAGTTGAAAATCTAAAATTTTGTGAACCCTGTGTACTTGGAAAATCTTGTAGAGTGAAGTTCAACAAAGGCAAACAAAGAACACATGAATCTCTTGATTACATTCATGCGATCTTTGGGGGCCTGCAAGTGTCCATCACATTTAGGAGCAAGGTATTGTATATCCATAGTAGATGATTATTCCAAAAAATTATGGGTATTCATCCAGAAGACTAAGGGTGAAACGTTTGAGAATTTCAAAAGTTGGAAGACTCTGGTAGAAAATTAGACTGGCAGAAAAGTCAAGAGGTTGAGAACGGCCTTAAATTTTGCAACGAGACATTCGGCAGCTTTTATGCAAAGCTCTAATCCTTCTTTCTCCCTTTGGGCTTGCTCAATGGCAACCTTAAGTTCTTCTACCTCTTCTACTAATATTATCAGGAGATCATGAAAGTGGTTGAATGAATATGTATGGATATGCAAAGAACTTATATAATGTCTTATCCACACAAAATTATTTTTATATTCATTATTTTTTCATATTTTTATTTTTAATGTTGAGCACCCCAAAATATACAAGTACGACTGAAACTAAATACTTATTAAAAATAAACCATAAACAATTTTTTAAATGAATGCAACTCAAATGGAAACAAAGTACTGAATGGAAAATAATGAATACAAGAAATCCAAAACAAATACTAAATACTACCTCCGTTCCTATATATAAGAGACAATTCAATTTTTAGATTCATTGAAGAATCAATGTACCTAGTCTATAAATTGAACAAATACATTGATTATTCAATGAATCTAAAAATTGAATTGTCTCTTATATATAGGAACGGAGGTAGTATTAAAAAAATCACTAAAGGAAACTAAAGCCTAGCGGTGCTTATGAATTTCTACCCTAAAACCATCCATCATCTCCCTACAAAATTTGAGGAAGTTTTCAATATCTTTTGGAAGAGGGACTATTGTAGCTTCTGCATCCCTTATGCTGCTAGGAATATCTCCAATAAGGTTGTTTTCTAATAAGGCAAGCCTTGCATGCTTGTCTTTGTACTTCAAGTACTCTTAGTAAACCGTTGGAATGATGTGCTTGTTGTCATCTCCTGCTTTAGTAATCTTCACATTATGCTCCTCCCAATATGCCTTTTCAGTCCTCAATGTTTTGTAGAGTTCCCTTTGCAACAAGTAATTCTTTTTTAGATCTTAAAATTCTTGACAAACCCTTTCATACTCCTCTACTCGTTGGGAGAAAAAAAAATTCCCTCGTCCTTTTAAGACGTTCTCTTATCTCTTGCTCTTTACCTGCTTAGAAGTTTTCAATAAGGTCATTATTTCCATCTCTTGCTCTTGAACCTTTTCTTCAAGCTCTTGAATCTGAGTCTTCAAAGTATCCTTCACTTCTTTCTTACCTTGTATTGCTAGATTGTACTAACCCTCTAGCCTTACATCTTCTCTAGCTGAATTGTCCAACTTATGATTATGAGAATCAAGGTTGAAGGTTGCACTTAGGACTTCTTCAGTTGCATGTTTCCATTTAAGAATTTCTTTTTCTGCCAATTCCCGAGTTTGTTGAATTTTTTGGTTCTTCAAATCAATCTGATGTTGCATCTAATTTTTCTCATAGGCAAGGTCATAAAGATTATGCTCTAATCCTTCATTTCCCTTCGGGCTTTCCAAATGGTGGCCTTAAGTTCTTCTATCTCTTCTACTAATATTGGTAGGGGATCAGGAATGTCAAGTTGATATGAAGGATCAATGTTGAATGGAAGTTTAATGATTCAGACTCTATCAAAAACCTATTGAGTATAAGGTTCATTTGCCACCATATTCTTTCTTCCAAATTCTGCTCATTTCTTATAAAGTTTTCCCCATGCTTGGATAATTTTCTTGAGTAGCTCGGGGTTACTTTTTCCCATTTTATAAAGAACTATTTGTTGAACTTACTCATAGGAGTGTTTATCCTCCATAGGGTACCCAAAGTTGACGTAAAGCCAAAATGAGGTTATAATTGATATATCCTCTTGTCCCTATCAATGAAACATTAGGAAAATCACCAGAGCTAAAAACATCTTCAATATTGAGTTTCCTAGAATACAACAAGATAGAATATGCACTAAGAGCCCTTAATTTATGGGACCATTCATTCCTTGTCGAGTCCTTCACCAAGTAGTCCCACTTATAGAGGTGGGATATAAGCCAAAAGTATAATATTCTGATACAACAAAGTAAGACACTTTTCCCTTTTTTGTAACATGTATGAAATGAATAATACGCATCAGCAAGCAAAGTAGGAGTATGACCAATATTCAAACTTTTTTACGGCCCAAAACACATTAATTACCATAGAATCAATATAATCCACAATATTCGAAAACATAATCTAACCAAAAATAAGAAAAGCTAAACATCCACCGCAAGCTTCCCATTCTTTCTTATCAACAAAAGAAAGAACTTTTGATTCTAGGTATTGTTTCTTAATCCCTTGCAATTCACTATCTGCCTTGTAATTAAGTATGAGATTAGAATATGGTATCCCTATTTCTTTAGCAAAGTCTGACACCTTAATAGTTTTTCTAATTCCTATATAACCCTCACCCTTGGTTCTAGAGAATACCAATATCATATCAAATTCTTCCAAAGTTAGTGGATAACGTAAAATTGACCGAAGGCAATGATAGCTTCTACTTGAATAATAATATTTATGAGATCTATGATCTTCATTTTCTTGATATCTGGCATGTTGGCGCTACGGACAATTTGTTTTTTATCAGAATTCATTTTTCAGAGTGCTCACCAAAACTTTTCTTTTTAATATTTTTCAAAGAATACATGTGAATAAGACATAAAAAATGCAAAAAGGAATGAATTAATTAAATGCAAATGAAATGTATGTATGCATTTGTAGGTGGATTTTATAGAAACTCCCTTAGTATGTAGGTTCATAAGTTCTTCCTAAGGAAATTCTAACCTACCCCAAGGGTGGATTTCCTAGGGTATCATGTATAACACAAAATAACAAAGGCACAAGGGCCTTTATTAAGTGGGACCTCTATGTGTACCAATATTTTCGTCTTATAGGTCATACAAGGTCTCACCATGAGATTTTATTTTTGGTTATACAAAGAGTCATTGGTCAAATCCCAAAGTCTTATCTCTAAGAGAGTCTAACCCTCTAAAAGAAATTTCTCGGCATTCGACCCACTCTAGGAGAAGTTGTTGCAAAAACTCATAGGGATGTTAAATCCCTTTGGACCATTGAAAATCCTTCTTCTAAGGTTTAATATTTATAGAATTTCTACCAACAATGTATGAATAATATAAAATATCAAAACTAAATAAAATTAATAACACAATAACACAAATTGAATAAACTCCAAAACCCTAAAACTACTGGTAGGGCCACTCTAAATTTAAGGGATAAAGTCCCTAACAAAGTCGCCAAGTATTGCAACTGGAAATAAATAAGAGTCGTCACCCCTACTTATTTGTCCTTAGGACAGGAAAAGAACGGTAGAAAACCTCAATTTTATCAGAGATCAAAATTCGTGAGTTATTAGATATAGGAAACATGTTATACACCCTTTATCTCCTTTGTACTCTAGGGGACCCCCATTAGTTCTAAGGATTAAGTGGTAATTATTTTTGTTATTATTTTTATTAATATTAAACTAGGAAAAGATTTATTTTTATAGTTAGGGGACTCGCCTTAGCTTTGAAGTCGCGTGCCTACGTATCCTCTTATGAGAAAATCAGAGTCCATTTCGTAGTTCATATGTGTTTGGTTATTTTTCTTATAGGATTGCATAAAATTGCTTTCGAGTTATCCTTAAACCTTGTCTAGGTTTCGTAAAAGAATGGTCGTAGACGTAGTTCGCAAGTTTATTTTGAAAGTAATTCTATTCAATCCTTTTTTTAAAAAAATATCTTGTAATTTTGTTAAGTTAGTAGAAACTAATTTAAGGTTGGTAAGCTATTGAATGGCTGGTGTAATTTTGAATTTTTTTTAATGATATTGAATTTAATAAAAAATACTTAATTGAATTAAATTAAAATGGTTAGTATTTTAGAAAATAATGAATAACAATTTTAATATTTAATTATTACCAAAATAAGTACAATATTTATAATAATAAGCAAAAGTTATTTTAATGCAAAAAGTGAAAAAATGATATAGAGAGAAAAAGTTATCAAATAAAATAATTAAAAAATTTAAATACAATAAGTAAATTAAAAATAAATAAATTTATCAATAAATCAGGGGGTGTATTCTTGTTTAGCGCAGTAATCAGGGGTGTGTGAATAGACATTTAAGTCCATTGGCGCTGAGAGGGTGTAAATTATGTTGGTGGTAGTAAAGGAAAGGTGTAAGTAGAAACGGCTCGGTCCCATGCAAATTTTCATACCCCAAAATTTTCCCTCCTACTTCTCAAGACATTCCATATATCTATACTCAAGGATTCCTCAAGGGTTGATCAGACAAACCCTCTCCTAGGTAATCAACCCAAATTAGGGTTTTGGCAAATCTCAGATCAAGGTGGTTTCTAACATCTCCAATGGTCATCATGCCTCCTCATATGCTTCAAAGAATCTCCATGTCAAGTTTCAAGCCTTACCAGTCAAGTTTCCTTAGACAATTGCTCAAATGGTTGAAAATCAGTTGTATTGGACAAAAAGTCAACTGTGGTCAACATACAGTCAAACTTCATGATTTTTGGTCAACATCCATATTTTGAAGTGACATTCATCATTTGATCAAGGGTTGATCATGATTCATCAAGAAAACTCAAGATTTGATCAAAAGTCAAACTTTCCAAATTAGGGTTTTTTTGAGGAAAATTCAACTAAACTTTGACTGAGCATAACTTTCTCATACTTTGTCAGAAATTTTTCCACCACCTCTCATTTTGAAGAGAATTCAATTCTCTACAACTTCATGTCTCACAAGCATGGTCATAAAATGCTTCATTTTGAAGATATGGATCAAGACATTACATGTCCTTTTCAAAGTCAACAAAAAGTCAACTTTTTGTAAAGAAGTGTTATTGAGCATGGAAACTCCAATTGAGATGAAACCAAAGAGTTTGTTTATAGGACACCTATAGATTTCCAAAAAGTCCAAGAACACTCAAAAATGTTAAAAATTGAGCAAAATACACCTTACATAAGTTGGGCATTTTTGAAGAATGCACAAAGGAAAATATCTGACAAAATCCAATTTTTTACAAATGGGCCTATAAGTTTATGATCCAAACTTGATCATAATATTATTTGTGACCCCTTGATGCCTTGCCACGACCTCTTTCTATTTTTTTGATTTATTTTTGAATTTAAAAGCATTTAATTCAAATTTAAATTAAATAAAATATGAAAACAAGTTATAATTTAAGTTGGATTGGATTTTTATCAAGCTTGAGGACCAAGGAAGCCCACAAAACATGCCAAATTCGTGCTAGCTCATGCAAGGAAGAGAAAATCAAATTTTGGAAAGATTTGATCAAAATTGAAAGAGAAAATATTTTGCATTCAAAAGCATATCTTTGTTCATTCTTTTTGCTCCAACCTCTTGCTCTATAAATACCTATTGCATTCACAAAGACCAAGGGCGAAACCCTAGCCTCTTGAAGCAACCCTTATTCTCTCAAATTTTTCACAAAGTTGTCAATTTCGAATTTGATTTTCCAGCAGGTTTCAAGGGGTTTCGAGCATTCAATCGTGTTCCTGAGCATCCCAGCAGCCGTTCCCAACCCTTACACGAAGCCAAATCATCCCAGATCATTCTACCTAGCTCTCACCGGTTTGGTATTTTCTTGATTTCGATTTTCATGTTTCATGCATTGCAAACTGTTTTTGATTGATTATATACACTCAGGACATTCATTAGATCATGATTGATGCATTACATGTGAGGTTTTACGCATAAATCATAGATTGCCATTGTTAGGGCTTTTAGGGTTGTTGGTTTTGAAACTCAGGTTCCAGGCCGTTTCAGGACGAAAGGACATCGCCATCGTGCTCGCAAGGATCGAATTAGGCGATCTGGGCTTTTTTTTTGCTTTGAATGACGCGTTTGCAGGTTTTTCAGGTTGATAGGCTGCCGGAGAAGATGACCGGAGCCCTAGCTCCGGCGAGGACTCCGGCGTTGAACGTTTGACTCTGGCGTGGCACGATCAAGGCATCTGATTGGCTCTCATGTTACAACTGGGTCCCACGCGTTTGAATGTGTTTGAAATTCAAAATATGCCACGTTTTCCACTTATAAACCATTGATTGTAGATTACAAACACCAAGTACACTTGGCTCAGTTGGCAACGTGTTGGTTGATTTCTCCAGAGGGCACGAGTTCGATCCTTGCCCCTGGCAATTTCTTTTCACCACTTTGCAAACTGACTTTTTCTATTTTCTTATTTTTCTTAATATTTTCATTCAATTTAATTAATCTTTAAACAATTTTTTCATGCATTTAAAAAACACCAAAAATATTTTCCTTTTGCATTTTAATCAGAAAAATGTTTATTTAATTTTTGGCATTAAAATTGATATTTTTCATGCATATTTTAATTAATTGTTAATTAACCATTAAATTGACTTTTAATTGCTTTTAATTATCAAAATCGATCCAGAAAATTCCCAAAAAATTTCTATATCATCTAATCAGCATGACTAACCTAAAATCTTTTTCCTCATTCAAAAATCTTATTTTTACTAAAATTTTTCTCTTATGCGACTTTTCTTATATTTTCTGATTATGTATCTGTTCACAGGTTGTAACGCTTCGGACTATTTTTCTCGTTTTTTCTTTTCAATATTATGTAACTGCCTATGGGATGTAATAGTTTAATTAGGACTTTTACTTTCCGCACTTCTATTATGTAACTGCCCCAAAGCCATGTAATAGCGTAGGACTTTACTTTCCGCATTTTACTTTCCGCAATAAATTTTCCGCACCCTATAAATTGCTAGTAACTAGGCGTGTATGGCAAGATAAAAATGGACGTAGATCACTTCTAATTTCAAGATAAAATATCTGAATCTGACACACTCTTTTCACACATGCACCCCTTAGGGTAATTCTCTCTCGTTGCCTTTCGATTAAATGGTCAAGTCCCTTGAACGTAGAGGTATCCTAGCACCGTTGCCTACAAACACATCATCATAGTCCCTTCGATACAAAGATCATAGACCCACGATGTCGCCTACGAATACATGATCTCGTCCCTCGATTGTTGCCTACGAAAAGTGATGATCGTCCCTTCGAATGTGCTAGGATACTCCTACAAGTTGCCTTCTATGACCATCCGATGTCCCTTCGAATGTCCCTTTTACATCCAACGAATAGGGTTACCTACCAACTAATGGTATGGATGGCACTATTCTAAAGGAAACGAAAACAACACGAAAACGACCATTCTGAGTACGTAATAAGACTTTTAGTTGCTTGCTCAAACAAAATACTTTTTACACCTCACACTTTTGTCAAAGTTCAAACACTTTTCAAAACGAAACATTTCCGAACACTTTGTATACATTCCTACATGAATCATTACAAAGTCAAAGCGAAATGCCTTTTTCAAAACATTTTTGTCAAACACACAGAAAGCATTTTTAAAGTGAGCTAAAAGCAACTAAGAGCCCGTAGATAACTACGAATGGAAAGGGGTGCTAATACCTTCCCTTTTCATAACCTTCTCCCTTACTCAGAATCTAACGAAGGTCTTTTCCTGTTCTTTTCACCTTCCCTTAATTGGATAAAAGAAAAGTCGGTGGCGACTCTTGCTATCCGCACATTTGCGATAAAAAGCAAAACAAATTCTCAAAGTCAGTTCACCGTATTACACAAATTACTAGGTTTTTTTGGCTCAAGTGTGGTAAGGTGTATGGATTTATGGTGTAATCGAGATCTAAAACGCTTGATTTCAATCAGAGGGCCCTCGAGAGTTAACCTAGGGAGTTGATTGAAAGTATAGGAAACAAACGGTAGGTATCATCTATTGACTGAGGCGTAGCATGGAAGTGAGCACATGGTGACCGGTCAACGATCACCATATCCCATGGCCATCTGGGGACCACGTGGTGTGCATCAACGATGGACAAAAGGAATATAAAAGTGAAATGGATTGCACTTGTTTCATTTTTTCTTTCTTTCTCTCTCTCTCTCTCTACCCAACAACCAACCTCTCTATTTTATCATCTAACCTCTTTATAGAAAACCAACACCCCGCCACCGGCGAGAAATCGCTTCCTCCAGTGGTTATTCATACAAATCCATAGCATTATCTTCCCTAACCAAGAACCCTTTAAAGTATTTTCTAAAACCTAAGAACCCTAACAACTTTAACCCTAAACCCTAAACTCTAATACCTTTTACCATAACCCCTAAACACTAGCAACTTTTACCCTAACTTAGATGAACCCGAAACCTTTGTTGGACAAACCCTACCCCTAACCTTGAATTCCCAAAAACCTCACAATTTAACCCCAATCATTGACATCATCTAACAATCACAACATTAAAAATAAAAAACCTAAGTTAACTGTTTTGGAACCTCTCATGCACTGAAACTGATCTCTTTCTATGTCTTTCATAAGTACAAAGATGGTGGTGATGAACGTACCAAGGAAGTAGGGTTCGCGAGCTCTTCTCCAACCTTTAATCTCAAAAAAGTTATGATCAATTAGGTCTTAGGTTAGTCTTATATAATCTTAGAAATTAGTTTAGTTTAAGAAATTATTTATGTTGATTTGTTGTTACGAATTTGATTTAAGATTCAATTGTACATTAGAGTTTTAATTTAGTTAGATATGTTTTAAAAATAGAATTAGGGTTTGTATGTAATGAATCCAGAAAATTCGTGTACTTCTATTCATTTACCAACATCAAATAAAATTCCAATCTTTTCTGATTTGATTCAAAACACGTTTGGTCTTTGGGCTTTGACATGCTTAGGGTTGAAAATACCCAAAATGGGCGCAATTGAGACAAGGTTTGGTAAAAAATAATTTTGACTAAATAAAAATTTCCACCTATTCAAAATAGATGATAACAATTTAATAATAATAATAATAGCAATTAAAAAAATTGTAATATAAATATAACGCATGAAATATGTAGACCTTGGTCAATTGAATAAAAATAATTATAAAACTAATTAATTTTGAAGTTGGCTTCTTAAACAAATTCTGAATGGACCATTTGGAATAATGAGCCCTATTTTGATAAATTTGGAAATCTACCCCCTTCTCAAAGTTGAGCTCTATTATATTTAAACAACCAAAAGATAATTTAAATGTCAGTATAAAAATATAAAAATTAGCATAAAAATAAACCAATATATTTAGGAGCTAAAGTTCAAGGACAAGTTATCATTATTAAATGTGATTTTCAAAGGGAAATACACATCTGTCGAAGAATTAAACCTATCTTGAGCGAACCAAGCACATCGATGTGAGGCTGCATTTTGTCAGAGGGATAATCGAGCATGGAGAATTCCAAGTGCTAAAGGTTTCCATAGATCACAATATTACTGATACGATTACCAAGACATTGCCAAGTTGCAAGTTTTTTCACTATATGCAGTTGATAAAGTTACATGAAGAAAGCTAGTTTGGTCCTTGATGTTATAGAATTTTTTCCAAGGTAGAGATTTATGAGATATTGGATCAAACTCTATTGAGTCGAATAGTATATTTTGATTCGATATGACTTATGCGTGTTGTCGAAGTATGTTCACATACTGGTGTCGAAGACCTACATATGTAGTCAAAGTGTGTTCTAGCATGCGGGTGTCGAAATGATAGGGTTATTAGTATTTTGAATTGAGTCTGTTTGTTATGTCCAATTGTTTAGTTAGCTTGTAATAGGTATTTTTGAAAAAACCTATTATTTTAGTATGTTAGGTTTATTTTAAATAGCATACTAGTCTTTCATTATTGCATATTGTAAATCTTAAATTAGAGTGAGATGGTTACTTGTTATTCTTGTGCACATGTAATCTTGTTTGAAGAGAAAGTAAATAATAACAGATATAATCAATCTTTGTTTTTCTTCTTATTTTCCAACATTTTCTACCCCAATTACTTCTTGATCATAAAGAAATATTTTATACTTTGTTTCTCATAGTATAAGTTTCTCAACTATATATATATATATATATATATATATATATATATATATATATATATATATATATATATATATATATATATATATATATATATATATATATATATATATATATATATATATATATATATATATATATATATATATATATATATATATATATATATATATATATAATTCAAAATTTCTCTCATATCTAGCATAAAAGGCTAGAGGATCTTTTTTTAAAAAATTAATATTGAAAATAGTAAAATTTTGCCCTTCTCGATTGAGAGATCAAAAGAGGCAAACAAGATATATAGATTGCAACATAATAAACAAAATATATGAATTTTACTATGATCAATAAATTTCCATATGTTACAATTTTATAGTGGAAAGTTTGTTGAAATATTAAATTAGATTTGTTAAAAATATTAGATTTGATATTTGAATATAATCCAAATTGTGTAGACCTAAGCTCAATTAGGGTTGTATATAAATAGTTCGAGTCTGTATCATTAATTGTATAATTCAATAATACAAATCCTTATTTCCTTTATTACTCTCTTTATTCTCTCCTCAATAAAAGTGTCTACGCACTAACAAATTGGTATCCAGAGCTTCTGGTTATCGTTCTTGATCGAGTTTTCAAGAATTTCACGTCAGAGATCGTGTTTTCAGGAAAAGTGAATCAATTGTTGCAAAGATGGCTATAGATAAGGGAATTCTGAATTCTCTTCCAACGCTTGATGGCAATAATTGGATTCGATGGAAAAAAATAGATGCAATCCTTGGTAGGCTTCCATGAAACCCTAAAGGTGGTTACCGACGACGTTCCTACGTAGGTTGCAAATGAAACTGAAGCACAGAAAAAATCCCACAATGAAGTCAAGAAGAAAGATTGCAAGGCTTCTTATTGCATTCAGACAGTTGTTGATGATGCTAACTTCGACATAATCTCTCATGTTGAAATAGCGAATGAGGCATGTGATATTCTGGTGAAATATTATGAAGGAGGTGAGAAAGTCAAGGTTGTCAAGTTACAAACATTGTGTCGATAGTATGAATTATTGTCGATTAGAGAAGATGAAAAAGTTGCAGAATAAGTGTCGAAGGTTCAGAAACTCGTCCATCTCACGAAGAGTTATGGTGAAACTATAACTGATAAGATGATAGTTTAGAAGGTAATGAGAATGTTAACCTCTCACTTTGATCATGTTATCGTAGCTATTCAAGAATCCAACAAACTTGAAACCACTAAAGTGGAAGATTTGGTTGGCTCGTTGGAGGCGCATGAGATGGGTATTATCGAAAGGAAATGAGTTCAAGACTCGATACAAGCTCTACAAGCTCAGTCATGGAAAAAAGGTGGTGGTTCCAAAAAATTCAAAGGCAGGTTCGACAATGCTCAGGGAAAGAAGTCTTGGTCGAATCCCCACAAGAATAAGGTCGAAGATAATTCTTCTGAATCCTCAAAAATAGGAGGAGGAAACTATCGAAAGGAAAAAGAAGATAAAAAAAAGGTGTGCACTGTTATATTTGTGAAAAATGGGGTCACGTATCCAATAATTGTTGGTATAGAAAATACAAAGGATCGACAGGCAAGGACGAAAGAGCAAACCTTGCACGCCCGAGATTCAGATGATTTTGAAGGTGGTATGGTGGTTATGGCTACAGTTGCTGATAAACATATGGAGTACAAGATCTGATTCCTTGACTCAGGCTGCTCGAATCACATAACTGGTCAAAAGGAGTGGTTGGCAGACTACGACGAGTCGAAGAAGAGCAAGGTAAAACTTGTTGATAATAGTTTGTTGCAAGCAGAACGTATTGGCAACATAGTTTTCAAATGAGTAATAGAGGGAAAGTTATGATTAAAGATGTACTTCATGTACCTGGAATGAAGTGCAACTTGCTAAGTGTTGGACAACTGGTCGAAAAAGGTTTCTCGGTTGTTATGAAAGATGGAGCTTTGAAATTGTTCGACACCAAGAACAATTTGGTCTTGAAATCTCTGTTGTCGAAGAATAGGACTTTAAGACTATGATCATTTCGACAGAAGTTCAATGTTTGAATACTGTTGTTAACCACAGGGATGGTTGGGTGTGGCATTTGAGGTTTGGACATTTGAATTTTCGATCACTCAATCAACTAATTACTCAAGATATGGTTACTGGGATTCCAAGTCTTGAAATGCTTGGAAAATGTTTTGAGGGTTTTTTAGTCGAAAATTCTTTCGTTTCGACTATGCCAATGAGATCATCAAGCATTCTCAAAGTGATTCATTCAGATGTACGTGGTCCATTCGAATAACATACCATTGGTGGAAATATATATTTGTTTCGTTTGTTGATGATTTTAGTCGACAGTTGTGGATCTATGTGATCAACGAAAGTATGGAGTATTTGAAATCTTTAAGAGAGTAACGATACTTGTAGAAAACCAGAGTGAAAAGAAGATCAAAGTTCTCCGAATAGATGGAGGTGGCGAATACAAATCCAAGATGTCTGAATATCTCAGTGTAAAACATAGTATTGATCATGAGGTAACTGCTCCTTATATGCCTCAACATAATGGAATTGTTTAAAGAAGAAACAAAACCATATAAGATATGGCAAGATGCACGGTGAAGCAAAAGAATTTGCCAAAATCTTTACAGGGAGAAGCTGTTTCGATTGTAGTTTATATTTTGAATAGGTTTCCTACTAAGATTTTGAATAACAAGGTTCCTGAAGAAGTATGGAGTGGCAAATAATCATCAGTGAGTCATTTGAAGGTGTTTGGCTTTATGTGTTATAAGCATATTCCTGATGCAAGAAGAAGGAAGCTTAATGACAAGAGTGAACCTATGATTCTGGCAGGATATCATAAAACTGGTGCATACAGGCTATTCAATCCAATTAATGAGAAGATTGTATTGAGTAGATATATTGTGATTGATGAAAATTCTACCTGGGATTGGAATTATAAAGATGCAATTAATAAGCCATTGATGAGCTATGGTTTCGACCAAGAAACTAATGAAGTCGAAGTCGAAGAAATTTCTAATATTCCATTCGAAGTCGAAGAAGTTGCTGATATTCCAGACAATTTCAAAGTCGAAGAGGGTGTGGCTAGCACAAGCCATATACCTCAACAAACTAGAGTTCCTACAACAAGACTTCAGGATTATGAAGTGACTGGTGATGATGAAGTAGCACCAGATGGAGAATTAGTCCATTTTGATTTACTTGTAGGTGTTGAACCAATCAACTATAGTGAAGCTTTGAAGATTAACAAGTGGAAGTTATCTATGGTCGAAGAGTTACAAGAAATTGAAAGAAACAACACATGCGAGTTAGTCGAATTGCCAGCACATACAAAAGCTATCAAAGTGAAGTGGGTGTTCAAGTTAAAACATGATGGAGATGGTTCGATAACTAGACATAAAGAAAGATTAGTAGCTAGAGGTTTTTTTCAAAAAGAAGGACTCGACTACTCTGAAGTATTTTCTCCAGTAGCAAGATTGGTGATTGTTCGACTAGTGGTAGCATTGGCATATAACCAAGGCTGGGCAACATTTCATCTAGATGTATAAGCATTTCTGAATGGTCCTTTATGAGAAGATGTTTGTGTCACACAACCTCCTGGGTTTGTGATTTAGAAGGACGCGAGTAAAGTATATAGGTCACACAAAGCAGGCACTTAGGTCATGGAATAAGAAGATCGGCTCATACTTAGTAGAATTGGGATTTGTCAAATGTAAATCATAGTATGATGTCCATGTTTAGGTTGTAGCATAAGATATAACAATCATCTGCTTATATGTTGATGACTTGCTAGAAACTGGAAATAGTATGGAGAACTTGTCGAAGTTCAAAAAGCTGATGACGAAGGAATTTGAAATGTCGAATCTGGGAAAATTATCTTACTTCCTCTGTATGGAATTTCAAATGTCGAAGCAAGGTATGATGTTACATCAAAATAAGTATGTCAAAGAGATACTCAAGAGATTCAAAATGGATGATTCGAATCCTACATCCTCACATGTCGAACCAAATGTGAAGTTGGAGAAGAATGAAGAGGAAGACAAAGTCGGTGTAACTTTGTTCAGGAAAATTGTGGGATATCTGAGGTATGTGTGCAACAGTTGACCTGATATAGGTTTCATAATTGGGTTAGTAAGCATATATAGGAGTGAACCAAAAGTGTCACATATGAAGGGTGTAAGAAGAATCCTGAGATATTTGAAGGGTTCAATAAATTACGGAATACTATTTTGACGAGATTCTGAAGGAAAAGAAGCAATAGTTAATTGTTTTTTAGATGATGATTGGTGTGGAGATAAGGAAGAACGAAAAAGCACAACTGGATATTTCTTTCAAGTATTTGGTGCCCCAATCTCATGGTGTTTGAAGAAGCAACATTTGGTGGCATTGTCATCTTGTGAAGCTGAATATATAGCAGGATGCTATGTTGTTTGTCAGGCAATCTGGATCATATCAGTACTTGAAGAAATGGCTGTCGAAGTGAAGAAACCGCTGGTGTTGCAAATCGACAACAAGTTAGCTATAAATCTGGCGAAGAATCCAGTTCTGCATGGAAGGAGTAAGCATATCGAAACTAAATTTCACTTCCTAAGGGAAAAGATAAATCGAGGTGAATTTGAAGTTAGGCATTGCTCAAGTGAAGCACAGTTCACCGCCATCTTCACCAAAGTATTGAAGATTGACAGATTCCTGAATTTGAGGGGAAAAAATAGAAATAGTTCAGATTGACTATTTTTGAGGATGTTCAACGACTTGGATTACGGGAGTGTGTTTAAATATTAAATTAGATTTGTTCAAAATACTATATTAGATTAGATTTAATATTTAAATATAATCTTATTTGTATAGATCCAAGCCCAATTAAAATTGTATATAAATAGTCCTAGTTTGTAAGTACCATTCTCTTTATTCTCACTAACAAAATTATGGCTGGAACTAATAAATTTGATTTTGTAATAATCCTCTAAATTTTCTTATTTCTTGTTATAACCGACGTAAATGGTACACAATTTTCTTATCATTTTGAACATCCTTCTTGTGTATTTTATACAAAATCTTTCATGCTTTCTGTAATATTTGTTTCTTTCTTTTTATCACAGCATGGAAATGGAGACCGCCAGATTGCAAGAAAGATTTGGATTGCCCACCTGATTTTTGTCTGCCTCCTTGGTTGCAAAATATGATTCTCGTAATGTTATTGTCGTTAATAATATATTGAAATTATAACCTCAAAAATGTAATTTAAATATCATAAGAGACAGTTGTAAATGGTTGTATTTAGAGTTGTTCTAGTTAATAATCTCCAATAGTATTTTTTTTTTTTAAATGTGATGTATAATAAACTACTACAATATGATGTATGATGCACAAATACATATATCTGCTTCAAGAACGTATTTCCAGTAATACTATTTGATGAAGAATGGATGAAAATACATAATGGTCAACTCTATTTTTTATTGGGTTGTAGCTCTTACTCTTAATGAATATTTGAATATTTACAGTTCAAAATGAAAAGGAAAGAAAGATATTAATACTCATAAGCGATCCTAGAGAATTTCAAAATGAAAATTTTAAAAATACATATGAATAAAATAACATTCTTCATGATTTTGTTTGTCCTAAACCTCCGCTACAAAATAGAATTGTGAAGAAAAAAATAGATCTCTTCAAGAAATTATAGGAATCATGATCACTAAATCACTAAATATTAAACACTTATGGGAATGAATAAATACATCATGTTATGTTTAAAATTGACTTTATATAAGACTTATTTTCAAAAGACTTTATATGAATTGTGGAATGAAATAACATTAAACAATTCTTATTTTATCAGTTTGATTGTGCATGTTATATTTTAAGTACCAATGTTTATTTAAAGAAATTTGATACTAAGGTACAAAAAGTTATTTTATGTTAAGAGAATTTTAATTATTTTAAGTGTCGTAATCGGTTACACGTGAGGGGATGTAATCGTTAGCAGACATCAAATAAAACAAATAAGTTACAGAATTTTAATTATTTTGGAGTTAGTGTAACCATTTAGTATTCACAGTAACTGTTTACATCTATTTTTCAAAGTATTTACAACATGTTTAAGAATTGGATGAATCCCGTAGCCAAAGGTGCAACGGATGCATAACGAGCAACACACAAGAAAGAAAAGAAAAAAATTTACAAAGTATTATTCTTGATCCACCAATGTGTGGATGTTAACAACTTTGAGGATTTAGCGATTGCGATTCGGCAAAGGAAGCATGCAAAATCTTGAAAAAGACATATGCAGAGGTTGATAAGGAAATGGTGGTGTGGTTACAAACTCACAAATATCAATTTGAATTGATTCAAATGGAGCAAAATGAGACAATTAATGATTATGTGATAAAGTTACGGGATTGGTGAACTAAATAAAGTCTTGTGGAGAAAGTATTTCTAAGAAGAATGTTGTGTCGAAGATCTTGCTTTCTCTGACGAGAAGATTTGACAATATTGTATTGGCAATTGAAGAATCGAAGGATCTTGGGACGTTAAGCAAAGATGAGCTTCAAAGCTCTCTTGAGGTTCATGAGCAAAAGATGAAGGAGAGAAATAAGGACAAGGTAAAGGCTAAGATTGCTTTGTAAATAAAATTCAATGAGAAGAACAAGAAGTCAAAAGGAATATAACCCATGAAGAATAATAGGAATTTTCAGAATTTTTGTGGAAAAGAGTCTCGAAATTCAAAGAATTCAACTTGTCAAAAGGCTGAGAGCAGTTGCATTAAAAATAATGGTCAGGACTGCCATACCCCAATTTTTTACCTAAGATACCATTTCATATCATCACATGTGCATCATTGCATCACTAACAATTTCAGCACAAGATAGATTGTGCGTGTGTGCTCCTAGAGCCAAATTCAGATTTTGATCAAAAAAATTCATTTGTTCAAGATATGATCAAATTAGTGTTTGAGTCTTCACTCACCTCAAATGATCTATCTTCATCAATCATCAACATTTGATCTTCAAATTCTCATCATTTCCTAGAGATCTATCTTGAATCGACCAATTGGGGTTTTGATCGAGGATGATGTATCTTTGACTTTTTGCTCAATGAATGACCTAATTGCTTGGATATTGATCTCAAAATCATCAATGAAATATCTTGACCTAATTTCTTGATTCAATACATCTCAAATGTCATGGTTGATTCTCAAAGAAATTCTGAATTATCTAACAAAAAGTCAATTGTTCAAATCAGTCAAATTTTGACTTTTGGTCAACTTTTTGAAATCCAAATTTTTTCAATCATCAAATTATTTCAAATTATCCATCATGATCATAAAAAATCAAAATGTGTGAAAAAGTCAACAAAAAATCAAGATTTGAAATTTTTCTAACTCAGAAAAATTTTCAAGTGTTTTAAACATGGTTTTTCACCATTTTCATGGCCATTTTTCACCTAGATCCATTTTGATTCAAGAAAAACTCAAAACATAAACGTTGTAGATCTTGTTCCAAGCTTCCCAAAATGTCTTATAACTTGAAAAAAAAATTTGTGTAGCTAGGGTTTTGAAATTGAAACTTAAAGGTCCATAGTCATAATTTACAAGTCATTTTTTCAACTTTTCAAGTTTTCAAATCATTTTTGCAACTTTTTTCTTCTAGAAGACTTGTCAGCATAAGAGATAGGTTTTAACTCAAAAATATCTGATGGCAATGATTTATAGGAGATTAAGATCACTTGAGTGATTTAACCATGGTTTGCAAAATTAACCATGTGCGTTTATGGCAAAAATTCATTTCTTACCCCTTAAGGCAACTTGCACAAATCTTCCAATCATATCCTTGTCTTTCTCTTCAGTCCTCCTGGCATATAAATAGAGGTCATTTCTTCATTCAAAATCAAACCAAAGCATTCCTAAACAAGTTTTCTCACTTCTTTCTTCTTTTTCAAGTTTCAAGTTTCAAAATGAGAGAATTTGCAAATCTCCAAACCTTGCAAGTTCTAACCAATATTTGGCTTCAAACACTCTCTAAACATCATTAGAAAGTTGTTATAATCATCAAGCAATCACCAAAACAACCGAAACTCAGAAATCACTTCCAAACTCCACATATGCATATATTGAGCCTTAACTTGCCATCTTGCAATCTACTCGTGCAAACTCAACTTTTTCACTTCAAACATCATCCATACACTTCATATGAATGATCCAAACACTCATACATGATCTGTAACAAGAGAATCATCAAAATCGAATCACACTCCAAGCAACTACAGTTGGACTTCTTCAGAACATTCCAGGTGTTTTCAAACCAGTCTAAGCATTCAAACACCTTCCATAAGGTCCAGTGAAGCTATAACAATCATCAAAAAACTTCTGGAAACACTCCAGCTTGGAATTCGATTTCAGTTCAAAGAGGTAAGTAACTCAAACTTCAAATTCTATGATTTATGCATTCCAGTTCAAAAGTTTCTATGCCATCATGTTTCTGCACCTATGAGGATCATAAACCCTCAATCAATTGCATGATTTGTTGCACCTACACGATTTCATGATCAATTCTTAGAATTAGGGTTCATCTGCTTTTATTCGAAATCAGTTCTCATGAGCTTAAAATAAATGCAATTAAACCTCACCATCGTGTTTCTGAGTTCAAAACGGTCAAGTTTAATGTTTACATCATTCAATTTCATCAAAAAACGAAGGAGATAAGAATCAAAGTCATGAAGAAGAAGATGAAGATCATGCGCGCGTTTTTTGAGTTTTTAAAAAATTCAAATATTTCTTTTGTAATATAATTAAATGAAGTTGGATAAATGAACGGATGTATAGCCACCCCAGTGGTAGAGCGCACGCCTTTCATGTAATTCCTTGCCCAAGGTCCAAGGTCCAAGGTTCGAATCCCCGTGAGACCTTTTTATTTTTTAACTTTTCCAAACCTTCATTTTTCAACTCATTTTCAAACAATTTCACAACTTGTTTTTAAATATAATCAAATGGAGGCGTGTAAATGATAAGTCAAATACATGGCTCAGTGGTAAAACTTTTCACCTTTGAACCTAAGGTCATGGGTTCAAACCTTTCCAAAGCCAAAACAACTTTTTATCACTAGTATCCATTTGTTATTTAGAGTCTTATCTTTTGGAATTTTCTCCAGAGATCGTCAAGCTGTCGCGTCTTAGAGTTTCTCGACTACGCTCACAGTTAACTCGCAGATACAATACTCGCGCAAATAGAAATAACGAAATGGAAGATTTTGAACAAGAGAATATTGAGCTTCATGGTACAGTAACTACACTTCAAGAGGAAGTGGAATACTCACTACTTTGGTACGCTCGTTGGTAACTGCGCAGAATCAGCAATCGACACCAAACAGTCAAATTCAAGCTACATTGATTTCAAAAATTACTACTACTCCAGTTTCCGTTGTTGCAGTTAGTAATCCGCTTTTCACTATGCTAGAGGGTTACCCTAGGGGAATGCCTTTCAACTTCGATATAGGTTTTCATCAAAATACTTCTGAACTACTGAGAACCAAAACTGAGGTTTCTACTTTGCAGAATTCAACGTTCACTTCGCAACCTAGAGTAACCTTTCCTCAAGTCACTATGTCGGTTTCTCAACCGATTATGACGAATTCAGCTTTCGTGGTTCACGCTATTGCAAACAAAAAAGTTTACCATGATCTTGGCGATAACACAGATCCTCGTGGCCGTATGGAAGATCTCCAAGAACAATTTAACAAAATACAGTTAGAGATCAAAATAATCCATGGAAAGGATTTGTTTGGGAAAACTGCCCACGATCTGTGTCTGGTTCCTAGTGTGAGAATACCAGCCAAGTTCAAAGTCCCCGATTTTGAAAAGTACATAGGAAACTCTTGCCCCAAAGTCATCTTGTGATGTATGCTAGGAAAATGTTTATTCACAACGATAATCATTAATTGCTCATTCACTACTTCAAGACAGTCTTACTGGCGCCGCTCTAAAGTGGTACATGGGATTGGATAGTGCGAACATTCGAACTTTTAATGACCTAGGTGAATCTTTTTTTCAACAATATAAATTCAACTTGGACATGGCTCCAGATCGAGACCAACTCGAATCAATGTCTCAAAAGGAAAAAAAGACTTTCAAAGAGTATGCCCAACGTTGGAGGGAAATTAGTGCCCAAGTCAATCCACCATTGGAAGAGAAAGAGATGACCAAGATCTTCTTGAATACTCTTGGTCCTTTCTACTACAAAAGCATGATCGCCAGTGCTCCAAATGATTTCCCCGAAATGGTAAACATGGGAATGCGATTAGAAGAAAGAGTTCGAATAGGACGCTTAACCAAAGAAGTTGGATCTTCAAGCGAAACCAAGAAATTTGGAAGTGGTTTCCCGAAGAAGAAAGAACAAGATGTTGGAATGGTATCCCAAGGGAGACCCAGGAGAAATGACAATCACTGAAAACAGGTTGTCGTTGTCGCACCAGTTGTTAGTACAACTTCAAACATGGGAATTACCCCAAAATTTCAACAGAATCATCAGCCTCGACAACAGGCTCAACCATCTAACAATAACCAAAATCGTGCTCCTAAAATTTTGCAGTTTTATCCAATTCTAATGTCTTACACGGAATTATATCCTGCCTTGGTTGATAGAAATATTGTTCAAACAAGAGCACCACCTCCAGTACCTGATAAATTTCCTTGGTGGTACAAAGCTGATGTGTCTTTCTCTTTTCATCAAGGGGAACCTGGTCACGATCTCGAGCACTATATAGCCTTGAAAGCTGAAGTTCAAAGACTGGTTAGGGCTAACCTTCTTTCTTTCAGAAATACAAATCCAAATGTGCAAGTGAATCTGCTGCCTAATCATGGACGGCACGTTGTGAACATAATAGCTAGATATTCAGATCGATACCAAGTATCCGACATAAACTTGGTAAGAGCAGATTTAGTGCAAATGCATGCCACATTATGCATAATGGGTGGTTTTGCTCGGCATAACTACGAATCTTGTAGCATTTTTTTCTGAAGACTCTCGTGGATGTCCTACTATAAAAACAGATCTTCAGCAGCTAATTAACAATGGTGACATTCGGATTTTCAAAAATAGGAATGAGAATGATGTGAATATGATAGGATGTTATCCGCATAAGCTTTTAGTCTCATATATCAACTCGGTAACTCCTGAAGTAAACACTATCATTCCTCATTTCAATATGCTTGAGCGCATAAAGGTCAAATACAATAATCCAAGGGCTCCTCTTTTTCTTTTGATCATTTGTCTACCTGGACCTGTTCCTTATGACTATGACAAAGCAGTTCCCTATCAATACAATGCAAAAATGATGGAAAATGGGAAGGAAGTACCCATACCTACTATTTCATTCGTAGTTAACATTGCCGAAGTAAGTCGAGTAACTCAGAGTGGGCGTGTGCATACCCCGTTGCCACCAAAGCCGCCTATCGCTCCTGCAGCAAGGAAAAGTCATGTTGATGTGCCTGTTGTGAATCTTGTAGGAATTCCCGTTGGTAATCTAGACTTAAACATTGTTCCATCTGATGGAACCAATATCAATCCAAACTTTGATAAATTCTAAAGCTGAATAAGAAGAATGAGTACAAAATTGTGGATCAACTGATGCAAACTCCTTCCAAAATCTCACTACTCTCTTTACTTTTAAACTCTAAATCCCATCGAGAGACCCTGATGAGAGTTTTGGATCAAGCCTTCATAGATCACGATGTAACTACCGATCAATTTGGTGGAATTGTAGCCAACATAACAGCTTGCAACAATCTGAGCTTCAATAATGAAGAACTCCTTGAAGAGGGTAGAGATCACAATTTTGCTCTGCATATCTCTATGAACTACGAATCTAACTCTTTGTCCAACGTGCTAGTGGACACTGGCTCTTCCTTGAACGTAATTCCAAAAACAACTCTCGCTTGTTTGTCTTACAAAAAAACACCTATGAAATTCAGTGGTGTAGCAGTCAAAGCTTTTGATGGATCAAGAAAATCTGTTATTGGAGAAATCGACCTTCTGATGACAATTGGTCCGCATATGTTTCAAGTCACCTTTCAAGTTATGGACGTTCAAGCCACCAACAACTGTTTGTTAGGTCGACCATGGATACATGAAGCTGGAGCAGTAACATCTACGCTCCACCGAAAATTGATATTCGTAACAAACGGAAAGTTGGTAACCATAAGTGGGGAGCAAGTCTTGTTGGTAAGCCACTTATCCACTTTCTCTTTCATCTCTACTGATGATGTAGAAGGAACGTAGTTCCAAGGTCTCTCGTTAGAAGATGAATCTACCAAAAGAAATATATTATCTATCTCCTCTTACAAAGAAGCATCATAGATAGTGAAAGATGGTACTGTCGCCGGTTGGGGACAAGTTGTGATTCCTATCAATAATGAAACCAAACCAGGACTCGGATTTACTCCGGTACTCTCAAAAGCCAATGAGGAAGATCAAACTCTTCGTCCAATCAAAGAAGTATTCCACAGTAGAGGTTTCCTTAACCCTGTTCCTCAAGAGGTCAACGTCCTTATTAGTGAAGGAACTGAAGAAAATCTCTCTGGTTCTGAAGAATGGAAAACTTTTTTCAACAACTCTGGATACATATCTCGTGAAGAACTGTATACATCGTTCTATCCTCCTTCAGAAAAATTTGAAGGCATGTTCCAGCAAAATTATAAAGAAGAAATTCCACCTATCCCACCTGAGGTTTGGGATACCTTGGGGCAGCCAAGTGGAAAATTTGACCTCATGGTAAAATATACCGCCCCTGAAAGTTCAACTGGATGGGAAGATCCTCTTGAATATCTCAGTCAACTAGAAGAGGCATACATGCCCTCTCAATCTCATCATCCATTTGAGATCACGATTGAAGATCTTTGCTTCAATACACCTGTCGAGGTTGTTGAACCTGAATTTGTTTATTCCCAGATAAATGCAATTTTTAGAGACGATTGGGAAGATAATCCTGAAAATGACTTGGAATGTGTCTCTGATAACGAGTCTCTTCATCCAGAAGATTGGGAATTGCATCCTAAAAGTCCAGAATACATGTCGCCTGAAGACACATGTATTGCATTTTATACTTCTCGATCTGTCAAACAAGCAGAGGAAGATCGCCTCAGCAGTACAAGGGACAAGGTTAACAAACCAGAGTCTTCAAATCATGCTCAACCAACGGTCAACGTCATCACTGAAGATGATCCTAAGGGAAAACTGTTAGAACATAGTTTGGTTCTACACCTATCTTAGAAGTTTTGATGATGACAAGTACTGTTGATGACAATTATGTTCTGACCCTGATAAATAAATATTTTGTATGAAACATTATTGTCTCTTAATTTTGTTAAATAAAGTATGCAAATGAAGTTCTGACCTTGAAAGGAAAAGAATAACAAGTTATGGTTCTAATAGTAGAAGAAAATTCTAATCTATACAGAAGTTTTGATACAATAAATATATGTCAGAAGATTATGAATCAATACAGAAGTTCTGATACAATGAATATATGTCAGAAGATTGTGAATCAATACAGAATTTCTGATACAATGGATATATGTCAAAAGATTCATTCATGAACTGAAGTTTAATTTCACGTTCTAAAGAGAAGTTATGATGAACTTCTAAAAGCACCAAATGCGGAACCAAACTTTGATCAAAACCTTGTCCGCTGATCTAGAAAACTTTAAAGCTCTGCTACATCATCTTCTGATTAAGACATCAAGGATTCAAGTCAAACTTCCGAAAGCACCATGCTGCTCTACAAACTCTGATACCAATGTTCTGGTTGCTTTGTTCTGATGCGTTAATATTTATTACATAAATATTTGAAGCAACTGCTTAATTCCAACAAGATCTCGTTTTTATGGAAAGAACAATTAAGTCCGAATATCATCATTCCATATATAGATTATATGTCTCCAACGGACAAGTTCTCTTGACGCTTATATAAAGATCCATCTGTAACACCCCAATTTACCCAAAGTTTAATATACAAAAATCAGAGTAATTAAAATTTTCATAAATCAAATACTGAGGCGTCACACCATCAAAACCAATTCACTTTAAACAATTGGATTTAAAGTCTACATCTCGGATACATAGCATCGCTGGAAAACATAAATTGATTCATAAAAATACAACATTTCCTTTATTGGACTTCCTCGTCAAAATCATGTTTTTATAATTTATGATTCTTATTTACAAAGGCAAACAACAGAAGAACAACAACAAGACAGCATAATAATTTCCCCCCGAGTACTACGTATCAGAGCGACACCGACTCGACTAATAGCAGCTATATACTCCGTCTTCATAACCTGCACGTTACCAATATATAGGTAACGGCAAAACAAGTAAAGGGTGAGATAATCCAAAACATATAGTTAAAGGCATGATAAAATATATATATATATATATATATATATATATATATATATATATATATATATATAGTTTTGGAATTGTAAAGGATATAGGTTAATAATTGCACTCCAACACATATCCAAACCTCACTTACTTTGATCATCATTCTAATGTGTATAATCTACACTATATCACCATAACCTCACCGGCATAAAACGTCGCAACAACACATAACCCTCCATCACCACGAAATCATCAAGCTAATACATCACTAATTAACACGGTAGCCTTAAACAACAACATCAACCAACAACATTATAATGCATATCACAAACATCATCACAAATCACATTCATAAAGCATAAAATCATCATCATTTGCATAAACATTTCATAGAATGCATTTATCGCTTTGTCCGTAATTAGGGACACTTGGCATAAAGCCGATCTTCGCTCGGCATAAAAGCCATCATCGCTTGGCATAAAAGCCTCTTCGCTTATGCAATGTATGTGACTCGACAATAAAATAACACAACACAAAAACAACATCATCGCTCATCCAAATTGGCATAAAGCCCACATCGCCATAATTTATCCAAAACAAGATAAATATATCATCGCATCATAACTGCATTATGCAAACATCGCTAATAAATTCATCAAAAGTCATGCATTCACAAATCGGAAGCATTATTAACAACATCAATTTAATCGTCACATCATCACGTACAAAAACATGTATCATCGCTTTATAATTGCATTATGCAAAACGTCACATTATCATGTACAAAGACATATAACTTCGCATCTCATAATCAACAAGTATTTACTAACTACTACGTCATCGCAAAGATTATGTTTAATCACCCCATCTCATTAGCGATTTGCTCACTAAATTCTACATACGGAAAGATAGTCAAATACCTATCATTGCCGCAAAAGCCATCTCTAATAACCGGCATTACTCCTAATCGTCAACATCGCAATCGGATCGTCCATACGTGTCCTAAATCCACTGAAATGAAATCCGATTCCATTGAACCGTAATTAAGTCTATTTCGGGTCATCTCACAAAAACTCGCAACTTCTAGAAACAAACCTCATCACTACGTTCTACACGTCAAACTTAGCTAGCACATCAATTTTCATTGAATTCGGAGCAACTTGCTCCGTCATCGAATTTACCGAAATCGGAACACAATCGGGTTCTAAAGGAAACGTGAAAAATCAGAATTTTGGAGGCTACAGAAGCATCAACACGGGTGCCCGTGTGCAGCAATACGGCCCGTGTTGAAAAGCCATCAGAACGTGCAAAAACTACCCAAGACAGTGAATCAACACGGGTGCCCGTGTGCAGCAACACTGCCCGTGTTGATTGGCCTGCACTACCCAAAATTCCTATACAAGAGGGGAAACACGGCCGTGTTGATCAACACGGCCCGTGTTGATGGACCTGCGTGAAAACTTCATCTTTTTGAGTTTTTCTCAAACTTCTTCCATGGTTTTCTTTCCCATTTCAATACTCTTGATCCCTACAAGCTAGCACCTAATACACCCACAAACCATACTCCTAATCCAACTATTCTAAACCATTCCAACAATCAACCAACAAAACCCATAAATCAACCTATCCATTTTTCCCCCAAATCCAAAACATAAACATCAAAACCTAACAATATGAGATGGAGAATCAAACCCCTTACCTCTAGTTGGATGATCCATGATGATTCTACAAAGCTCAACCTCAAGCTTCCTCTCTTGCTCTCCTTCTACTTCTTCCTCTTCTTCTTCTTTCCCACATGCTCTTCTTCTCAAAACCCTTTTTCTTTTCTCTCCAACTCTAAGTTTGGTTTTGTGAGGAAAAGTGGAAAGGAAAAGGAGGAAGAAATGGTCTTATAAGGTTTCCTAGTTCTATGTTTGTTTTGGTAATTTGGGATGGAAGGAAAATGAAGAGAAATGGTTTATTATGGTATTTCTACTAGCAACAAGGGTGAAAACCCAATTCTCATCAATTAATCCTCACACCCCCATCTAATCTTATAAACTAACACACTCATAATATCCATCAATATTATCAATTCTATTCATTCAAATAACTCCGGGGAATTAAATATCGGATCCCAACGAAACGTCGCCAAATATATTAATAGATATATTAATTAACACAAACATTCTCGTCGCAAAATAAATATCGATTGGTAAATTCAAAAATGTTAATTTAATATATTATTAATTAAAACAGGGCGTTACAACTCTCTCCCACTTAGAAACTTTTCGTCCTCGAAATTTCGACCAGAACGAACAAATCGGGACATGCCTACGCATTCGTCCACTCAATCCCCGCGTCAATTAAACAACATATGAAATACATCAAAACAAGGAAATATCCCTAACTACATCGTCCCATCAAGAACAACCATGCCGAGATACAAAGCCCATACAATGCACTTGACAACCAACTAACACCCAACAACTAAACAAGTCGCAGACACAACAGTTCACTCGAGAACCAAACAAACAAGATCGTTACTATCTTAACGTCTCAACCATAGGATTAGTCACACACTCGAACCGACACTTCGGAAACGAGTCACCAAAGATAGGAACATAAAATCCTACAACACAACACCGACACCATCGCTAAATCGAAAACAACAAAATGGTTATACAAACCAAAACTGAAACAATCAGAAAAGGATAAAACCACGCGTGTCACACAAACACGAAAGATGCCTTCAATCACGCATAAGCATGAACTCAAGAATTACACTTGCAGCTATCGCTCTCATTCCAGCCAATCACAAGGTCACATCATCCTTGTAGATTACCAACACACAACCCTTGATCAAAACCAGTTACACAAACGTAACAGAACTGCGATACACCACTCATTCTAGAACTTATACAAACGACTTGCGACTATAACTCACTAGTCCAAAACCAACAATCTCGCATACTCGCTAATCAATTCAGTGCTCGATATCTAAACCATGCTGCTTCACTTCTATGCATAAGATGCCAACCGTAAAACAACTTGGTTAATCCTCAACTTTACAATCACTCAAAATGGATACGTTCAAAGCGTACACCCATCAAGACACCTCGCAACATCAACTTCATCAACTCGAAGAATCACTCTCTCATTCTCGATTGATCACCGTCCATTGGTCCTCTGAAATACACAACATAGTTTGACCTCTTCAAATACTGTCCAAATATACACTTGTGAAACTTCGACGTATACACTTGACTTCAACGAAGTCGTCCCTTATAATAATTCAATTTCCAAAGTATATAAGTAATCACCAACATCGCACCGTCGCAAAAATCATTACACAGGCTTCTTATTCGAAACACCTTCATAACTCTCAATCCTTCAAAGTGGTAACTTAGACCAAACACTCTCTCAAGAACTCAACCCAACAACGTCGTCTCATACCCTGACTTACAACACAGGTTGAACTTAGAACCATAACATCAATTTCTATGGAATTCAATCCTAAACACCGTCGCGACTGACTTAGTCACAAAAGAACACCTTCCTTTTAAAAAGCATCAATCATCATAAGGTACCTGTGGTTACCAAACCACCACCAAATTCTCACCGTCAATACTTATATTAATCGCAATCTAATAATCCACCGCGACCATTAGTATCCGACGAAATCCATATGTTAGTAGTGAACAAATCCTTAATAACCTTCTGAGCTTAAACTCAACAAGCGTCTCAAAACAAACATGCAACATTCTTCAAAATAATAAATCCCAAATCTAATATTCTTGGGTTATCCTCAATATCAGCTTACTAAGCTCAACAACAGACGAAGTCTCTTTATAGATCGTACTCAAACTTGAATTGTCTTCCACAATTCCAATCTCCTCGTCGCTAACATCTGCACCTAAAAGGTTCCAATGAGCACAACCGCATCAAACTCTAACTCATGCGTCCGACAATTTTCTTTAAGAGAATCAAATCATTCCAAGGTAGCAATACACTTTTCCAACTCTATGTCGAAATACATCTTAAGTCCAAAATGAAATATCACAATACACCGCACAAGGTTCTCCAGTACAAAACAAAACCAAAGTCAAAGCATTCGCTAAACTTTTCACCGGCTCAAACAAATTCGCTTCCCACTGCGAAATCCAATTAGCGACTCAACCATCTCGAGTCCAAAATACTCACGATCAATACCAACTTGTAACAAGATCTTCCATCAAATCACAAAGCTACCCATCCAAAACAAAAGAACTTCTAAACTCTGAATTAACCCCTTAAAGTCTTCTTCAAGACACAAAATAAATCCTCGCGGAACTGTCCAAAATATCACCGTCTCAGTTGCTTACTTAAAGCGCTCTCGTCCAACAGTTCAAAATTCTATCTTTAGATTACTCGACAGGCACCGATCTAACTTCACTACCAACAATGCAAAACTTGGATGCTTGTTACGATTTCTTAACTTTATGTGAACCAAATAATATCCATGAACACGAAATAACTCTTACAGCTACTCATGGGAGTACTGTCTGAACATCCCAAAATCATACATGACGCATCAGTCACACTAATGACATCAACAAACACTCGTCAGAACCATACACTATCTTGTAAAGCATTGTCCAAACATCTTCACCCATCACACTAACCCGTAGACAGCCATACTTCACATCGATCTCAATAAACACATAAACTCCAAACGACCGATCTATCCAACATCAGTCCTTGGAAGTAGATACTTGTCATCAACCTTCACGTTGTTCCCTGACTACAACCAACACACCAACTCGGGCAACCTTTGCTCTTCTCGAACAACACAACGGTAGCACTCCACGGCGACCCGCTCGAATAAACAAACTCTGCTCCAACTAATCCTCAAGTTGAATCTTCAACTCCAATTCAGAACAAACATCCCTTAAGGATACTTCAAATCACAACTAGTTCCATAAACTAGATCCATCAAAACTTCACTTCGCACTACGGCGGTAAATCACTTACATCTCCACAACAGGCTTCGGAAGAATCACAACAAGAAGTTCGCTTGCCAAAATCTTGTTCCTCATCAAAATCCAAATTCGCTCATCACTCAAGTAACCATGCACCACCATGTTCCAACACATCAACTTCATACACTATTAAGTTGGCAAGACAAGTCTATCCCAACCAACACAATTCCCGACTACTATCAACAAGAGATTAAGGATGATCAGTCTCTCAATTTGTCAATAGACAGTCGACAATCATGATGGTGACATAAACCATCTCTACCAACTACAACAGTGTCTTCAAACTTACACTTCAAGTTACTAAAGTGTAACACTGCTTGAGGCTCCAACTCCAAGCCCAAGCGCCACCAAGAAGTAAAACTTCTCCCCCACTTGTTTCAAACTCATCTCTGCAAACAACCAATTTGAAACAAACAAGTACCGACAGTGTTTCGCACACATGTCGCATACAAAAGGGTTAAACACACTAATAACTTGGTCGACAGACCGACCTGCTCTGGTACCACTAATGTAACACCCCAATTTACCCAAAGTTTAGTATACAAAAATCAGAGTAATTAAAAATTTCATAAATCAAATACTGAGGCGTCACACCATCAAAACCAATTCACTTTAAACAATTGGATTTAAAGTCTACATCTCGGATACATAGCATCGCTGGAAAACATAAATTGATTCATAAAAGTACAACATTTCCTTTATTGGACTTCCTCGTCAAAATCATGTTTTTATAATTTATGATTCTTATTTACAAAGGCAAACAACAGAAGAACAACAACAAGACAGCATAATAATTTCCCCCCGAGTGCTACGTATCAGAGCGACACCGACTCGACTAATAGCAGCTATATACTCCGTCTTCATAACCTGCACATTACCAATATATAGGTAACGGCAAAACAAGTAAAGGGTGAGATAATCCAAAACATATAGTTAAAGGCATGATAATATATATATATATATATATATATATATATATATATATAGTTTTGGAATTGTAAAGGATATAGGTTAATAATTGCACTCCAACACATATCCAAACCTCACTTACTTTGATCATCATTCTAATGTGTATAATCTACACTATATCACCATAACCTCACCGGCATAAAACGTCGCAACAACACATAACCCTCCGTCACCACGAAATCGTCACAAGCTAATACATCACTAATTAACACGGTAGCCTTAAACAACAACATCAACCAACAACATTAAATAATGCTAATAATATAAGCAACACAAACAAATCATCACAAATTGGCTAAAGCCCATCTTCGCTTTTGGCATAAAGCCCATACATCGCTTTTGGCATAAAGCCCATCTTCGCTTGTGGCATAAAGCCCATACATCGCTTTTGGCATAAAGCCCATCATCACAAACATCATCACATCACATTTTGCATTAAGCATTTCATCAAGTTAAATCATCGCAAAAACTCATCATTCATCAATTAAAACCCAACGCCAAACAACTCAAACATAAACATAATGGACTCCATGAGACACGACTATGTTATGCATGTGGTACCCATCGCTTTGTCCGTAATTAGGGACACTTGGCATAAAGCCGATCTTCGCTCGGCATAAAAGCCATCATCGCTTGGCATAAAAGCCTCTTCGCTTGGCATAAAAGCCTCTTCGCTTATGCAATGTATGTGACTCGACAATAAAATAACACAACACAAAACCAACATCATCGCTCATCCAAATTGGCATAAAGCCCACATCGCCATAATTTACCCAAAACAAGATAAATATATCATCGCATCATAACTGCATTATGCAAACATTGCTAATAAATTCATCAAAAGTCATGCATTCACAAATCGGAAGCATTATTAACAACATCAATTTAATCGTCACATCATCACGTACAAAAACATGTATCATCGCTTTATAATTGCATTATGCAAAACGTCACATTATCATGTACAAAGACATATAACTTCGCATCTCATAATCAACAAGTATTTACTAACTACTACGTCATCGCAAAGATTATGTTTAATCACCCCATCTCATTAGCGATTTGCTCACTAAATTCTACATACGGAAAGATAGTCAAATACCTATCATTGCCGCAAAAGCCATCTCTAATAACCGGCATTACTCCTAATCGTCAACATCGCAATCGGATCGTCCATACGTGTCCTAAATCCACTGAAATGAAATCCGATTCCATTGAACCGTAATTAAGTCTATTTCGGGTCATCTCACAAAAACTCGCAACTTCTAGAAACAAACCTCATCACTACGTTCTACACGTCAAACTTAGCTAGCACATCAATTTTCATTGAATTCGGAGCAACTTGCTCCGTCATCGAATTTACCGAAATCGGAACACAATCGGGTTCTAAAGGAAACGTGAAAAATCAGAATTTTGGAGGCTACAGAAGCATCAACACGGGTGCCCGTGTGCAGCAATACGGCCCGTGTTGAAAAGCCATCAGAACGTGCAAAAACTACCCAAGACAGTGAATCAACACGGGTGCCCGTGTGCAGCAACACTGCCCGTGTTGATTGGCCTGCACTACCCAAAATTCCTATACAAGAGGGGAAACACGGCCGTGTTGATCAACACGGCCCGTGTTGATGGACCTGCGTGAAAACTTCATCTTTTTGAGTTTTTCTCAAACTTCTTCCATGGTTTTCTTTCCCATTTCAATACTCTTGATCCCTACAAGCTAGCACCTAATACACCCACAAACCATACTCCTAATCCAACTATTCTAAACCATTCCAACAATCAACCAACAAAACCCATAAATCAACCTATCCATTTTCCCCCCAAATCCAAAACATAAACATCAAAACCTAACAATATGAGATGGAGAATCAAACCCCTTACCTCTAGTTGGATGATCCATGATGATTCTACAAAGCTCAACCTCAAGCTTCCTCTCTTGCTCTCCTTCTACTTCTTCCTCTTCTTATTCTTTCCCACATGCTCTTCTTCTCAAAACCCTTTTTCTTTTCTCTCCAACTCTAAGTTTGGTTTTGTGAGGAAAAGTGGAAAGGAAAAGGAGGAAGAAATGGTTTTATAAGGTTTCCTAGTTCTATGTTTGTTTTGGTAATTTGGGATGGAAGGAAAGTGAAGAGAAATGGTTTATTATGGTATTTCTACTAGCAACAAGGGTGAAAACTCAATTCTCATCAATTAATCCTCACACCCCCATCTAATCTTATAAACTAACACACTCATAATATCCATCAATATTATCAATTCTATTCATTCAAATAACTCCGGGGAATTAAATATCGGATCCCAACGAAACGTCGCCAAATATATTAATAGATATATTAATTAACACAAACATTCTCGTCGCAAAATAAATATCGATTGGTAAATTCAAAAATGTTAATTTAATATATTATTAATTAAAACAGGGCGTTACACCATCCATGAAGAGAATAATATGAAGAAGTCTTGCGCGTACAACAAAAAGAAAAAATCTAAAAAGAAATCATTCATATTCTCTAGTTCATAAGTGCTTGAAATATTGTGTAAAAATCATAGTTGTGATATAGCTTTTTAGAAGCATCATAAAACACATAGTTTTGTAATTGATTGTAAAGTTGAAATTCCCTGAGAAACCAAGTTGTGGTTGATCTTGAGAAGACTAAGACAGTTGTCTTAATGAGTTGTGATCAAGATTTGATTAGTGAATTAAGACCTCGTTGAGAGAGGCAAATCACCTTGACGGGTGGACTGGAGTAGTTTGAGTTCAAACGAACCAGGATAAAAATAACTGTGTCAAAATTACTTTAATTTCAAAACCCGAATTCAACCCCCTCTTCTTGTATTTTTCATCCTTCAAAAACTGTCGGAATACATAGTCTTCCAAGGAGTTCGTCACTATTGGAAAGCCGTTGAGGTTCAGACTGTTGTTCATCGTTCTAAGTAGTTATCTTGCTTTTATTTTGAACTCTCACCCCGTCCAAGGCAGAGAGGTGTTTTATAGGGATAGCTTTTAAATAATTTTCTCTTTGTCTTGCCTAAGACAAAAGATTTTGTGTTTAGGGCCTTGTTTCATATGTGAATCATAAATAAAATGTTGTTTTGATTCTCACATTTTGTGTTCTTTTTTGTTTTTTGCCTTTTTTCTGGAAATGGTAATCCTAAATAAGAACAAACATTTTCAAATAATCTGCATACACTTTTGCATTTAGTTTTTCTAAAAAAAATCGAACATAAATCATACGTGTAGATTAACAATGAATAAACCCATTAAAGACAATAACTCTACGCCCTCTCTCAACTTTGAATTCCCTGTGTTCGACGCTGAAGAAGAGGATGAAGAAGGGATCCGAGGTGAGATTTCTCGACTACTTAAGCATGAAGAAAGAATTATTCAGCCTTACAAAGAGCCTTTAGAAACAATCAACTTGGGTTCTGAGGAAAACAGAAAAGAAGTGATCATCAGAGCTCTACTCGACGACGATGTCAAGAGCAAACTGATAGATCTTCTTAAACAATACGTCGATGTGTTTTCTTGGTCCTATTGGAACATTCCAGGGTTGGATAACAACATCGTATAACATCACTTGCCATTAAATCCGGAATATCCGCCAGTTAAGAAGAAATTGAGGAAGACTTACCCAGATATGATCGATAAAATCAAAAAGGAGGTACAATAGCAACTCGATGCAGGTTTTCTCGTCACCTCCGAACATTCTCTCCTCTCCGTGGACTTTCTCCATGTGGGGCATCGACATGATTAGAATGATCAAACCAAAAGATTCCAACGGTTATCGCTTCATTTTAGTGGCTATTGATTACTTCACCAAATGGGTCAAAGAAGCATCTTACGCCAATGTTACAAGACAAGTGGTTGTGAGGTTCATCAAGAACAATCTCATTTGCCGATATGGAATTCCAAGCAAGATCATTACAGATAATGGATCGAACTTGAACAATAAAATGATGAAAGAACTGTGTGAGGAATTCAAAATTAAGCATCATAACTCTTCTCCTTACCGACCAAAGATGAACGATGTTATGGAAGCCGCCAACAAGAACATCAAGAAGATCATCCAGAAAATGGTCATCACTTACAAAGACAGGCATGAAATGTTTCCATTTGCTTTACATGGGTATCACACTTCAGTACGCACTTCAACAGGGGCAACCCCTTTCTCTTTAGTGTATGGCATGGAAGCAGTACTCCCCGTGGAAGTTGAAATTCCATCAATGAGAGTCCTCGTGGAGGCTAAGTTATCTGAGGCTGAATGGTGTCAAAGCAGATACGATCATTTAAACTTAATCAAAGAAAATCATATGACCGCTTTGTGTCATGGACAGTTGTATCAAATAAGGATAAAGAAAGCCTTCGACAAAAAGGTTCGACTTCGTGAATTTCAAGAAGGCGACCTCGTGCTTAAAAAAATCTTGTCTTTTCAACCAGATTCTAGGGTCAAATGGTCTCCTAATTACGAAGGCCCGTACATTGTCAAAAGAAGCTTTTCTGGTGATCCTATAAATACTGATGCAGTCAAGAAATACTTTGTCTAAAAAGACAAAAGAACAGCTCGGTAAGTCAAAAACCCGAAAAGGGTGACTTAGGAAAAAATGAGCGTCTCACTGGACTGAAAACCTGAAAGGGCTGTCCAGGAAAAACTTAGAGACAATAAATAGAAATTTATCCTGGTAGATTGAAAACCTGAAAAGGAAATCTAGGCAAAAATTAAGGATCAAAATGACAAATTAACTGCATCAGTCTATACTTCGTCAATCTGAAGAATCTTCCATCAATGAATCTTCAATCAACTCTTCTGAAGTAACAAGCACAGTTGGAATTCAAAGTTGTTAGGGAGAATAGTGGTTATTGCTTTCAATGTAGCCTTTTCCTAATCTATTATCATTTCCAACTTTTGTAAATAGTTCATGGAATCACGCCTTTGGCTAATTACCATTCTATCAATAAAATCTGAGCCTTGTGCCCATTTGTTTGCAATTCTTGCTTTATTCTATTTTGCAAAATAACGCTTTTTCTTGTAAAAATCGCTTTTGAAACTAAAAAAAAGTTTTAAATGAATTTTTACTTCAAAACTTTTGAAATAAAAGCGAAATTTTCATTCGAACTGTGAACACATAAGGAACAACAACAGTTATCTCCATGAGTGTTTCGACCTCTAAGAGATCAACAACTGCTGAGAAGTTTTTCTCTTCCTTGAAAAAGATCATCAAAGACGATATTCTTATCCAAAAAGAATCCCCAACAGGGTTTCCAATAAAAATGTTTTTTTCTTCCCAGAGAAGTCTAAAGCATGTAACACTGATTCATTACCAGTGACATCTACCATTGCTGAAGATTTAGCTGAGTATTTGATTAAACTGCGACAAAGTCCTTTTCCAAATACACTTTTTTGTCTTGATTCATTAATGCATTAATACATTTTCTCAATGTTTGCTTCAAGGTCACTTGTTTAGGTTGCATTTATTCCCGAAAACAAGTATGGACGTGTCATCTCTCCAGTAGAACGTCATCCCTAAGCAGAAATAACACATTCTTTTCTCCAGTTCCCCAATCGATTTCATTCCTCATTGGGTACAAAATCTTGATTGACCATTTCTTTCTAGTTCATTCCTGGATAGAACCTCGTCTCCAACCAATTCAAGTCTAGATTTCATAAAAAGAAATATACCTGCAAACAATAAGCAATAGCCTCGTCATCCGAACCGCTTATTTCCTTTTCGTCTTTGAACTTATCATAAAACGACTGTTCTTCTTAACAAGTCCAATCATGAAAGTTCAAGAAATCCCGGCAATTGTCTTTCTCTCTAAGAAACCTGTATTTTTACAATCAAAACGCCCGCATCTTCTCAAAAAGATCCATGGCACGATTGTAATTGGGAAAATAGAAACTCATTTGAGATCTGTTTCCATTAATGTCTTTTATTCACAAGGATGAATACTCAATAAAATTTTCTCAAAGAATTACCTTGTTATAGTTATCACTTTGCTGATAATTGGTAATATCTTCAGAACTCATACCATTTACCATCACAAGGCTGATAATCGGTAAATGAGTCTTCGTTCCAAATTACCATAAACTATCACCAGGCTGATAATTTGTAATATCATCTTTAATTACCTTGAACATTGTCACAAGGCTGACAGAAGTTAATCTTCTCATTTCCCAAAGCGAAACAGATATTCACTTCCTTTGTGAATCTATTTTCCCAATGAAACATATACTTGTTTCCCAACAAACAGGATTCTCCTTTCTTAAAATATTGAGATATCCTCACAATTGTTTTTCCCCAGTATGTCATCCTTTGGTACCTCCTGGGTAAACTTCTGCAATCACTTTGCATCATTCTAATATTTAAGTCTCTTCACACGTCTCGAGACGAAGATTTTCATCTTCATATCTCAGGTTAAAGAAACTTAAATATGGATATCTATCATACCCCAATTTTTGACCTAAGATACCATTTCATATCATCACATGTGCATTATTGCATCACTAACAATTTCAGCACAAGATAGATCGTGTGTGTGCTCCTTGAGCCAAATTAGGGTTTTGATTAAAAAATTTCATATGTTCAAGATATGATAAAATTAGGGTTTGAGTCTTCCCTCACCTCAAATGATCTATCTTCATCAATCATCAACATTTGATTTTCAAATTCTCATCATTTCCTCAAGATCTATCTTGAATCGACCAATTAAAGTTTTGATCGAGGATGATGTATCTTTGACTTTTTGCTCAATGAATGACCTAATTGTTTGGAGATTGATCTCAAAATCATCAATGCAATATATTGACCTAATTTCTTGATTCAAAACATCTCAAATGTAATGGTTGATTCTCAGAGAAATTCTGAATCATCTGACAAAAAGTTAGCTGTTCAGATCAGTCAAAATTTGACTTTTGGTCAAGTTTTTGAAATCCAAATTTTTTCAATCATCAAATCATTTTAAATTATCCATCATGATCATAAAAAATCAAAATTTGTGAAAAAGTCAACAAAAACTCAAGATTTGAAATTTTTCTAGCACTTGGAAAAATTTTCAAGTGTTTTAAACATGGTTTTTCACCATTTTCATGGCCATTTTTCACCTAGATCCATTTTGATTCAACAAAAACTAAAAACATGAAAGTTGTAGATCTTGTTCCAAGATTTCCAAAATGTCCAAGAACTTGCAAAAAAAATTGTGTAGCTAGGGTTTTGATATTGAAACTTAGAGGTCCATAACCATAATTTACAAGTCATTTTTCCAAGTTTTCAAGTCACTTTTGCAACTTTTCTCTTCTAGAGCCTTGTCACCATAAGAGATAGGTTTTAAATCAAAAATATATGATGGAAATGATTTAGAAGAGAATAAGATCACTTGAGTGATTTAACCATGGTTTGCAAAATTTACCATGTGCATTTATGGCAAAAATTCCTTTCTTACCCCTTAAGGCAACTTGCACAAATCTTCTAATCCTATCCTTGCCTTGCTCTTCAGTCCTCCTGGCCTATAAATAGAGGTCATTTTTCATTCAAAATCACACCAAAGCATTCCTAAACAAGTTTTCTCACTTCTTTCTTCTTTTTCAAGTTTCAAGTTTCAAAATGAAAGAATTTGTAAATCTCTAAACCTTGCAAGTTCTAACCAATATTTGTCTTCAAACATTCTCTAAACATCATTAGAAATTTTTAGAATCATGATGTTTTAATAGACTTACGCACCTCTTTTCCATGATCTATTCGATTAAATCTTTGAAAGTACAAACCAAACTAGGTTTTTTCTTCAAAAATCTTTCGAACTCAAAATCAAATTGATCATGGGTCTCCCTCACGGTGTAAGTCCCAACCTTCCTATGTACATATTTAATTCCTTTGTACATATCCACCTTTTGTGTACATATTCAATTTCCTTGTACATATTCAATCATCTTTGTAAATATTCAAGTACAATTAGCTTCGTTCCGCTAATATTTATCCACTCCGATTCCACTGGTATTAAGAGGAGCATTATTCCCGGTGAAACTGCTCTTAAACCAGTGGGCCTCCCTTAAGGTGTAAGTCCCACTCCTTTGTATATATCCAATTATACTAGCGTATCCGATTGTTTTAAACACTTGTTTATATATTGCTTTCACATCCTTTGTATATATTCAAGTTACACTAGCTTTTATTTGCTTGTTTTATACACTTGTTTATATATTTCCTTCATAAACTCCTGTGAATGCACAGACACACTTTGTCATATATATACTTGTTCATATACTTGTTCATGTTTATTTATGTTACAACAACTAGTATAACAACTAGATTCCCCATAGCCTCCTCTTGGGCTTTGTACAAGATAAATCACTTGTTTCCCCTTGGGCTTCGTACAAAAGAACTCCCATGTTGAGTTAGCCTCCTCTTGGTCTTCGTACAAAAGAACTCCTTCGTTGAGTTTAGCCTTCTCTTGGGCATCATACAAGAAAAAGACTTGGAAATCTCTAATAGCCTCCTATTGGGCTTCCAATACAAAGAATCACCTTTGGTAGGATAGAAAACTAAGAGTATGATTTCTCAGTGAAGTCACTCATGAACCCTAAGAGTATGGTTTCCCGGTGAGATCACTCTTAAAGTTAAGCCAGTCATACCCTATAGCCTCCTCCTGGACTTCATACAAGGACCCTCGATGACCCTCGATGTCCCTCAGATAGCCTCATCTTGGGATTGCAATACAAGGATCCACGGGCTTCTTAAAAGCATCCCCCTAATCAATAATCAATTTCTCCTAGAGATTTAGACATGTATCATCTCTATGGAAGAAGTATCTCATCTATAGCATCACATACGAATCAAACTTTTTTCCAAATCAAAACACCTTGTCAAAATAAACACTTTTTCAAATAAAACATCTTTCTTAACTTTTAAGTGGCAACGCTTGTACACTCAAGCAAAACGCTCAATGCTTACAATAAAAGATTCAAACATCTTTCTTAACTTGTAAGTGGTAACGCTTGTACACTCAAACAAAACACCGAATGCTTACAACGAAAGATTTAAATAATCAATTTTTCAAAAGTATATGTGATGAAATAGATTAGATATATTTTTCAATAAGATGACACTTGTCGTTGTCTCTTAATATAATATTTGCTTCCACTAGCACATAAGTGGGAACTACGATTGCTTTGACTTTCTCAACCACCCTTTGAGAATACGTAGGCACAAGGTCTCACCCTTGGCGAGCATACTTCTTTCTCCCTCAAACCAAACAAATCCTAGTTCTCTTAGATCCGAGCTACAAATGCTCTGATTCCCACTAGGGGATATATATGCAGAGGATCTCAATGATCTTTGCGAGCATAATAATAAAAAAACTTAGGTTCCTGCCTAACCTACCTTTCTTAAATCCCAAAGGAGAAACTTTCCTGAAATAGCATAGCCAATAAAACACACAAACATACAAAATATGCATAAAAAAGTTCCTATAGAAAACTATAGATATATAGGGTGCTAATATCTTTCCTTTATATAACCAACCCTTTTACCCTGGTCTTTTCCCAATGCGTTGCGTCTAGTTCACGCTAGTCGCGTCGCATATCATATTTAGGGTATTTCAGCTTTCTCCTTTTCCATCTTCTTTGTTGTTTGGAAACAATAAAGCTTGGTGCTCGCGACATCTTTTAAAACAAAAAAATCAAAAGAGTAAATTGTTTTGAGCCTGAGATTCGAATTCCGATTCGATTCCCTCGTTCGTCACTTTTTACCGCGAACAAGGACTAGGGGTGTTCAAATCTAAACTAATCCAAATAAAAACTGCAAACCGATCCAAAAAAACTGAAAACCGCAAAAAACCAAAATTTATTGGATGTGTTTGGATGTCATTTTATGAAAACCGTCCGGTTCGGATCGGATTTTGAATTGATTTTTCAAAACCAATCAAAATCAAACCGAACCGCATGTATATATTTTTATACTTTTATTTTTTATTAGTATGAAATGATATTTGAATTTATTGTTAGATGATAATTATCTTTTAATAATATTTATTTACTTGATTTAATGAATTTATTTTTATTATTTCAACCATAATCGATCACTCTCATTATATGTAATATTAACTTTTAATATACTATATGTTATATATTATATCAAACCTATGATTTATTAATATTTTTATAATATTAATAAAAATATAATTTATAATTTGGATATCTAAAACTGAACCAAACTGCAAATAAATTTATCTTTGAATCGAATGACTTTTTACCTTAAAATCAATCTAAACCAAACCGCAAACACCCATGGTCGGGACAACTTTAAAAGCAAAAGAGTAAAATATAACAAGAGCAAAGCACAATACTACAATTGACAAAAGTTTGATAATTTTGCAAGCAGAACTATCCCAACTATTTATAACCACGTCAAACACAGCATATTACTCGAGTCAATGCTATAGTCAATCATTAGAATAATGAAGCACAAGAGGGCAACTCCGCCTTACATCTAAATCTTTAAAACAATAATTTTATTGATACTCTATAATTAAACTTTTACTCTTCCTCCTTTTTCATAATAAACTTTCAAATATTTTATAACTAAATTGTCTATCTATCTTAATATGGAAACCAACAACACAAAACCAGTATGAAAGCACATGTAATTTGCTAGTATTAAAAATATATTTTTAAAGAAAAAAGTGAAAAAAGTGAAAGGCTGCCCATATCGATTGAGCTAGCTAAAGAGGCAACCAAACATAATAAATGGATTGCAACATAATAAATAAAACGTATGTCTTTTACAACATAAACTGATCAATAAATTTCTATATATTTTGCAAACTTAGAGGAAAAAATATGACTGAAACTATTAAATTTGTTTTCTTCAAAATCCTCTTTATTTTCTTATTTCTTGTTGTAACTGACGCTATAGGTAAACAATTCTTTTAACCGTTTGAACCTTTTTCTTTTCTATATTTTATACAAAATTTTCATCCTTTCTGTAATATTTGTTAACTCTCTTATTATCACAGGATGGAAATGGAGTCCGCCAGATTGCAAGAAGGATTCCGATTGCCCACCCAATTTTTGTAGACCTCCTTTTGTTGCAAGATGTGCTTTTCGTAAATGTTACTGTCGTGATTAAATGTCACGTGAGACAGACGTAAAATGTTTTTAGAGTTGCTCTTATTAATCATCTCTAAAATATGATGTATAATAAGCTACTACATTAGGATGTATGATATAATCTATACTAATACTTTGTATCTATTTGTAGAACCCATTTTCAGTAAAAATGTTTCAATGATTTGAGATAAACTTTGTGTCATTCTTATATAAATAATTTTAAAATTATATTTGAATATACTGAATAGTAGAGTTTTATGTTTAGTTTTTTCATCTAAAACATTTCTTATCTACAAGAGTCGGCGTGTACTTTATTATTTTTAAAGGAAAAGAGAAAAGTGTGAAATATAGTTCATTAATATGTAAAATAAGACCACTACTAGAAGTAAAGAAAAATACAAGGTATTTGAAGAGATTTAAGGTTCGGATACCAGTTATAAAATGGAAATGTACTAGCTCCCTATGCATTATATTTAGGGGTATTCGCGGTGTAGTTTGGGCGGTTTTGACGCAAAAAATCATTCGAACCGCGAGAGAAAAAGGCGTGCGATTTGGTTTGGTTTGATTAACTTTTCTAAAAAAAACCAAACCAAATTAAACCAATGCGGTTTGGTTCGGTGCGGTTGGTTCGGTTTTTTACAAATAATTTGTGGAGTCATACATACACATATAGATGACAACATAACTGTGTATTTGGTCATTTATACACTACTAAAGAACAACAAAACTAATCATATTTGGACAATAACTTCCCATTTAATATGTAAAAGTTAGATTAGACAATAGTGAAATAATAAACATAAAATAATAGCATAAAACAATATCAAAAATATTATAATGAAACAAAAAAAATAGAAGAGATGAGAGATTAATGAAGATGAAAAAGAAAGAACATAAGAGGAGAGATTAGAGATAAAGATGTACGATAAAACGAAATTGAAAGAGAGAAAATTTGCATAAAAAATGAGAAGGTGAAAAGGAAACAATATAAGAGAGTAGAGATTATAGAAGAAGAGACAAGATGTAAGTGGTGAAGATGAAGTGATAATGCTAGGAAATATTTAAGAAGATTGAAATTGAAACCATAACTGTAAAGATAAAAAAATTGTTTGTAATCATAAGGCTAATGTATAATAGATTTAGGTTTGGGTTAGATGCAAGTTAAATAAAATTAGGTTGTAACATAATGCGGTTTGATTCAGTTTGCAAAATACAAACTGCAAACTGAACCAAACCATGCGGTTTTGTTAAAAAATGACCCAAACTAATCCGAACCAAATGCGATTTTTTGCGGTTTCGGTTTGATTTGGATTAGTTTGCAGTTTTCTATTGGGTTGGTTTGGTTTTGAACACCCCTAATTACATTTATAGCATCATATAGAAATCTTTTAAAATATCTATTTTTTGATTAAAAAGGATTTGTTTGTTAAATGAGTGTGGTTTAAAGCTAGAGTTTTTTTTGCAAAAATCAATTATTAAAAAAAACGCAAATAACCAACTTTTGAAAAAACTTACGTAAATAACCAACTTTCAAGACTAAATAACACATAGGCGCCATCTGAGATGGCTCCTACATTAAAAAAAATGCACATAGACGTCAGCCCATTTGGCGCCTCTTCATGAATAAGTCATCCTAGATGGCGCTTCCTTTATGTTTGTTACATGTATGAGCCATTTCAGATGGCTCCTACGTGTATTTGTGTTTTTTATAAATAAACATCCATGTCTCCTTCATTTTTCATATTTTTTCAACTTCTCATCTCATATTCTCTCTTATTTTTCTGTCATGACATCACCATACATCCATACCAGAGATGGGTACGTTGTTTTCTCGGTCTCCAAACCTTCGATGAAAATGAAATTTTGGCACATATTTACCACAACCAAAATGAAAAAAGAGTTGATGGGTTGGTTAGAGGGAGAAATAGAATTTGGTGAAGAAATTAGAAGGATCCCGAGGAAGAGAACAACCATGAACTTCACAACTGGACAACCTCGAATTTTGTTGGAGGAAGTCAAAACAGACGTCGACGTTATTGCGATGATGTATGGTTTCGATGAAATTGTTTTAACGGTTGTAGTATCTTAAATAATTTGTTGTATTGTTGATGCTACATTTTCATGTTGTTGTTTTAATCGTGTAGTTTTTTATTTTGTTGTCTGCGTATTAGTGTTTGTAAGAAATGTTATTAATGGAAAGAAGGAGGTTTGTTACAATATTAAAAAGTGCAAATAAATTAAATACATATTTCAGGATGTTGAGCTTGTAGCACGTTGGGGACAATTTTTTCGATTGTGTCCGGCTTGACGATATAGACCACACTTTCTTTCGAATTTGTCAATGTCGTCCATTTCAGTTGTTATACGTTTGCTCTTGAGAAAACCCTTTTTATTTCTCCGCATTTGACTGTTATGCCAAACTACTTCCCCTTCGTACGCAGGCCAATAATCTGGTTTTGCTACTGGTTCAAAGGCATTGTTGTATACGTTGAGCAAGATCTCAGACTTGTAAATGGGAGAAAGAAGTACTAGCGCATCTTGATGAACATGTGCACACGCCGCAATGACATGAGAGCAGGGCATTCGAAAGGCCTGAAACTTTCAACAGTCGCACCAACGAGATGGTAGTTTAACCCTGTACTTTTGTCTAGGCAAACCGTCATTGTGGTCGATTGTCTCTTTGACAATGAAGTTATGGTTATGTCGGTCGAATCTTGTAACAAGGTGAGTGCTAGCTTTGGCACTTTCAGCCTTAATAAATTTTAGACAGCTTTCACTCCACAATTGTCCGGATTGTACCACCGCGTTCCACGTTTCACCTCTCTCTGCAAACAACGAGGTCATCCTAAAATATGTTGTACTCACCAAAGCAGTTATTGGGAGTGCTCTTATGCCTTTGAAGACGTCGTTCATTGATTCGACTAGATTTGTTGTCATGTGGCCCCAACGCACTCCATTGTCGTATGACTGTGTCCACTTTTCCACTTGCAGATTATCAACCCACGCACCTGCATCTGGGTTTTCCATTCTGATCTGGCTGCGATAATATGTAAAACGTGGTTGTGTTAGTGCATACGCTGCGTTCATAACTGATTTCCAAAGACTCTTATCTTTGATATCGCGCATGAAATTTTGAACGATATGTCTTGCGCAATAAACATGTGTAGACGGTGGGTTGTGCCAACCGTTAACAGGATTGTTGTACGCACTATCAATTGAGGCATGTCTGTCAGAAATCAGACAAAGATCACGTTGTGGAGCTACGTGTGTTCGAAGATTCTTTAGGAAGAAACTCTAAGCTGCTCTAGTCTCTGCCTCGACAAGAGCATAGGCGATTCGGAATACGTTATTGTTGCCATCCTGTGCGACGGCCATCAGTAGGGTGCCCTTGTATTTCCCGTACAACCATGTTTCGCCTATCTGTATGATAGGTTTGTAGTGTGAAAACCCAATGATGCAAGGTCGAAAAGCCCAGGAAAGTCTACTGAATATTCAATGTCCGCTGACACAGGTACCGTCTAGGGCATACGCCGACATTGTCTCCATAACATAAATTGTTCCAGAAGCATACGTTTGCAGTGCATTCATGTAGAGAGGTAACTCTTTGTATGAACCCTCCCAGTTTCCGTAGATTTGCTCAATAGCCTTATTTTTTGCTAACCAGACATTTCTATACGAGGGGATATAGTTGTATGTTGTAGTGAGTGCAAGATTATTGTTTTCACCTTTAATGAAGGATCGCAACTGACAAAAGGTAAGATTTCTTGACAAATGAGATCATAACTCAATTTGCGGTGATCCTGTTATTGTGTGGAATTAACACAAGTGTGTTCCATCATAGAACCTATCACCCAGGAATCACTCCTCAACCTATACGATGCAGTTAGATGGAAGTTACACTCAGGGTGGTTACAGATGATTTTGTATCTCTCTGCATTTGTTCGATCCACATGAAAGTCATATTTGTTTATCATGTGGAACTTTTTTATTGCTCGCACACAATCTTGTTTTGAACGAAATTTGTTTTTGACTTTTAAATTTGCGTCTGACTGCACTTCAGGGTTATAGAATATATTAGATGATGGGTCATCTTTGTAGATGTTGAGGGTGGTCATGTACGGAGGTGGTGTGTAGATCTCATGTGGAGGAAGTTGGCGTTCTTCATCGGCCTTTGATTCTTCGTTTACCATGATGTTGAACTGCATCTCGTCAGCTTCCTCTTCTTCGTCAGCAACATCCACCTCAGCTTGTTCCTCCTCCGTAGGATCAACCCTCTCTGTATCCTGGAACACAACGTACAACTCAATCGAGTCGTACCCAGAATATTCATGGTGTACGTAATTTCGATTAACTCCAACTAATTTTAACGTATATTATTTTAAAATTTATCATTAATCTGCATTTTTTTATCAACGGTTTACATGGAGACCATACCTGGATTTGGACCATATACCCAATGAAGATGATGTAGAGGTTTGGACTGCGAAGACTGCTATCAAACGCTTTAACATTGTGGAAATGCACCACAGCGACCATGTGAAGACGCAGTTCGGTATGTTCCAAGACATACCACGCGATCCGATATATTTGGATCCTTGGAATCTTAGAAGGGTCGATGCCCAATGGGGATATGATAATTGGAAAAGTTTTGCCAGGGAGTATTGTAGGATGTGGAAAAACCGAGCAGACCATAATCTTACAATTTCCTATTTACGAAGATGACGAGATTATGCAACACTCTCGTCAATACATTGCTTGGTATTGGTCAGTGACGAATCCAGAAATGCATGTTTCTCAGCCCCGCTATTTGGTCGACCCGCGCACCTAGTGGGGCGAACCTTCAGCTCCACAACAACAACCGCGACAACACTACCGCCAATAATAGCAACACCACCACCAAAAACAACCACACCAACAATAGCAACACCACCAACAACAACAACCACACCAACAATACCAATAACAACCACACCAACAATACCAACAACCACCCCAACAACACTACCAACAACAGACCCAACATCCATCAATCTCCCGTCAACCAACCTGACGATACAGGACCACCAACACTCAATCCCAACACCAACCTCAACCTGATTACCAACCCAACCAAATGCCCGACCCATAATTTCAATACTTCCCATATGCCACACACCCAAGTACAATACTCCAAACAAAGAGCATATATTCAACCCCCCTATATGGGCCCATCAACATCTCACCTCAGTCTAGACACTGGCTTCCCCGAGGAATATTCCCCAACCAACCCAACATACCATCAATTGTCACCGTACCAAACCCCCCACCATTCATATGGGTACGAGTCTCCAAACACCCAATTTCCTTTCTACCCCACTCATTCACAATCCACCTATACAAATGACGAGTGTTATCATCCCCACATGGAACCTAACCCCCCACCACAACGACCAAGCTATGAGAACATGGGAACACGTTTGTACGACAAGCAATGCAGATCTTGAGGCATTCGTGGATCCTGATCGCATATACTACGAGCAGCCATCAACCCATGCACAGGGGTCATCGACCCAACAACAGCCGGATCAAGAACCTCGCATCACACGAGTTAGGAGAGGACGCACATGTGGAACTCGTGGTCGTCTACACGTCCCGGGTCGCTAGGAATAAATCTATGTAATTGTTATTCGTTGTAATGATAATATATAATTCAAGTTTTATTTCACAACATTGTCCTGAACTTTAATTTAAATTGATAAAAAAAACATTTTTTTTTACTTAATACACATAGGCGCCATCTCTGATGGTTTTTCCCATGTGATTAACACAAAGGCGCCATCTGAGATGGCTTTTAAGAAAAAAAAATGCACTTAGGCGCCATGTTGATTGACTCCTGCTTGTTAAAAGACAATGCAGGAGCCATTTGAGATGACTCCTGCTTATATGTTAAACCTAAAATATGATTATTTGGGTAATTAATTTCAATACATAATTATTTGTGTTTTTTTAAAACATAATTATTGCAAAAAAAAAAAAATCTTAAAGATACGATCGATGACATGAAACCAACTAATTAATCATTTCCTTTAACTCAAACAACACAAGGATTACAGACATCACAATTACTAACAAAAGAAAATTCCAAAAAGGGAATAAACGAACAAATCAAATAAATAAAAAAAAGACAACCAATTGATTAGTAGAAAAATGTAAAATAGAGATATAAAAAAATGATCTAAGTTAATATTTTAAAATTGTCAAAATTAAAGTTCTAAAATTACTAAATTAAATCTATTAAATCAACTCTAAAATTACTAAATTATATCTAAACTAATTTAAATGTAAAATAAATTAATTATAAAATTACTAATTTGGACCTAAGCTATAATTAAATTACTAAGCTAACAAAATTAATTCTAAAAAAATTACTAAATTACATATAAGCCAATTTATTATAAAAATACTAATCTAAAAGGATGTGAAAACAGAAAATTGGGGTTAGTGCTAATAAATTTTGAACGGGCTAGCAACTACGCCCACTAGTAATGTAAGGAGTCCCCAATATGATAATAGGAGAACTAGTGTGATACCCGTACGTCTGTACGGGTACCCGTTAATGTTTGGTTATTTTGTTCAATATTGATGTTATCTAAATTTTAATATTATAAAAAAAATATTTAAAGTATAAAAATATAGTCTGAAATAAAAAAAATATGTAGAATGTATGAAGTAAAAGCAAATGGTACATAAAATTTGATAAACATACAAAAATATATTTCAATAAAATATACAATATAATAATTAAAAAACATTTTCAGTGCATATTGTATTAATAAAATATCAAAGAATACAAGATTAATAATATAAGGGATGATTATTATTATTTGGATCCAATAAATCATTGATATATTATATAATGTGCTGCTATTGTATCGGGGGAAGTGCACAATTGAAGTTGTTCAATAGTAAAACCTAAACGATTTACTTTGTCCAGACATTAAGTTTTACCAAAACAGTCCCCGGAAAGGTTGCTACAGTAGAAGATGGCAAGATATGTTTAATGTACTTGAGTTGTGCGATTGAGTTGGAATGACAAAGTTTGTCCAATATTGATATTATTGGAGAGGTAAATATGTTTTCGTTAATATTTAATATTTTAGTCAATAATTTCATCTCCCGTTAATGTTTTATAGTTTGATAAATAATTTCATATTCAAGTTAATATTCAATATTTTGATAAGTAACTTTATATTTTCGTTAATATATAATAGTTTGATAATAGCTTTATGTTTCCGTTAATATTCAATATTTTGATTAGTAAATTCATGTTACCATAATATTCAATAGTTTCATCATTAAGGTCATGTTCCCGTTAATATTCAATAGTTTGATTAATAATTTCATGTTGCAGTTAATATTATTGGAATACCTGGATACCGTTCATCCTCTTATTTTCTCAATACTGATATTATTGAAAAGGCAAATATAATTAAAAAATTATTTTAAATAAAATGAAAAAATGGTTTGATTTATAGTAATTTATTTACATATTAAAAAAAAGTTAGGTAAAATAAAAGATTTTTTTAAGTTAGTTGTATAAAAATAAAATTGAGGCTTATACAACAAACTTAACAAAATTTTGATAACTTTATGTTCTCTTTAATATTTAAAAAAATTATGAGTAACTTAATGTTTCCGTTAATATTCAAGTAGTTTCGTGTTCCCGTTAATATCAATATTTTGATCAGTAACTTCGTGTTCTCGTTAATATTCAAAATTTGAATCAATAACTTCGTGTTCCCGTTGATATTCAATATTTTGATTAGTGATTTTATGTTTTCGTTAATATTCAATATGTTGCTCAATAATTTCATGTTCCCGTTATAATTATTGCACGGTACCAATATGGTACGTACATTTGTTCCCAAAATATTATAAAAAATGATTTTTTTTTAAATAGATAATAAATCAGTGCGTATAATTATTTCAATATATAAAAACGTCATGTTTCCGTTAATATTCAATATTTTAATTAATAAATTTACTTTTCTGTTATTATTCAATATTTTGATCAGTAACTTCATGTTCCCGTTAATATTCAATATTTTGATCAATAATTTAATATTCTCGTTAATATTCAGTATATTGATCAGATTTAATTGCCACATAGGCCCTAATAAAACTAATCTTAGTGACCAAGATAAAAGGTACTAACAGTACAAACTAACAAATACTAAAGTATCCCTAAAACTATACTTAATAGCTAAGTTAAGGAACTAGAAGTTAAACACACTTCTGGACACAACCTCTGAAGTTCTACAACTTCTGAATACAACCTCAGAAGTTCTATAACTTCTGAGCAATAGAACTTCTGCTGACCCTCAGAAGTTCTGAATATGAATTATTCTCAACACCATCCCTTAACTCATTCATAGAGTAATGTTATTCATACACCAAAATCCTACACCAATACTTACATCAAACATTATTCATCGTATTTATACAGTGAATAGTGTTTTTTTAATAAAAAAAATATATTTGTGAACAGTAATATATTATTATAATAAATTTTTTTATAAAAAATTTATATTTTTTTTAGTAGTAAAATAAAATTGGTTAATGAACAATAATATGTTTTGAAGTTTCTGGAAATCTGTAAACTAAGACCTAATAATTTTTTCTTAGAAATGCAGATTTCTTCTTGAAAATCCATCTGACGCTGATGGTTTTCTTCTCCTTTGGAAGCTCAGTTAACTTCCAAGTCTTGTTTCTTTCTAGAGCCTCAAGTTCTTCTTTCATGGCCTTCAACCACACTTTTTCTTGAGAACTTCTTCAATACCTATATGTTCAGAATCTCCTTCTGATTCTGGAACCGTATCTCCTTCTGGACTTTCTTCAAAAGTTTTACTTCCACCAGAAGTTCCACCTTTGTTAACTTCTAGACCTTGTCCAGAACCATCACCTTCAAAAGTTCCTCCTTCAGAATCATGACCACCACCAGAGGCTGGACTACCTTTAGAAGCTCCTCCTTCAGAAGGTCCACCTTTATAGTATCCAGATTCAATGTCATTTTCCTACTCTTTAGAAGTTTCAACTTCTGACTCTTCTTCAGAAGTTTCAACTTCTGACTCGTCTACAGAAGTTTCAATTTTTTACTCTTCTTCAGAAGTTTCAACTTCTGACTCTTGTACAGAAGTTATCTCTACATCAGAAGTTGGTTGGGACTTACTCCAATCCCAAACTTCTGACTCTTTCACAAATATTATAAAAAAAAGTTATTTTCACTTTTTTTTCGAGAATATAATTTTTTTTCCAAAAAAAAAATGTTTCAGTACATTTATTTACAATAACAAACATTAAGTTACAGAAACTTAATTTCTTAAATATTCTTAATAAACATACCTTCCCCATAATAGTACAATATATTCCTTCACTTTATTATATTATGATCTAACATGTTATTTCCAATATCACTTTATACCAGTTCCTCCTTCAGAATCATGACCACCACTAAAGGCTGGACTACCTTTAGAAACTCGTCCTTCAGAAGTTCCACCTTTAGAGTCATCATTAACACCAAAAATTTGATCACCTCCAGAAGCTTGTCCTCCAGAACCTACGTCTTTAGAGTTTTCCCTTCTAGAAGCATGATCACCACCAGATTCATGATCACTACCTTTAGAAGCTCCACCTTCAGAAGGTCCACCTTTATAGTATCCAGATTCAATGTCATTTTCCGACTCTTCAGAAGTTTCAACTTCTGACTCTTCTTCAGAAGTTTCAACTTCTGACTCTTCTTCAGAAGTTTCAACTTCTGACTCTTCTTCAGAAGTTTCAACTTCGACTCTTCTTAAGTTTCAACCGACTCGTCAAGTTTCAACTCGACTGTCTTAATAGTTTCAACTTCTGACTCTTCTTCAGAAGTTTCAACTTCTGACTCTACTTCAGAATTTTCAACTTCTGACTCTTCTTAAGAAGTTGAAACTTCTGACTCTTCTTCAAAAGTTTCAATTTCTGACTCTTCTTCAGAAGTTTCAACTTCTGACTCTTCTTCAGAAGTTTCAACTCCGACTGTCTTCAAGTTTCAACTCGACTCGTGTTCAAGTTTCAACCGCTCGACTCTTCTTGAAGTTTCAACCGAGTTTTCTTCAAAAGTTTCAACTTCTGACACTTCTTCAAAAGTTTCAACTTCTGACTCTTCTTCAGAAGTTATCTCTACATCAGAAGTTGGTTGGGACATACTCCAATCCCAAACTTCTGACTCTTTCACAAATATTTTAAAAAAAAAGATGTTATTTTCACTTTTTTTTCGAGAATATAATTTTTTCCCAAAAAAAACATGTTTCAGCACATTTATTTATAAGAAACATTTATTTACAATAACAAACATTAATTTACAGAAACTTAATTTCTTAAACATTCTTAATAAACATACCCTCCCCATAATAGTACAATATGTTCCTTCAATTTATTATATTCTGATGTAACATGTTATTTCCAATATCACTTTATACCAGCTTCTCCTTCAGAATCATGACCACCACCAGAGGTTGGACTACCTTTAGAAGCTCCTCATTCAGAACGTCCACCTTTAGAGTCATGATTACCACCAAAAATTTGATCACCTCTAGAAGCTTGTCCTCCAGAACCTACTTCTTCAGAGTTTTCCCTTCCAAAAGCATGATCACCACCAGATTCTTGATCACTACCTTTAGAAGCTCCTCCTTCAGAAGGTCCACCTTTATAGCATCCAGATTCAATGTCATTTTCCGACTCTTCAGAAGTTTCAACTTCTGACTCTTCTTCAGAAGTTGAAACTTCTGAAGAAGAGTCAGAAGTTTCAACTTCTGATTCTTCTTCAGAAGTTATCTCTACATCAGAAGTTATTGGAACTTACTCTAATCCCAAACTTCCGACTCTTTCACAAATATTATAAAAAAAAATTATTTTCACTTTTTTTTCGAGAATATAATTTTTTTTCTAAAAAAAAATGTTTCAGTACATTTATTTAGTTCTCTACATTCAAAGAAGCAAAGACAATATCAAAAAATCAGAAGAAAAAAGTTAACAAATAAGCAACTTCAACTTTTCATGCTACAGTGCACAAAGACATAATAACAACATCATTCTAAGCATCTTTTTGTGTAGGAGAGTAAACCTCATCACGACTCACCTAGCTCAACGCATGTTTTTGCCTCTGGTTTATAATGACAAATATCTGCATTTGGGCCAACTGCGAAAATAGTAGGGAAACTCAATGCTCTGAAATTCTGAAAACAAATTAGATAAAACAGATAGAATCGAAAACAGATTAGATAAAACTGCAGAGTTTTTACATGCCCAAATAGTCCAGAGTGCTAGCAGTAAGTTTAACAACATTGCAACTACTTGAATTCTAAGAGAGTACGCATGATTTTTCTTTCACAATTCCTTGAAATTATTGCAAAATTCCCTACATACATTGAAGATGGAAGTTTTAAATTAAGTCATATCAATGTAAGAAAACAATTATAACCTGTCAAATTATTTCTAAGCAGTGATTTCTATTCATTGACTTTTTCCGCAGAATATCTTGACAAAAGTTTACGAATTCACCGTGCACCTTATGCCTATTATTCAAAAGTGTATGACCTGCATTTGTTTAGAAGTATTAGAACTTCAAATTCAATTAACTGAGAATATCGGCCTTATGTCTTGATCTAGAGTTTTGAAAGACATAAAAAAGAATTTTGTTGTGTAATTTCCATTAACTGAGATAAATATACCTCAATTATGCAGTGATCAACAATGTGTTAATATTGTTTGCGGCTGTACATCAAACATTAGTTATTAATGTTTCTGTATTGTGCTAATTCTTGCGCTGAGAATGCTTGCTCTTCACATGCAGCCCTCCACAAAATTTTATGTTGCAGTGCTTTTATCTAAAACACATGTATTATCAAATCAAAAAGCATAAAAAGAACAAATAAAAATTATGATATTGTAAATTGTACTACTTGTTTGCCAAAGTCCGACAGTAATGCTTTCAAACTCCCTTTGTGAATATCTTTACAACAACTTCTTGAAAAACTCTTTCAAACCACCAATCTCTTCGTCGAGGAAATTTAGTTTTCGAGAAAGTTAGTCTTCGATACTGAATTGAATAAATGATAGAGATAAAGTCGAGAAAATTCCCATTGTAGAAAAAACACTAAAAGACTCACAAAACTTAAAAAACAGTATTTACTCCTTGAATGTGGAATTAAATCGAACATCTTGAGAGCACTTCCAAAATCAACATTTAATGTAACTCATCTCTAGCCTTAACAACTTTATCTCTGTCATTAAAATCAAAGAAAAAAATTTGGAATTAAGGTTTATCAATTTTTCGCGCCTCTTCTACTTTCCGCCTGAGCCAACACAACCAAACCTGAAATAACAAACACTAAATCAGAAGAAATCAGAAAAATTGATGATACCCTAAAATCCCAAACCAACTTATTCGCACCCGTAAACCGGTTCGAACACCATTCTTGTTTTGTTGTGATATGAATATATGAAAAGAGGAAAAAGAGAGTGGTGAGGACGTTGTTACAGAAGGAAGGTAAGGAAGAGACAGTTTTGTAAATGGAATAGAAACCATATCTTCCACGTTGAAAGGTGGTCAGTTTTATTCTATTAAGTTTCAATTTATTGGAATTTATTTAAAAATGGGATTTTCATTAAAACATAGTGCTTAAACATTAGCAAGCCACGTGGATGAATTTGGGACTAATAAGGGCAATTAAGTATTTTACTTAACAGTTTCTTTTCTTATATGATAGATTTATCTTGCTATCTTCCTAAATTGTAACTGTCACCCTTCAAGGGTATAATTTTACCATCATATTCTTGTCAAAAATCACTTTTTTCTAAGAAATTGAATTGTATCGAAAATTTCGAATCCTATATCGAAAATTTCAGTATATTTCAGAATTTGTAAAAATATATATTTTTAAAAATAAAATACTGGAAATTTACGAAATTTCAAGTATTTTTTAGAATTTTCAAAAAAATGAAAATCGAAAATTTCAGTCAAATACAGAGAATTTATGAAATTTCTAGTAAAAATACATAATTTTTTCGAAAAAGTTTTTTTTTGTAATATGGGAAATTTCAAATGCACTGAAATTTTTGGCCTTACAAAAAAAATCATCGTAAATTTTATGGGGTATCACAAATTTTGTGGAGTACTACAAATTTCAAAGGGATAATTTTGGAAGAAAAAAATTTGAGGGGGTGGCAGGTTTTATTTAAGGAGTGGCAAGATAATAAGAATATCATATATATATATATATATATATATATATATATATATATATATATATATATATATATATATATATATATATATATATATATATATATATATATATATGAAAATGAGAATGGTATATTTCCTAACTCAAGCTTATACCTAAGCACTCAACACATGTACGGAGTCTCTCACGTCACATGAGCAGGTCCTCTAAACTACCATAACGACCATCTTACATGACTTCTCACCGCCGTGGACATGTCATAACCAATACTATTTATATACCTACTAAAGCCTCTCAATACCCCCAACTTTTACAGAAATAACATACAGACTCATACTTTTTTTTACCAATACAACATCTAATTTTAGAATACACATGAGTGCCTTAAGCCTCAATCTTAGTGCCTCCAAGATCACGCAAATAGAACATCACATTTAAAAATTCATCAACCGCGTCGCGGGTGAATTAGTATCCCTCGCTAGGGAATGGATTCAGTGACTTTCCGACGATAACTTTAATACAAGTTTTGGTTATTTTATAATAAAAAAAAAATTAATAATATATAATTTAAAAAAAATAAGTGATGGAATAGGGTAAAGTCATGGTGACTTTCCTATTTCAAAGTCATTGAAACGTGAGCCCCTCGCCATGCTTGTTACTTGATTCTCTACCGTTCATAACTTTTTCATGTTTGTAATTTTCATTATATTACTTGTTTAAATAAACCAATCGGTCAAGCTAATAACCAACAACAAAAATACCATAGAATTGTGTGATTAAGAAAGAAAAAAAAAAGCATAAACAATGGATAAATCAACACTTCGAACTAATGCAATTCCTTATTTCAAATAACCTAAACTAAACTTAAAAAAGAAAAAAAATAATATATAAAAAAGACTGTATTTGAAATGACCAGAGACATCCCAACCATAATAAAGAAGTATTGAATTGTCAAGGTACTTACAACAACAACATATTTTACACTAACAAACAATCTATCTATACATTCAGTATTGCCTAAATGATTGAATGCTTGAGAGACTGATGTTTGATAATTTTTAATAATTTAGATTATAAATGTGGTTGATTTGGTGAAAATGAAATTGAGAGAGTTATGAAGTGTTTTTTGTTTTTGCTTTTGAAAAATGAATTTCTAATGAGAGGAAAGAGGCAGTGCGCCACAAATCAAAAATATATTTGTAATTTTAAATCGTAGTTATATTTTTGATTGGACGCTAACTCTTCCAACGTAATTCATTGCTGATTTGGTGTGAATCAAAAATACATTTATGATTTTCATAGATATTTTAGAAATTTTGCGTGATGTATTAGAAAAATATATAGGGTGTAATAAAAAATCCCTTCAATTTTTCAATAATAGATTGCATTTTGCTTTTGCCCTACAACAACAACATTGTCTAAAGGCATATTTTACACTAACAAACAATCTATCAATACATTCAGTATTGCCTAAATTGGCTAATAAAGGTAGATAGCCAAATTAATGAAAAAAACACAAACTTTAAAAGCAAACCCCTCAACTTTGATTTTATTAGGCAGCAAAGGACAGCGTCAATAAACTAAAAAGTAGGCTCAAATTGAATGTAACACAGCCATATGGTATACATTCTCAACTACTTCAATCACATTTTCTTTTCAACAACTAATTCCCTATCTCACACGCCAAAAATAACACTCACTACTTTAACACCTTTTTTTGTTCATTCTACTAAAGTCTTCTCTGCTTTTATATCTTTGTTTATAGGAAACATCAAATGACTATCTACCACATACTATTCTAGTGATAGTCAATGCAAACTTTAATGTTAAAATTATTATGACTAATTACGGTTTTAGTTTTTTATTTTTAATTTATTAACAAAATTAATTTTCCAATTTTAAATTCAATCTGTGTTAGTTCCATTATCATATTTCTGCTTTCAAAATTTAATAACATTTTTATTTTTAAATAACAGGTCAGATTATTTTTAAATGACCTGTCAAATTTTCATTAATTTTTAGTGTAAAAGTTTGAGAAAAAATTCAAATTATTTAAAGTTGAAATAAAAAAATTATTTTATAATTGTCGGAAAAAAAACTAAAATTATTTTAAGTTGGAATAAAAAATTAATTTTGTAAATTAGATAGAATAAAAGGATCAATTTATAATTTAACCAAAATATAAAAAATAAATAATAAAAGAGAATAAATATGAAATTAATTAGTAATGAGTCTCGTTCCATATTGAAGTTATTTTCTTTTGATGTTTAAGATAATCAACTGTTTTGAGCTCTCTTTTTTTTTTCAAACATTTACTATTTGTATTTATGTCATTAATGAACTACTAGGTCATATCAACATAAACCAATCAAAAGAGGGAATGATATGGGTATTTAAAATAAATAAATAAATAAATAATGAAATTTGAAGATAAAAAACCAATTCTTAAAGAAAATGGACTAAACTTTTAATTTTAAGTGGGAAATTAGTATTTAAGTACTTTTTTGCTAAGCAAGGATTAGATTAATAGATTATTAATGAACTACTAGGTCATATCAACATAAACCAATCAAAAGAGGGAATGATATGGATACTTCAAATTATTATAAAAAAAATAATAATAATGAAATTTGAAGATAAATAATCAATTCTTAAAGAAAATGAACTAAACTTTTAATTTTAATTGGGAAAATTAGTATTTAAGTAAAAAAAATGGTATGCAAGGATTAGATTAACAAGTATTAATGAATTACTAGGTCATATCAACATAAATCAATCGAAAGAGGGAATGAAATTGGTATTTAAAATAAATTAAAAAAGAAAATAATTGAATGTGAAGATAAAAAACCAATTTTTAAAGAAAATGGACAAAAATTTTAATTTTAAATGGGAAATTTAGTATTTAAGTACTTTTTTTGTAAGCAATGATTAGATTAATAGAGTATTAGAAGTACTCTAACCCGATTACAAAAAGTCGGACGTATCTGAAAACGGAAAGACTTCTAAACCAACAACACCTTAAGCTAGGAAAAGTATTGGATCCTTACAAAAATCATAAAATTGAAAGTTGGAGTAAGATGTGTTTCCAAGAACTGACCACTTCCAAAGTAGAAGTTTAATCGACCAAACTAAATCAGAGACGTTAGCTTTCGAGCTCTTGAATACTATTGCATTCCTATGTAACCATAAGCTCCAAAAGACAACCATTCAAACACGCCTTATCCACCCTTTGAGAAGCTTCTTTCTACTAAAGTTATTGCAGCAAGAAACCAAGCTTTTCCTTACTGTATCACCATGCCAGAACGACATACCCAACCAAGTCTCAACCTTCATTCACAACTTTTTGAAAAAACCAAAATAAATCAATAAATGATCTAGATCTTCCGCCACAATATAACAGAAAGCACGACAGAGAGAGTTACAACCAGATAAAATTCTTGTTATACATAATTGATCCTTCGTCGAAGTCGATTATAAAACGATTTCCACCCAAAAGTTTTGATTTGAAAAGGAATTTTCAGACTCCAAAGAATGTCACAAACAGGAATCAAATCATCACTACTACAAAACGCACAAACAACAACGTCATGTTTATGATGCATCCATATACACCGTTGTAATAGGCTAAAAATTTTGCACCTAGTGAGTTATTGGATTTATTAATGACGGGTGATTTTAAACACCGTAGTAAAAAATGATGTGTAGAACGCTTCGATTCTCAGCAACCATATTTTTCCAATTTTTAGAGTACAATAAGCGTGTGTCACCTATTTCCATTATTTGAAAAATAAATTATAAATTATTTAACAACGGTGAATACCTCAACCGTTGTTATAGGACTTAAGTTTCTACTACGGTTGCTTTATACAGCTGCAATTAAAGGGTTTACTGATAAATTAAAAAAAACGTATTTCGTATTTCTTTAATAAGACGCCCTAGGTGAGCAAGTGAGCCAGAGACGACAGCGGTGGCTCAAATCGTCGTATCCATTCATTTAAAGCTCAAATCTTCACCTTCTTCGTTCATTTGATTCTTCAGCTTCCCAATATGATACTCTTCAACATCTTAATTCATTTTTTCTTAGTTTATGTTATATATGCTCAAATCTTCACCCCGATCTTTCATTTGATTCTTCAGCTTCGAAGTACGATACTCTTTAATATCTTCAGTCCTTTTTTCTTTGTTCATGTTGTGTATTTTCTCAAGTCAGTATGAGAATAAATTTTTCATATGCTTTAGTATTAGATCTAGTTGGATAAAAGCCAATAGATTAGGTCTGATTAATGAGAAAAGAGTTATTGAATTTCTTGAATACGCTGATAAACATCTTCCTGACAATGATGGTATCTTATATTGTTCTTGTGTTGTTTTCGTGAATATCGGTAAGGGTACAAAGGAAGAAATATTACAGCACCTTTGTTGTGATGGTATATGTCAAACTTATATAATATGGGTGTGGCATGGTGATGTGGATAAAGAGGAAATTCGGGCACCACAAAGTCAAAGAGTGGATGGAGATGAATATATGAAAGATCAACTAGAGGATATATTCTGATATATCGAGGAATCTTCTTTTAAGAATATTCATATTTATGATACCATATACAGTGATAAAGACACCCTTTTATATAAGGGATGCACAAATTTTACACGATGGTCGATGGTGTTAAAGTTGTTTAATATGAAGGCAAAAAATGGATGGTCGGATAAAAGTTTCACGAAATTACTTGAATTGCTAAGGCAAATGTTACCAGGAAGTAACAAATTGTCAAATACTTGCTATAAGGAAAAGAAGATATTGTGTTCAATGATTCTAGAGTATATCAAAATACATGTTTTCCCTAATTATACAAGAAAAAGTATGAAGACTTGTATCAATGTCCGAAATAATGTGTGTCACATTACAAGCTGAAGGCCAATAATGGTGATGACAATGACTATGACAATGTTAGTAGGAAGCATCCTCCTGCAAAGTGTTATGGTAATTTCCAATAATTTCACGATTTAAGAGACTTTTTGCTAATTCGAAAGATGCAAAGAATCTTAGATGGCATACAAATGAAAGGAATCCTGATGGAAACATTCTCCATGCATCTGATTCGATGCAATGGAAGAAAATTGATTCGTTGTTTCCAGATTTTGGAGTTGAGCCATGAAACCTTAGGCTTGGGCTTGCCACCGATAGAATATACCCCTTTGGTAATCTTAACACTAATCATTCTTTGTGGCATGGTCTTCTCACTATTTACAACATATCTCCTTGGTTGTGCATGAAGCACAAGTATATACTATTGAGTATGATGATTTATGTTAAGTATATACGTAGTGCATCCGAGATACTTAAATGGTTGTCGTACGATCTAAAATTTTGTGTCATTACTTGGACTACAGACGAAATTTGACATTATACCTTTTATACAAAACCAAAAGATGGTCGTAGTACAATGCAAAATAGCGGGGTTATGGTTGAAGCCAAATCAATGTATTTCTCTAGTTCGAAAGATAAGAATTATGTATTGGCAACTACCGCGTTTTATGGTGTCATTAATGAGATTTGGGAGATCAATTATGTTATTTTTAAAGTGCCTTTATTTAAATACAAGTGCATTCTCAATAATAGTAATGGTGTAACATTGATAACTTATGATTCACCCAGGTCGACCTTGGTAAGACATCTTTATGACCGAATCATTCATCATGACTTCTCAAGCAAAACAAGTTTTCTATGTTACCGACCCGTCAGACATATCAGGGAAATGGTCCATCATTCTCCAAGTAAAACACATTTCTCTTATTGATGAAAATCTTGATATTTTGTCCACATCTTCTTATAAAACACAAGTTCCTACCTCATATGGTGAAGTTGATGGAGTTGTTGTCCATGTTATTCGAATCGATCATGAAGAATGCATTTGGAAAAATTAACAGGTACGTAATTTATTATTTATTCATAATATATTCATGTATGTTATAGTTTCCAAGTATTTTTATTAACAAGTATAATTATTTGAAATTATAGGCCTTTAGAGTCAAGACACCAAAAGGCAAGACATAAAAACACCAAGTTACAATTATGTGATGTTATGTAATGTATAATTTTAGATTGTTTATTCTGATAAATTGTAGGATGTTTGTTATGGTACAATTGAATATGATACAATTATGTGATATTATGAATATCATACAACTAATATTATTCAGATAACTTTATCATAAATGCGAGTTTTATTTTCTCCTGTGATATGGTGAACAATAATACAAGTTTAAAAAATGAGACGAATTATAAAAGCATGATAATATCTGTTAATTATGCAGAATATTTAACAACGATTATATTCATAACTGTTATAATATCTTGCGCGCTTTCTAGAAAAAATATCAAAACGGCGCATCTAGGAATCAAACCCATGACCATTTAATTTATCACAACGGTCTTTTGGAAAACCGTTGTGATAAGGAGTGCGCTTTCACGTTTATTACAACAACAACTATTGGGTCGTAATTGTAAGTATCATATATTCAACGACATTCTACATAACAACGCTTGGGCCCACATTGTTATATATCTTTCCCAACCGTTGTTAATTGGGTTTTCCGTAGTAGTGCAGCAACTGACCATCTACAGCATATTCGTCCGCCATAACCTCATAATCAAACTTGGTGGAATAACCTTCGCAAGGTTTCGGCATCCACACCTCAACATCATTGTTGCCTCTCGACTGGACCACCCCCTTCAATAGATCTAATAACTTGTGATGTTACATGCCACTACCTCCTCCAACTCGCTGCCCGCACTGAGATCCCTCACTTCTAGTTGTAATCCCGTCACTTTCCCATCCATTCCACCATCACATCCTTCTTTAAGATCACCTGATAAAGATTAGGAAACAAAGGGCTCAAAACTACTTTGCCTCTCCACAACACGTGTCAAAAAGAAATCGTGCTCCCATTACCAAGAATAAACTTGACATTTCCTGCAAAATTAAACTCTTCTAAACTAGTTTTATTCACTTTAACCAGAATATCCTTCCATCAATATGATCCCACTCTATTTCTCCTAATGGAACCATCCATCAATACGAAAGGTTTGATATTTTTCGTACCTCGCTTCCAACACACTCCTCCATAAAGAATGTTTTTCCTTCAAATTCCTCCAACACCATTTATACAGTAAAGCTAAGTTAAATATGTTGATTCGCTTCACCCCTAGGCCTCCTAACTAAACTGGCTTATAAATCATGTCCCACCCACCCAATGAATAGACCTCTTATCCTCTTTTGCTCCACATAAAAACTTTGTTGAATCTTTTCTATCTCTTTCAAATAATAATCAGCGCTTTGTAAAAAAAACCAGAAAATGGATAAACTACACAATACCGACTTCAACAAAGTGATCATTCCTCAAAGAGATAAAAGTTTACCTTTCAACATGCTAATTTGGCATTGATTTTCCCAAAAAAAGGAGACCACGTGTTGATTATCCTAGGATTCCCTCCAATCAAAATCCAAGAAACTAAAGCTTTATCCTCGACCCTACAAGATAAAAAGTTAGCAGAAACATTCAAAAGTTTATTGGAAGTGTTGCTGCCAATAACCCTACTTTTATGGAAATTGAACCTCAAACCCGACACGATCTCGAATCCTCTAAGAATTGATTTGATAGCTCACAAATTGTTCCAATTCCCCTTTATAATCATTAAAGTGTGATCCACAAGCTAGAGGACATCAACAAATACACCATCTCTGAAGCTAAAGCTTATATACACTCTAACTTCAGTATACTTTCTCACCATACCAACTAGCCCTTATGTGACAATCACAAAGAGGAAAGGATATAAGGTCTCCTTGCCTCAAACTCATGCTAACAACAAAATCTTTTGTAGGAGTCCCGTTTACCTAGACCGACATGTGACTATTAGAAACCAGATCTTCCATCCATTTCAACCACAAGCAATCAAAATCACAACTAACTGTATTGTAAGCTTTCTCGAAATCGACCTTAAAAAGTGAGCAGTTCTTTTTAATTATAGTAGCATAATCGACAACATCATTATCTACAAGAACTCTGTCTAAAAGGTGTCTCCCGAAACAAAAGCAGATTGATTAAAAGAAATCAAGGACCCTAACACCCTCTTCAACTGAGATGCCAGCAGTTTGGCAATAATTTTGTACACACATTCAACTAAGCATATCGGCTGATAATCGTCAAGTCCGAGAGGAATAGACTTCTTCAGGATCAAAGTAATAAAGGAAGAAGTTTTGAACCCAAGAACACCCCTGAAGATTACCCTCTTTGGCAAACGTTGATCTTATCTTCCCTGCCACTTCCGCGAAAGACTGATTCCCCATTTTACCTTCATTGCCTCCCGATAAACTCGACGTATTCCTCCTGAATGAAAAGCTGACGCTCTTTGCAACCCCATTATTGATACCCACTCTCGAAACAAGAAACCTCCTATCGAACCTTTTTCTCCTTGATCAAGATGTTATTCAAGCTGAAAGCCAGTATCCTTGCATCCTTAACGCCTTTAAACCTAGCAAAACCAAACCTTTCACCAAACTTATTTCTTTAAGGGGGGAAACCACATCCGTCGGTTATCCATGACCCTTAAAAATATTAAACATATCCTTTGCTTTAAAACAATCGGGAACTGACTGAATCTGCTAAAACCTCCTTTTTGCCTCCTACCAAAAAGACATCCCACCTTTGTGTGTTTTTGCAGCCACCGTTGAAGTCCTTCTTCTTGACTTTTATCAAATCCATTGATGCCATCACCCAGTGGCGGTACTATGTTGGGACAGGAGGTGGCCATGGCCACCCCAAAGTTTTGATAATATTTTGGCTTAAATGTATTTTTAGTCCCTTAGTTTCAAAATTCTAAAGTTTAAGGTCCCCTAGTTTAAAAGTCAGGTGAATTTTTAGTCATGTTATACATTCTAAAATTAAATAATTGAATATTATTCTAAAAACATTAAAATAAAACGTACCCTAATTTAACATATTTTTTTAATATATTTGATTAAATCTTTTCAAATTTAATATTATATTAGTTTCACTCCCTTATTCTCTATAGAAATAAATTTAATTATTTGATTAAATCTTTATTAGTTTCACTCCCTTATTCCCTTATTCTCTATTAGTTTCACTCCCTTTTTTTTCAATTTTTTTTTAAATATTTGATTAAATCTTTTCAAATTTAATATTATATTAATTTCACTCCCTTATTCTCTATAGAAATAAATTTAATTTAAATTGTTAATAAATTATCAACATAATATATTAATAATCCACTAAAGTTATTTAAAAAAATTAAATCCAATTTATTTATTAGAAATAAATTTGATTTGAATTGTTAGTGTTTTATCAAAATAATATATTAATAATCCACTAATTTTTTTTATAAAATTCAATTCAATTTATTCATTAAGAATAATATCCATTCAATCCTATTTTATTTATAAAAAAATCTAAAATATTTTTTTAATATAATTTTACTCTCTTTGTCATACATATATTTCTTGGTTGTTGATTTTTTTCTCCGCATACGCATATTTTTTAAGAATACAATCTATAAATTTAATTTTTGCTAGTATACAAAAGTGAAATTAAATAGAATAAATATTTTTAATGCAGCTAAAAAATTGATTTCAAAATGTTAATTCAAACAAAATAATAGAAAGAAAATTGATATCAAAATGCTAATCCTAACTAAATAAGAAAAAAATTGATTTCAAAATGCTATTATTATTTTTTGTTAATTATTTTAATATATTTGGTCCCTCAACCATTCAATCCTGGTTCCGCCACTGCCATACGGAATTAAGCTCTTTGTTGGCTTTCTGGTTGAACCATTACGATCCAACCTTGCTGAACATTTGATCCATTTTCTTCTACAATACAAAACCCAAAAACGATACAAAAGGTTTTTTCTCTCTCCCTAGGTTCGGTGAAGTCAAAGAAATGATGAAAATTAAGCTCTTAAGTTCATATATTATTCATTAAAAAGAATTATGATTCACTAAGATTATGATAAGTCGCAAGTTCTTAAACATAATTAAGAAAAGCTTATTCATATTTTTCATATTATTCATATGATGAGATCTTCGTTTGCAAGATTTAATTCACACTCACATTTTCTTAGAATGCTAGTTGCAATCTTACTTTATATATATATATTTATTGGAACTTCATATAAATATATATATTATATTAAACTTTGCATTTATTTCTCAAAGTTGGCACCACATATTATTATTAATAATATTATATTACATTGAATTATAAATTTACTTTCTCAAAATTGCTCAACAACGCCACCACACACTTCTTTAGTCCTTTAAAAACCCCTTCACCCTGTCTCTCATAAAAACATAACTATCCCATCTTCTTCACAAAACATCTTAGCAACAAACTCTAAATTTTCTCCTAAAGTTTGTCATGGGGACCTTTCCTCTTTTCCAACCAATTTCCAAATGTAGCACAAAAGATAGATCAAACCAAACCGTTGCATCCGACTTAGACGGCACGCTTCTCGTGTCGCGAAGCGCTTTTCCCTACTACATGCTCATCGCACTCGAGGCCGGAAGCATTCTAAGAGCATTACTTCTCTTATCCCTAGTCCCGTTCATATACTTCACTTATATATTCGTCTCAGAGACACTTGCGATCAAAACATTGGTTTTTGTCACATTTGCGGGACTAAGGATAAGAGACGTTGAGATTGTTTCCCGGTCGGTTTTGCCTAGGTTTTACGCCGAAGACGTGCATCCGGTGACATGGAACGTGTTCAATTCGTTCGGAAAACGGTATATTGTTACCGCGAGTCCGAGGATTATGGTTGAGCCTTTTGTTAAGACGTTTTTGGGAGTTGATAAGGTGCTTGGAACTGAATTGGTGGTTACAAATAGAGGGAGAGCAACAGGGTTTGTTAAGGAACCTGGAGTTCTTGTTGGTGAACACAAGAAAGAGGCAGTTATGAAAGAATTTGGAAATAACAACTTGCCGGATTTAGGACTTGGAGACAGTGTAACTGACTCTGACTTCATGTCAATTTGCAAGGTTGGTATATATGTGTCAAATATTTTTATAGATAAGAAAATTATAAATCAAATATTTATGCATGAAACTGCTGAGACTAATCTATACTCTGCTGCATGAAACTCTAGAGAATAATTTATCAATTCTATTGCGTAAAACTGTAGAGACTAATCTATCAAATTATAGATTACGTACAAAAATAAATTTGATTTATTCAACCCTAATTTTACATTAATAGAAGAGTATATGATGTTGCTTGAGATGGAAAATGATAGTTTAATATTAGATGGATATTAATTAATACTAAAAAATTAGCTAATCATGTTTAGTTGACCCTAATTTGACTTATTTTCATCTTATATAAAGCAATAACTAAGTTTGTTCATTAATATAAGACAGTAAAGTTGAGAATGGATGGTTGAAAAAGTTAGGTTATATGGGCCATTGGTGTATATTTTTGTGTAGGAAATTTAATTCCCTCACCTAATATATAAATATCCATCTGTCAATTTATCCGTTTGTTTGGCTATTTATTTGTATTTAATCATTTCCATGAAAATTGACTCTTGTATTTAATATTTTTGTTTTTTATATGTCAATATTCTTAAAGTACTATTCTTTAGTAGATGGATGTGTCTTACTCTGAATTTTTCTTTTTTATATAAGATAAATTAATAATATTAATAAATATATATTGAGAAAAACTAATACTAAAAATAAAATTTAATTATAAATTTAATTCATCTATTATTTACTCATTAAATTTAAATTCGTCCCTCTATTTTAAAAACACTCGATTTCACATCATCTCTCATTATATAGATTAAATAACAATGATATTACATGCTTTAAGTAATGTGACATATGATTTAATTCTGGGAATAATCAAATATGAAAGAAATTGCAATAAAATCTCTTACAAACTTTCTGTTACAAATTAAAAATAATTAATTTAATTAATCAGTTCATCTAAATAATTTTATCATTATATCATGTTATATATAAAACATATTTTAAAAAATTTTGTAGTTAAAATATGAAGGAGAGATTAATTTCTTGAACGACAAAAAAATTGTATTTTATTCTGAAAATAACATAATTTAAAATATAACTTGTTTTTATTAAAAAAAATATTTAAAAATTAAAATTATATATAATATAAATTAAGTAGATCACTGTTAAACTAACTTACATAACAATTATGCAGTGCCTTTTCTTATAAATATACAAATTTTAATCCGCAATATTTCACTTTTTCGAATAAACTCAATATGTATATTTCCTCTAGACGAATATATGCATGTCCTTTTCATATTTCTTTTTCAGATATGGGGATAACTTTTGTGAGCTGTTTCATGACCCTACAAAACTAGCACGTACTCTAACATAGTGATTAATAAATAAGATTGGCCCCTAATTTTTCAATGTTGGTGAGACTATTAATGAACACGACATGTTCTTCAATATTGCACCTCCTATTTTCTTAAATCTATTTCTCTTTTTATGTAAACTGTTCTCCTCTTATCTTGCACCATGTCTGTTTCATTACTATATGAGTCCTAAATATAATCGCATATTTCTTATTTAAAAATATCATGTCCTTTATGATGTATATGTATAGAAAAGAAATTTTAAGTATTTATAAATAATTTAAACATATTAACCACTATTTATTTATTTTCTCCATAAAATAAACAGAGAAACTTGCAATAGAAATTTATATTTAGGAACAGGTATTTAATAGCCTCAACCTTTGTGCTGGTCCCTCTTTACATTATTGTCCATTTTTTTTGTTCTCTACACTTATGAGTTATGATGCCAACATTATTGATGTTTTATAAGCCATAAACAACTAAAAGATCACTAATTAAATATATCCTAAGTTAAATTAGATAAGTTTAATTAATTTTTTATTTAGTGGTTTAATAATCATAATTTTTTAAGTGAATAAGTAGAATGTCGTGGATTCGAATTCGCGTCCTATAAACATCTAATAGGTTAAAAGATCCATAATTTAATATTTTTTTAAGTATAAATTAGATGAGTTTAACTAATTTTCTTTATTTAGTAGTCTAATGGTCAAAATTCCATCTCCTTAAAGTAAAGAAGTGAGACATCAGGAGATCGAAATTACACTCTTACAATTGAATGTCTCTGTACAACTATCAATTGAGTTGTCTTAACGAGACTGAGTTTGATTGATATTACTAACGTAAAATAATTTTAATATTCATCCTAAAGTCCAATGGGCCATTCGGCCGCTAATTTTCGACTAGGGTTGAAAATGTATATTTTTTGGCAATTTTCAATCATCTCCTATATATCTAAATCTAAAAAATGTATATTATTATAAAGATGCTGAGTTTCTGTATTTTTGATCTTACAGGAAGGATACATGGTGCCAAGGACCAAATGTGACCCATTACCAAGAAACAAGCTTCTAAGCCCAATTATTTTTCATGAGGGTAGATTAGTCCAAAAACCAACACCTCTTGTTGCACTCTTAACCTTCCTATGGATGCCAATTGGGATCATACTTTCAATCTTAAGGGTCTATCTCAACATACCTTTACCTGAAAAAATTGCTTGGTACAATTATAAGTTACTTGGAATAAGAGTAATTAGAAAAGGTACACCTCCACCACCACCAAGAAATGGACAAAGTGGTGTACTATTTATTTGCAACCATAGAACAGTCTTAGATCCCGTTGTTACAGCAGTTGCATTAGGAAGGAAAATAAGTTGTGTAACTTATAGTATAAGCAAGTTTACCGAAATTATTTCACCTATAAAAGCGGTTGCACTTACAAGGGAAAGAGACAGAGATGCTGCAAATATAAAGAAACTACTCGAAGAAGGTGATTTAGTGATTTGTCCCGAAGGAACGACTTGTAGGGAACCGTTTCTATTGAGGTTTAGTGCTCTTTTTGCTGAGCTAACGGATAGGATTGTCCCGGTCGCGATCAATACAAAACAAAGTATGTTTTATGGGACTTCGGTTCGGGGACACAAACTGTTGGATCCTTATTTTGTGTTCATGAACCCTATGCCGACTTATGAGATCACTTTCTTGAATCAATTGCCTTTGGAGTTGACTTGCAATGGAGGGAAATCTTCAATTGAAGTTGCAAATTATATTCAAAGGGTTCTTGGAGGGACTCTTGGATTTGAATGTACAAGTTTAACAAGGAAGGATAAATATGCTATGCTTGCGGGAACCGACGGAATCGTTGGATCAAAGAAGAAAGATTAAAATTGTGAAAATATCAAAGCCAATCGATTTCAATTTTCTATTCACTATTATAAAAATTGAATTTTAAATAAAAAGTTATAGACAAAAAAAATAGAACGTCTCTAATTCTGTCACTAAAAATTAAAATGACAGAATCAAGGATTAATTTTATTTTGTCTTTAATTATTTTTTTTGAAAATTCATTTTTTTAAATAGTGATTTTTGTCATTTTTCATGATGTTTAATTTTAAAATTCTCACAGTTATCAGAATAATATTAAAAAATTATGTTTGTGCTCCTTAAAATAACAGTAATATGTACATTATTATTATTATATATTAATCTGATGAATACAAAGGGTTTATTGATATCAATTGTAAAATCTAGTACATCTTTGTGATGTTAAAGTTCTACTATATATATATATATGATATGATTTGATTTCTCAGTACTGTGTAAAGCATTAATAGTTATAATGACAAATATAGTACTGATGCAGATGTAACAATGTGGCATATGGGACTGTTACTTATAAGCACAAGTAGTAATTAATTGCACAATATTTTTATTTTTTGCTATTAATTTGAAGATGAGTTTGGTTTGAAGGCTGGCAGTTGGCTTATTGAAGGTGATAATAATATCATGTAATAATGAAATGTCCATATGATTGGTTAACATGATCTGTAAATTACAGCTAGGCAACAATGCACCCAATTTGCTTCAAAATAATAAGATTTTTTTTAATTTAGAGTGTTTTCATTAAATAGAGAGCAAGCTAGAATTGAAATGAATGTGAACATTGAACAGATATAACAGCTAATAGAATCACTTTCATTTTACAAAATGTTCAGAATAAAAAACAAAATCGCACGTCCATGCTGAATATCAAAGCAGACAATACTATATGACAAAAACAACAATAAATAAATATTCACCAAACTTGAAATACAAATGAAACTAACACTGTTACGGAAAAGACTTTTCTAAACACAATATTACAACTGTATTTATGTTACGGTGATAATAACTTGTTTTTGGATTTTTTTTAATTATAAAAAGATATTTCACTATTAACATAGTTAAAAATCATAACGAAATGTGACATGAGCTTATAATGTTTCAACAATTTCTTATTTTATCATCACAAAATAAGATTGTACTTGTATATTATAATGTTTCTTTTAGTCAACTGTAAAATTCAATCATTTCATTATGATTCGTCCTATCAATTGGAGTGAAAAGTGAAAAGTGATATATATATATATATATATATATATATATATATATATATATATATATATATATATATATATATATATATATATATATATATATATATGCGTTAAAATTGATTTTAACAATACTCCATAGATAACATTTTCTTCCCAAAGCGCGGCTATAAGTTCAAAAAAAATTAAAACTATATACTAAATTGAGAAAAAGCGCTACTAAAGATTTACTTTAAAAAGCACGGCTAAAGGTAATACATACGAGAGCGCTTTAAAAATCACTGCTAGAGACCACAATTTAGAAAGCGTTTATTAAAAGCGCTGCTAAATGACGTCTTTAGAAAGCGCTTCACAAAAGCACTGCCATAGGCCATAGATCAGGCAATGAGTTTTCATAAAAAGTGTTGCTAAAGACATTACATAAAAAGGCGCTTCAAAAAGTGCTGCCTTATGTTATTAATTTTTAAATAGTAAAACACGAAAATCGTAAAACTTCTGAAACATTTTCCCCTCCGCCTCTGTTCTCTCTTTCGCACACCGTCACCACTATTTCCCCTTTTATTACCCTTCCACTTCCTCCAACATATCATTCATCGTCAGACCCCTATGTGATAACAACAACAACACCGCAACAATCCTTCTTCTTCATCTTTCACCCGCTCCTTCAACGGCTCACCACCTGTTCATCAACCAACAACCAGAGGCGGACAGCAACCAAACACTCCTCTACGAGTAGCTGCCCTCACTTCACACACATCAACCCACAACAACAGACTCATTGTTTGCACGAGCAACTTCACCAATCCCTTTGGGAAAACTTCGACACGTTTCAGTAAACTTCTCATGTTCATTTTCATTTTTTTATGTTTGCCTTTGTTGAATAAGTGAATTTATTGAGTTTGTGGTCTGTGATAATTAAGCATGAGATAAATTGAGATTGTTGTTGTTGTGATAAGTAATTTGTTGAACTTGATATTGATGACATTGTTAGTGTTTTAGTGTTGAAGTTGATAATATTGATGTTTGTGTAAATGATGACATGAGGATGAGATTTGTTTATAGCATGATTCTTGTTGGCATAAGTTTATGAGTTTCTAATATACAAATTAATATGTCTTAGATACCATTTTTGTTTATGTCAAAGTGATAGTGAAGTTGTGATGTTGATTATTGTTTATGAATGAAACATTGAAATTGAGTTAAAAACTTTGAGGATATTATGATGAACATGTCGTATTTAATCAAGGTTTGAAGTTTGGGTTAAATTTGAATAATGAGTTTTGATGAGATACCATGTCATTAGTGGTAAATTGTGTTGCAATGTTGTTGTTGTTGTTATATGGAAGGTTAGTTATCATGGTATTGGTGTTAAATTCGAATAAATTTTTGTTTGTATCATGGTCTTTGTTGGTATGAATTTGTGAATTTATAAATATGGGTTATAACGGATTCTTGATTTAGATGCCATTTTCTTTGAATCGTTTTCAAAAATTTTGATGACATCTTTTGTGTTATATTGTTTGGTTTCAAATGATAATTTTAGTTGTAATATTGGATGCTTTCCCGTTATATTTGAAAAATATTTGAAATGGAATTAGTGAACCTAATTATTTATGTATAGTTACTGTCCAATTTCATCGTCGTTGTTGTATCTCTGATTTCTCTTGTGAAGAGTGAAATTCTGATCATTTCCAAGATCTTATATTGTGTGGTTCTTGAAGTTGTTGACTTATCTACAGGTAATTATTTATTCTTTTGCTATAGTTGCATGAATAATTAGTGTTTTTGTTTATCCTACTTAGTAAAACCATGGATAAAAAATGGATGTCTTCCAATCGATTATCAAAAGAGTATGAGAATGAGGTATTAGAACTCGTTAAGTTTGTTGTTGAACATGCCAAAGACCCCAATCGAATCACATGTCATTGCTTAGGTTGTTGTTATGGGCGTCGGATTGACACACTTGAGTCGGAATCACATTTAAAGAGTCATTGAATTGATCGAAGTTATACATGTTGGATATTACATGGTGAAATAAGTAATAAGAATGTTGAACCGGTGGATAATATGACCTATGCTTTAAACGACAATGGCACATATATATATGATTGTGATTGAATCGAAGAGATTGTAGAAGCACTTGCAGAAGATCTTTGGGATTGTCCCAAAGTGTTTGAGAGGTTGGTAAGTGATGTAGAGAAACTGTTGTATAAAGGTTGCACTAAATTCATAAGATTGTCTGAGGTATTAAAGTTGTACAATTCAAAGGCGAACAATAGATGGTCGGATAAAAGTTTCATAGAGTTATTAGCCCTTATGAAAGATATGCTTATGGATGATAATGTTCTTCCTAATTGAACCTATGAGGCCAAAAAAGTTGTGCTCTATTGGAATGAGCTATGATAAGATACATTTGTGTTCAAATGATTGCGTTTTGTTTTAAAATGAATATGCATAGTCAGACGCATGTTTCATAGTGAAACCAATGCAAAACACCTGACTTGGCATGCATATGAAATAATTATATATGGAAAGTTTAGACATCCAGCAGATTCACCACAGTGGATGAAAATTTATAATGACTATCCTGATTTCGGAGAAGAAGCAAGAAACCTTCACTTGACATTATGTACTGATGGAATGAACCCACATGGTTTTCAAAGTATCTCACATACAACATGGTCTGTAACTATTATAATTTATAACCTACCTCCATGGCTATGTACGAAGTGTAAGTACATGATATTATCTATGTTAATTTCTAAGCCAAAACAACCAGTGAATGACATAGACGTATACTTGACACCTTCAATCGAAGATTTAAAGATTTAGTGGGAGAATGGTGTGGAGGTTTATGATGGATATAGGAAAGAAAATTTCAATTTGAGGGTGATGTTGTTTGGCACAATTAACGACTTTCCAACATACGTAAATTTATCAGGGTATAGAATTAAAGGTTAATGTGTACATCCTATTTGTGAAGAAAAGACATATTGGACGTTGAAGCAACTCGATTTTCAAAAATCCTATAATTCTCGAAAACAGTGAAATCGCCACCTAATTTTATTCGTTCTGAAAAGAACGGGGAAATATAGATAAAACCCCAAAGAAACGGATAAGACGGTCTACGACCAAAAATATGGAATCGGGAGTCGGTTATGTAAAGGGAAGGTATTAGCACCCCTTACATCCATCGTACTCGATGGAACCCATTTAGTTCTACGTGTGTGTGTGTATATTCGCTAATCTCTAAGTTATAAAAGAAAAAGAAACGGAAATTGTTTATTATTATTTTGAGTTTGGCACGGTTTTTGAACCGTGGGCCTACATATTCCCTTGTGCAATGGGAAAGTCAAAACTCTGTAGTTCCTCTTAAAAAGGTTTTAATTGGTTGCATTGATTTTATAAGAAAAATCGTGCGTTTCGACATTTCAAATACTTTGAACTAGGACTTGTTTGTTTGTTTGAAAAGCTTAAGTCCTCGTTCGTATTTGAAATGACTATTGCACACTCTTTATCGGAAAAGAGTTTAATGATCGCATATGAGCGATAAAAAGAGTTTGAATGAGTTGTTTTATTTTTATGTGGGAGACGAGTATCGGACCATAAGCGTTCAACGGCTAACGCCCCAATTACTCGGATGAGTGGACAGAAACATCCGAATCATCTTTTTCTACCCAAAAGTTTTATTAAGAAAAGTGAGGTGAAACATGGTTCACGTTAATTAAATTCGATTGAAGACACCAAGCATACGGTCGATGGTCGATACTGGACTGACTACCATATGCTTGGGAGGAGGGAGAGATAGAAATTTATTTGAGAAATTATTTGAAAAGAGAACCGACGTTGGATCGGGGTTTAGAATCTTAATTGCGAAAGTGTTCGACAGCGTCTTTGAGATGGAATAAGCGGGTTATGATTAACCAAGTATGTGGACTTGATTAACCTCGTGAGGATAGGTGCTCCTATCCCCAACCATGAGACCACGTGCATGGTGATTGGTATATAGACCAATATTATTTTCGGTTATGATCGATTAAAGCAACAAGGGCTTTATCAACTCGTGAGGACGGCCATGCCCATCCCCCACTATGAGACCCTTTAGGAAATTGACATATGAGTCAATCAAAGCAGAATCGAATTGATTTTAATTTTGGTTCGTGTGCAGAGTGTACAATGGTGAATAATTGCTGAATGAATAAATAAACAGGCAAAAATATCATACAATACAATCGGAAATTTAAATAATTATTGGAGATGATTTTTTCCTGTTTGATGAAAAATCGGCTAATAATTTAATCGATAAATCGTCAAACACAAACTATCAGATCCAATAATCATTTAGTACATCGCACAAAAATATTATTTTCGAAAATAAATTAAATGAAAAGATAGGTTCAGAAATAGCCTGGGTGATGCGAGTCTGGGCGTGTCGAAAAGAAATCCATCTGATCCTTGTACGATCGGTCAACGAAATTTTAGCATGTGCTCGCGATCTAGATGCGTCGGATCTTTCTCAAAAATGCCCCAACGGTCAAGATAGTGTACTACCTACCAATTACCTTTACCCTTTTCTCCTTTTTTATAAACAACTTATTTAACCAAAAAGAAAAAATAATGGAAAGAAAATAAATTAAACAAACCAGGGTGGTGACACTTGTCACCACCAGACTTAGACACGAAAATCTAATTTAAATAAAAAAAAGTAAACCAAAAAACTAATTAATAAAAAGAAAACTTAATTAATTAAATTTTTAAACTAAAAGGAGAAATTTAATGGGACAAGGCTGCTCGCTCTCTCACGATCAAATCTCTCTCTTCTCTCTTCTTTCTCTGTCAGAACAAAGTTTCTGAAAACAAATCTCTGAAGGGCTAGTGTTGTTAGGAAAATGATGATGATTAGTGTTAGGTTTTGGCTTTTGTTTTTGATTTGGCTTCTGGTTAGAACCGTATGGCTTTTGGTTTTGGTATGGTGTATTTTTGAACAGATACGTGTTTAGATACTTCACCTTGCTATTTTCTTTTCTGGGTTCCTCGTCTCCTGTGTTGTGTTTTTTTACTGGTCTCCTGAACTGTTGTTATGGTTTATCATCTTTTGAACCGATGTCCCTTTTGGTCTTGGCTTGGTGGCTTTTTAAAAAACGATAAAACAGATAGTATATTTGAGTTTTTGCTTTCTGTCTGAACTGGTATGCTTTGGATTTTTCCTCCTCTCCTCAATCCTTTTTTGGAACTGTGTTTTATAAGAACAGATATATTGAACAGATGCTCTTCTTTAGTCTTGGTTTCCCTAATTGGTATTGGCTTGGGAACTGGTATATCATTGAGCAGATGCTACACAGATGCTACCTTTTGCCTTTTTGAACAGATGCCCTGCTAACCTCTTGGGATTGCTCTCTGTTTGGATATTATGTCCAGTTTTTTGTTCTTGTCTTCTGATTTCTGCCTTAGTTGCCTTCTGATAGTTGCTATAACCTGCTGCTCTGATAGCTAGGCATTTGTCTTATTTGCACCTGTGCTGATAACCATGATCTGGTTTACTTGCTGCCTGTACTGATAATTATGATTTGGTTTACTTGCTGCCTGTACTGATAATTATGATTTGGTTTACTTGCTGCCTGTACTGATAATTATGATTTGGTTTACTTGCTGCTGTGTTAATTTGTCTCTTCTGCCCTGTTGCCTGTTGGGATTCCTTCTTGTGAACTAAAGCATCACTTTATGATTTGCAATTAGGAAAGCCACCCATGATTAATCTTTAGATTATGAGGCATTGAACATGATTACCCTCCGATTCCTTGACACACCCCTAATGATGAGTTTGAAATAGCATGCTCTTTTAATTTCTTCATTTTCTTTGATGTTCAACTGTAACTACTAATAATTCCTTTTTCTTGTATTTTTTCATGTAACCTTATGGTGAAGACGGGGACAAAAGGAAGGCAGCCCGGACGTGGAGCAAAATTCGGAGGGAATAACAAATAGCTCAGACAAAATTTAGAACTTGTAGGATTGAAATCTCTTGTATTTCGTAACAACATTCTAATATTCAGTTTATATTGTATTTTGTAACAAAATTCAGAACTTGGAAATAGAATGTTCGTATCCACTTTAGAGAAAGTGTGTAAACGTCTCTTTGTAAACTGTTAAGTCTTGAATGATAACTTGGACAACTTTGTCAATTGAATGAATAATACTTTCCTTATTCCTTGCCATGGTACTTGTGATAACAAATTCCTCTTTGAAACGAAATTTCGTAGAACAAACGAAATTATTCCATCTTCACTCTTGTATGAAACGAATTACACTTCAAAATTCTAAGCGGAACTAGGATGAAGTTGCTCTTGAATATTTGGAAATGGTATGGAACTTGTAAATTGCATAAACGAAACCGATCCGTGAATTTTGCACAAAAGTCCTTTACTTTACTTGTGAGTCCATAATAACAGCGACAAAGCACCCTCAATAACTCTTGTATAACAATACTCCCACAATTCTCAAAATGAATAGCCCAACCAAAAGCCCAAAACTCACCTTATCGTGAAAACTCAAAAAAACTTTCAAATGACAATTCTTATAGCAACTTGATTAATGAATAAGCGTACACTGAGATAAGCGTCATCTTGATTATACTCCAAGAATTTGAAATATTTGCAATTGTGGCTCTTCTGGTGAAACCATTAATACGTCTCGAGTCATAGGAATCTTTGATAACTGAGTAAACGGCGATGCGAGAGAAGACGGGAACCATCTTGGACTAATCGTCAACACAAACCAAATTTTGCAGCTTAGGGGAAATACAAAAGTTGAGAAAACCTCGGTTCAACCACGGTACACGAATATTTGACAAAACATAGGCTTAAATTAAGCGGGTAAATTTTGGGGTGCGACAGTTGCCCCTATTCAATCATCTTAAACCTGATAAGTGAGAAAAAGCGACAGCTTTCGAACGTTCAAGGTGGAAGAGGATTGAATACTAGAGAACCCCGAAAATTTGCCCGACGCGGGAAATCAATGCCACAACAGAAAACAGATAACAAATCTTGGTTACGGAGCCAAGAAAAATGCTTGAAGAGAAAACTTACTAAGCATTAACGGAATGCTTTAACACAAAAGCTAGGAGATTTTAACAACACTGGGGATAACTGTGTAACCGAAATGACTTTGACAACAATTTTAATGAAAATGCTAATGAGAAGGGAAACGAACTTCTCAAGCGAAAGAGAAGCAATATACTGGAAAATTGACATGACTGAGAACTTAACAAAGAGTTCTCTGAACTAAGGACTACCTGGAGACCTTAAATGAAATTGAAATGACATGATTGAGAACTTAACAAAGAGTTCTCTGAACTAAGGACTACCTGGAGACCTTAAACGAAATTGAAATGACATGATTGAGAACTTAACAAAGAGTTCTCTGAACTAAGGACTACCTGGAGACCTTAAACGAAATTGAAATGACATGATTGAGAACTTAACAAAGAGTTCTCTGAACTAAGGACTACCTGGAGACCTTAAACGAAATTGAAATGACATGATTGAGAACTTAACAAAGAGTTCTCTGATTGACAAGACTGAGAACTTAACAAAGAGTTCTCTGAACTAAGGACTACCTGGAGACCTTAAACAAAATTGAAATGACACGATTGAGAACTTAACAAAGAGTTCCCTGATTGACAAGATTGAGAACTTAACAAAGAGTTCTCTGAACTAAGGACTACCTGGAGACCTTAAACAAAATTGAAATGACACGGTTGAGAACTTAACAAAGAGTTTCCTGATTGACAAGATTGAGAACTTAACAAAGAGTTCTCTGAACTAAGGACTACCTGGAGACCTTAAACAAAATTGAAATGACACGGTTGAGAACTTAACAAAGAGTTCCCTGATTGACAAGATTGAGAACTTAACAAAGAGTTCTCTGAACTAAGGACTACCTAGAGACCTTAAACAAAATTGAAATGACACGGTTGAGAACTTAACAAAGAGTTCTCTGATTGACATGATTGAGAACTTAACAAAGAGTTCTCTGAATAGATGGCTTAGAACAATATCGGAATTGTTGGTGCACAAAAGTGCGAGGAGCCATGGCATGCTGAATGTCTTTGACCGTAACCGAGTTATCCATGAACAATATCGATGGCGCAAGAGCACAATTCCACGGGATAAACAAAACAATATCCAAAGACACTGCGTGATATAGATGTTTATGAAGTCGGTAAATCTTGTTTTCATTTCTGCGATGAGAGATCTTCTTGAACATGTACGGACATGTTGAACAACCACGAGTTGACAAGATCTTCAATTTGTATGAGATAGCTTTACCGTTGATAGAAGAATCAGATTCAGCACCTGTGACTGAAAAACTTCTAGGGTAATGAGCTTTAATTTGCTGACATTGTATGGACAATGCGTTGCATCAAGTGGATATGTAGATCAACGTATGAGTTGGAGAAATATCTTGAGATTGAATAAACATCCCGCCGGGTGGATATTTATTGTTGAGTAGTTGATAACTTCGGGAAATAAGCACGGAAGTTTGATGTAATTTTCTGAGAACAGCTCAGAGAATTATACTGGAAGCCACTGCCAATAGTATTTGTTGAGATGATTCTTGTCTGAAAGAAGTCTTTGAAAATACCAAGAATAATGTTGTAGTAATCCTTTCTGAAGGAGATTCACTTGGGGAGTGAAATAAGCTTCGCTGGGGAAACTTCGTAAGAAAAACGTGTGGAAAGTTCGCTGGGGATTCCCGGTTGAATAATCTTGTTGACATTAGAGTCCGTCTGAAAGAGACAACTGTTTCGTTGGGGAAGAAGTCTCGATTGGAGAAACCATCAGTTGTTGAGATCCCTACAAGTATATAACTTGTACTGGAGAAAAGAGGATAATTTGTCGTCTGAGAACTAATCCTTCAAATTTGATCCTTACGAGGATATCTACGGTTTCAATTGAAAAACCTGCAAAACAGATAGCCGAAGCTAATGCATGGGTATGGTATGCATGATATGATTTTTTCTAATGCAAATGATGCATGATTTCCTGACTGTTGAGAGAAGGAAGATATCACTGGGGAATCCAATTGAACGATCTTGTTGTCATAAGAGTTCACTGGGGATGATCAATCGATTCTCTGGGGAAGAGACTTTATTGGAGAGTTGATACTACTATCAATTGTCTTTCACACAAGCATTCTCCTGGATGTGCTATGTAGTATATGATATGAATGCATGAATGAATGAATGCATGAATATACTGGTTAATGCACTGTCTTATCAAACTGAATCCTCGACACCGTTAGTCCGGAGGATAAAAGAACATGGCACAACAAGATGATTGACCAAGCTCCAAACATTGAATTGCAGCTGGAAAGGCTGCAATGCTAATTCTTGTAGAACGAAGAATAGCAAACTTCGAGTTGATTAGATAAAGATGAGGCGTGCCCGTGCGTGGAATGCTGCATTAGATTTTGCACTTGTAATCTCAATATGCCGATCTGTTAGACTTCTAGAAATCTTTCCGAAAAGGGTGCCCGGCATCATATTCGACGCAATACTTTCGATCATCGATTTCAAAGGGGTATTCGATATGGGAATATCATGCCTCGATAGGAGCTGTGGAGGTGTTTCCGCATCTCAAAATAACCTCCTTAGATTTACCGAATCTTAGAGTGGCAGACTTTGCGTAGATGGACGACATGCCCCAGGATGAACATCGGAGAGACTCTGACGTCTCGAAGTAATTACTTCAGGCTGATTGATTCTTGAACGAACACTTGCTCCAATTAAGAGTGCTTCACCACTATAAAGTAACTGCTTCAGATCAACAACAAGTGAGCGACTAACTTGGTGGAATAAGAGCTTTTGAAGGCTTCCACGCGTCGAAGTAATTATCTCAGATTGATTGGAACCAAACGATTAGTTCGAGATGTCCCAATGTAAACAACCTTAGAGAGATTCCCATGTCTCGAGGTGATTGCTTCAAGTTGACTGAAACATGGAACGACAGTTGTCCCAGGCTAACTGCTCTTTTGAGAAGGACTAACTCAATTGAAGATTGCTCTTTAAGGATTTCCCCCGGATTGGAAGAAATTCGAGGAGCCGAATTTCGATTTGATTGCCCCCAAATTAACAGAATCTTGAGAAAACAACTTGTGATATGCTCAAAGGAGTCCTTAGACGTCCTGCCCCTTGCTACAAATAACTGTTGGCTCAACAGAATAATCAAGTTTTTCTTCTTTGGACAAAGTTAAACTCTTCAATGATGTTCATTATGAGAACTTCTTCAATGTCAAACAAATGTTTTTACATGTAGAAGAATGTTTGTTATGACAAAATAATGCAACATTTATGCGTCTTGAAGTTTTGCATGAAAAACATGACTTTTTGTGAGTGAAACACTTTTGGAGTGCAACATTGAAAATTTTCTTTTTGAAAGATAAGACGAGCGTATGATACCAACACAGATACTTAGCACACACTGTAGGAGTCAGGTAAACGCGATCTCTTCGTTGTACGCTTTTGAATTAATCCATGCTTCAATTAGGACTTTTGAGGGTTGTAACGTGGTCCGGTTCACGGGTTTTTTTTAGAAAAAGGTTTTTTAGGCTCAAAATATTTGGTGCCCGCCCATTCTCCATGATGTTCTTCAGTCCTAAGTTCAACTATCCTGATACGAACACTCATCTCTCGAGAGGCGTTGTGATGGTTGAGGAACCAAATACGAGGTTTCTTGGACAAAGCAGACACCCACCTTTTGTCTTTTGGTGTTTGACCACACGACTTGTTCTTTGTTGAGAATTTTTTGCATTTCGGGATCTTACCTGACTTTTGCCTAAGCGACTTATTACTAAGTTCCGACTTAGCGGGCTCTTTGTCTTTTTCTATTCATCTTTTTTTTGAACAAGTCGTGGATCCATACACAACCTTTGATTTGTTAAAAGTGATGGTGACTGTCTGAGTCCTTAGGTAGATGAGGGATAACTGTTATGGTGTCGTCATATGTTGACCTTTTCTGATGTGCGAGAGATACTCAACATGGTATCATCCTCCTTTGATGCACACTATTGATAGATGGAGGTCAACTGCTGTGGTTTTGACCTTTCTCAACCTTTTGAAGGATAACCATTGTTGTATCCTTTGATGCTTACTCTCTTGATGAGTTCTGAATGCTCGATCGAATTAACTGAACACTACCCGCCCACAGGGTTAAAAATGAAGGTTTTTTTTCGGAAAGAAAAGAAACTCCTACTTCAAGGCTTGAGGGGGTTAACGATGGTTTATCTCCCTTATAACTCCGGTGTTTGGGAATTTGAAACAAGGCCTGTACATCATTAGCAGGGTTCTACTCAAGAACATACATTCAGAGATCTAGCGTTTTTTCAATTATCGTCATCCTCCCTCCAATCTTTGCCTAGGCGAAAGATTCGGTAACGTTGGTATCAAAATGCTCGCAAATCAATTTAAAGAGTGATAACGAATGGATTGAGTGACAACGAATGGATTACTTCAAGACAAACATACTCATTGCATTAAGATAAAAACAAACAAGTTTCTACATGCAAACAAAGTTTAAACAGTTAAACAAGATACACATGAAAATGCAGTAAAGATGTAAAAGATTGTCATCGTTGAGGAGGCCTGGGCTCCGTCTTGACTTGTTGATTCAGATGACTTTCAGTAGTCTTGGCGCTCACTGAGTACAGGGGTGCCATTCACAAACAGAATCCCTCCTTGAATAGCCAAGTATTTCTGGTCGATCAACTGTTGAACTTTGGCTTTGTAGGCGTTGCAGTCCTCTGTTGAGTGGCCTACTGTTCCATCATGGTATCCACATCGCGCGTTATGATCATAACCAAGCGGGAATAAATTTGGTGGATTAAGAAATTTGGGAACCACCAATGAACTTTGAACCCGATATGGCAGAAGTTGACTGTATGTCACTGGAATTGGATCAAGAGGAGCATTCCTTCTTTCCAAATTATTTCGAGGCACAAATTGATTTTGAGGGTTCTGACTCTGAAGTTGAGGAAGATCAGACAAAAGTTGTTGATGCAAAGATTTGAAAGATGGAAATGGAGGATAATGAGTTGGTGTTGCAACCGACTTCCCTTTGCTAGAACTCGAGATATCTTTGCTGAAGGTTACCACCTTTTCTGAAGTGAACATCTGGTCTACTTCATCACTACTCTTCAAAGTCTCAACTTCCTTTTGGCAAGCAATTGTCCCAATGAGTTTTGGAAGTTCCTCAAAATTGCTATGATTAGACCTTGCAAGCAAGATGTCCAAGCTCGATCCATTCTGTTTGAAAAACAGGATCTTATCATCAATTAGCCTTTGAACTGTGCATTTGAAGGCGAAACAAAACTCAGTTTCATGTCCTACAGAGTCAGCATGAAAAGCACATCTAGCTTTCTCATCAAACCATGCTTTTGCAACCCCTGGTACTGGCTTCAGTTCCCTTGGTATCACAACACCACTCTGAACCAAGTAAGGCAAAAGTTGAGAATATGACATCGGGATTGGCTGAATATCCTGTGGAGCATATCGACGATAATGCGGATTAATATGCTGATTTGGATCCTTCTTTGATCGGGGAGCAAGCAATTGCTGTTGTCGAGGAATCTTCGAAGGTGAAGGCCGAGGATAATACTCAGTAGGAGACTTTCGAACTGGAGAGTTTGCCTCGTGCGGATGTCCTTGACTCATGGAGACATCAGATGATAGAGCAGCAACCAAACTTGCGGAGATTGGTGTGGTGTTGCATTCTCTTTTCAGCACAACTTGCAAGAGATCCAAGACCGACTCATCGACTCTTCAAGTGCTTAACCCGCCTTCAAAGTTCGACCACTGAAGCTCGTCTATAGTCCTCTGAGACATCCTTGGAGTTCTGATCGTGCGTCGAGTAGACAGTTTGATATTTTCTGGACAGAAGAGATGAAATGAGCTTTCTGATGAATGTGAAATGCATGCATTAAAGAATGCAATGTAATGTAATGGTAATGCATGTAAGAATGCAACATGACGATAAGAATGCCATATGATGGGGATGCATGTAATAATGCAATGATGGTGATGCATGTAAGAATGCAACGATGGTGATGCATGTAAGAATGCAATGATGATAATGCATGTAAGAATGCGATGTGATAATGCATGTAAGAATGCAATGTGATGCGACACATATTGATGTCACGCGCAAAATCATATGTAAAGCCAAATAGCACAAGGGTTTAAAAGGCCGGTCGGACATGGTTTCGACGTCTACCCAACAATTCCCCAAACAAGGTTGGTTCTTAGGGCTTTTGATACAGCAAACACAAATTCTCGTGCATCGCAAAGATACTTGCAACGCTACCAAGTTTCGGTTTGAGGGAGAGTTACGTATTGACCGAATAGACAAAGCAGGTCTAACGATATAACAAACGTAACCCTCGACCGGGATCTGAACGGGGTGCTCAAAATCATCGATCCCAACTTGGATATACCATTTTCACCGCAAATAAATTTGTGATTAGATGATATAACCAAAAACGTCTCATTTGAGCATTCTTACCGGTTAGGTTTTCCTTAAAGGTCAAAACTAGAGGAAAAATCCCTTCTAACAACACTATTGCCAATGCAAAAATAACTTGCAATCGACAATAATGTCTTCGAAAGAACCTCCCCTAGGTGTGGTCTTCGCACCAACTTGCAAGACATTTCCGTCTAACAAATCAATACTACGCAACCACTCTAATTTATGTGTTCTATAGCCTTGGTAGTGGGCTTTTCCTATAGTCCCATCCATCATTCCCACACAACAATAATATATCAACAAGGTAATAATTAAAGTGATAGGAAATAAACGACTAAAAAAACACACAAATGGAGTGATAAAAGAAAGCGAAAATAAACACACATACGAAGAACCAAACTAGGGTTGACACGCTTAGTCAATTGACTCCCCAGTGAAGTCGCCAACTGAAGCAACTCGATTTTCAAAAATCCTATAATTCTCGAAAACAGTGAAATCGCCACCTAATTTTATTCGTTCTGAAAAGAACGGGGAAATATAGATAAAACCCCAAAGAAACGGATAAGACGGTCTACGACCAAAAATATGGAATCGGGAGTCGGTTATGTAAAGGGAAGGTATTAGCACCCCTTACATCCATCGTACTCGATGGAACCCATTTAGTTCTACGTGTGTGTGTGTATATTCGCTAATCTCTAAGTTATAAAAGAAAAAGAAACGGAAATTGTTTATTATTATTTTGAGTTTGGCACGGTTTTTGAACCGTGGGCCTACATATTCCCTTGTGCAATGGGAAAGTCAAAACTCTGTAGTTCCTCTTAAAAAGGTTTTAATTGGTTGCATTGATTTTATAAGAAAAATCGTGCGTTTCGACATTTCAAATACTTTGAACTAGGACTTGTTTGTTTGTTTGAAAAGCTTAAGTCCTCGTTCGTATTTGAAATGACTATTGCACACTCTTTATCGGAAAAGAGTTTAATGATCGCATATGAGCGATAAAAAGAGTTTGAATGAGTTGTTTTATTTTTATGTGGGAGACGAGTATCGGACCATAAGCGTTCAACGGCTAACGCCCAATTACTCGGATGAGTGGATGAAACATCCGAATCATCTTTTTCTACCCAAAAGTTTTATTAAGAAAAGTGAGGTGAAACATGGTTCACGTTAATTAAATTCGATTGAAGACACCAAGCATACGGTCGAGGGTCGATACTGGACTGACTACCATATGCTTGGGAGGAGGGAGAGATAGAAATTTATTTGAGAAATTATTTGAAAAGAGAACCGACGTTGGATCGGGGTTTAGAATCTTAATTGCGAAAGTGTTCTGACACGCGTGCTGAGATGGAATAGAAGCGGGTTATGATTAACCAAGTATGTGGACTTGATTAACCTCGTGAGGATAGGTGCTCCTATCCCCAACCATGAGACCCTGGTGCATGGTGATTGGTATATAGACCAATATTATTTTCGGGTTATGATCGATTAAAGCAACAAGGGCTTTAACCGAACTCGTGAGGACGGCCATGCCCATCCCCCACTATGAGACCCTTTAGGAAATTGACATATGAGTCAATCAAAGCAGAATCGAATTGATTTTAATTTTGGTTCGTGTGCAGAGTGTACAATGGTGAATAATTGCTGAATGAATAAATAAACAGGCAAAAATATCATACAATACAATCGGAAATTTAAATAATTATTGGAGATGATTTTTTCCTGTTTGATGAAAAATCGGCTAATAATTTAATCGATAAATCGTCAAACACAAACTATCAGATCCAATAATCATTTAGTACATCGCACAAAAATATTATTTTCGAAAATAAATTAAATGAAAAGATAGGTTCAGAAATAGCACAGGTGATGCGAGTGCAGGCGTGTAAAAGAAATCCATCGATCCTTGTACGATCGGTCAACGAAATTTTAGCATGTGCTCGCGATCTAGATCGTCGGATCTTTCTCAAAATGCCCCAACGGTCAAGATAGTGTACTACCTACCAATTACCTTTACCCTTTTCTCCTTTTTTATAAACAACTTATTTAACCAAAAAGAAAAAATAATGGAAAGAAAATAAATTAAACAAACCAGGGTGGTGACACTTGTCACCACCAGACTTAGACACGAAAATCTAATTTAAATAAAAAAAAGTAAACCAAAAAACTAATTAATAAAAAGAAAACTTAATTAATTAAATTTTTAAACTAAAAGGAGAAATTTAATGGGACAAGGCTGCTCGCTCTCTCACGATCAAATCTCTCTCTTCTCTCTTCTTTCTCTGTCAGAACAAAGTTTCTGAAAACAAATCTCTGAAGGGCTAGTGTTGTTAGGAAAATGATGATGATTAGTGTTAGGTTTTGGCTTTTGTTTTTGATTTGGCTTCTGGTTAGAACCGTATGGCTTTTGGTTTTGGTATGGTGTATTTTTGAACAGATACGTGTTTAGATACTTCACCTTGCTATTTTCTTTTCTGGGTTCCTCGTCTCCTGTGTTGTGTTTTTTTACTGGTCTCCTGAACTGTTGTTATGGTTTATCATCTTTTGAACCGATGTCCCTTTTGGTCTTGGCTTGGTGGCTTTTTAAAAAACGATAAAACAGATAGTATATTTGAGTTTTGCTTTTCATGGTATGCTTTGGATTTTTCCTCCTCTCCTCAATCCTTTTTTGGAACTGTGTTTTATAAGAACAGATATATTGAACAGATGCTCTTCTTTAGTCTTGGTTTCCCTAATTGGTATTGGCTTGGGAACTGGTATATCATTGAGCAGATGCTACGCAGATGCTACCTTTTGCCTTTTGAGCGGATGCCTGCTAACCTCTTGGGATTGCTCTCTGTTTGGATATTATGTCCAGTTTTTTGTTCTTGTCTTCTGATTTCTGCCTTAGTTGCCTTCTGATAGTTGCTATAACCTGCTGCTCTGATAGCTAGGCATTTGTCTTATTTGCACCTGTGCTGATAACCATGATCTGGTTTACTTGCTGCCTGTACTGATAATTATGATTTGGTTTACTTGCTGCCTGTACTGATAATTATGATTTGGTTTACTTGCTGCCTGTACTGATAATTATGATTTGGTTTACTTGCTGCTGTGTTAATTTGTCTCTTCTGCCCTGTTGCCTGTTGGGATTCCTTCTTGTGAACTAAAGCATCACTTTATGATTTGCAATTAGGAAAGCCAGCCCATGATTAATCTTTAGATTATGAGGCATTGAACATGATTACCCTCTAACCTGATTCCTTGACACACCCCTAATGATGAGTTTGAAATAGCATGCTCTTTTAATTTCTTCATTTTCTTTGATGTTCAACTGTAACTACTAATAATTCCTTTTTCTTGTATTTTTTCATGTAACCTTATGGTGAAGACGGGGACAAAAGGAAGGCAGCCCGGACGTGGAGCAAAATTCGGAGGGAATAACAAATAGCTCAGACAAAATTTAGAACTTGTAGGATTGGAATCTCTTGTATTTCGTAACAACATTCTAATATTCAGTTTATATTGTATTTTGTAACAAAATTCAGAACTTGGAAATAGAATGTTCGTATCCACTTTAGAGAAAGTGTGTAAACGTCTCTTTGTAAAATTAAGTCTTGAATGATAACTTGGACAACTTTGTCAATTGAATGAATAATACTTTCCTTATTCCTTGCCATGGTACTTGTGATAACAAATTCCTCTTTGAAACGAAATTTCGTAGAACAAACGAAATTATTCCATCTTCACTCTTGTATGAAGCAATTACACTTCAAAATTCTAAGCGGAACTAGGATGAAGTTGCTCTTGAATATTTGGAAATGGTATGGAACTTGTAAATTGCATAAACGAAACCGATGCGTGAATTTTTGCACAAAAGTCCTTTACTTTACTTGTGAGTCCATAATAACGACAAAGCACCCTCAATAACTCTTGTATAACAATACTCCCACAATTCTCAAAATGAATAGCCCAACCAAAAGCCCAAAACTCACCTTATCGTGAAAACTCAAAAAACTTTCAAATGACAATTCTTATAGCAACTTGATTAATGAATAAGCGTACACTGAGATAAGCGTCATCTTGATTATACTCCAAGAATTTGAAATATTTGCAATTGTGGCTCTTCTGGTGAAACCATTAATACGTCTCGAGTCATAGGAATCTTTGATAACTGAGTAAACGGCGATGCGAGAGAAGACGGGAACCATCTTGGACTAATCGTCAACACAAACCAAATTTTGCAGCTTAGGGGAAATACAAAAGTTGAGAAAACCTCGGTTCAACCACGGTACACGAATATTTGACGAAACATAGGCTTAAATTAAGCGGGTAAATTTTGGGGTGCGACAGACGTGATTAGAATTTTTTTCAAAAGAATCTATTTATCGGGTCATAATAGATTCTTAAATTCTAATGATCATTACCGTGGGTGGAGAAAAGCATTCAATGGAAATCTAAAACATGGTAGAGCTCCACCTACATTGACATGTGACCAAATTTTTAAAAAGGTGAAAGATGTGAGTACTCAATTTGGCAAGCCTTTTTCACATACGCTTATCAAATGCGGGTGGAAGAAGAGGTCTTTTTTTAATTTCCATATTGGAAGTCGTTGTATGTAATACATTTTATTATTGTTATGCATATTAAAAAAAAAGTATTTGAAAGTGTTATTGGTACATTACTCAATATACATGGAAATTCTAAGGATGACCTTAAAGCAAGAAAGGACTTGATAATGATGGGAATAAGAAATGAATTAGGACCATTGAAGAAAGAAAAATGAACATATCTATCACATCATGCTTATACTCTATCAAGAAAGGAGTAAATAATATTGTGTAGGCTTCTAAGTGAAGTTAAAGTTCCAGAAGGATACTCTTTAGATATTAGAATACTTGTGTCTATGAAAGACCTCAAGTTAAAGAGTTTAAAGACACGTGATTGTCATATTATAATAGAACATTTTCTATCAATAGGTATACATTCTATTTTTCTAGAAAAGTAAGAAGTGACATACTAAATTATGTTTTTTCTTCAAGTCAATTTGTAGTAAGTTGATCGATCCTGAGATCATACCAATATTGCCAAAAGAAATAGTTATTACTTTGTGTGAGCTGAAAATATATTTTCCTCCATCATTTTTTGACATAATGATACATCTAGTTGTTCATCTTGTGAAAGAGACACAATTCTCACCAATATGTATATCACCAATGTTTTGTATTCATTAGAGTTTTATTAAATTTGATTTCAGTCTCAAAATTGTGTAAATCATTTGAATGTATAGTCTAATTCACACACAATCATTCCCATATATGATATATGAGGTATTTAAAGATGATAGGTTTGGCTGAAGAAGTAAAGGAAGTGTATCAACTAAAGATGGAGGAAAGACACACGTACCAGACCAAATCCACAAACAATGAAAAATGTAAAGACATTAGATCCATCTCAATGTAACTTTTATATTCTTATGATATATATTTGACATTTTAGACTAGGCTATTTATCTAGCCATGGAATGTTACATATTTCTCATTTGTATCCATACATCACTCTTAATAAAAACAAGTGTTTGTGGCATATGTCATTTTTCTAAACATAAGAAAATGTCTTTCAAAACTTGTTTTCTCGTGCTAAATCAAAATATGAACTTTAGTATTTTGATATTTGGCAGCCTCTATCATCCAATTTGTTCATGGTCACTAATACTTTATTACTATTTTAGATGACTATAGTAGGTTCCCTTGGATAATCCTTTAAAATTCTAAAGTTGGAGTATCAAATAATGTGCAAGCCTTTATACAAATGATTAACAAGCAATATAAAGCCAAACCTAAAATTCATTCTATCTATATTCTATGATTCTAAATGTTTATATCATCAAAGATCATATGTAAAAACGTTTTAAAAAAATGGGAGAGTGGGGTGAAAATATCAGCACATTCTTAATGTAAGCCTGACTCTTTTGTATCGGTCCAAACTACCTAAACATTATTGGTTATATGCTCTCAATCATGTTGTTTTTCTAATCAATAGAATTTCCACACCAATACTTCAAAAATAAATTTCCTTATAGACTTCTATATTAAAAATAACCTTACCTAAACTATTTTAAAGTATTTATATGTTTGGTTTATGCCTCAATCCTTCAACCACATAGAACCAAATTAGAAGCCATAGCTAGAAAAACTTATTCCTAGGGTTACAAAGAAGGTTTCAAAGGATGTGTTCTTATTGAACTTAACACTAAATAATTGTTTATCTCAAGACACACATCATTTCTTGAACAAGTTATCCCTTATTATACAATTAATTCATCTTCAACCACCAATTGGAGTCTCTTCCCAACACAAAACTATATTTTTCCAACTACACAAATTTTTGATACAACCCAAAATACCTCACCTGAATTACCTCCTAACACCATACATCTATCACCAACACCTAATTCCAACATTGGCCCTTTACAAATTATCCCTAATGATGATGATGATGATGATGATGATGATGTGATGTTCACATACCAGACATTTTTAAGCCAGATGATACATTTTAAAAACCAAACCATAATATGAACAAGAAATAAACACCATTCATCATACCTTAAAAACTATCTTTTCTATTTAATTACAAATTTACCAAACTTATCATCATCAAGTATTATCTATCCTCTTTCAAATTACATGTATTATTCATCTTTGTCTCCTTCATACAATCATCTTGTCACGCCCATCAATATTCTTCTTGAACCAAAAATACATGTTTAGGAAAGAAAATTGTAATGTTGGAACTAAATAATGCAATATGGATTATGAGCTCTTGAAATAATATGTACTTGTAAAATTGCTGATTCTCCATCCAACATTAAACCAATTGGATATGGATGGAAATTCAAATTTCATGTTGATGGGTCACTTGAAAAATTCAAACTTCATCAGTGGCAAATGGCTACAACCAAGTTGGGGGGTTAGATTACTTTCACAAATATTCTCGTGTGGCAAAGATGACTATAATCAGACTTGTCATTTCTTTAACATCCTTCAACCATTTGATCATCCATCAATCGAACGTAAACAATGATTTCTTTCATGGAGAAATTCAAGAAGATGTTTACATGACCCATACCACCCAGAATTATCTCATCTAAACCCAACCAAGTTTGCAAGCTAATGAAATATTTGTATGGTCTTAGGAAAGCAAGCAAAAAATGGTATTAAAAACTTAAATCTCTTCTTCTTGCACAAAAATTTCATCAAACCAACTTAGAATATTCTTTATTCATCAACAAAACTTATGACACATTCACTTTACTTTTAGCGTATGTTGATGACATCATAATTGCATGAAATTCATTAATTAAATTTGTCAAAGTCAAGTAGGTTCTTCACAACACATTTCAAATCAAGAACCTAGGTTAGTAGAAGTTTTTCTTATGTCATGAAGTAGCTCATTTCAAGCAAGGGATTACTTTATGGCAAAGAAAATATTTCCTAGGCTTAATTTTTTATGCAGGATTACTTGAGTCAAAATTTACCACAAGGCAATGTTTCTCATATGTTGATTAACATGTTGCAGATAAACACAAGGATCTATCTAAAGGAAATGTTTCTTCATTAGCAAGTCAATAATTCATGGCACACTAAAAATAAGTTATTTGTATCAAGGTTCTCTTATGAAGTTGAGTATCAAGCCTTTGAAGCTTTCACTTATAAATTATAATGGCTCTTCATTAACTGAATTTGTCAAAGTCGAGCTGGTTCTTCATAACACATTTCGAATTAAGAACTTAGGTCAATTGGAGTATTTCTTATGTTGTGAAGTAGCTCATTCCAACCAAGGAATCACTTTATGCCAAAGAAAATATTTCCTAGGCTTGATTCTTTATGCAGGATTACTTTGATCAAAATGTACCACAAGGCAATGTTTCTCACATGTTGGTTAATCATGTTGTGGAGAAACACTAAGATCCATATGAAGGAAATGTTTCTTCATTAGCAAGTCATTAATTCATGGCACACTAAAAAGCAATTAATTGTCTTAAGGTCCACTTCTAAAGTTGAATATCAGCCTTTGAAGCTTCTACTTGTAAAATATAATGGCTTGAATATCTACTCAATAATCTCCAAGTCAAATGCTACAAACCTCCTGCCCTTTATTGTGACAACCTCAGCATCATACATATTACAATCATATCTTTCATAAAAGAACAAAGTATCTTGAGATTGATTGCCACATTGCCTGTGAAAAAATTATTGATTGACAAATGTTCTCAAGCCTTCATCTTTCATCTAAAGATCAATTGGTTGAATTCTTCACCAAACCTCTTTTATCTCAAATGCTTAATTTTCTTTTATCTAAGTTGGAGATAATTAACATTATCCTCCAACTTGTCGAAGGATATCACACCATACATAGTTTTTATCATGTACTCCTCCGTAGTGATTTATAAGTAAATTTTACTTTTTAGATTCATTGAATAACTAATGTATTTGATTAATATATATAGATCAAATACATTAATTATTCAATAAATTTAAAAGGTAAAATTTGCTTATAAATCGTTACGGATGGAGAAAATAACAAATTAATTAGAAGAATAATTGACTGTTAGAATTTTGGGTCACAAATGTAACATTTAAGGTGTTGTTGTCATTATTTTAATTAGTTAATGCTTAAAGAGATCTAATTAATATAATATTAAGTTTGTGACTAAACGTATAAATGTCATGAAAGAATCGGTTATTGTGTAGATACCATAAGTCAATATCTAATTTGATCAGGGATCAAACTAGAATATTGAATACTAAGAAATAACGCTAAAGTTATTTATACGGGTTATGGTCCCCATTTGTAGACAACGACAAAATGACTTATTAGGAATTCTCACTTCATCCCCATTAGAGAAGAATTAAGGTGCCTTAAGGAACTCTATAAATTGGAAGATCACATATCCGCAAACCTTCGGTGATTCTCAATGACAAATTCAGGTACGCTTCCATTTTCATTCTTATAATTGTATTCAGATATGAATTTAACAGTCTTATTTAAGATGTTATTCTTGATTTCTATATTGATAGAAATTTTATTGATTAGTTACACGAGAATGTGTTATTCTAAAATAGTCACACAATAACTAACTTAATAACTCAATTTATGTACTTTCTTGTATCATCATTTCAATCTCACACTACAACATTTATGGTCTCTAGCAACATTTTTTTAGTCAACATGTAAAAAATGTTGCCTAAAAAGTATTTCTGGCAACGTTTTCGGCTTGATGTCAATAACTTTTTTGCAACAGCATAAATTATTCCCTAAAAGCACTATGGGGACGATTTTGAAGCGTAAATATGTCATTGTTTTGACAATACTTGATAAATGACCCCTTAGATATTTGTGGGAACGTTTTTGAGGTGTTGTAATTTTCTTACAAAAGACTACTTAAATGTTGCATACAAACTTAACATTTATGAAAATTTTGGCGGTAGTTTTTCCTCAAAACATACACAAATTATTTAATATTTTTTATTTAGTTTAAAAATATTATAACAAAAGTAATTTATTTACATAATATAAAATATAAATTTATGTGTTACATTATAATTTATAATTAATATTATATAAATTTAATTGTATAAAACAAATTAATAATAACAACACTACAATAATATAAATACAATCATAACGCTTCATATTCTAAACTAAAAGTTGTAGAAAATGTAACCATCATAAAAAAATTGAGTCAATCTTCTTTTTAAACATTATATAGTATTTTTTCTATTAAATCTACACATTTCGATTTAACCTAATAATATGCCAAATTATTAGAAACACAACTAGAAAATAAAAAATTAAGCTTTTCATCTAAAAAAGAAAAGAAACCTAAGCCCCAAACCCTTATCGTCAAAAAAAGTGTTCGTTCTCAAACCCTTATCACGACATCAACATGAAAAGCCTCTCCATTCAATATTGATTCAGCTGAGCATGTAGTGAACGATTGGAACTGCGACGGTGACTGAAAAACCATTTTCTTTCTACTCACCACAAAACCTTTTCTAATCTGTAAGTGTTTGTTGATGTTCATCAGTTAATTGATCATTTTGCTTTGTATATTTTCTCTATTATTAAATTTTCATTCAATTCAAGATTTGCGACCAAGATCTAGGACCACACACTAAATCTTCAATTTTGGGAAGAAATGCAAATATACTTGCTTCAAGGGTTAGTTTATTTCCCTTTATCAACTCTCTGTTTCACATATCCTCTGTCTCAGATGATATTTATAATAATTTCTTGAATCTTTTCTTCAAAATGGATCAAATTCATAAGCGGATTTTATCATAGTTAATAAAGATAAAGCACATATTTGGTCATATTTTTCTTTCTTCAAGTGCAGGAAGTTGTGAATTAATGTATTCCTTGATGGTGTTGTAAAAAAATTTGTTGTTGGCACTTTTGAGCTCTGGGATTTGAATTTCAATAGTTTGCCTTTGTATTGATTTAAGATCTCCCCAAACGACTAACTTGTTAATTATATCATGAATTAGTCATTTAGAAGAATATTTTGTAGGTAATTATTTACCTTAGATGCTGTAAGTATTTATTTAGACTTCTTAAATATGTAGTACCTATAGCCATATCCCGTGACAAATTTTGTAGTCTCTTCATCAACTGGTCCATCTTTTCAGGTCGAGTTATGTTATAGATAAATACCTTAGTGGACCTGTGTTCTATTATACTAGTGGTTTAGCAAAAAAATTCTCTCTCTATTTCTTTATCCATGTGATTATGTGGGTGTTTGGTTTAATAGCTACACAAGTGAAGTTGTTTGGGTTGATGATTCCTCTTAAATAGAGTTTGTCACATGAATAAAAAAAGGTATATTTTTTATTTTCTCTCATCTTTAAAAAAAAACACAAGTTTGAGATGTATTTTATATAATGTTGGATATGGTGTCATACTTTATATGTATGAAATAATATCGTGGTTTGATTTTCTCTTAGTTCCTTATATTTTTCTATTGCATAATTAGTATGTTTTTATTTTCCTGTTTTTGCAGCTAATTGATATATTTGGATTTTTCATTTTGTTTTTGTTGTGTAGGTAGTCTAAAATGACTTTGTATACCTAAACTGACTTTTCCATAGCTTTTCACTCCCCCCTTGAGCTTCGTTGAGTACTTCTCTTTTGGAAATTGAATGTAGTGAATTTGTCATAGTTGTTTGAGTACCTTTCGGTTAAACCTCAATTAGATATTTCATCGATTTCAGCCTTGTCTGGGAAAGAAACATATCGTATTATTGACTAGATTTATTGTTGTTATTTACTAGCTTTGTTGTTGTTTTATTTGTAGTTAACGAAGTTGTGTTGAAATTGAAGCCGCTTTTAACTAAGGATAAACTTTTGATTTCTGTTGCTGGAATCAAGTTGAAAGATCTCCAGGTAACAAAATTCATCCATTTTTCTTCTTCATTTATGTGTGTAGAGTATAACTAAGGACAAACTTCATTTATGTTTCATTGATGTTGAATTTTGGATCGGTGATAATTGGTATTAGGACTTAAGAAAGTGTGTTGACAGTAGATAACGTGCTTGAATTGATCTAAAATTTACTCGTAAATAATTATACAATGTTAAATTCTCTTATATTAATTAACTTAAAATATACAACATGAGTATTATGTATAAGTTTTTGATATTTCGATAAAAGATCTATTTTTTGGTATTAAAAAATCAAAAATCTTAAAGACAAACACATCATCGACATTAACTTTTCAACAAGCAAACACATCATCCAATGGATATAAACAAAGCCAACCTTAAATTATCTCTTCCATGAAGTAACATATGTAAAATAGTTTAGCTCATTTATTCTATGTTTGTAACGCATGTTTAGATTAAAAGTTCACCAATTTATTCTATGTTTGGAATTGGAATGCATGTTTAGTGTATATTTAGATTATAAATGAAATTGTTAGAATCACTATGCGTTTGTAAAAGCTACTTTGATATATGTACCATGGTGTTTTTTTCCATCCTTTATATGAGAGAAAGAGTAATGTATAATTTATTTCATTATAGAAAACCAAACATGATAAAGAAGGATTGGGAGGAGTTACCTCCACACAATCAAGGTTATAAAGACGGTGTAAATTACTTTTTGGATATTGCATTCACAAAAGGAATGGTTGAAGAAGAAGAGATTGTGTGTCCTTGTGTTGTATGTTGCAATGATAGTTGGGAAGTAAGAGATGTAGTGTATGACCACTTATGTAGTAAAGGATTTGTAAAGGGATACACTGAATGGATTTATCATGGTGAAGATGAGAGCCTTATAGATCTTGATGGTGATAGTGATGATGAAACATCATCTCATGATGATATCTATGGCTTGCTATTTGAGACATTTAAAGATGTGGCTGAAGGAGGCGGAGTACATGAAGGGATAAATGAAGATGCAAAGAAATTTTATAAACTAGTTGATGATGAAAATCAAGAGTTGTATCCTGGTTGTGAAAATGATTTCATGTATTATTTACATATTGGTAGCAAACATATGATATCATATTCTTGTGTTGATTACTTTATAGAAACATCCCAAAGAAAAACTCGTGGGAAAACTTTGTGCAAAAAGATTCATGCAAGAACTTTGGAAGAGAGAGTAGAAGTGACCTTTAATGAGGATTTTTAGCCAATTGGTCCTAGTGAAAAAGTAGTATCTGAATTGAGCCTCTTCTTGGGAACATTGGCTAGGAACTCAACATTTTGTCCTCTATGTTACACCTATTGGTCAGGAATGCCAGATGATAATAAAAACCGTTTCTGGAGATATACTAATGTATGTTTTTATCTATGAATTTGAAAGTCTAATTATTAAAAAAAAAGTGTTTTATTTCTTGATCTTGTCTTATCTTATAATTTTTGTAGCGGAAGTTTATCTTGCCGGTTGAAGCACGAGATTGGATTGAGACCACTGTTAGAGAGGCATGGAGAAGATATAAGCACAAAATTAAGAAGAACCATTTTTTGAAGTATTCCAACATGACAGAGAGACTCAAAAATCGTCCGCCAAAGGTGCCAATAGCACATTTTAAGAGTCTTTGTGCTTATTGGAGTAAGGAAACTATACAAGTAAGATTAATATTATTTTTTTGTATGTGTGTGAATTTACACCTTTCTATGTATGCCATAATCAAGTAATATTTATTATAATAATTCTGTCAAATTTAAATGTAGGCAATCAGTAAAAATAACACTAGAAATAGAGCTCAACTAAAGTGGATGCATCGAATGGGTCCCAAAAACTTTGCCTTGACTCGTGAAAAAGTGGTAACTTTCTTTTGTTCTCAATAAAGTATTCGTGAAAAACTTTTCTTTGACTCGTGAATAGGAATTTTAATTCACATGCTTTGTTATGGGGTTATTTTGATTTGTGCAGTGTGAAAAGGGAAAAAGAGAGCTCACTCAATCAAAAATGTTTGTTGAAACTCGAAAAGGAAATAAAGGAAAGGAATTGGATGTAGAAACTGGAAAAGTAATTGTATGTAACATTGTTTATATAATATGTTTGCATAATATAACCGACCAACATTGTCTATAATAGTAGTTAATACTATTTTTTTGTAATTTATGCTAGTCCCAACTTCAAGAAATGGTTGAAAAGGAGGAAAGTGATACAAAAGCTTTTAAAGTTTTTTTTGGAAAGGAGTGTCCAGGCAGGGTACGCTGTTATGGGAGAAACATAACTAAAACTTCCTTAAAGCGAAAGGCAGAGATTAATGCTTTGAAATAAGCCCACAGTGAAGAGGTCTCTACATTAAGGGACGAGTTTCAAGATAAGATTGATAGATTGCAAAATGCTTTTAAGACCGTAATACAACAATGCAATCCTCAAATTAATATGGAGTCAATCGAAGATTTGTTAGGATTATCTCATGGAGATGCTAACAGTTCCCCAAAGGATATAAGACCGCAAATGCATTCATCTACATCAACTCATGCTCCATGTCATGGAAAGGTAACCATATATACCAATATTATTGATTTATATTATTCTAATTATGTTATAGTATCAAAATGGTTGTTAATGTATGCAAAAAGTTGCAAGTAGTGACAACACCTAGAATATAAGTAAGTGGTTGAAATTGTGTGACAACACCTAGACATATAGACATAAAGTAAAACATATAGTATTTTTTATGAATATTCTTGGTATGAGAAGATAAGTAAAGTAATATAAAGCCCACCCATGACATGAGATGTGTAGAATATAAACAATGTGTTTTGCTCATTGTTTTTGTTTTTATTTGTGCGAGGTTTAATTCTTGTTGATGTCTTAATTGTCCTTTGGACCAAAAATATTTATGGTTGATGTGTTTTGTTTTATTTTCTTATGCAGCAATGTATCAATGAAGATGTTGAAAAGGACGATATAAATGATGAAATTCAAGAGGACGACATAAATGATAAAATTCAAGAGGACGACGTAGATGACGAATTTCAAGAGGACAACATAGATCTAGATGATGAATTTCAAGAGGACAATATAGATGGTGAATTTCAAGAGGACGACGTAGATGAAGAATTTATGGAGGATGACATATCTAATGAATTTCAAGAGGACGATCTGGATGATTTACTCCTAGAAGACAAACTTAAATGAGTTGGATGATGTCTTTTTTTTGGCTTGTAGTTGAAAGCATTAAACTTGAAATATGTGTTTTGTTCTTTTGTTGAACTATGTTTTTAGTTATTTTACTAGGGTCATACTTCAGAGTATTAAAAATAATGTTACGTTAGGCATTTTGTGTACTCGATACTATCTTAAATTAAAGTTTGAACTCGATTTTATTATAATACAACTTTTATGGATGTATGGTTTAAGTTATATGATCAATATTATTTTTGAAGCCAGTCATTATCGACTATATTATTTTGATAATAATTGCAAAATTGTATATTTTATGTGGACACTATAAAACAACAACCTATAAGCTATGGCTACACTTCAAAAACGATCTTCCTGATTCATGTTTAAGGCAACGATTGTTAATTGTAGCCGCATTTGACAACTCTTAAAAAACGTCGTCTCAGAAGCCGCAAATCGTCCCCTATTCCTTTTGTATAGGCGACATATTTCAAAAGCGTGCCCAAAAAACATTAAAAAAAACGTCGCCTCAAACAATAGGCAACGCTCGCACAGGAGACGCCTAGAAAACGTCCCCAATTATTTTAGGCAATGATTTTCAGAGTTCTGACAACGTTTTTCACTTGTTGCTGGAGAACCTAAATGTTGTAGTGTCAATTAATAAAGAACTTCATTTTTCCATAATATCTACTTAATATAAATCTAAGGTTTTCATGATGACAACCCTAAACAAAACTCATAACTTTATGTCTATGTGACAATCTCAGAAAGTTTCTCAATCTAAACCAATTTTTTCTATTTTTCCACATATTTGCACAAATCCATCATACGTCTCTACAAATATACACTATATTGCTCAAGAACTTTTATGTTCTTCTACATCTCTTCTTATTCAGGTGATATTTTTTTTCTTATATAGCATTATTCATGAAATCTACCACTTTTTTTAATTTTTTTTGATACTTTTAATTCAATTTTTGTTATTTTTTAAAATATATTTTCCTTATTCATGGAAGCTAATTTATAATTTCTATTTTTTATACTAGAAAAAAATCACAATGAGTTCGTGTCATATTTTTTTAATGATCTCACCAATATTACATAAAACACCACAATCAGAATTAGTGTTATAATTTAAACATAACTAATCAAAAAAATTAATTTAAATAAGTTACTTAAAAAATAGGTTTTACAGGTTAGTCATCTAACTATTTAATCTTATATTTAATAACTCTTTTATATATAAAATATATCACATTTTTTTGGTTACATGTGATTGATTTTTTCCAATACAATAGTGAAACTATTTTAAAAATATATCACAATATGTCTTCTATATATTGATTAAACATATTTTAAAGGTGTGCAGATGATAATGGTGGTTGCAATTATCAGAGAAAAAATATAGAAGAATTCAGAGTGAAGACAAGTGAGATTTTAAAAGTTATTATTTGAGAGTTTTAAACACAAATATTTTATAGATTGCCCTAGATATCATTATTGCTTATGATAATATTTTATTTAATTATTAAATATTATCAAAATTGTTGTTGATTAAGTTTATACAATAAAAATATATGATATGTTATTCATTTTATGAGTATATTTAAAGTATTAATTACTAAAATTATTATTTTGAACTACTATTCCACCAAAATATTGGTTTAGTTAATAAATTATACATGCATTTTTTAAAATTAATCTATCATTCAAATTTTGAAATAATTTTTTCATATTACTCAATATTTTCGTAAGTATGACCGTTAATTTTCTTTAAAAATAAACTATATTCATTAAATTATAAATTGTATTAATAAATAAAATAATCAATTAAAAATTTTATTGAGTGTTATTCTATTAAAAATTATTGTTTGTATATTTTTGTCATAAAAATGTTATGGATCTTTTCCGCCTTTTAAAGAAATTTTTAGGTGTTATTCTTTTATTACTAAATGTCAATTTTAAAAAGTAACTTATTTTTGCATTAAACTAATCTTTAAGAAGTTAAGAGTTATATATTTAACGATGTTATATTTTTATAACTTATATTTGTGCATGAGTGTTATAAAAAAATTATATTTATGTTATTTTTAAATATAATAATATTTTGTAGATTTTTATTGAAGAAAAAATATTATTTTTCATTAAATATATTTTAATATTTGCAATAAATCAATTATTTTGCTTGAGTTTAACCTGGTAATATTAATATATATAATGTTATTATTTATTTCATTGTACTTATCTTATTTCTAACAATGACCATTCGTTTTTTAAGAAAATAAAAAAAATCAACTTATTACTTGTATCATTTATAAATATAATTAATAAATTAATCGTTTATAACTTTATAAGATTGATGTTATACAAAAAAAATAATTATTGTTGTATGTTTGGCTTATTAATTATATTATGAAAATTTATATTTTACTTATTCATTAAAAAATATTCTTTGATGAATACCTAATATAAAAAATAATTAATATTTTATTTTTATTTATAAAAGTGAAAATTATTTGAACAATATCTATAAATTCAACAATCTATTAGTTTATAATTTTTTATAACAAGCCAATTAAGTTAAGATTTAGAAATGTTTTTCAAAAGAAAAAATAATTAGGACTTATGAAATATTAATATTATATTTTATTTTATGTCTTATTTTATTAATAATATAGTAATTCCTAATTATTTTAAAATATCATTACTAATTAAAATATTAATTTAAAATGTTATACTTATAATTTTTCAATTAAGTATCCTAATTAATATTTTTAATCAAAGATTAATTTCATGTTTTAATTAAAGAAAATTAATAAATTTCTACTTTACAACTAAATTTATAATTACATAATATTTTACCACTATAGAGAGACACGTGTAACTATTGAATATATACGAAGATAAATATTTAATAACAATAACTTAGACAAAAATAGTATGATAAATGAAAAACATAAAAAAGACAATGCATATATATATATTTTTTATTTGACATTGTAAATGATATTCAAGTAGTATAAATATTCTTTTGATTAATAATATGTGACATAACTTAAAAGTTTTTTTGGGAATAATATTATTCTTTTTTTCTCCAAAAAAATTATTATATTAATTTGTTTTGTAAAATTTCCAATTTTCATTCACCAAATATTATCATTTAAAAAATATTTGTTTTTAATATAAATTATTATTAAATATAATTAAATAGCTATAATTGAAAACGTATTTGTTTATTAAATTGTATTTATCAAAATTAATAATTTAAAATAAAAGTTTTATTTAATATTTTAATAAAACTCGTGCAACACACGGGTAATTGACCTATTCCACTCTTAATTTGAGATGGAGACAATCAACAATTTTACTGAATCCGTAACGATTTATAGGTAAAGTTAACTATTTTATATATTTTATAATTAATATATATAATTTATATATGAATAAATATATTAATTATTAAATGTAAAAAAAATATCAATCTTCCTTATAAATTATAAATCGTTAAAGAGATAGAAACAGATTGTTAATGCCACTGATCCAAATTCCTTCTTATAAATCGTTAAAGAGATAGAAACAGATTGTTAATGCCACTGATCCAAATTCCTTTTTCGAGCAAAACCTAACATGGCGGGTGCCATTGATGGATGATATATAATTATGTTTGATTAAATAAGGCACGTGGTCCATGCATTCATAAATATATGGGAAGAATTTGGGCCATATCAGCCAACTTCTTTAAGATTATTATTGAATAAGCATGTGGATGTGTCAGGTTTTTTATCTCAGAAAGTTTATTTCATATATATACGATATAGTTGTGGTACATAGTTTTTAGTCATTTAGTCTCCTTTGCTGGATGCTATAACTAGGATTGCCCATTCCTTAGTTACGCAACATTCGGAGGCTATTAAATGCAATTTTCGTAGATTTTTTAACCCACCTCACTAGTGCATCATGTGAATTTCTACTAATGCATCTAAAAATCGAAAATATATTTTTGATTCGCACTTTATTTCAAGTAAATTTTTTTGAAAAAGTTTGGTGTAAATCGGAAATATATTTCCGGTTACAAACCGAAAGTATATCTTCGGTTCCTTGATGTATTTAAAGGCGCCAGAACCTTTCCCCTTCCCATAACAACAAATTTTTTAAAAACCAAATCAAAACTCTCTCAATCACTCTTTTCTACCCTTTCTCTCAAACTCAATTTTTTTCTTAAACAATCAACACAAACCACCAAGCATTGGATAAATACGAATCAAACAAGCAACAACCATCTACAATCAATCAAGTAAGTGATTTAAGAAATTTTTACAGTTTATGTAATTTCTATTAAAATTATTGAAATAGAGTTTTAAATGTGTAGTTTTATGTAGTTTATATCATTAGGAGTAATTAGAACACTATTGGTAAACTGTTTTTGACGATCAATCCTTGTTTTTCGACGTATTTGGGATTTTGGGGTGGGGTTGTACGCAACTCTGTCTCGCAGAAGAAACCAGAGGTTTATTTCCGGTTTCTGGGCAAACACAAAACTGGATGTTTATTTCTGGTTTCTTGTTGTATTGTTTTTTTTCTTTTTTTCCTCTATAAGCCATACGCTAACGTTTCGTTCTTACTTGTACAGGAGATATGTCTGATAGAGCGTCACGTTTGAGGTATGGTCGGGTTGCACAACATGCTTATGTGCGGAGAGAGAGGACTTGGGCTACACAGGTTCCTTTGACATCCGGACAGGTTATGTCGGATGCATGTTCTTCTGGTTCCGATTCTACCCCTTCTACTTCTTCCTCCCGTAGAAGACGGGAGTCTCTAGTCCATCCATTTTCGCCTCCGTCCTTCCGCATACGCACAGCCTCACCACCACCGATTTTTGAGACAAGAACCTCATCTACCTCACACGCGGGGCCATCTGAGGTAAGATCTGATGCTACACCCCTAGTACCTGAGGTACCAGTGCCACCTGAGGCACCGGTAGACCTAGAGACACCGGTGTCAGCAGAGGCACCAATGTCAACAGAGGCACCAACGGTAGATGTAACATCCCGATTATAATAGCTAATTATTAATTATATATATATATATATATATATATATATATATATATATATATATGTGATAATTAATTTGATTGGATGATTTAAATGAAAATTGAATTATTTGAATATGTGTGTTATTTAAATAATTGAGTAGAATTGTGGTTATTTGGTATTGGGCCTAAAATTATGAATAGAAGTAATGAAGAGGTGTTAAGTATTAAGCCCAATAAGACAATCCTGGTTAGTAAAGGGTTAGAAGGAAATCATAATTAGAATTGTCATTTGGTGAAAGAAGAGAAAGAGAAAAAAAGAGAAGAGAAGAGGAAAAAGAGAAAAAGTGAAGAGGAAACCCTCGAAGAGGAATCTTCAAGAGGTAACGGGAGAATTCATGTTATTATTTACTTGTATGTTGTTGGATATAGATTAGTAACATGCTAGGTTGTTTAATTTCAATTTCTAAGAATCTTTGAATGTTAGGGTTTGAAGAAGAATTGTGTTTTTCAACTTAGAATGTTGACCCATGACTAGTAACATGTTAAGATACCCTTTAATGATGTTATTTGGCTGTTTGGAATGGGTTTTGTGTGGTAATTTTTGGGAGAAAGAAGCTGGTTCGTAATAGAAAAATTGTTGTTTTGCAGACCGGGCTTAGCGCCATCAGGACTGGGCTTAGCGCGAAATGTTTTGTAAGATTGGATTTGTCTGTTCATGAAAGGGCGCTTAGCGCGATAGGTCGGGCTTAGCGTGACCTGGAATAAAAATATTATTTTTAGGATCTTTTGACGTGAAATCTCATATGATTATATTTATGGTAGTATTTTCATATATGTGATTGATTGATCTGATTAAAATTAAATGTATCTTGGATTGGTTTGAATACTATTTCAATGTATGCTAGATTACTTGAGTATTGTATGTGCGAATCTTATTTGATGGAATATTGTGAATAACATTGATGGAATGATATGCTATATGCTATTTGCTATGTGTGGTGATATGTATATGCTACATTTAATGCTTGTTGTTGTTGGAACATGATGTTGTGCAAATGGTGGATAATTCACATGAGTTGAACTATGGTGATATGCTTGGGTAATTGAGGTTGGTGGATAATCTTGATTTGCATATGATGTTGTTGAATTGCACTTGCATACATGGTTGAACTTGAAAATTGAGGTGGTGAAACTTTGGGTTCACAATTGGCTCGATCCTTGAATGGATAAGTAGCGGTGAAACTTTGGGTTCACATTTGGCTCGATCCTTGAATGGATAAGTAGCGGTGAAACTTTGGGTTCACATTTGGCTCGATCCTTGAATGGATAAGTAGCGTAGCTTGGGTTTTGTCCGGATTGGAAGTGTGACTTTGATTCTAAGATAAAGAATCGAAAGCGAGGTGAACGAATTGTTCTCAATGATACCACATGCATATTGAGTCACATTGCATTGTTGTCTCATGAGTCATTGATGAATAGGTATTAAGTGTATTGGAATCAGGGACGGACCCAGGATATTTATATTGTGGGGGCAAAATAAATTCACATTCAAAAATAATTTGATGTATATTATTCTAAAAAAAATGCTTTATGTTTTGAATTTCTGATTAAATTAAATAAATTAATATTAAAGAAGATTAATCATTCATATTACTAATTTTTTCTCTTTCATTCATAATTTTTAAATATAACTTTTGAAAAAAAATTGCTTATGAATTTAGTTATTAGCAAGTGAAGTATTAAAAATATAAGATAAAATAGCTACAGAATTAGATGCATTATAACGTAGTGGCGTACTTTACCTCAGTTACATCGGGTCGTGTCACCCTTCTCCAGTAAGTCGTAAACTTCTCTTGCTTAGGCAAGCCGTCAGTTATCTTACTTGTGTTTGCCTTACATTTTCAAGTATTTGAGTATCCATACTTGGTGTGTGGTAATTCAGATATTTGCAACTCTTAAAGAATAATACCCCACCTTTGGCCTGAGGGATATTATAGTTCTTTCGCTTTTGCAAGCACCTTCGTAAAGCCCAACATGGTGGAAATCTCTGGTAGAGTCTGCTTCAGTCAGTCTCTTTACCCTATAAGTGCATCTTTGTACAGATGCTTCTTTTCCTCTGTAAGTCGTAGACTTTCCTTGCTTATGCAAGTCGTTGGTTATGTTACCCGTGTTTGTCTCGCCGTTAGAGTGTGGGTAAGAGTCGGTATTCAACCTTTCTTGCTTTTCAAGTATTTGAGTATCCATACTTGGTGTGTGGTAATTCAGATAATTGCCACTCTTGAAGAATTATACCCCGCCTTTGGCCTGAGGGATATTATAGTTCTTGTGTCGTTGCATGCACCTTTTTAAATCCCAACATGGTGGCAATCATTTTTAGAGTATTCTCGATCGGTCTCGTTCCCTCGTAAGTTCATCTTTGTACAGATGTTTCTAATCTCTAGTGAGTTCATCTTTGTACAGATGTTTCTCTTCCCCTTGTGAGTTCGTCTTCTCCTGACGTCCTCTTCCCTTGTGAGTTCACCGTGCTCAAGTGTGCCCGTTTGCTTAGATCTGCGAAGTTAACTAGCTCTTCGTGCCGAGGGTCTATGTCTGGAGGTTTCGTCTTCCTCCTGTTGAGTTCTCGTTTGGTTGGTCTGCGAAGTTGCTTATCAATAAGCACTTTGTGCCGAAGATCTATGATTGAAGATCATCTTGGTATAGATGTTTTCTTCCTTTAGAGTCCGTCTTGGTATAGATGTTCTCTTTCTTAGAGTTCGCTTTAGTTTAAGTGCCCTCTTTCTTGAAGATCGTCTTGGTACAAATGTTTTCTTCCTTTAGAGTCCGTCTTGGTATAGATGTTCTCTTTCTTAGAGTTCGCTTTGGTTTAAGCGCCCTCTTTCTTGAAGATCGTCTTGGTATAGATGTTTTCTTCCTTGCGAGTTCATCTTGGTATAGATGTTCTCTTTCTTAGAGTTTGCTTTGGTTTAAATGTCCTCTTTCTTGAAGACCGTCTTGGTATAGATGTTTTCTTCCTTGTGAGTTCGTCTTGGTATAGATGTACTCTTTCTTGAGTTCGCTTTGGTATAAGTGTACTCCCTTCATCATTGCCACAGTAAATTTGTCTTGGTATAGTTTGTTCTCCCTTTACCATCTCGGGTGGGTCGCTTCAATGCAAGTGTTTTCGTGTGTGGAATGCCCGAGTTCACATGTATAAGTTTTCCCTCTTTATATCTCTCTGTGTCATCTTTGATGGGTCATGTCAGTACAAATGTTCTCGTGAGCGAAATGTCCGAGTTCGTTTGTACAAATTTGTCCCCTTTATTTCTCATCCTCACTGAGTCGCTCTTTTATGGGTGTCCTCTCTTCATCATCCCTGGTGGATCGCTTCAATACAAGTGTTCTCGTGTGCGGAATGCCCGAGTTTGTTGGTATAAGTGTGCCATCCTTATGTCTCTCTAGTGTATATGTTCAAGAAGAAAATCCAAAATACAATAATGTCCGCTCGCCTTCAAAGCGCGAATTTTATGGTTCATTTAAGTATTCAATCATCTTCTACTTTGAGTGTTCGAAAGGCTTGCGCCAATCTCACCCCCCGGTCGAAGAAGATTGAATAGGAGCAGCTGTTGCACCCCAAAATTCGCCCTCTTCATTTTTTAATATATAGTTGGCTTACACTTGATCAATAGGTGCATTTCATATATATCATTCATGCATTAACCATGGGTTCGAGATTTTCTAATCATATGAACCTGTACAATTCAGAAGAAGCGTTTGATTCATAGAGGTTGAATATCTAAGGTTTTGTTATTTCAAGTGTCATCTTAATATGCAAGATGTATGTATCCGAAAGATTCTGATTATTGTCATACCCCAATTTTTGACCTAATATACCACCTTACATATTGCATCACTAACAGTTTCAGAATAGAATAGATCGTGTGTGGTTTCTAAAAGTCAAAATCAGGGTTTCTTCAAAATTTCATTTGTTCAAGGTGTGATCAATTAGGGTTTGAGTTTCCACTCACCTAAAGTGATCTATCTTAATCAATCATCAACATTTGATCTTCAGATTCCCAACTTTTTCTCATGATCTATCATGAATCGACCAATTAGGGTTTTTATCGAGGATAGTGAATCATTGACTTTCTGCTCAATGAATGACCTATTTTATTGGAGATTGATCTTAACATCTTCAATGCAACATCTTGACCTAATTTCTTGATTCAAAACATCGCAAAAGTCCATGTTTCTTCATCAGACAAATTCTGAATCGTCTAATAAAAATTCATCTGCTCTGAAAAGTCAAACTTTGACTTTTGGTCAACTTTTTCAAGACCAAACTTTTTCCATCATAAAAACATTTCAAATGATCCATCATGATCATAAAAAATCAAGAAATGTGTAAAAGTCAACAAAAAGTCAAGATTTGAAAATTTTGGTTTTTCATCACTTTCATGGCCATTTTTCACCTAGATCCATTTGGATTCAGAAAAAACTCAAAGCATGAAAGTTGTAGCCCCTGTTACAAGCTTTCCAAAATGTCCAAGAACTTGCAAAAACATTTTTTCTAGCTATACTTTTGATTTTGAAACATAGAGCTCCAAAACCATTGAATTTCAAGTTCATACTTCAAAATTACAAGTCATTTTTTGCAATTTCTCCTTCTAGAAGCCTTGTCATCACTTAGAGGTGTATTATAACTGATAAATATCAGTTGTGAATGATTGAGAGAGGATTGGATCAAGGAGAAAAACTTAACCATGGTTAAGAAAGTTACTTTTGCATTAAATGCAAAAGATTCTATTTTACCTTTTAACCAAGTTGCAAGTTTCCTTCAATGATATCTTTGCCAAATCATTCAGAATTCTTGGCCTATAAATAGAGGTCATTTCCTCATTTCCAAACTACACCAAAGCTATTATAATCAAGCTTTCACTCTTCCTTTCTTGAAATTCAAGTTTCTAAGTCATAAGAGAGAATTTTACAAATCTCCAAATCTTGCAAAATTTGAGTGAACTTAAGTTTCTAACATGTTCTAAATATCATTTAGAAGTATTTTAAAACTTAAAAGCAACACAAGAAGTGATCAAAATCATAAACATAACCAAAAAACCAAAACTTGCAAAACAATGCCTTAACTTGCCATCTCTTAATTTGCTCGTGCTAACTTTGATTTATCACTTCAAACACCTTCCATATACTTCATAGAAGTAATCGGATCATCATCAACGACTGTAACAACTCTAAACCGAAATCAAAACTCACTTTAAGTGGCTGCAAGTTGACTTGGTCAGAGAGTTCTAGCCATCCTCAGGACAAACTAAGGGTAGGAACACATTCAGGGAGGTTCAAGGAAGCTAAAGCAATCCTTACTTTGCACCTGGAAGTTGTAGAACTCGAACTGGTTTTTCATACCAAGAGGTAAGTTTTTCAAACTTTGAATCCTCAATTCATGCACTTGTAGCTTTAAAATTGAAAAGCAAAATGTAGACATTCAATCACTAATGCTATCTGGGTTGTTAATTAGAACTAAAAACAACTGAGTTTCAAGAATTAACAATTTTTTTAGTTAGGGTTCAAATTGGGATTGTTAAAATTCGTGATAATCTTTGATTAATAATAACAACAAAACACATATTCATAATCGTGGCAAAAATCTAGATGAAATAGCATTTTACACTTTTAAAATTGATCAAGATTTGAGGAAACTTGAAATTCCCATGGGTATGGAGTTTTTTGCGCGGTTACAGTGGAGAAGAAGAAGAAGGAGTTCAAAAATTCAATTTCTGACTTTGGATTTAAAATATATATTTGTGGTTTAAGTTAAATCAACGGATGTATTATCGCCCCAGCGGTTGCCAACATGCTTTTCATGTTTTCTTTGCCTTGCCTATGGTCCAGGGTTCGAATCCCCCTAAGACCATTTTTTCACTTTCCTTCATTTTTTAAACATTTCAAAGACTTGTTTTTAAATATAATTAATTGGAAGCGTGTAAATAATAAGACAAGCACTTGACTCAGTGGTAAAGCTTTTCAATTCAAAGCCAAAGGTCATGGGTTCAAACCTCCTTGAGGCCAAAAACAAATTTTTACCACTTGTTTTCTTCACCTTTTCTATCAAACTTCAACATTTTCAAAAACCAATCAAAACTTCTCATTTTGAGATTATTTTTTGCATACTTGTCATTTAATATACCTATTTTATGATTATGTCAAAAAAATCCAAAAATATTTTCTTTTGATTATATTTTTATTAAGTCGAAAATGAGACATTTTAAGTACTTTTAAGTACTTTTTCAAAGATGTTTTCTTTCAAACTTTCAAAACTTAAATCTTTTCAAAACTTTCTTGTGAATATACTTCACTTTTCAAAACCTTTTCAAAACTTTTCATCAAACTTACACACCTTTTTTTCCATGATCGATCCGATTTGAAGATAAAACCGAATCAGTTTTTTCCTCGAATTTCTTAATTGATCATGGGCCTCCCTCACGGTGTAAGTCCCAATCCTTTTATGTACATATTCAATTTTTCTTGTACATATACAATCATATTTGTAAATATTCAAGCATAAATAAACTTCTTTCGTTTGTTTTCATTCGCTTGTTTATACACCAATTCCATTGGTATTAAGAGAAGAATTATTCCCGGTGAAACTTCTCTTAAATCAATGGGCCTCCCTCACGGTGTAAGTCCCAATCCTTTTATGTACATATTCAATTTTTCTTGTACATATACAATCATCTTTGTAAATATTCAAGCATAAATAAACTTCTTTCGTTTGTTTTCATCCGCTTGTTTATACACCAATTCCATTGGTATTAAGAGAAGAATTATTCCCGGTGAAACTCCTCTTAAATCTATGGGCCTCCCTTATGGTGTAAGTCTCAACCTTCCTATGTACATATTCATTTCCTTGTACATAAACACCCCTTCGTGTACATATTCATTCCCTGGTACACATTCAAACTCGTAAATAATCAAGTTACACTTGCTTTAAACGCTCGTTTTATACACTTGTTTATATTTCCTTCATAAACTCCTGTGAATACATATCACACTTGTTCATATAACTGTTCAGTTATAACATAACAACTAGTCTAACAACTAGGTTCCCCTTTAGCCTCCTCTTAGGCTTCGTATAAGAAAACTCATTCATCTGAGTTTAGCCTCCTCTTAGGCTTCATATAAGAAAACTCATTTACTAAGTTTAGCCTCCGCTTAGGCTCCGTATAAGACAACACTCCCCTGCTGAGTCAGCCTCCTCTTGGGCTTCGTTCAAAAGAACTCCTCGTTGAGTTTAGCCTTCTCTTGGTCATCAAACAAGAAAGAGACCTGGAAATCTCTTAACAGCCTCCTATTGGGCTTCCAATACAAAGAATCACCCGCGCTAGGATAGAACCCTAAGAGGATGATTTCCCGGTGAAATCACTCTTGAAATCCTAAGAGGATGGTTTCCCAGTGAAATCACTCTTAAAGCCAAAGCCAGCCATACCCTATAGCTTCCTCTTGAGCTTCATACAAGGACCCTCGATGACCCTCGAAATTCCTTCTCTTGGGCTAACAATACAAGGACCCTCAATGATCCTCGGATAGCCTCCTCTTGGGCTTACAATACAAGGACCCACGGGCTTCTTAAAAGCATCCCCCTAATCCAATCAATTTCTCCTCGAGATTTAGACATTTATCATCTCTATGGAAGAAGTATCTCATCTATCACATCACATACAATCAAAAACTTTTCAAACTCTGTTCAAACAAAAACATCTCTTAATCGTAAGTGGTAACGCTTGTACACTCAAGCAAAACACCCAATGCTTACAATTAAAAGATTCAATAATTTTTCAAACATCTTTCTTAACTCGTAAGTGGTAACGCTTGTACACTCAAGCAAAACACCTATAACTTACGATGAAAGATTTAATCAATCCTTTCAAAATGTATGTGATGAAATAGATTAGATACATTTTTCATTAAGATGACATTTGTCTTTGTCTCTTAATAACATCCCGTTGCTTCCACTAGCATAAGTGGGAACTACGATTGCTCTGACTTTCTCAACATCCCTTTGAGAATACGTAGGCACAAGGTCTCATCCTTGGCGAGCAAATTTCTTTCTCCCTCAAACCAAACAAACCATAGCTCCCTTTAGATCCGAGCTACAAATGCTCTGATTTCCATTAAGGGATATGTATGTAGAAGATCCCAATGATCTTTGCGAGCACAATAATAATAAAACCTAGGATCCCACATAATCTACCCTTCTTAAAATCCAAAGGAGAAACTTTCCCAACAATAGAAATAACAATTAAAACACACAAACATATCAAACATATTCATATATAAAGCTATAGATAACTATATATATTTAAGGTGCCACATCTATTCCCTTTATATAACAAACCCCCTTGCCCGGAATCTCCCCAATGCGTTGCGTCTAGTTTGCGCTAGTCGTAATGCATATCATATCAATTGAGGCTATTGCAGCTTTCCCCTTTTTCATAATCATTTTTCTTGTGTTGGAAATAATAAATCTTGATGCTCGCGGCATCTTTATAAACAAATCAAAAGAGTAAATTGTTTCGAGCTAGAGAATCCGAATTCAGATTCGATTCCCTCGCACGTCACTTTTTAACGCGAACAGAAAAAATGGCGACTCCACTGGGGAGAACGCTAAACTTTTATTTTCAAAAAAATTGTGACTCTGCCAAAGAGCACCAAGCTTTTTTGTTTTCAAAAAGAAAAAAAAAGGGGTTAAGCTTTCATATGTGCATATGTTTGTTTTTCTTTATTGTGTGTTTTCGTGATTTCATCTGATGGAAAGAAATCCTAACCCGGATTTAAGAAACATTTTAAGATCTAGGTGGGGGTATAGTCCTATTAACTTGTGGGAAGTTTCATTACTTACTAAGTTAATTTGAGATCCCTCTCTCAGTGGAGGTTGTCTTGAGATTATTTGTGTTTAGCAAGTATTTGCGAAGACATTTTGCTTTCAAGAGAACTTACGAAGCTGAGTGGCTGTAGAACACATAACCCATCCTGGCCATTTAGGATGTAGTGCAGAAACTATTCAGGCGTAAGCTTAGAATAATTGTCATGCGAGACTACGATCGCGTAGTTTTTCTTGAAAAATATTATTGGACTTGAGTATTCAAAAATCGATAATATTTCAAAGAGAAGCGTTGAACTGTATTATCGTAGAACCCATTTCACAGATGAATAAGCCCTTAGAACTGACCCACGTTTGGTTCTTATCGTTGGCCTCATGCTCGTGACTTCAAACGCTTGAACATGTGTATAACCGCTAACCATGTTTGAATCTCTGTGGCATTCATGCATTCATTCAAAAACTTCATTTCTCTTCCCATTTCCAAAGAATTTAGAGATTTTTCTTTATAAACATTTTAGGTTAGAGTGATGGACGTCAGAGGAAGATTTACCAAGAAATACAGTTTTAGAATTCCTGATGTAGGAAAGTTAAAAGAGTTAGCATCCTTGGTAGAAGATCCCTCGGATTTGACGCTATGGAACTCTTTTAATCACGAACACTAACGTTGATGAAGGACTTCTTAAAACTTTCGTTCAGTTTTACGATCCAGTGTATCGCTGTTTCACTTTCCCTGACTATCAGTTGATGCCTACTTTGGAGGAGTACGCACACATCCTAGGTATCTCAGTATCTGACAAGGTGCCTTTGAATGGTTTGGAAGCCATTCCTAAGTCACCAGTCATTGCAACAATGACTCACTTAAAGAAATCTGAGATAGACAAAAACCTAACTACCAAAGGAAAACTCTTAGGACTGACTTCAAAGTTCCTAATGGAGAAGGCTCTTAAATTCTCTAAAGTCGGTAGTATGGTATCCTTTGAAGCTGTTTTAGCTTTACTCATCTATGGATTGGTGTTATTTCCCAACGTCCCAGGTTTCATTGATATCAATGCCATAAGGATCTTTCTGATTGGAAATCCCGTTCCCACTTTGCTTGGTGACACGTATTTCTCCATTCATCATAGGAATCGTCAAGGAGATGGAACTATCGTGTGTTGTGTACCTCTGTTATTCAAATGGATTGTCTCACACTTGCCTAAGTCTATCTTTCACGAAAACAAACACGGTTGGCATTGGTCTCGAAGACTCATGTCTGTTACTAACGACGATATCTATTGGTATACCTTGGTAAACAATGAGATGGAAATCATTGAAAGCTGTGGAGAGTTTGCCAACGTACCTCTCATTGGTAAGAAAGGAGGAATCAACTACAACCCATTATTGGCGAGACGTCAACTCGGATACGCAAATTCCAGTAAACCTCTTGGTTTTATAGTAGAGAATTACTTTTATCATGAAGGGGAAGATTCCCAAGGTTTGAAAGCCAGAATGATAAGAGATTGGCATCACATTCGAAGGAAAGAAAAGGGTAATGCAAAGAATTGTGTAGCCATGGAAATCTACACTTCTTGGGTAAAGAAAAGAGTGAAGGAATTCTGAATGCCTTATGCTTATGAAGAACCCATGTTCCCAGTGGTATCTAAATTGACCACCATTTCCATTGAGACTATGGGAGAATACCAAGAAGCTTTGGCTAAGATGAGGCTAGAGAAAGAAGCTTTGGAAGATAAGTTTCTTAAGACTGACTTTGAAAATGAGAAGCTTAAGAAGCAGGTCAAAGATCATGAAAAAAATGCTCTACTTTCAAGATGAATGGCTCATGGAGAAAGATGAGAAGATTCGTCGGAAAGATAACGCGATCAAAAGATACATCAAAGAAAGGAAAAGAAAGCTTGAAGAAATGACAACTAGCAATCCTGTTCCTGACGATTGGAAGAAAGTCATTAACAAGCTAAAAGCCGAGAAAGCTTAACTGAAAGCTTACTATGGGAAAGAAATCCTGAAGTTAAAGCTACATCAAGCATTTGGTTCTTCATCAGACGAAGACGATTAATTAGTTTTAGCTTTATTTTATCATTTATTTTATCATTGTAAGAGCTATGCTCCAAAAAAAATTGTTGTAATCCTTTTTCAATATTAATAAAATAAGTGTTTTTCATCCAAATGTTTATTAGAAATTTCTCTTTTAGCGTAAATTTTTTGGAAGTTCTTTTCTCTTTGCATTCATAATCATGCATCATACTTTGCATCTCGAGTTTGTTGTTTAGAGTCTTATCTTTTGGAATTTTTTCCAGAGAGAAAGATCGTCAAGTTGTCGCATCTTAGAGTTTCTCGACTACGTTCACAGTCAACTCGCAGATACAATACTCGCGCAAATAGGAGAAAAGTAATGGAAGATTTTGAGCAAGAAAATGTTGAACTTTGTGGCACAGTGACAACACTTCAGGAAGAGGTGGAGAGACTCACTTCTTTGGTAAGTTCGTTGACAACTACACAAAATCGTGACAACATTAAGCATCAAAATCAGCGGCGATTTGAGATCACTACGACTCCAGTTTCAGTTGTTGCAGTCGGTAATCCTCTCTTCAGTATGCCAGAAGGTTATCCATGGGGCATGCCTTTCAATTTTGGCATTGGATTTCGTCAACCCACTTCTGAGGTACAGACAACTACGATTGAGGTTCCTACCTTATAGAACTCGGCATTTACTCCGCAGCACGGAGTAACTTTTCCGCAAGTCACTATGATGGTTTCTCAACCGATCATGACAAACTCAGATTTTGTAGTTCACACTACTGCGGACGAAGAAGTCTATCATAACCCAGGAAACAACACGAATCCGCGTGGCCAAATGGAAAATCTCCAAGAACAATTCCATAAGATGCAGCTTGAGATCAAAACAATCCGTGGAAAGGAATTGTTTGGGAAGAATGCCCACGGTCTTAAAGCAAGTATGCCAAGAACAATAAAAAAAAATTGGGATGGAAAATGCCAGTCACAAAAGAACTCCCGCTCCTACTCATTTAAAGCTATCTAAAGATATAGGTGGTACCAATGTTGATCAAAGCTTGTACAGAAGCATGATAGGAAGTCTGCTATATCTAACAGCCAGCAAACCTGATATAGCATTTGTAGTTGGAGTATGTGCTAGATATCAGGTAGAACCCAAAGTCAGTCACATAAGTCAAGTAAAAAGAATTCTGAAGTATGTGAATGGAACTTGCAACTATGGTATGTTGTATTCTCATGGATGTGACCCTATGTTATCTGGTTATTGTGATGTTGATTGGGTTGGAAGTGCAGATGATAGAAAAAGTACCTCTAGAGGATGTTTCTTCTTAGGAAACAATCTCATTTCCTAGTTTAGCAAGAAGCAAAACTATGTATCTCTTTCCACTGTTGAAGCTGAGTACATAGCAGCTGGTAGCAGTTGCTCTCAACTTGTTTGGAGGAAACAGATGTTAACTGAATACAATGTCACATAGAATGTCATGACATTATATTGTGATAACCTAAGTGCTATCAATATATCCAAGAACCCCATACAACACAACAGGACCAAGCACATTGATATTAGACATCACTTCATAAGAGACCTTGTGGAAGATAAAGTGATTACGTTGGAGCATGTTGCCACTGATCTATAGCTGGATGGCATTTTTACAAAGGCTCTAGATGCAAATCAGTTTGAGAACTTAAGGGGTAAGCTGGGAATTTTCATGTATGAGGAATTATAACAATTAATTTTTCATGGGAGATTTAATGAGAAATTCATTTATTTGAAGTTATATTTTATTGGCCAAATAGCTAATCTCCCTCTCCGCTTCCAGAAATATCAAAAGAGGAATAGTCTTCCAAATATACCATACCTCACTATCTATTCTTTTATTTTTCACTCTCTCAGAAGAAAGAATACTCCACACGTGCTCATCAACCTTTTGATCCTCAAGATGTCTCAACATCTGCGTTCAACATCTTCCCAGAAGACGACTCCACCCTCACCAACCAATTTTGATTCTAGGGAAAACATGGTGAATCCCAACGATGTACTGGAGGTTTCACCTCTAAGGGTGATTGCTGCTGATCCTACAAAAGTGAAAAAACTAAGAACATCACATGCTAAAAGATCACAAGACTCCTCTACTAGTAACTTTTCACAAACTTCCTCTTCCATTCCCCCTGAAATAGCAAAAAGGGAAGGTTCTGCTTATGTTCATCAGGAAATCTCAAAAATCGTGACTAGAATCTTGAGTGAAAATCATGTTGTGCCTGGAGTGTTTGTGCCCTTGAACCAAGAGTTTCTTAACCCTAATGTAGAGAATGATCACAATGTTCCACAAGAGGTTGAAACAATGGATGATAATGTTGAATACTCTGCTGACAAGAATGATGATACTCAGACTGATATTGGTGAAAAGACTGGTCACCAATCTACTGCTAATACTCCCATTATTAATGTTGAAATAAAATATCTTACTCAAACCAACATTTCAAGAGGTTGATGACAAAGAAAAGAAAGAATCAAAAGTCACCTCAAAAGGAAAATCCACTTTCGAAAAAAGTATTCTTGGTCCCGAAAAAAAGCTGTTACAAAGAAAAGCATACAAAAAACTAGTGTTGAATCTCAAAAATTGTTGTTAGTTTCCCAAAATCTTTGAGCTAAAAATCTCCATCCACTCCACCTTGACTGCATGATGTCTTGATTTTGATGTTTGTGATGTCCACAAATTCTCCACCACTAGAAATCTTGCTACTAAGGTACCGATGTTCCAGAAATATCTCTTTTCATTATCCTTTAGCCAATATGTGAAAGTATGCCAAAGAGAATAGCTTTGGAGAGAATTGCTAGACCCCAAGCTTTATGGATCCTCCATTTTGCTTGATTATTGAAATTGTTGCCCTATCGTGATTGTGAAATTCTTGTAAAAGAATTCATTGTAAAAAACGAAAAATATGGGATCTAAGGACTTTATGAAAGTGTATGTTAAGGAAGTGTTACCATCCGTGATCAATAATTTTGGAAACACCGATAAATTATAAATCATTTCTAACCAACATTTGTCAAAATCATTGCAAAAGCCGCCATTAAAAGAAAAATATACCGCTTGAGTGTGAAATTTGCCATCCATAAATTGTACATGCTCTACAAATCATAAGTCTACCATTGAAATTACATTTATCATTGTAAGAATCAACCAATCTATGTCTAGGAACATCTTTAAACTATTTTCCGCTTGTTAGATTTGTTTTTATACAACGCCAAGGTCAACAAATATACATGTGTTCAAGGCAAATATACAAACATAACCAACAAATAGAGAAATACAAAGAGAAGAGACACACTACTCATTTACACTGGTTTGTCAACGTCTATCGAAGAGCAATCCACCTCCAATCATCCATAAGCAAGTCCTAATGTTGTTTTCTATGCTATACTATCAAAAATAAAGGTTGATGGAAATGGGGATCAAAATCCACCCCAAAACCATAACCTAAAAATGAAGAAAAATGAAGTTATAAAACTAAACACAGACGACCACACTCAGCAGCGAGGGCGCGCTCAGCAGCGAGGGCGCGCTGAGCACCATCCTCAGATATTTACATGTAAACTGACTTAAATGCCGCTCATTGGCCTCACCATGCTCAGCGGGCTCAAAATTATCTCTCTGCCGAAACAGTACCAAAGCACTCAACGCACTCCAAAACGCGCTGAGCGGACTCGCGTTCAGCGGCCTCTCCTGAGTAAAACTGGTCTTTTATTCATCAAAACTGCGTCTTCGGAGCCGTGTGTTTGACACTTTATTCCTCGATGCTCCAACATGCACAAATACCTACAAAAATACATTAAAACAAATCAAACGGTACATTATGTACACAAAACACAATAAAACGTATTTACAACAAAAAGTGGGGTTATTCAACGATTATTAACAAACAAGAACGGGTAAGTCCCACAAAACATATTTATAAAATAACTACATTTTGGCACTTATCAACTCTCCCCAACTTGACACATTGTTTGTCCTCAAACAAAGTCAAGTAACTCACAGAAACAAAGAATGATAATCAAATAATCACGAATCAACAAGTTTTTAAAACGGAAAACAAATGTATGGTTCAAATGAAAACGTACACGACAAATACATACTTACCACCATACTACAATAATAACATGTAAGCGAAATAAATATCAAGTACAAAAATCATGCAAAACATTCTAAAACAAAACAATCTCAATAATGAATCAAACTAAGCAAAAATTCATCTATACATGAAGAACACACAAAGGTGAGGGACTTTTGACACTCATCCACAATCTTTCAAACAATAGACTAAATTATGCATTCATACAAAAACCCAATTGAAAATACAAATGCAAGAATCACAAAGGCTTTTCAAGGTTGTAATGTGGCTTGGTTAACAAACAAGTGATAAGTCCTAAAGCTAATCGGGAAAAAAAAACTTGCCCAAACCTAAGGGAGTGATCAACTCACAAAGTTCCAAACAATACAATTTCAATCAAACTTCTTCTTCATCACAAATTCCACACTAAAACACCTTACCTATTAACACAACATTATTCAAACACTTTTTCTTTTTCAAAGTTTTTTCTCTTTTTTCTTTCTTTTTCACATTTTTTTTCTTTTCTTTTTCTTTTTCTCAACCACATACCAAACACAATATAAGTACATAAACATTCTTCTCCCCAACTTGAATCCAACCAACATCATTATGTGAATACTCCCTACTTTCTAAGGCAAGGTAAAAATTCATACAACATCTAGTTGAGGGTTCAAGAAACAAAGAAATCAACATCCATAAAAAAGGTGAATTCAACACTCATAGACAAGCATCAAGTTCAAATAAACATGGATATTGATAAAAGCTCAAAGGGGTTAACAAAGGTTCACACACTCACAAGGTGAATTGAATATTTGGCCAAGGTAGTTGTGCTCAAAATCAAACAAAATGCCTTGATCATTTTCATACAATCATACAATAAAAAAAAAACAAAAGATTAAGCATAATAAAATCCAGTTAAAACAAGAATGTCGCCTCCAGCATATGTAAACAGTGGAAAACTTCCTCACATTTATGGGTAAAAAAAGAACTAAAGTGATTCAATTCATGAGCAAGTAATGCAAAAAAAAAATGAATGACATGATAATTATACAAATGATAAATTTACTAAACATGTTATGCTATAGAAAGCGATAAACGAGTACCTGACATGTATCAACTTTGGAAACTATCATTACCACACATCCGCAAGTTGAAACGATTAAACTCAGAAAATCACAAAATGTAACCTCAAGCTACCAAACCAAAATTTGAGTCTTAACAACAACAAAAGAATTATAAAAATAATACTAATTTTATTTAATACAAAAAGCCTTGGTGAAAATGGGAAAAAGGTGAACCAGGTAAAATTTAAAAAGAGTTCACTGGTTCTCCACAGTAGAGCGCGCTAAGCGCGCTACACCAGTTGCAGAAAAATAACAGCACCAAGTGCAGCTGCTATGCAAGCTCTACTTCACCTACAAAATCTCATTTACACAACTAAAAACTATTTACAAAACATACACACTTCCACAAGCTAAAACACTACAAACTTGTGGAAAAAAACAAATTACATAACAAAACAAGCAAATTACGATACCAAAAATTGGTGAAAATGAATTAACAAGTTGAAACGTGAAGATTTGAAATTAAGAGCAAGTCCTATTTCAACTTGCTAAAACACAAGCCACCACACACATAAACAAACATAAAGAAAACATGCTTGTTTTACGTTGTAAGATCGACGCCTTCATTGTGCGAGCTAGTAACCTCCTCTCGTTATTGTCATACCCCAAAATTTGTCCTCTTACTTATCAAGGCATTTCACATATCCATACTCAAAGATTTCACAAGGGGTGACCAGACAAACCCTCTCCTAAGCAATCAACCCAAACTAGGGTTTGGCTATTCTTAGATCAAGGAGGTTTCCAACATCTCCAGTGGTCATCATGCCTCATCATATGCTTCAAATAATCTCCATGTCAAGTTCCAAGCTTTACAAGTCAAGTTTCCTCAGACAATTGCTCAAATGGTTGAAAATCAGTTGTATTGGACAAAAAGTCAACTGTGGTCAATATACAGTCAAACTTCATAATTTTTTGTCAACATCCATATTTTGAAGTAACATTCATCATTTGATCAAGGTTTTATCATGATTCATCAAGAAAACTCAAGAATTGATCAAAAGTCAAAGTTTCTAAATTAGGCTTTCTTAGACAAAAGTCAACAGAACTTTGACCAGGCATAACTTTCTCATACTTTATCAAAAAATTTTCCACCAACTCTCATTTTGAAGAGAATTCAATTCACTACAAATTCATGTCTCACAAGCTTGGTCAGAAAATGCTTCATTTGGAAGATATGGATCAAAATATTACAGGTACTTTTCAAAGTCAACAAAAAGTCAACTTTTTGTAAAGAAGTGTTATTGAGCATGGAAACTTCAATTGAGATGAAACCAAAGAGGTTGTTTAGAGGACATTTAGAGCTTTCTAAAAAATCCAAGAACACCCAAAAATGTTAAAAATTTAGCAAGATACACCTTGCACAAGTTGAGCATTTTTGAAGAGGTGCACAAAGAGAAATACTTGACAAAATCCAAAATTTTGCAAATGGGCCTAACTTTTCTTGGTTCAAACTTGTTCCTCAGCTGATTTGGAACCTCCAAGCCCAAGGCCACGAATTTTATCTTTTATTTTCTATTTATTTTGGATTTTAATCATTTAAAAACCAATTAAATTAAAATAAAAGGTAGAAAATCAAAATTAAATGCAAATTGGATTTTTCTCTCATTCTTGAGGTCCAAGCAATCCACACAAGCTGGCAAATTCGAAATTGGCATTGATTGGCAAGAGAATTGATTGAAATTTGATCATAAAGAAAATATTTGGTTTTATACCAAATCAAATATTTTCTCATTGATTGGTACATTATTTCCTCATGATTCTTGACTTAAATCCATCCGCTATAAGTACACAATGCATTCACATAACACAAGGACGAAAATTTTGCCTCTAAGAACCCTAATTAAACTCAAAAAATCCGTGTGTTACAAGTCATTGGCAGCCTTGGTTTTGCTTCGATTCAACCAATTCTAAGCATCAGGGCACGTTCCTGGAGGTTCATTGATTCATTCCAGACCCTTACAGATCACAAAAACATCAAGAATCATGAATTCCAGATTTCAGTTTGCTCTTGAACTTTCAATTTCGATTTTGATTATTCATGTATATTTAACGTGTTTTGATTGTTTGTTTGTGTTTAGAATGGAGTTTCGAAGCTTTCTGGATTGGTTAATTGTGTTTTGAGTACAAGAATCGAAATCTGCCATGGCTAGGGTTCATAGCTCCGATTTAGGGCTTTGCATTCTAGGAAAAATTGGACAAAATTAAGACCACCATCGTGTTCAGGACGAAATTCCCAGTCGAACCATGTACTCATAATGAATTTATATTACTTGTATGTGAATTTGAGAATTTGCAAGGGCTTTAGCGACGAACAAGGTCGTAGCTATAGGTTCAAAAATTTAAATGAAGAAGATGAAGATCTTCGCGCGCGTTCTGGGGCCCAGGAACTTAATTTCGTTTAAAATGTTTTTGTTTCATTTAACTAACACCAAGTGCAGGTTGGCCTAGTGGTAACAGCGCGCACATGTGAGAGGCGTGGCTTGGGTTCGATCCCTGGCAATGTCAATTATTTTTTAACACTTTGCAAACTAACACTTTTTTTTATGTTCTTTTCATATTTTTCTTTCTTAATTTAATTTCTCTTCAAATAATTTTCTCATGCATTTAAAAATCACCAAAATATTTTCTTTTTGCATTTTAATCAGAAAAATGTTTATTTAATTTTTGACATAAAAATCAATATTTTTGCATGCATATTTTAATTAATTGTTAATTAACCATTAAATTGACTTTTAATTATTTTTCTTCATCAAAACCAATCCAGAAAATTCCCAAAAAATTACTAACCTAAAAACCTTTTTCTACTAATTTCCAAAACATTTTGCTAACATTTTCTTATTATTCCGATTATCTATTTATTATTCCGCATTTACAATTCTAGAAAGGATGTATAGGTCGCAAAGTTTTTATCATGTAATAGCGTAGATTTACATTTTCTGCCTTTTACTTTCCGCACTCCTATATTATGTAACTGCCCCAAAGCCATGTAATAGCGTAGGACATTTACTTTCCGCAATTTACTTTCTGCACCCTATAAACTGCTAGTAATTAGGCGTGTATGGCAAGATAAAAACGAACATAGATCACTTCTAATTTCAAGATAATATATCTGAATTTGACACACTCTTTGCACACATGCACCCTTAGGGTAATTCTCTCTCGTTGCCTTTCGAATAAATGGTCAAGTCCCTCGAACGTAGAGGTATCCTAGCACCGTTGCCTACAAACATATCATCATAGTCCATTCGATACAAAGATCATAGACCCACGATGTCGCCTACGAATACATGATCTCGTCCCTCGATTGTTGCCTATGAAAAGTGATGATCGTCCCTTCGAATGTGCCAGGATACTCCTACAAGTTGCCTTCTATGACCATCCGATGTCCCTTCGAATGTCCCTTCTACATCCAACGAATAGGGTTACCTACCAACTAATGCTATGGATAGCACTATTCTAAAGGAAAGTGAAACAACACGAAAACGACCATTCTGAGTAGGTAATAAGACTTTTAGTTGTTTGCTCTATCAAAATACTTTTCACACCTCACACTTTTGTCAAAGTTCAAACACTTTTCAAAACAAAAATTTTTCGAACACTTTGTATACATTCCAACGTGAATCATTACAAAGTCAAAGAGAAATGCCTTTTCAAAACATTTTTGTCAAACACACAGAAAGCAAATTTTTTAAAGATGAGCTAGAAGCAACTAAGAGCCCGTAGATAACTACGGATCGAAAGGGGTGCGAATACCTTCCCTTTTCATAACCTTCTCCCTTACTCAGAATCTAACGAAGGTCTTTTTCTGTTCTTTTCACCTTCCCTTAATTGGATAAAAGAAAAGTCGGTGGCGACTATTGCTATCCGCAACATTTGCGATAAAAAGCAAAACAAATTCCAAAGTCAGTTCTCCCACCGTATTACAGTCATGCCATAGTATTGTCACACCGCGCAAACCTAAAGAAAGTTTCCTGACATTCACACAACAAACGTTACGAAAACGAGACAACTTACAACAATACTTGAAAACAAGTTAAAACGCACATATGTACAAGTATGGAAAGTAAACACACAAAATGTACAAGTAACAATATACAAGTTCATATACAAAGTCTATACAACATATACATTAATTACAAAACTCAAAAACAACGGAATTATCGCAATACAGAAACAATAACACCAATCTCAGTAACGACTCCATTTGGTTCGAATGCGGTTATAGCAGACAAGCAAAAAGTAAAGTATTATTTTTACCGAGTGATATATATCAGTTAGGTTATATCATATCGTGTCCACAGAGATTGGTTATTGATTCATCATTAGATAATTATGTCATTAATGAGTTTGGGATTAAATGGTTGTAAAGAAAAGACAAAAAGTAAATGAACAAAAACTATAAAAGATACACAGCTTGCCTGGAACAAATGTACACTACCCGTCACAGGCTTAAATATATCGTCCAGTCTCGCAGAAGAAACCAGAGGTTTATTTCTAATTTCTGGGCAAGAACAAAACCAGAGGTTTATTTCTAGTTTCTTGCTGCATTATTTTTTCTTTCTTTTTTCCCATGTAAGCCATATGCTAACGTTCCGTTCTTACTTGTTCAGGAGATATATCTGAGACCATCACGTTTGAGACATGGTCGGGTTGCATAATATGCTTTTGTGCAGAGAGAGAGGACTCAGGCCACACAGGTTCATTCAACATCCGGATAGGCTATGTCGGATGCATGTTCTGCTGGTTCTGATTCTACCCCTTCTACTTCTTCCTCCCATAGCAGACGGGAGTCTCCAGTAAATCCATCGCCGCCTCCGTTCTTTCGCAGACGCATATCCTCACCATCCTCGCCACTGTAGATTTTTGAGGCAGGATCTTCATCTTCCTCATAGGCGAGGCCATCTGAGGTGAGGTCTGATGCTACACCCTCATTACTTGAGGTACCAGTGCCACCCGAGATACTGGTGCCACCAGAGCACCGATGGTAGAGGCGGTTGAGGCGACACCGGCAACACCGCAGGTCCCTTAGGTCTTTGGAGGGGGACCTTATGACTTATATGTGCTTGCTCTTTATCCCACCCATGTGGCTAGACATATATGGGATTGAGAGGTATGAAAATTACATTTATATTACAATTATTAATTATGTTATGAATATTATTATGAATTCTAACAATGATTTTTTTTCTTGCAGGATCGTGATACACTGAAGGTCATAATCCATGATAGGAAGATCATCAGGCTTATTCCCCATCCCGAGCCATGGTTTGATGGTCTTCTGTGCACTACAGGGTTAAGAGATTTGATCCTCTAGGGATATAGCATGGTCAACTGGGGGATGATCAACGCTTTTGTAGAGAGGTGGCACGAGGAGACGCCTTCGTTTCATCTACCACATAGTGAGATGACGATCACACTCGATGATGTCACAAGTCTGCTTCACCTGCCGATCAGAGGGCAATTTTTGGATCACCAGAAGTTGGTTAAATACGAGGCCATTACTTTGTTGGTTGATAGGTTGGGTGTTACCATGGAGAAGGCGCTAGCGGAGGTTGATAAGACACGTGGGTGCCACGTGAGATATAGTTGGCTGATACAAATGAGCATGTGCTTGCTACAACTGATGATAGTGATCCCGAGAAGGCTACCCTTCATAAGGGGTATGTCATGAGAGCATACCTCTTGTATCTTGTTGGCACCCAGGTCTTTGTAGACACCATTGCCACCTACATTGACATCGTGTACTTTAGGTTCTTTGTTGATTTTGAGCAGGTCAGTGGGTGGAACTGAGGGGCTTCCTGTTTGGTTTACTTGTATACCACGTTGGTTGAGGAGACTAAGTGGATGACGAGGCAGATCACCGACAACATGTCTCAATTGAAGGTATAAATTATTTATCTTAGCTTCATTTTTTAATTATTTTGATTTTGAAAGTAACTAGTTTAATTTTGATATTTCAGGGATGGATCCTACAACACTTCCCCTGCATTTGTATATGGGCACTTGTTGAGGGTTATACTGAGGATATGTCGCGTGCTTGTGCATACGAGCCGCTCAGAGGGAACCATGAGACACCAATATATCGGGTTTGCCTGGATCGGATAGTGCATGAGGACATTCACTTATGTGCCTACGCACACCACCGCGAGACGATACCATTTGACGAGGTTTCTCTATTTACAAGTTGGTTGGCCTGCAATACTCGGAAGACTGCTACTTATATGCCCAAGTAAGTGATGTGTCAGTTCGTGTATACTCAGACCATTCCTCGGCATCCTGTTGTATCCTCCTCTCTGATAGTGAAGGGGAGGGAGATGGATGATATTTTTGATGATTTTGAGAATCATCTCGTACCTGAGGAGGCCAGGGGTATCATGGCTCCAGATGAATGGAGTTACGCGTACTGTTACATGTTATGGTTCTTCAGGGTTTCTCATCCATACATGATATAAGAAGCTCCAGGGAACCCACCCAGACCGATTCATCAGGAGATCCTGGAGGAGGAGCAGGCGAGGAGGGATCATGCTTAGGACGTGCTTCCTAGGTGCTGCCGTACCATGGAGCTTTCTAGGGATGGCACTAACAGAGGGTTATTTCTTGACGGATCTGATGTTAGAGGCGTTTTGGAGACCATCATGGCAGAGGCTCGGGGTGCCCTGTCATATAGGAGGCAGCAAAGGGACGCCTCGAGGGTGACAGGTCGGCTCATCATCTGCCATATGTAGTAGTTTAGTTTGATTATATTTTAACTTTAGTGTTTTTATTTCGTATTGTATCGAATTTGTATTTTGAATACCATTATTATGAAATGCATTTTGGATAACATTTTAGTTCTATTATTCGATTTAAAAATTACAGGTCTTTATCTCGATTTATAAATTTATTAGTTTGTTAAATTGATTATTGCTTTAGTTCTATTTTTCTGCTAATTGTCATGCTCATAACCAAATGTATACTTCTGGTATGGAACCGAAGCTATATTTTCTATTTTCACTCAAATATTTCAAAAAGTAGTGGGCATCAGAAATATACTTCCAATTTTGTGGTAGTATTTTTGAAAATGCATAAAATTTAATAATTTATCACCTGCTATTCCTTCTCTATTTTCATTAGCGTATATATTGTTGACTTGTTCATCAACTACCTCTTCTCGATTTTCATTTTCATCATGGTTTACATTATTAACTTGTTCATTCAGCGAACAATCACTATTATTTTCGATTTCACTTTTTTGTTTGTCTTAACAAATTTGTCTAAAGCCCCTTTTTGTGATTCAATCAAAGCTTCAACTCTTTTCTTTTTCTTGAGTTTCGAATAGCCTGATTCATATTTTCGAGTTGACATTTATATATTTTAAAACAAATGAACAATTCAATCAAATCTTGAAAGTAACTAAATAAACTAAACAATTAAAATAAAACTCTAAATAAGACTAAAATAAACAAACAGAATAAAATAACTGAAATAAAATAAACAAACTAAAATAAAACTAAAGAAATAAAAGAGAATAAAAAATATAAAATAAACAAAACAAGTAGTAACAAAGAAAATAGAACCTATTTGTCGACAAAAACAGCATAGAAGAAAGAACCGCTTATTTGCCGTCAATCAAAAAATAAACCGATGATTGATTGAAGATAGAGAATTAGAAAGAACTCAATAAACTAGAATAGGAGAAAATGGTGTTTGTCTCTGTAAAAAATATTCAATTGCAGTTTGAGTGTTTGATATGGAAAGAAGAAGAATCAGTTATTATTAGAACAATGAGATTTGTGAAAATATTAAATCAATTAATACTAATTATTTTAGAACGTTAGGATTGAAAGAGAAAGAGTCAAAAAAATACAAAATTGAAAAAGTAATGACAACTTTAGTGTTTGACTGGTAAACAAATTTATTAAAATTATTAAATTAATTTAAATTAATTAATTGAGACTTATTTTTAGACCTTAATATCTTTGATTCTAAAAATATGTTTAGGGGCCTAAAGCCCTATCTTTACCCGCTTGGCCCAATGGCCGGCTCTAATTTAATTCCACTCCATAGAGTGACTGAGTTAAGAAACTCCCTTGAGTTATCGTCTAATCCAAGTAGTATTCATTACCAAGTCTTTGCATTAATTAGCATTATGATTGAATATTACTCTATAACTATTGAATTATTGTTCCTATGGCCCATTTATTTAAGTTAACCTATAGTACAAAGTAAACAAGTAGATCGAATATCCAATCGGATGTACCCCTCAGCAAATTATTTTTATTCATAGACTCTTACATATTTTATTCAAATATAGAAACATTACCATTATATTCCTAATCAATAATATTATAAAAATCAAACAAGATTTAAAAGAATAATATTATATTTGGCATGCACACTTCATCCTCTTGCTAATAATAATAATAATAATAATAATAATAATAATAATAATAATAATAATAATAATAATAATAATAATAATAATAATAATAATAATAATAATAATAATAATAATAATAATAATAATAATAATAATAATAATAATAATAATAATAATAATAATAATAATAATAATAATAATAATAATAATAATAATAATAATAATAATAATAATAATAATAATAATAATAATAATAATAATAATAATAATAATAATAATAATAATAATAATAATAATAATAATAATAATAATAATAATAATAATAATAATAATAATAATAATAATAATAATAATAATAATAATAATAATAATAATAATAATAATAATAATAATAATAATAATAATAATAATAATAATAATAATAATAATAATAATAATAATAATAATAATAATAATAATAATAATAATAATAATAATAATAATAATAATAATAATAATAATAATAATAATAATAATAATAATAATAATAATAATAATAATAATAATAATAATAATAATAATAATAATAATAATAATAATAATAATAATAATAATAATAATAATAATAATAATAATAATAATAATAATAATAATAATAATAATAATAATAATAATAATAATAATAATAATAATAATAATAATAATAATAATAATAATAATAATAATAATAATAATAATAATAATAATAATAATAATAATAATAATAATAATAATAATAATAATAATAATAATAATAATAATAATAATAATAATAATAATAATAATAATAATAATAATAATAATAATAATAATAATAATAATAATAATAATAATAATAATAATAATAATAATAATAATAATAATAATAATAATAATAATAATAATAATAATAATAATAATAATAATAATAATAATAATAATAATAATAATAATAATAATAATAATAATAATAATAATAATAATAATAATAATAATAATAATAATAATAATAATAATAATAATAATAATAATAATAATAATAATAATAATAATAATAATAATAATAATAATAATAATAATAATAATAATAATAATAATAATAATAATAATAATAATAATAATAATAATAATAATAATAATAATAATAATAATAATAATAATAATAATAATAATAATAATAATAATAATAATAATAATAATAATAATAATAATAATAATAATAATAATAATAATAATAATAATAATAATAATAATAATAATAATAATAATAATAATAATAATAATAATAATAATAATAATAATAATAATAATAATAATAATAATAATAATAATAATAATAATAATAATAATAATAATAATAATAATAATAATAATAATAATAATAATAATAATAATAATAATAATAATAATAATAATAATAATAATAATAATAATAATAATAATAATAACAATAATAATAACAATAACAATAACAATAATAACAATAACAATAATAACAATAATAATAATAACAATAATAATAATAATAATAACAATAACAATAATAACAATAATAATAACAATAATAATAACAATAACAATAATAATAATAATAATAATAATAACAATAATAATAATAATAATAATAATAATAATAACAATAATAATAATAATAATAATAATAATAGTAACAATAATAATAATAATATAATAATAATATAATCTATAATAATAATAATATTAATAATAATATAATCTTATAATTATATAATAATGATAATAATAATAATAATAATAATAATAATAATAATAATAATAATATAATAATAATAATAATAATAATAATAACAATAATAATAATAATTGGTGATATTAGCAATTTCTAGGCAACATTAGATTTCTCCGTCAACGGTGGGGTTTATTCTCCGGTGCGTGCTTTCAGGTTTCATATCACTCTGATTCGAGAGATCTAGAACTGAGCATGGTTTAAACTCCTAACTTTAGGATTAGGGACCTTTCTTAGTTTATGATTTTTCGAATTTTCAATTTTTAGTTTGAAGATGGGTCGAGGAAGGCCAAAGAAGAACAAGGCAGCTTCTCCAAACCTCAATCCTCTGGGACCAGAAAAGGAAACGGAAGATGGTAATGTTACTTTAAATGTAACATAATAGATTTTAAGTAACATTGAAGGGAATGGAAATGCATTCAAGGAAGATCACAACATCACGTCTAAGAGCAAGAAGCTAGATGATGTGGTTGAATCACCTAAAAAATTATGGACGGATGTGATTAGCGGGAACATAATTCCTGAGAATGGGCTAGCTATTGATTTCATTGCTCCCCAGATTGTGGATGGGGTAATGAAAGTTATTATTGAGCAAGAGGATGTCGTAGAGGAAATAAGTTTTTGGGACTCAGCGTTGATAATGTATGCATGGGGGAAAGACCTCAATATGCACGCGATTAAACAATACATGACCCATATGTAGAATTTCGTTCAACTTCCAAACATATATTATCATGAAGAAGGGTATTTTTGTTGCGTTTCAAGTCTCAACATGACAGAGGTGTGGTGCTTGGGAAGGGACCATATACCATCTTTAATGCCCCCATGATTTTGAAAGAATGGGACCCTGATTTCAATTTCAAAAGAGATAGCTTGCGGACTCTTCCGATTTGGATAAAATTACCTCAATTACCTCTTCAATTTTGGGGACCTAAATGTCTAGGGAAACCTCTATTCACGGACGAGTGCGCCGCAAACAAGCTGAGAGTATCGTATGCAAGAATCTTGGTGGAAGTGGACATCACTCAGAAACAGAGCGACATCATTCAAATTCATAAGGCTAATGGTAACATCATTGATCAACATATTGAATTCGAACGGAAACCTAAATATTCTAATACTTGCCAAATAGAAGGGATGAATATAACCAAGAGCTTGAGAAACAAAAGAAATGGAGGATTAAGGAAAAATAGGTAAAGAAGGCTAAAGTGGTGGTTGTTAATGAAGAACTAAAGACCTCTGCTAAGTAGCTAGTGACAGTGGTACATCCGTGGACACCAGTGACAAGAAAAGGTAAAGCTTGTGTTACAAAACATACACTTAAAACTATAGAGGAAGTTAATTGTTAAAATGGATTTGAATCCTTGTTTGGGATGATACTGGTACTATCCAATCTGTTAGTTTATGGTTGTGTCTTGGAACGTAAGAGGTATTAATAATTAGGTCAATTGTAGTGAGATTGTCTCCCATCTCAATATCTTGAACCCAACTTTGGTAATTTTAGTGGGAACTATTGTTAAAGCTATGAAAGCCTTAGCTATTAGAAATAAAACAAGCAGGAATTGGAAGTTCATAGATAAATATGATAAACATTGTAATTGTAGACTGTGGTTGATGTGGGATGAAACCCAACTGAAAGTGGAATTACTATCTAGCATTGACCAATATATCCATTGTGGGTTGTCTTATCATAATGGGGATTATGTGAGATGCACAACGGTTTATGTTATGAATCATTTGGAGCAAATAAAGGTATTATGGAAAGATATTGGTGGGTTGAATCAGAATATTAATGGCTCGTGGTTCATTATGTGGGATTTTAATCGTTTGCCAATATCAGGATAAAATGGGAGGGAGGAATGTCATTGAAGCTGAATTCATAGATCTCAATACTATCCTGGAAAATAATGGCCTTGTTGAAAAGGATAGTGAGGGTGATCACTACACTTGGTTCAAGAAGCACACTACTGGCCTTATTTACTATAGAACTGATAGAGTAGTAGGGAATTTAGAGTGGCACACACATAATATGAACACAGCATTGAGAATTTTGGAAGCTGGTGTTTGTGACCATGCTTTTCTTTTCCTAGAGAGGAATGTGCAGCATTAACATCAAACCAGATTTTTCACATTCAACAATATTATAACTGAGGATGAGGGATATTTAGAAGTTGTTAATAATAGTTGGAAGTAGGATATAAGGGGAGGATACATGTATGTTCTTTGGCAAAAACTTCACAAAGTTAAGGCTACTATTAAGAAGATGAACTCTGCTTACAAAGGGATCTCCTCTTAACTGGAAACAGCTAGGAAAAATCTACGTATTGCTCAAGAGAAACTCAAAAATGATAGAATGAATGTGGAGTGTATAGAGAACACTAAAAATTGTCTGTCGAAGTCATCCAGTTGGGGAATGTTGAGGAAAATTTGCTAAAGCAAAAAGAAAAAGTGGAATAGCTTAAATTAGGAGATGGTAATTGTAACACGGTGGGAGAACTGACTTGTTTGTTTTGCGTTTTATCGCAAATGTTGCGGATAGCAAGAGTCGCCACTGACTTTTCTTTTATCCAATAAAGGGAAGGTGAAAAGAACATGAAAAGACCTTCGTTAGATTGTGAGTAAGGGAGGTAGTTATGAAAAGGGAAGGTATTAGCACCCTTTCCATCCGTAGTTATCAACGGGCTCTTAATTGCTTTAGAGGAGCATTATTGATGATAGTCAAACTTCCTTTATTCCAGGGGTGTATATTCATAATCATATCTTATTGGAATATGAAATTATAAAAGGTTAAAATATAAAAGGAGGGCTGCCCAAATGTATAATACAAATGGACCATTAGAAAGCCTATGATGCATCTGAATGGCTAGCTTTCGAAGCCATTTTGAAGGAGCTAAGTTTCCCTCCAAAATTCATCAGGTTAATTATGCTAACTGTTACTACTGTTTCCTGATGGTACAAAGTAAATTCTGCTCACTCGGGAATTCTTGAAGCTAAATGGAGGCTTAGACAACAGGATCCTCTTACCCCCCATTTACAATTACATTATGCCCAAGTAATTGAATAATATCGTTTCTAATACTTTAGATTTCCTTTAACTATGAAGTCCCATACCTGCACAGCCTCAGGATTCTCCTTAAACCCAACGGAAACTTTAATTCCCACATAAACTGCTAAGATTGTCTCATCATCATGCTTCGTCGTCTCTGAAACTGTCACCAAACTACTTTCTTCGGTTAAGTCCCCAAACACAGTGTTTCTAATGTCTTGAGCTTGACTAGCATACAAGAAATCATACTTCATGTTTCGAACTTTCCCCTTTGGAATTCCTCATCACTCTAAACCCAACGTGTTTCCGCTTACCGAGACTGACGTTGCTTTGCTCCTAAAAGACTACAGGTACTCTCTTGGATTCATTACATTTTGGCTAATTTAGAATACACTTTATCTATTCCAACATTGATCACAAAGGTTGAAGAATACCCACACAATGCGTCGGTCAAGAGATTACAATTTCACGTCTGTTTCGCCTCTAACATTCATGCACACTAATCTCTTACCGCTCCATGAAACAAGAAACATTGATAAGGTATCATCAATTATCGGCCACGCGGTTACGACCACTCGGGGTCCTCATAAGTGTAGCATTGAAACTTGATCCATCTTGCTACCGCTTGATAGTTCACTACTACCTAGTATGACATATGGATCCTTGTTACACCTACCTCATGAGAATTCGAATCCGCGTGTCACGAATGCCAATCAAAAACTTACCCTAAGCTCTGGGTCAACGTTGTCCCACATCTTCCAGACCTCATACACAATAGGGATAATGTGGTGTTATACCTGTCTGGTAGTACTAACATGGTGGTCCAACTCTGAGGCCATGTACTCACGTAACCCACCTAGTAGCGTATAACGATCTCCACGCGTATCCTATAGTCATGGTCGACAATGTCTAAACAGGTCTCTACTAAGGTCATCGTTCTTCTAGATTATATCAATCACACTCCTTAGCATGCAAAACCTAAGAGTGCCTCATGCTCAGAGTTTACTTACTCGGAAGTAACAAACTAGATCGGGACGGGTAAGAATTTGATTAGAATTGTTATGCCATGTGTGTACTCACTCGTACAGTGCATGCATAAGAAATTCTAAGGATATCTCTTCACATAAGAATACCATGGTTCCATACAGTTGATATAACTTCGATCATCCCGTGGATGCTTCGGAAAGACACTAGTTTTCATTCATCTAATTACCCAACACCAAGCATAGTTCTATGGCGTCACTCATGAACACATATTATATACTTTTGGATTTAAAGTAAATCAAACAATTCTTTAGTGTCCTTATTCCACTCTCTCATTACTCGGTTGTACGTAGCAGCATTAAGGAATTAATGCAAGAAAATGGTTCTGAACTTAGAACCATTCTACACTTGGAGAAAATGATATAACTCTGCCCAATAGGGCGGGCTGAGCGGAGGCCCGCTGTTGAGCGGCCTCTATGAATTATTTATTTCTCACATACAGTAGGGCGCGCTGAGCGCGGCCCCGACCGCTGAGCGGCCTCTACGTTCTGCAGAAAACCAGTTCATGGACAGAACTGTGGTGAAGTCAAATTCCACCATCTTTGCCTCCAACCTGCGACCCACACCAACAGAATATGAGATATAACTATATACTTCAATTTAAACATGCATGCAATAGAAATTACACACTTTAACCCTTATTCCCCAAACATGCAAAATCACACAAACTCCCAATTTCCTACCCAAGTTTCTAACTAATAGAACTCACCTTAGGTTAATGGAGGTTTGGATGATGAGCTTGCTGCCATTAAACCCTTATCATGCTCAAAACTTCATCTTCATCATCAACAATCTCGTATTCACCTCTCTTCCATTTCCAGCAAAATTCACAAAACTTCAAACGCGCTTTTCTCCTTCAATATAAAGACTATGAGGATGAATTAATATATCAAATCGAAGAGAATTTCATAAGCTTTTCAAAAAGTCTGAAATTACCTGAATCAGAGCTACAAGCTGGGAGTTATGGTCGGTTTAGTGCAGCTACTCCAAGGAGTACGAAAATGCATTTGGAGAAGATGAATTTCATTTCTCTCCCTTTCCTCTCTTGACTTTCTAACCATAAAATTATGATTTTATAGCCTCTACCAAACATGTCACTACTATTACATGCAACATTTGACTTAGGACTACATTGCCCTTCAACTAAGTTGTATTAACCACTTTGCCATCTTGTCCAATACCAACTAATTCCTTTAGATTCTAATCACTCCACCTAAACTTTCTCTTAATACAACATTTAATGTATACAACCTTAATGATATCTTGTCACTATTATACATTTGGTCATATCACTTATATTTTTTTCATGGTTAGAGGATTGGGGATGTTACAAATAATCATAATAATCATAATAATAATAATAGTAATAATAATAATAATAGTAATAATAATAATAATATTAACAATAATAATGATAATTATTATTATCATAATAATAATAATAGATAATTATTATTATTATTATTATTATCATAATAATAATAATAGATAATAATAATAATAATAATAATAATAACAAAAACAACAATAATAATAATAACAATAATAATAATAATAATATCAAGTTCCACCACATAATAATAATAATAATAATAATAATAATAATAATAACAACAACAATAATAATAATAATATCAAGTTCCACCACATAATAATAATAATAATAATAATAATAAATAGAGAAAACGATGACTCGGGGAAGGGGGAAGGCCGAAGAAGAAAAAGGCGTCTTAATCTCCGAGAACGAGCAACGGTGGCCGGAATTTGGTGATAGAGGAGGATGAAGTGGAGGGCGTAACCGTGGGTGTAGAGGTGGAGCCTGAGCAGGAGGTAGAAGTTCGTCTTGAGGATAAGAATAACGAAAGTCCCAAAATCGAAAACCCTAGAATTGAAGAAGGGAAAAGCGATGATCCGAAGAAGAAGGAACAACTCTGGGTGGATATCATTCGTGATAACGGGAACACAAAGAATGGAATTTAGCTTCAATTTGTTGTTCCAAAGATCGTTGATGGTAAACCAGAAGTTATAATTGAAGCAGATGATGTTGAATCGGAGGTACGGTTCTGGTATACTTCTTTGATTATGTATGTAATTGGTGCAAATGTGAGTATGAATGCGGTCAAAAACTATATGATAAAGACGTGGAGTTTCGTTGCGATGCCGAAAATGTTTTACAATGATGAAGGTTACTTTATCTTGAAATTCAAATCTGACAAGGACCGTGATGAAGTTCTGAGGAAAGGACCTTACACCATGCACAATTTGCCTATGGTGATCTTAGAATGGAGACAGGATTTTCATATGAAAAGGGACATGCTTAGAACTGTGCCAATTTGGATCAAATTGCCTCAATTACCTTGATATATGTGGTGTTGGTGCACAAGGATAAAAGTGATTGGAACGATGGAAGAATGAAAGAGGAAAGATGGCTACCAAAAAGAGTAAAGAAATAAGGATTGTTGTTAATTATTAATGAAATAGGAGTACATATTTATACACAAAAAATCCCAAAACTAAATATGCCAATAAACCCTAATTAAAAACTAATCTTGGTGATCAAGCTGAAAAATACTAACTGAAGCAACTCGATTTTCAAAAATCTTTTAAATTCTCGAAAACAGTGAAATCGCCACCTAATTTTATTTGTTCTAAAAAGAACGGGAAAATATAGATAAAACCCAAAGCAAGCGGATAAGACGGTCTACGTGACCAAAAAGTGGGATCGGGAGTCGGTTATGTAAGGGGAAGGTATTAGCACCCCTTACATCCATCGTACTCGATGGGACCCTTTTAATTCTACGTTTGTGTGTGTGTTTATTGCTGTTATGAATACCAAAAGAAAAGAAATGTTTATTATTATTTTGAGTTTGGCACGGTTAACCGTGCCTACATATTCCTTGTGCAATGGGAAAGTCAAACTCGTAGTTCCTCTTAAAAAGGCTTTAATTGGTTGCATTGATTTTATAAAAATCGTGCGTTTAGACGCTTCAAATGCTTTGAACTAGGACTTGTTTTGTTTGTTTGAAAAGCTTAAGTCCTCGCTCGCATTAGAAACGACTATTGCACCCTCTTTATCTGAAAAGAGTTTTAATGATCGCATATGAGCGATAAAAGAAGTTTGAGTGAGTTGAGTTGTTTTTTATGTGGATGAAAAAGTACCGAACAACGAGGCTAGCGTCTCACGATTCAAATACTAGAAACCCGAGGAACGAAAGTTCGCCCAAGTCGTCTATCACCCAAAAAGATTTTCTTATGAAAGAGTGAAGGTGAAACGAGTTTCACGTTATTTAGGAGTATTTAAGCCACAGGTCTAGCGTCCAACGACTTAAAGACTAAAGTTTATTTGGGGACAAGTTTTTTAAGCAACTGGTCTAACGTCCAACGACTTAAAAACTTGTACTTTATTATGAAAAGGTTTTGAAAATGCACCGACGTTGGATCGAGGTTTGAAATTTTAATTATGAAAGTGTTTTAGATGAGATTTGGTTATGGATAGAATAATTCAATTATAAAAACAAGCGAGCCCATACAAGGTGGCCATATGTATGCTTCTAGAAAGTGAAACTAGCGTGGCACTAGTATTCTAAACGACCGATTGGAACAATCGATCGATAGTTGTCACCGAGAATAGCCCAGACCAAACTATGAATGTGTGCAGTGTGCATTGTGTATGTATACCGCTCCTTGATGAGGAGCCCAAGAGGAGGCTATGTGTTCTAATATGATGACAAACGTGTAATTGAAGCGGTAATTAAAACACACAGAAATTGATCTTAAACCAATACAAACCACACGGGAGTTGGGGTACGACTTTGTGAGTGGGAATGTACTAAATTGAAAAGCGAGATAAGAGCTTAAATAAACAAGCAATACAACCCAATCAAATTAGTTTGAATAATCGAATAAATTGCAATGTGCTTCGAGTAGTCTTCAAGATTGGATACAACTTGGCTCGTCAGATGAATGTGAGATAAGGGTCCCTACATTGCATGATATACAGACAAAACATATGCGGGAAAAGTTTATGAGAAGTCTTTAAGCAACTGATCTAGCGTCCAACGACTTAAAGACTAAGAGTTTACTTGGGACAAGTTTTTAAACAATTGGTCTAGCGTCCAACGACTTAAAAACTTGGATTGAAATGCTCAAGTATCAAATACTGTATCTTATTAGATTAATTAGAATAGGTTTATGTAGAAATAAATTCTAAGAAGGCAATCAATATATTACATTATAATTTTATTTACAAATGAATATGATAAAAGTATAAGAATAAAAGTATTATATACAATAATATTTACAATACTAACTATAAGTATACTATATAACGATATTTACAATATGAAATAGAAATAGTATGTATAATTATATATACAATATCAAATAAGAAATAAAGATAATACTAAGTATAATTATATTCACAATGTCAAATATAAAATAAAATGCTACTAAATATTATTATATTACTAAATAGAAGTAGTAATTCAATATTTAATTACTAAAGTGCAAGTATAGGTGTGCTAATTGGAAACGATTGTTTCGAATAATCCTTGAATACCTCCACAAGTAACAAACATGTTAGTAGCATTAGATAATAAAAATCGAAAAAAAAGAAATATACATTATTTTAACAGTTTGACAAAGTCCATTCAGACAATTGATGCAGAACTTTTCAAATGTTTCTATCAATTGATGCCAAACATACAGTTTAAATCACTTTATAGAAATTTATTTAAATCTAAATCAGTTTCCATTCAATCCACTTCTAACCAATTTTTTAAAGTCAATTTCTTCACTACATAACCAAATAAGCGTATATATAGACTTTCATTGCAATATTAAAACAATAACTTCCTTGCAACTTCAAATTGTTATATATCATCTTGTATATACAGTTTAATTTCGTTCAAGATCTACATGAGGTTAACAGGTGATGAATTTGTGATGAATTTTACTGACATAGCTATTTAATTTCCTTTCTTGTTCGAAACATGCGTAGAATGCGCTAAATAAGACTATAAATTGAAAAGATGTTTATCAAAAAAAGAAAAAATTATTTACAGAAAAAATGAATCCAAATCTATCACTCAGTAAAAAAATTATTTACAATGAAAACAATGAGTGGAGGCGATTTCAGCAAGAAGAAAAATAATGACATTAATCTATAACTCTTCTCAAAGGTATTTTCCAAGATCACAAATCAATCCAAATATCAATAAACTATTTCGGTTTTGTCATGGTTTCAAAGATCATCTCATCACTTGAATTCAACACAATGTCAACAACACAATCAATAATGGCAACATCACAAGCGAAAACAAAATCTTAATGTAACATACATGACGATTTACTCATAACAACAAATTGATTTAATCACAAATCCGTAATATGAGCAAGATAAGTGAGATAAAGTATTTACGTGGATCAAGCTTGGTTGAGGCTGATGTTTGCATTGGCGGAGGATGAACAGATCGTTGTGCGAGCTTGAGATGTCGGAGAATGGAGATTAAGGCGAGAGGAAAATGAAGAGGAGTGGGAAGGTGGTCGATGGAGGGTTCGGAGAGGAAAATGAAGAGGAGTGTGGGAAGGTGGTCGATGGAGGATTCCGGCGTGAGGAAAAGATAATGGCGAAGGGTTGATGAAGAAGAAATGAGAGGCGTGGTAAGGTTGAGAATGGAAGACGAAGGAAGAAGGCAAAGGGAGTATTGTACGCAGCTTTTTCCGCTCCTCTCCACCATAACAAGAATAAATAATCCAATATATACTAAAAATTAGGGTAAAGTTATTTTCTAAAATGCCTAAAACGCCTTAATGGTAAAATGGGCCACAAAGCCCAAAGATAAAAATAATCTACTCAAACATATTTTTGTTTTGATTTTTAGAGATAAAATTGACACCTAAAATTGTCAAAATGATATAAGTTCGACAATAAAATATCCGAAAAATAAAATGAGCATATTAAAATAAATTACTTAATCTCAAAGATTAAAGAAAATTATCTAAATGGTTAAAATCGAAATAAAATGATAATAAAGAGTACCGACTTTAAAGCATTTACGGTTAAAACGAGACTTCAAATGTATCGAAAAATTAGGAAAACACATTTTTATGATTTACGGATACGTAAATTTATAAAACAAGGAGTAAAAGATAAAACTTGAAATATTTTCCCGCTACTTTTCGCACAATATCGAATTGCTTTTAACAATGCTTATAAAACCAAAATTCAATATCATCGACATTTAAATAATTTAAAACGATGCAATAAAATGTAAAGAGGTAAAATGAATGAAGTGGAATAACGGGTATTTTAACTAAAATGATGCGAATATCGATTTAGACCGACTTTGATCGCTTTAAATACGATTTAAATGATGAAAATGCAATGAGTGAATGACTTTTTTATATATAAATGTAATGCAAGTAGAAAATAGTAGGGTAAAATTTGGGTGCGAGTTCCTATTCAATCATCTTAAACCCGATAAGTGAGAAAAGCGACAACTTTCGAACGCTCAAGGTAGAAGAGGATTGAATATTAAAAGAACCCCAAAATTTACCCTATGGGACACTAATGCCATAGAAGAAAGAAAATAAGATATCTTGACTACAGAGTCAAGGAAGAGACGCTTGCGGAGAATAAACTTGTTAAGCACCAACAGAATGCCTTAATACAGTAGTACCCAATGAGAAATAATTAGGAGATCTTAACAACACTGGGGATAACCGAGTACCGTAAATGAGCAATAAACATCAAATTCTAACGAAAATGCTATGAGAAGAAAACCGAACTTCTCAAGCGACAAAGAAAAACAATGGATTAAGCCATCAATATGATTGAGAACTTGTCAGAAAATTCCAGAGAGTTAAGGAATACCCGCAGACCTTAACGAAGATAAAATTGAGAAACTGTCTGAAGATCCCAACGAGTTAAAGAATACCCGCAATCTTTAACGAAGATATATGGCTAGAACAATATCAGAATTGTTGTGCACGAAGGTGCGAGGAGCCATGGCATGTTGAATGTCTTGATCCTGTAACTTCCGAGTTACCAGCAGAACAAAATCAGTAGCGCACCCGAGAATACACTTCTCTGGGGATAAACAAATCAATATCCAGCGCACCGGCGTGATATAGATGTTTATGAAGTCAGTAAATCTTGTTTCCGACATTTCTGCTGATGAGAGATCTTACTGAACATGTACCGACATGTTGAACAACTTCCGAGTTGACAAAATCTTCAATGTGTATGCAGATAGATTTACCGGTAATAGAAGAATCGATTCAGTGCCTGCGACTGAAAAACTTCTAGGGTAATGAGCTTCAATTTGCTGGCATTGTATGGACAATGCGTTGCAGCAAGTGGATACGTGGATCAACTTCTGAGTTGGAGAAATATCCTGAGATTTAATAAACGTCCCACCCGGTGGATATTTATTTGTTGAGTATTTGAAAACTTATCGAAATAAACACACCAAGAATTTCATCGTAGTTTTCGAGGATAGCTCAGAGAAACAAATTTGTAGAAGTCACTGCCAATAGAATTTGCTGAGAAAATTCTTGTCTGAAAGAAATCTTTGAAAATACCAAGAGCAAAGTTGTAGTAATCCTTTCTGAAGGAGATTCACTTGGGGAGTGAAATAAGTCACTGGGAAACTTAAGAAAACCATGTGGAAAATTCACCGGGATTTCGTTGAATAATTTTGCTGACATCTGAGTCCAACTGAAAGAGATAACTGTTTCGCTGGGGGAGAAATCTCGACTAGAGGCCATCAGTTGTGAAGATCCATACAAGTATATAACTTGTGTTTGTAGAAAAGAGGATAACTTGTCGTTCGTAAGAAAACCATGTGGAAAATTCATTGGGGATTCCCGGTTGAATAATTTTGCTGACATCTGAGTCCAACTGAAAGAGATAACTGTTTCGCTGGGGGAGAAATCTCGACTAGAGGCCATCAGATGTGAAGATCCATACAAGTATATAACTTGTGTTTGTAGAAAAGAGGATAACTTGTCGTCTGAGAACTAATCCTTCAATTTGATCTTTACGAGGATGTTTACGGTTTCAGCTGAAAAACCTGCAAAAGAATTAGTCGGAGCTAATGTATGAGTATGATATGCATAATATGATATGCATGATGATTTTTTTTTATGCAAAGAGTATGTGATTTCCTGATACTGTTGGAAAAAGAAAGCGTCACTGGGGAATCCAATTGAACGATCTTGTTGTCATAAGAATTCACTGGGGATGATCAATCGATCCTCTGGGGAAGAGACTTCATTGGGGAGTTGACACTACTGTCGATTGTCCTTCACCCAAACATTCTCTTGGCACTGGGGAGAAAAGCTAAATTGTCGTTGAGAAAAGTCTTCTGCTTGCACTAGACTTTATTCTGAAAAGATTCTAAGTCCTGACTGAGGTTTACACATGAATATATTGTATATGATATGTCTGAGTGAAGCGACATGATTGATGCATAACGATGACTTATGTAATGATTTATGAATGCATGTATGAATTATTGGACATGTACCAAATGAAATTCAGCCTTGAAGGGTGAATTATCAGACGAGAACTGACTTTTAAGATAAACCACCAGACGAAAACTAAAGTTTAATAATAACAGTCAGACGAGAACTGACTACCAGACGTGAACTGGATTTAAATGATAACAGTCATACGAGAACTGACTACCAGACGTGAACTGGATTTTAATTAACAGTCAGACGAGAACTGACTACCAGACGAGAACTGGATTTAAATTATAACAGTCAGACGAGAACTGACTACCAGATGTGAACTGGATTTTAATTCACAGTCAGACGAGAACTGACTACCAGACGTGAACTGGATTTTAATTATACCCAACAAGGTCGAATTTTTATTGCACAATATGAGATGCATGATTTAATGCATGATTTATGTTAGTGTATGCAATACGTTTTGACTGTATGATTGGTAAGGCATGAAGATGCTTTAACTGTTTGACTGGTTAAGACCAAGAAAGATTCTTGAAACAATTTTCCCATCAAAAGGAAGTTTTCAGCATGATTCCCTGCCACTCAAATTAAACACAATAGCTGTTGACACTTGAGAGGAAAATTTCTGAGCAGCTTGAAGATACAGAACAAAATTGTCTGTATATAGCATTCATTGCCCCAATCTGTTGATTATCTGATGAGATTTGCTTTGAGATGATGCTGGAAACAAATTAAAGTAATCTGATACTGGGATGGCTTGCCCCAAAAATCTGTATTTTAATGCAGGATGCCCCTGATTAACAAATCTTTTGAGAGATATTATCGTATCTCGATGTGACTGCCCCAGATTGACTGAATCTTGAAGGATGGACTTCATTGTACTATAGAAATAGCATGAACCAAGGTGCTCCTTGGAAGTACTTCAACGCGTCAAGGTGACTCCTTCAGATTGACTGCATTCGGATAATTGGCTATGCAAACATAGGGAAGACTTGCCCCAGGATGAGCTCTAGAGAGACTCCTATGTCTCAAAGTAATTGCTTCAGGTTGACTGAATCATGAAGCGACAGCTATCCCAAGTTATCCACTCTTTGAGAAGGACCAAACCCTCCGCTGATTGCTCTTTAAGGATTTGCCCCGGATTGGCAGAAATTCGAGGAGCTGAATTTCGATTTGCCCCCAAACTAACAGAATCTTGAGAAGACAACTTGTGATATGCTCAAAGGAGTCCTTAGACGTCCTTCCCCTTGATACGAAGAGATGATCAAGTCTTTCTTCTTTGGACAAAGTTAAACCCTTCACTGATGTTCATTATGAGAACTTCTTCAATGTCAAACAATTGTTTTACATGTAGAAAAATGTTTATTGTGACAATTATAATGCAACATTTATGCGTCTTGAAGTTTTGTATGAAAAACATGACTTTTTGCGTGAGTGAAACACTGTTGGAGTGCAACATTGAAAATTTTCTTTTTGAAAGATAAGACGAGCATATGATACCAACACAGATACTTAGCACACACTGTAGGAGTCAGGTAAACGCGATCTCTTCGTGGTATGCTTTTGAATTAACCCATGCTTCAATTAGGACTTTTGAGGGTTGTAACGTGGTTTGGTTCACGGGTTTTTAGAAAAAAGGATTTTTAGGCTCAAAATATTTGGTGCCCGCCCATTCTCCATGATGTCCTTCAGTCTTAAGTTCAACTATCTGATACGAGCACTCATCTCTCGAGAGGCGTTATGATGGTTGAGGAACCGATACGAGGTTTCTTGGACACGACAGTCACTCACATTTTGTCTTTTGGTATTTGACCACACAACTTGTTCTTTGTTGAGAATCCTTTGCATTTCGGGATCTTACCTGACTTTTGCCTAAGCGACTTATTACTAAGTTCCGACTTAGCGGGCTCTTTGTCTTTTTTCTATTCATTTTTGAACAAGTCGCGGATCTGTACACAACCTTTGATTTGTTAAAAGTGATGGTGACTGTCTGAGTCCTTAGGTAGATGAGGGATAACTATTATGGTGTCGTCATCTGTTGACCTTTCTGATGTGCGAGAGATACCCAACATGGTACCATTCTCCTTTGATGCACACTATTGATAGATGGAAGTCGACTACTGTGGTTTTGACTTTTCTCAACCTTTTGAAGGATAGCCATTGTTGTATCCTTAAATGCACACTCTCTTGATGAGTTCTGAACGCCCGATCAAATTAACTGAACACTACCCGCCCACAGGTAAAAATGATGAGGGTTTTTCTGAACAGAAAAGAAACTCCTACTTCAAGGCTCAAAGGGGTTAACAATGGTTTATCTCCCTTATAACTCCGGTGTTTGGGGATTTGAAACAAGGCCTGTACATCATTAGCATGGTTCTACTCAAAATCACATGACTAGAGACCTGGCGTTTTTCAATTATCGTCATTCTCCCTCCAAATCTTTGCCTAAGCGAAAGAAATGGTAACATTGGTATCAAGATGCTCGCAAATCAATTAAAGAGTGATAACGAATGGATTGAGTGATAACGAATGGATTACTTCAAGACAAACATATTCATTGCATTAAGATAAAAACAAACAAGTTTCTACATGCAAACAAAGTTTAAACAATTAAACAAGGTACACATGAAAATGCAGTAAAGAAATAAAAGACTGTCATTGTTGAGGAGACTTGGGCTCCGTCTTGACTTGTTGATTTAGATGACTTTCAGTAGGCTTGACGCTCACTTGAGTACGGGGGTGCCATTCACAAACAGATTCCCTCCTTGAAGAGTCAAGTATTTCTGGTCGATCAACTGTTGAACTTTGGCTTTGTAGGCGTTGCAGTCCTCTGTTGAGTGGCCTACTGTTCCATCATGGTATCCACATCGCGCGTTATGATCATAACCAAGCGGAAATACCTTTGGTGGGTTAAGAAATTTAGGAACCACCAATGAATTTTGAACCAGATATGGCAGAAGTTGACTGTAGGTAACTGGAATTGGATCAAGAGGAGCATTCCTTCTTTCCAAATTACTTCGAGGTATGCGTGGATTCTGTTGTTGACTTTGATATCCACGGCCCTGACCTTGTTTCTTTGCATGAGGAGTGCCCCATGGTTGCTGGTGCCGTGGACCGAGAAGCATCGGGTGCTGATACTGAACAGCTGCCATATACGGAGGTTGATCATAAGGTACAGGAGGTGGAGCTTGCGGAGCTTCCCAGATTGCATTGGTTTCATAATCCTCTTCTTCCATTTGAGAACCTCTGAAGAATTCTTCCTCATCAGCTTGGCTACTCGAGGCATCTTGGAGTTTTCCACTTATGAGACCGCTCTCAATGCGTTCTCCCACCATCACCAAGTCAGAGAAACTTGAAGATGTACAACCTATCATTCTTTCGAAGTATGAATTAGGTAAGGTATTCAAAAACAAGTCAAGCAACTCCCTATCAAGCATTGGTGGTTTAACTCGGGCAGCCAATTCTCTCCATCTTTGAGCATACTCCTTGAACGACTCGTTGATATTCAGAGAAAGATTCTGTAATTGGATACGAGTTGGAGCCATGGAAAGGTTGAACTCATATTGTTTCAGGAATGAGGAAGATAAGTCTTTCCAATTGTGAACATCCTTTTTCTCCAATTGCGTGTACCAATCCAGAGATGCCCCACTAAGACTGTCTTGGAAACAATGGATGAGAAACTTTTCATCATGAGCATATGCAGACATCTTGCGAACAAACATCTTCAAATGAGTCTCTGGACAACTAACACCTTTGTACTTCTCGAAGTTTGGCATTTTAAACTTTGGTGGAATCACGACGTTCGACACTAAGCAAAGGTCAGCAGCATCTAGACCAATAGTATCGTTTCCATTCAATACCCTCAATTGTTCCTTCGATCAAGACACATTCTCTGCCGTATCTTGAGGAGCTCGTGTTGACCATTGAATTGTTCCTTGAGTATTTTGCACGTAGTTGGCAAACCTAGGCTTCTTAGCAGCCTGAGGACGTGGGATACAACCTTCTTGAACAGTTGATTGTCTTTCGACCGTAGGGATTGCATTAGAATGAACATTGAGCACCAATTGAGGTTGAATAGGATCATCCACATGCAGAGGAGAATCGTACATTGGATTATACCTAACAGTAAATCCTGACGTGGAGTCTGTAGTAGCATCTTGGGCATTGTCTTCCGAAGAAGTTAGCATGGCTTCCAACATTTGATCCACCTTGTCTTTCACACCTTCTAGGTCTTCTCTCATCACAACTTGATTATGTTCCAATTGGTCTATCAGACTTGCCATGAGTGCAAGGAAATCAGCTAACTGGCCAGGGAACAAAAGGTGACATGAGCTTTTTGTAGTGGAGGAGAAAATGCATGCATGTTGATGAATGCAAATGCATGATAATGGCAACGCATGTAAGAATGCGATGATGACAATGCATGTAAGAATGCAATGTGATGCGATACATATCGATGTTATGCGCGAAATCACATGTAAAGCCAAATAGCACAAGGGTTTAAAAGGACGGTCGGACATGGTTTCGACGTCTACCCCACAATTCCCCAAACAAGGTTGGTTCTAATGTTTTTTTGCTGAATGTTTCTCGGAGACTCAGATCCCCTTTTAAAAATGTAATCGTCATGACGATAGTATTTTCAAAAGTATACTCCAAGAAATGGCTCTTAAAGGGATACTCAAAAATTCTTTGAGCGGTTGGTTTCAGTTTTGGACATCCTAATACTTAGAGTTATAGGCCCTTTGTCCAAGAATTATCACCCCGCACTATCGTACGGTGCAATAACTCCCTTAAAAAGACCAACTCTAAGTCGTGGTCTTCACGTCGATCCAAGGAACACGGATGTCCAATGGACCTAAGCTACTCAACCACTCTAAACTTATGTTTCCTAGAAGCCTGGGTATTGGGCTTATCTATGAACCATAACCAAACAGTGTCCCAATATCAAAATATATCAACAGGATATAAAGAAATAATAGGCAATGAATAGTAAACACACAAGCGAAGAATTAAATTAGGGTTGACTCGCTTAGTCAAAAAAAATAATTTTCAAATTGAAGTCCCCAGTGGAGTCGCCAACTGAAGCAACTCGATTTTCAAAAATCTTTTAAATTCTCGAAAACAGTGAAATCGCCACCTAATTTTATTTGTTCTAAAAAGAACGGGAAAATATAGATAAAACCCAAAGCAAGCGGATAAGACGGTCTACGTGACCAAAAAGTGGGATCGGGAGTCGGTTATGTAAGGGGAAGGTATTAGCACCCCTTACATCCATCGTACTCGATGGGACCCTTTTAATTCTACGCGTTTGTGTGTGTGTTTATTGCTAAGTTATGAATACCAAAAGAAAAAGAAATGTTTATTATTATTTTGAGTTTGGCACGGTTTCAGAACCGTGTGCCTACATATTCCCTTGTGCAATGGGAAAGTCAAAACTCTGTAGTTCCTCTTAAAAAGGCTTTAATTGGTTGCATTGATTTTATCTAAAAAATCGTGCGTTTAGACGTTTCAAATGCTTTGAACTAGGACTTGTTTTGTTTGTTTGAAAAGCTTAAGTCCTCGCTCGCATTAGAAACGACTATTGCACCCTCTTTATCTGAAAAGAGTTTTAATGATCGCATATGAGCGATAAAAGAAGTTTGAGTGAGTTGAGTTGTTTTTTATGTGGATGAAAAAGTACCGAACAACGAGGCTAGCGTCTCACGATTCAAATACTAGAAACCCGAGGAACGAAAGTTCGCCCAAGTCGTCTATCACCCAAAAAGATTTTCTTATGAAAGAGTGAAGGTGAAACGAGTTTCACGTTATTTAGGAGTATTTAAGCCACAGGTCTAGCGTCCAACGACTTAAAGACTAAAGTTTATTTGGGGACAAGTTTTTTAAGCAACTGGTCTAACGTCCAACGACTTAAAAACTTGTACTTTATTATGAAAAAGGTTTTGAAAATGCACTCGACGTTGGATCGAGGTTTGAAATTTTAATTATGAAAGTGTTTTAGATGAGATTTGGTTATGGATAGAATAATTCAATTATAAAAACAAGCGAGCCCATACAAGGTGGCCATATGTATGCTTCTAGAAAGTGAAACTAGCGTGGCACTAGTATTCTAAACGACCGATTGGAACAATCGATCAGATAGTTGTCGCTGTAGAATAGCCCAGGACCAAACTATGAATGTGTGCGAGTGTGCATTGTGTATGTATACCTGTTCCTTGATGAGGAGCCCAAGAGGAGGCTATGTGTTCTAATATGATGACAAACGTGTAATTGAAGCGGTAATTAAAACACACAGAAATTGATCTTAAACCAATACAAACCACACGAGAGTTGGGGTACGACTTTGTGAGTGGGAATGTACTAAATTGAAAAGCGAGATAAGAGCTTAAATAAACAAGCAATACAACCCAATCGAATTAGTTTGAATAATCGAATAAATTGCAATGTGCTTCGAGTAGTCTTCAAGATTGGATACAACTTGGCTCGTCAGATGAATGTGAGATAAGGGTCCCTACATTGCATGATATACAGACAAAACATATGCGGGAAAAGTTTATGAGAAGTCTTTAAGCAACTGATCTAGCGTCCAACGACTTAAAGACTAAGAGTTTACTTGGGACAAGTTTTTAAACAATTGGTCTAGCGTCCAACGACTTAAAAACTTGGATTGAAATGCTCAAGTATCAAATACTGTATCTTATTAGATTAATTAGAATAGGTTTATGTAGAAATAAATTCTAAGAAGGCAATCAATATATTACATTATAATTTTATTTACAAATGAATATGATAAAAGTATAAGAATAAAAGTATTATATACAATAATATTTACAATACTAACTATAAGTATACTATATAACGATATTTACAATATGAAATAGAAATAGTATGTATAATTATATATACAATATCAAATAAGAAATAAAGATAATACTAAGTATAATTATATTCACAATGTCAAATATGAAATAAAATGCTACTAAATATTATTATATTACTAAATAGAAGTAGTAATTCAATATTTAATTACTAAAGTGCAAGTATAGGTGTGCTAATTGGAAACGATTGTTTCAATAATCCTTGAATACCTCCACAAGTAACAAACATGTTAGTAGCATTAGATAATAAAAATCAAAAAAGAAATATACATTATTTTAACAGCTTGACAAAGTCCATTCGCATAATTGATGCGAACTTTTCAAATGTTTCTATCAATTGATGCCAAACATACGCTTTAAATCACTTTATAGAAATTTATTTAAATCTAAATCCGCCCATTCAATCCACTTCTAACCAATTTTTAAAGTCAATTTCTTCACTACATAACCAAATAAGCGTATATATAGACTTTCATTGCAATATTAAAACAATAACTTCCTTGCAACTTCAAATTGTTATATATCATCTTGTATATACATTTAATTTCGCTCAAGATCTACATGAGGTTAACAGTGATGAATTTGTGATGAATTTTACCGACATAGCTATTTAATTTCCTTTCTTGTTCGAAACATGAGAATGCGCTAAATAAGACTATAAATTGAAAAGATGTTTATCAAAAAAGAAAAATTATTTACGTAAAAATGAATCCAAATCTATCACTAAAAATTATTTACAATGAAAACAATGAGCGGAGGCGATTTCAGCAAGAAGAAAAATAATGACATTAATCTATAACTCTTCTCAAAGGTATTTTCCAAAGATCACAAATCAATCCAAATATCAATAAACTATTTCGTGTTTTTGTCATGGTTTCAAGATCATCTCATCACTTGAATTCAACACAATGTCAACAACACAATCAATAATGGCAACATCACAAGCGAAACAAAATCTTAACAGTAACATACATGACGATTTACTCATAACAACAAATTGATTTAATCACAAATCCGAATATGAGCAAGATAAGTGAGATAAAGTATTTACGTGGATACTGAAGCTTGGTTGAGGCTGATGTTTGCATTGGCGGAGGATGAACAGATCAGTTGTTGCGAGCTTGAGATGTCGGAGAATGGAGATTAAGGCGGAGAGGAAAATGAAGAGGGAGTGTGGGAAGGTGGTCGATGGAGGGTTCCGGCGGAGAGGAAAATGAAGAGGGAGTGTGGGAAGGTGGTCGATGGAGGATTCCGTGAGGAAAAGATAATGGCGAAGGGTTGATGAAGAAGAAATGAGAGGCGTGGTAAGGTTGAGAATGGAAGACGAAGGAAGAAGGCAAAGGGAGTATTGTACGCAGCTTTTTCCGCTCCTCTCCACCATAACAGTAACAAATAATCCAATATATACTAAAAAATTAGGGTAAAGTTATTTTCTAAAATGCCTAAAACGCCCTTAATGGTAAAATGGGCCACAAAGCCCAAAGATAAAAAATAATCTACTCAAACATATTTTTGTTTTGATTTTTAGAGATAAAAATTGGACACCTAAAATTGTCAAAAATGATATAAGTTCGGACAATAAAATATCCGAAAAAATAAAATGAGCATATTAAAATAAATTACGAATCTCAAAGATTAAAGAAAAATTATCTAAATGGTTAAAATCGAAATAAAATAATAATAAAGAGTACCCGACTTTAAAGCATTTACGGTTAAAACGAGACTTCGAAATGTATCGAAAAATTAGGAAAACACATTTTTATGATTTACGTGATACGTAAATTTATAAAACAGGAGTAAAAGATAAAACTTGAAATATTTTCCCGCTACTTTTCGCACAATATCGAATTGCTTTTAACAATTGCTTATAAAACCAAAATTCAATATCATCGACATTTAAATAATTTAAAACGATGCAATAAAAAGGTAAAGAGGTAAAAATGAATGAAGTGGAATAACGGGTATTTTAACTAAAAATGATGCGAATATCGATTTAGACTGACTTTTGATCAGTTTAAATACGACGAAATGATGAAAATGCAATGAGTGAATGACTGTTTTTTATATATAATGTAATGCAAGTAGGAAAATAGTAGGGTAAAATTTGGGTGCGACAGTTGCCCCTATTCAATCATCTTAAACCTGATAAGTGAGAAAAAGCGACAACTTTCGAACGTTCAAGGTAGAAGAGGATTGAATATTAAAAGAACCCCAAAAATTTACCCTATGCGGGACACTAATGCCATAGAAGAAAGAAAATAAGATATCTTGACTACAGAGTCAAGGAAGAGACGCTTGCGGAGAATAAACTTGTTAAGCACCAACAGAATGCCTTAATACAGTAGTACCCAATGAGAAATAATTAGGAGATCTTAACAACACTGGGGATAACCGAGTACCGTAAATGAGCAATAAACATCAAATTCTAACGAAAATGCTATGAGAAGAAAACCGAACTTCTCAAGCGACAAAGAAAAACAATGGATTAAGCCATCAATATGATTGAGAACTTGTCAGAAAATTCCAGAGAGTTAAGGAATACCCGCAGACCTTAACGAAGATAAAATTGAGAAACTGTCTGAAGATCCCAACGAGTTAAAGAATACCCGCAATCTTTAACGAAGATATATGGCTAGAACAATATCAGAATTGTTGTGCACGAAGGTGCGAGGAGCCATGGCATGTTGAATGTCTTGATCCTGTAACTTCCGAGTTACCAGCAGAACAAAATCAGTAGCGCACTCGAGAATACACTTCTCTGGGGATAAACAAATCAATATCCAGCGCACCGGCGTGATATAGATGTTTATGAAGTCAGTAAATCTTGTTTCCGACATTTCTCCTGATGAGAGATCTTCCTGAACATGTACCGACATGTTGAACAACTTCCGAGTTGACAAGATCTTCAATGTGTATGCAGATAGATTTACCGGTAATAGAAGAATCGATTCAAGGCTCGCGATCGAAAAACTTCTAGGGTAATGAGCTTCATTTGTCGGCATTGTATGGACAATGCGCTGCAAGTGGATACGTGGATCAACTTCGAGTTGGAGAAATATCCCGAGATTTAATAAACGCCCCACCGGTGGATATTTATTTGTTGAGTATTTGAAAACTTATCGAAATAAACACACCAAGAACTTCACGTAGTTTTCGAGGATAGCTCGAGAAACAAATTTGTAGAAGTCCCGCCAATAGAATTTCCGAGAAAATTTTGTCCGAAAGAAATCTTTGAAAATACCAAGAGCAAAGTTGTAGTAATCCTTTCAAGGAGATTCACTGGGAGGAAATAAGTCACTGGGAAACTTCGTAAGAAAACCATGTGGAAAATTCACTGGGGATTTCCGGTTGAATAATTTTGCTGACATCTGAGTCCAACTGAAAGAGATAACTGTTTCGCTGGGGGAGAAATCTCGACTAGAGGCCATCAGTTGTGAAGATCCATACAAGTATATAACTTGTGTTTGTAGAAAAGAGGATAACTTGTCGTCTGAGAACTAATCCTTCAATTTGATCTTTACGAGGATGTTTACGGTTTCAGCTGAAAAACCTGCAAAAGAATTAGTCGGAGCTAATGTATGAGTATGATATGCATAATATGATATGCATGATGATTTTTTTTTATGCAAAGAGTATGTGATTTCCTGATACTGTTGGAAAAAGAAAGCGTCACTGGGGAATCCAATTGAACGATCTTGTTGTCATAAGAATTCACTGGGGATGATCAATCGATCCTCTGGGGAAGAGACTTCATTGGGGAGTTGACACTACTGTCGATTGTCCTTCACCCAAACATTCTCTTGGCACTGGGGAGAAAAGCTAAATTGTCGTTGAGAAAAGTCTTCTGCTTGCACTAGACTTTATTCTGAAAAGATTCTGAGTCCTGACTGAGGTTTACACATGAATATATTGTATATGATATGTCTGAGTGAAGCGACATGATTGATGCATAACGATGACTTATGTAATGATTTATGAATGCATGTATGAATTATTGGACATGTACCAAATGAAATTCGGCCTTGAAGGGTGAATTATCAGACGAGAACTGACTTTTAAGATAAACCACCAGACGAAAACTAAAGTTTAATAATAACAGTCAGACGAGAACTGACTACCAGACGTGAACTGGATTTAAATGATAACAGTCATACGAGAACTGACTACCAGACGTGAACTGGATTTTAATTATGACGAACCGACTACCAGACGAGAACTGGATTTAAATTATAACATTCAGACGAGAACTGACTACCAGATGTGAACTGGATTTTAATTCACAGTCAGACGAGAACTGACTACCAGACGTGAACTGGATTTTAATTATACCCAACAAGGTCGAATTTTTATTGCACAATATGAGATGCATGATTTAATGCATGATTTATGTTAGTGTATGCAATACGTTTTGACTGTATGATTGGTAAGGCATGAAGATGCTTTAACTGCTTGATCGTTAAGACCAAGAAAGATTCTTGAAACAATTTTCCCATCAAAAGGAAGTTTTCAAAGATGATTCCCCGCCACTCAAATTAAACACAATAGTGTTGACACTTGAGAGGAAAATTTCGACTTGAAGATACGTAACAAAATTGTCAGATATAGCATTCATTGCCCAACTGCTGATTATCCGATGAGATTTGCTTTGAGATGATGTCGGAAACAAATTAAAGTAATCTGATACTGGGATGGCTTGCCCCAAAAATCTGTATTTTAATGCAGGATGCCCCTGATTAACAAATCTTTTGAGAGATATTATCGTATCTCGATGTGACTGCCCCAGATTGACTGAATCTTGAAGGATGGACTTCATTGTACTATAGAAATAGCATGAACCAAGGTGCTCCTTGGAAGTACTTCAACGCGTCAAGGTGACTCCTTCAGATTGACTGCATTCGGATAATTGGCTATGCAAACATAGGGAAGACTTGCCCCAGGATGAGCTCTAGAGAGACTCCTATGTCTCAAAGTAATTGCTTCAGGTTGACTGAATCATGAAGCGACAGCTATCCCAAGTTATCCACTCTTTGAGAAGGACCAAACCCTCCGCTGATTGCTCTTTAAGGATTTGCCCCGGATTGGCAGAAATTCGAGGAGCTGAATTTCGATTTGCCCCCAAACTAACAGAATCTTGAGAAGACAACTTGTGATATGCTCAAAGGAGTCCTTAGACGTCCTTCCCCTTGATACGAAGAGATGATCAAGTCTTTCTTCTTTGGACAAAGTTAAACCCTTCACTGATGTTCATTATGAGAACTTCTTCAATGTCAAACAATTGTTTTACATGTAGAAAAATGTTTATTGTGACAATTATAATGCAACATTTATGCGTCTTGAAGTTTTGTATGAAAAACATGACTTTTTGCGTGAGTGAAACACTGTTGGAGTGCAACATTGAAAATTTTCTTTTTGAAAGATAAGACGAGCATATGATACCAACACAGATACTTAGCACACACTGTAGGAGTCAGGTAAACGCGATCTCTTCGTGGTATGCTTTTGAATTAACCCATGCTTCAATTAGGACTTTTGAGGGTTGTAACGTGGTTTGGTTCACGGGTTTTTAGAAAAAAGGATTTTTAGGCTCAAAATATTTGGTGCCCGCCCATTCTCCATGATGTCCTTCAGTCTTAAGTTCAACTATCTGATACGAGCACTCATCTCTCGAGAGGCGTTATGATGGTTGAGGAACCGATACGAGGTTTCTTGGACACGACAGTCACTCACATTTTGTCTTTTGGTATTTGACCACACAACTTGTTCTTTGTTGAGAATCCTTTGCATTTCGGGATCTTACCTGACTTTTGCCTAAGCGACTTATTACTAAGTTCCGACTTAGCGGGCTCTTTGTCTTTTTTCTATTCATTTTTGAACAAGTCGCGGATCTGTACACAACCTTTGATTTGTTAAAAGTGATGGTGACTGTCTGAGTCCTTAGGTAGATGAGGGATAACTATTATGGTGTCGTCATCTGTTGACCTTTCTGATGTGCGAGAGATACCCAACATGGTACCATTCTCCTTTGATGCACACTATTGATAGATGGAAGTCGACTACTGTGGTTTTGACTTTTCTCAACCTTTTGAAGGATAGCCATTGTTGTATCCTTAAATGCACACTCTCTTGATGAGTTCTGAACGCCCGATCAAATTAACTGAACACTACCCGCCCACAGGTAAAAATGATGAGGGTTTTTCTGAACAGAAAAGAAACTCCTACTTCAAGGCTCAAAGGGGTTAACAATGGTTTATCTCCCTTATAACTCCGGTGTTTGGGGATTTGAAACAAGGCCTGTACATCATTAGCATGGTTCTACTCAAAATCACATGACTAGAGACCTGGCGTTTTTCAATTATCGTCATTCTCCCTCCAAATCTTTGCCTAAGCGAAAGAAATGGTAACATTGGTATCAAGATGCTCGCAAATCAATTAAAGAGTGATAACGAATGGATTGAGTGATAACGAATGGATTACTTCAAGACAAACATATTCATTGCATTAAGATAAAAACAAACAAGTTTCTACATGCAAACAAAGTTTAAACAATTAAACAAGGTACACATGAAAATGCAGTAAAGAAATAAAAGACTGTCATTGTTGAGGAGACTTGGGCTCCGTCTTGACTTGTTGATTTAGATGACTTTCAGTAGGCTTGACGCTCACTTGAGTACGGGGGTGCCATTCACAAACAGATTCCCTCCTTGAAGAGTCAAGTATTTCTGGTCGATCAACTGTTGAACTTTGGCTTTGTAGGCGCTCCTCGCTGAGTGGCCTCGCTCCATCATGGTATCCACATCGCGCGTTATGATCATAACCAAGCGGAAATACCTTTGGTGGGTTAAGAAATTTAGGAACCACCAATGAATTTTGAACCAGATATGGCAGAAGTTGACTGTAGGTAACTGGAATTGGATCAAGAGGAGCATTCCTTCTTTCCAAATTACTTCGAGGTATGCGTGGATTCTGTTGTTGACTTTGATATCCACGGCCCTGACCTTGTTTCTTTGCATGAGGAGTGCCCCATGGTTGCTGGTGCCGTGGACCGAGAAGCATCGGGTGCTGATACTGAACAGCTGCCATATACGGAGGTTGATCATAAGGTACAGGAGGTGGAGCTTGAGCTTCCTGCATTGCATTGGTTTCATAATCCTCTTCTTCCATTTGAGAACCTCTGAAGAATTCTTCCTCATCAGCTTGGCTACTCGAGGCATCTTGGAGTTTTCCACTTATGAGACCGCTCTCAATGCGTTCTCCCACCATCACCAAGTCAGAGAAACTTGAAGATGTACAACCTATCATTCTTTCGAAGTATGAATTAGGTAAGGTATTCAAAAACAAGTCAAGCAACTCCCTATCAAGCATTGGTGGTTTAACTCGGGCAGCCAATTCTCTCCATCTTTGAGCATACTCCTTGAACGACTCGTTGATATTCAGAGAAAGATTCTGTAATTGGATACGAGTTGGAGCCATGGAAAGGTTGAACTCATATTGTTTCAGGAATGAGGAAGATAAGTCTTTCCAATTGTGAACATCCTTTTTCTCCAATTGCGTGTACCAATCCAGAGATGCCCCACTAAGACTGTCTTGGAAACAATGGATGAGAAACTTTTCATCATGAGCATATGCAGACATCTTGCGAACAAACATCTTCAAATGAGTCTCTGGACAACTAACACCTTTGTACTTCTCGAAGTTTGGCATTTTAAACTTTGGTGGAATCACGACGTTCGACACTAAGCAAAGGTCAGCAGCATCTAGACCAATAGTATCGTTTCCATTCAATACCCTCAATTGTTCCTTCAGATCAAGACACATTCGTCTGGCTTCGGTATCTTGAGGAGCTCTGGTGTTGACCATTGAATTTGTTCCTTGAGTATTTTGCACGTAGTTGGCAAACCTAGGCTTCTTAGCAGCCTGAGGACGTGGGATACAACCTTCTTGAACAGTTGATTGTCTTTCGACCGTAGGGATTGCATTAGAATGAACATTGAGCACCAATTGAGGTTGAATAGGATCATCCACATGCAGAGGAGAATCGTACATTGGATTATACCTAACAGTAAATCCTGACGTGGAGTCTGTAGTAGCATCTTGGGCATTGTCTTCCGAAGAAGTTAGCATGGCTTCCAACATTTGATCCACCTTGTCTTTCACACCTTCTAGGTCTTCTCTCATCACAACTTGATTATGTTCCAATTGGTCTATCAGACTTGCCATGAGTGCAGGAAATCAGCTAACTGGCCAGGAACAAAAGGTGACATGAGCTTTTTGTAGTGGAGGAGAAAATGCATGCATGTTGATGAATGCAAATGCATGATAATGGCAACGCATGTAAGAATGCGATGATGACAATGCATGTAAGAATGCAATGTGATGCGATACATATGATATTATGCGAAATCACATGTAAAGCCAAATAGCACAAGGGTTTAAAAGGACGGTCGGACATGGTTTCGACGTCTACCCCACAATTCCCCAAACAAGGTTGGTTCTAATGTTTTTTTGCTGAATGTTTCTCGGAGACTCAGATCCCCTTTTAAAAATGTAATCGTCATGACGATAGTATTTTCAAAAGTATACTCCAAGAAATGGCTCTTAAAGGGATACTCAAAAATTCTTTGAGCGGTTGGTTTCATTTGACATCCTAATACTTAGAGTTATAGGCCCTTTGTCCAAGAATTATCACCCGCACTATCGTGCGTGCAATAACTCCCTTAAAAGACCAACTCTAAGTCGTGGTCTTCACGTCGATCCAAGGAACACGGATGTCCAATGGACCTAAGCTACTCAACCACTCTAAACTTATGTTTCCTAGAAGCCTGGTATTGGGCTTATCTATGAACCATAACCAAACAAAGGTCCCAATATCAAAATATATCAACAGGATATAAAGAAATAATAGGCAATGAATAGTAAACACACAAGCGAAGAATTAAATTAGGGTTGACTCGCTTAGTCAAAAAAAATAATTTTCAAATTGAAGTCCCCAGTGGAGTCGCCAACTGAAGCAACTCGATTTTCAAAAATCTTTTAAATTCTCGAAAACAGTGAAATCGCCACCTAATTTTATTTGTTCTAAAAAGAACGGGAAAATATAGATAAAACCCAAAGCAAGCGGATAAGACGGTCTACGTGACCAAAAAGTGGGATCGGGAGTCGGTTATGTAAGGGGAAGGTATTAGCACCCCTTACATCCATCGTACTCGATGGGACCCTTTTAATTCTACGCGTTTGTGTGTGTGTTTATTGCTAAGTTATGAATACCAAAAGAAAAAGAAATGTTTATTATTATTTTGAGTTTGGCACGGTTTCAGAACCGTGTGCCTACATATTCCCTTGTGCAATGGGAAAGTCAAAACTCTGTAGTTCCTCTTAAAAAGGCTTTAATTGGTTGCATTGATTTTATCTAAAAATCGTGTTTAGACGTTCAAATGCTTTGAACTAGGACTTGTTTTGTTTGTTTGAAAAGCTTAAGTCCTCGCCGCATTAGAAACGACTATTGCACCCTCTTTATCCGAAAAGAGTTTTAATGATCATATGAGCGATAAAAGAAGTTTGAGTGAGTTGAGTTGTTTTTTATGTGGATGAAAAAGTACCGAACAACGAGGCTAGCGTCTCACGATTCAAATACTAGAAACCCGAGGAACGAAAGTTCGCCCAAGTCGTCTATCACCCAAAAAGATTTTCTTATGAAAGAGTGAAGGTGAAACGAGTTTCACGTTATTTAGGAGTCTTTAAGCCACAGGTCTAGCGTCCAACGACTTAAAGACTAAAGTTTATTTGGGGACAAGTTTTTTAAGCAACTGGTCTAACGTCCAACGACTTAAAAACTTGTACTTTATTATGAAAAAGGTTTTGAAAATGCACTCGACGTTGGATCGAGGTTTGAAATTTTAATTATGAAAGTGTTTTAGATGAGATTTGGTTATGGATAGAATAATTCAATTATAAAAACAAGCGAGCCCATACAAGGTGGCCATATGTATGCTTCTAGAAAGTGAAACTAGCGTGGCACTAGTATTCTAAACGACCGATTGGAACAATCGATCAGATAGTTGTCGCTGTAGAATAGCCCAGGACCAAACTATGAATGTGTGCGAGTGTGCATTGTGTATGTATACCTGTTCCTTGATGAGGAGCCCAAGAGGAGGCTATGTGTTCTAATATGATGACAAACGTGTAATTGAAGCGGTAATTAAAACACACGTAAATTGATCTTAAACCAATACAAACCACACGGGAGTTGGGGTACGACTTTGTGAGTGGGAATGTACTAAATTGAAAAGCGAGATAAGAGCTTAAATAAACAAGCAATACAACCCAATCGAATTAGTTTGAATAATCGAATAAATTGCAATGTGCTTCGAGTAGTCTTCAAGATTGGATACAACTTGGCTCGTCAGATGAATGTGAGATAAGGGTCCCTACATTGCATGATATCTGCACAAAACATATGCGGGAAAAGTTTATGAGAAGTCTTTAAGCAACTGATCTAGCGTCCAACGACTTAAAGACTAAGAGTTTACTTGGGACAAGTTTTTAAACAATTGGTCTAGCGTCCAACGACTTAAAAACTTGGATTGAAATGCTCAAGTATCAAATACTGTATCTTATTAGATTAATTAGAATAGGTTTATGTAGAAATAAATTCTAAGAAGGCAATCAATATATTACATTATAATTTTATTTACAAATGAATATGATAAAAGTATAAGAATAAAAGTATTATATACAATAATATTTACAATACTAACTATAAGTATACTATATAACGATATTTACAATATGAAATAGAAATAGTATGTATAATTATATATACAATATCAAATAAGAAATAAAGATAATACTAAGTATAATTATATTCACAATGTCAAATATAAAATAAAAATGCTACTAAATATTATTATATTACTAAATAGAAGTAGTAATTCAATATTTAATTACTAAAGTGCAAGTATAGGTGTGCTAATTGGAAACGATTGTTTCGAATAATCCTTGAATACCTCCACAAGTAACAAACATGTTAGTAGCATTAGATAATAAAAATCGAAAAAAAAGAAATATACATTATTTTAACAGTTTGACAAAGTCCATTCAGACAATTGATGCAGAACTTTTCAAATGTTTCTATCAATTGATGCCAAACATACAGTTTAAATCACTTTATAGAAATTTATTTAAATCTAAATCAGTTTCCATTCAATCCACTTCTAACCAATTTTTTAAAGTCAATTTCTTCACTACATAACCAAATAAGCGTATATATAGACTTTCATTGCAATATTAAAACAATAACTTCCTTGCAACTTCAAATTGTTATATATCATCTTGTATATACTTTAATTTCGCTCAAGATCTACATGAGGTTAACAGTGATGAATTTGTGATGAATTTTACCGACATAGCTATTTAATTTCCTTTCTTGTTCAAACATGAGAATGCGCTAAATAAGACTATAAATTGAAAAGATGTTTATCAAAAAAGAAAAATTATTTACGAAAAATGAATCCAAATCTATCACTCAAGAAAAATTATTTACAATGAAAACAATGAGCGGAGGCGATTTCAGCAGAAGAAAAATAATGACATTAATCTATAACTCTTCTCAAAGGTATTTTCAAGATCACAAATCAATCCAAATATCAATAAACTATTTCGTGTTTTTGTCATGGTTTCAAGATCATCTCATCACTTGAATTCAACACAATGTCAACAACACAATCAATAATGGCAACATCACAAGCGAAAACAAAATCTTAACAGAACATACATGACGATTTACTCATAACAACAAATTGATTTAATCACAAATCCAGAATATGAGCAAGATAAGTGAGATAAAGTATTTACGTGGATACTGAAGCTTGGTTGAGGCTGATGTTTGCATTGGCGGAGGATGAACAGATCTGTTGTTGCGAGCTTGAGATGTCGGAGAATGGAGATTAAGGCGGAGAGGAAAATGAAGAGGGAGTGTGGGAAGGTGGTCGATGGAGGGTTCCGGCGGAGAGGAAAATGAAGAGGGAGTGTGGGAAGGTGGTCGATGGAGGATTCCGGCGTGAGGAAAAAGATAATGGCGAAGGGTTGATGAAGAAGAAATGAGAGGCGTGGTAAGGTTGAGAATGGAAGACGAAGGAAGAAGGCAAAGGGAGTATTGTACGCAGCTTTTTCCGCTCCTCTCCACCATAACAGTAACAAATAATCCAATATATACTAAAAAATTAGGGTAAAGTTATTTTCTAAAATGCCTAAAACGCCCTTAATGGTAAAATGGGCCACAAAGCCCAAAGATAAAAAATAATCTACTCAAACATATTTTTGTTTTGATTTTTAGAGATAAAAATTGGACACCTAAAATTGTCAAAAATGATATAAGTTCGGACAATAAAATATCCGAAAAAATAAAATGAGCATATTAAAATAAATTACGAATCTCAAAGATTAAAGAAAAATTATCTAAATGGTTAAAATCGAAATAAAATGATAATAAAGAGTACCCGACTTTAAAGCATTTACGGTTAAAACGAGACTTCGAAATGTATCGAAAAAATTAGGGAAAACACATTTTTATGATTTACGTGATACGTAAATTTATAAAACAGTGAGTAAAAGATAAAAACTTGAAATATTTTCCCCGCTACTTTTCGCACAATATCGAATTGCTTTTAACAGTCTGTTTATAAAACCAAAAATTCAATATCATCGACATTTAAATAATTTAAAACGATGCAATAAACAGGTAAAGAGGTAAAAATGAATGAAGTGGAATAACGGGTATTTTAACTAAAAATGATGCGAATATCGATTTAGACTGACTTTTGATCAGTTTAAATACGACGAAATGATGAAAATGCAATGAGTGAATGACTGTTTTTTATATATAAACAGAATGCAAGTAGGAAAATAGTAGGGTAAAATTTGGGGTGCGACAGTTGCCCCTATTCAATCATCTTAAACCTGATAAGTGAGAAAAAGCGACAACTTTCGAACGTTCAAGGTAGAAGAGGATTGAATATTAAAAGAACCCCAAAAATTTACCCTATGCGGGACACTAATGCCATAGAAGAAAGAAAATAAGATATCTTGACTACAGAGTCAAGGAAGAGACGCTTGCGGAGAATAAACTTGTTAAGCACCAACAGAATGCCTTAATACAGTAGTACCCAATGAGAAATAATTAGGAGATCTTAACAACACTGGGGATAACCGAGTACCGTAAATGAGCAATAAACATCAAATTCTAACGAAAATGCTATGAGAAGAAAACCGAACTTCTCAAGCGACAAAGAAAAACAATGGATTAAGCCATCAATATGATTGAGAACTTGTCAGAAAATTCCAGAGAGTTAAGGAATACCCGCATACCTTAACGAAGATAAAATTGAGAAACTGTCTGAAGATCCCAACGAGTTAAAGAATACCCGCAATCTTTAACGAAGATATATGGCTAGAACAATATCAGAATTGTTGTGCACGAAGGTGCGAGGAGCCATGGCATGTCAATGTCTTGATCCTCGTAACTCCGAGTTACCAGTAACAAAATCGAGCGCACCGAGAATACACTTCTCTGGGGATAAACAAATCAATATCCAGCGCACCGGCGTGATATAGATGTTTATGAAGTCAGTAAATCTTGTTTCCGACATTTCTGCTGATGAGAGATCTTACTGAACATGTACCGACATGTTGAACAACTTCCGAGTTGACAAGATCTTCAATGTGTATGCAGATAGATTTACCGGTAATAGAAGAATCAGATTCAGTGCCTGCGACTGAAAAACTTCTAGGGTAATGAGCTTCAATTTGCTGGCATTGTATGGACAATGCGTTGCAGCAAGTGGATACGTGGATCAACTTCTGAGTTGGAGAAATATCCTGAGATTTAATAAACGTCCCACCCGGTGGATATTTATTTGTTGAGTATTTGAAAACTTACTGGGGAAATAAACACACCAGTAACTTCACTGTAGTTTTCTGAGGATAGCTCAGAGAAACAAATTTGTAGAAGTCACTGCCAATAGAATTTGCTGAGAAAATTCTTGTCTGAAAGAAATCTTTGAAAATACCAAGAGCAAAGTTGTAGTAATCCTTTCTGAAGGAGATTCACTTGGGGAGTGAAATAAGCTTCGCTGGGGAAACTTCGTAAGAAAACCATGTGGAAAATTCACTGGGGATTTCCGGTTGAATAATTTTGCTGACATCTGAGTCCAACTGAAAGAGATAACTGTTTCGCTGGGGGAGAAATCTCGACTAGAGGCCATCAGTTGTGAAGATCCATACAAGTATATAACTTGTGTTTGTAGAAAAGAGGATAACTTGTCGTCTGAGAACTAATCCTTCAATTTGATCTTTACGAGGATGTTTACGGTTTCAGCTGAAAAACCTGCAAAAGAATTAGTCGGAGCTAATGTATGAGTATGATATGCATAATATGATATGCATGATGATTTTTGATGCAAAGAGTATGTGATTTCCTGATACTGTTGGAAAAAGAAAGCGTCATTGGGGAATCCAATTGAACGATCTTGTTGTCATAAGAATTCACTGGGGATGATCAATCGATCCTCTGGGGAAGAGACTTCATTGGGGAGTTGACACTACTGTCGATTGTCCTTCACCCAAACATTCTCTTGGCACTGGGGGAGAAAAGCTAAATTGTCGTTGAGAAAAGTCTTCTGCTTGCACTAGACTTTATTCTGAAAAGATTCTAAGTCCTGACTGAGGTTTACACATGAATATATTGTATATGATATGTCTGAGTGAAGCGACATGATTGATGCATAACGATGACTTATGTAATGATTTATGAATGCATGTATGAATTATTGGACATGTACCAAATGAAATTCGGCCTTGAAGGGTGAATTATCAGACGAGAACTGACTTTTAAGATAAACCACCAGACGAAAACTAAAGTTTAATAATAACAGTCAGACGAGAACTGACTACCAGACGTGAACTGGATTTAAATGATAACAGTCATACGAGAACTGACTACCAGACGTGAACTGGATTTTAATTAACAGTCAGACGAGAACTGACTACCAGACGAGAACTGGATTTAAATTATAACAGTCAGACGAGAACTGACTACCAGATGTGAACTGGATTTTAATTCACAGTCAGACGAGAACTGACTACCAGACGTGAACTGGATTTTAATTATACCCAACAAGGTCGAATTTTTATTGCACAATATGAGATGCATGATTTAATGCATGATTTATGTTAGTGTATGCAATACGTTTTGACTGTATGATTGGTAAGGCATGAAGATGCTTTAACTGTTTGACTGGTTAAGACCAAGAAAGATTCTTGAAACAATTTTCCCATCAAAAGGAAGTTTTCAGCATGATTCCCTGCCACTCAAATTAAACACAATAGCTGTTGACACTTGAGAGGAAAATTTCTGAGCAGCTTGAAGATACAGAACAAAATTGTCTGTATATAGCATTCATTGCCCCAATCTGTTGATTATCTGATGAGATTTGCTTTGAGATGATGCTGGAAACAAATTAAAGTAATCTGATACTGGGATGGCTTGCCCCAAAAATCTGTATTTTAATGCAGGATGCCCCTGATTAACAAATCTTTTGAGAGATATTATCGTATCTCGATGTGACTGCCCCAGATTGACTGAATCTTGAAGGATGGACTTCATTGTACTATAGAAATAGCATGAACCAAGGTGCTCCTTGGAAGTACTTCAACGCGTCAAGGTGACTCCTTCAGATTGACTGCATTCGGATAATTGGCTATGCAAACATAGGGAAGACTTGCCCCAGGATGAGCTCTAGAGAGACTCCTATGTCTCGAAGTAATTGCTTCAGGTTGACTGAATCATGAAGCGACAGCTATCCCAAGTTATCCACTCTTTGAGAAGGACCAAACCCTCCGCTGATTGCTCTTTAAGGATTTGCCCCGGATTGGCAGAAATTCGAGGAGCTGAATTTCGATTTGCCCCCAAACTAACAGAATCTTGAGAAGACAACTTGTGATATGCTCAAAGGAGTCCTTAGACGTCCTTCCCCTTGATACGAAGAGATGATCAAGTCTTTCTTCTTTGGACAAAGTTAAACCCTTCACTGATGTTCATTATGAGAACTTCTTCAATGTCAAACAATTGTTTTACATGTAGAAAAATGTTTATTGTGACAATTATAATGCAACATTTATGCGTCTTGAAGTTTTGTATGAAAAACATGACTTTTTGCGTGAGTGAAACACTGTTGGAGTGCAACATTGAAAATTTTCTTTTTGAAAGATAAGACGAGCATATGATACCAACACAGATACTTAGCACACACTGTAGGAGTCAGGTAAACGCGATCTCTTCGTTGTATGCTTTTGAATTAACCCATGCTTCAATTAGGACTTTTGAGGGTTGTAACGTGGTCTGGTTCACGGGTTTTTAGAAAAAAGGATTTTTAGGCTCAAAATATTTGGTGCCCGCCCATTCTCCATGATGTCCTTCAGTCTTAAGTTCAACTATCTGATACGAGCACTCATCTCTCGAGAGGCGTTATGATGGTTGAGGAACCGATACGAGGTTTCTTGGACACGACAGTCACTCACATTTTGTCTTTTGGTATTTGACCACACAACTTGTTCTTTGTTGAGAATCCTTTGCATTTCGGGATCTTACCTGACTTTTGCCTAAGCGACTTATTACTAAGTTCCGACTTAGCGGGCTCTTTGTCTTTTTTCTATTCATTTTTGAACAAGTCGCGGATCTGTACACAACCTTTGATTTGTTAAAAGTGATGGTGACTGTCTGTCTGAGTCCTTAGGTAGATGAGGGATAACTATTATGGTGTCGTCATCTGTTGACCTTTCTGATGTGCGAGAGATACCCAACATGGTACCATTCTCCTTTGATGCACACTATTGATAGATGGAAGTCGACTCCTGTGGTTTTGACTTTTCTCAACCTTTTGAAGGATAGCCATTGTTGTATCCTTAAATGCACACTCTCTTGATGAGTTCTGAACGCCCGATCAAATTAACTGAACACTACCCGCACGTAAAATGATGAGGGTTTTCGAATGTAAAAGAAACTCCTACTTCAAGGCTCAAAGGGTTAACAATGGTTTATCTCCTTATAACTCCGTGTTTGGGGATTTGAAACAAGGCTCAGACATCATTAGCATGGTTCTACTCAAAATCACATGACTAGAGACCAGCGTTTTCAATTATCGTCATTCTCCCTCCAAATCTTTGCCTAAGCGAAAGAAATGGTAACATTGGTATCAAGATGCTCGCAAATCAATTAAAGAGTGATAACGAATGGATTGAGTGATAACGAATGGATTACTTCAAGACAAACATATTCATTGCATTAAGATAAAACAAACAAGTTTCTACATGCAAACAAAGTTTAAACAATTAAACAAGGTACACATGAAAATGCAGTAAAGAAATAAAAGACTGTCATTGTTGAGGAGACTTGGGCTCCGTCTTGACTTGTTGATTTAGATGACTTTCAGTAGGCTTGACGCTCACTTGAGTACGGGGGTGCCATTCACAAATGATTCCTCCTTGAAGAGTCAAGTATTTCGGTCGATCAAGCTGAACTTTGGCTTTGTAGGCGCATCCTCGTTGAGTGGCCTCTGCTCCATCATGGTATCCACGCGCTATGATCATAACCAAGCGGAAATACCTTTGGTGGGTTAAGAAATTTAGGAACCACCAATGAATTTTGAACCAGATATGGCAGAAGTTGACTGTAGGTAACTGGAATTGGATCAAGAGGAGCATTCCTTCTTTCCAAATTACTTCGAGGTATGCGTGGATTCTGTTGTTGACTTTGATATCCACGGCCCTGACCTTGTTTCTTTGCATGAGGAGTGCCCCATGGTTGCTGGTGCCGTGGACCGAGAAGCATCGGGTGCTGATACTGAACAGCTGCCATATACGGAGGTTGATCATAAGGTACAGGAGGTGGAGCTTGCGGAGCTTCCCAGATTGCATTGGTTTCATAATCCTCTTCTTCCATTTGAGAACCTCTGAAGAATTCTTCCTCATCAGCTTGGCTACTCGAGGCATCTTGGAGTTTTCCACTTATGAGACCGCTCTCAATGCGTTCTCCCACCATCACCAAGTCAGAGAAACTTGAAGATGTACAACCTATCATTCTTTCGAAGTATGAATTAGGTAAGGTATTCAAAAACAAGTCAAGCAACTCCCTATCAAGCATTGGTGGTTTAACTCGGGCAGCCAATTCTCTCCATCTTTGAGCATACTCCTTGAACGACTCGTTGATATTCAGAGAGAGATTCTGTAATTGGATACGAGTTGGAGCCATGGAAAGGTTGAACTCATATTGTTTCAGGAATGAGGAAGATAAGTCTTTCCAATTGTGAACATCCTTTTTCTCCAATTGCGTGTACCAATCCAGAGATGCCCCACTAAGACTGTCTTGGAAACAATGGATGAGAAACTTTTCATCATGAGCATATGCAGACTTGCGAACAAACATCTTCAAATGAGTCTCTGGACAACTAACACCTTTGTACTTCTCGAAGTTTGGCATTTTAAACTTTGGTGGAATCACGACGCTCGACACTAAGCAAAGGTGATCAGACCAATAGTATCGCTTCCATTCAATACCCTCAATTGTTCCTTCGATCAAGACACATTCGTCGGCGGTATCTTGAGGAGCTCGTGTTGACCATTGAATTCCTTGAGGATTTTGCACGTAGTTGGCAAACCTAGGCTTAGCACCGAGGACGGGATACAACCTTCTTGAACAGTTGATTGTCTTTCGACCGTAGGGATTGCATTAGAATGAACATTGAGCACCAATTGAGGTTGAATAGGATCATCCACATGCAGAGGAGAATCGTACATTGGATTATACCTAACAGTAAATCCTGACGTGGAGTCTGTAGTAGCATCTTGGGCATTGTCTTCCGAAGAAGTTAGCATGGCTTCCAACATTTGATCCACCTTGTCTTTCACACCTTCTAGGTCTTCTCTCATCACAACTTGATTATGTTCCAATTGGTCTATCAGACTTGCCATGAGTCAGGAAATCGACTAACCGCCAGAACAAAAGGTGACATGAGCTTTTTGTAGTGGAGGAGAAAATGCATGCATGTTGATGAATGCAAATGCATGATAATGGCAACGCATGTAAGAATGCGATGATGACAATGCATGTAAGAATGCAATGTGATGCGATACATATCGATGTTATGCGCGAAATCACATGTAAAGCCAAATAGCACAAGGGTTTAAAAGGACGGTCGGACATGGTTTCGACGTCTACCCCACAATTCCCCAAACAAGGTTGGTTCTAATGTTTTTTTGCTGAATGTTTCTCGGAGACTCAGATCCCCTTTTAAAAATGTAATCGTCATGACGATAGTATTTTCAAAAGTATACTCCAAGAAACGGCTCTTAAAGGGATACTCAAAAATTCTTTGAGCGGTTGGTTTCAGTTTTGGACATCCTAATACTTAGAGTTATAGGCCCTTTGTCCAAGAATTATCACCCCGCACTATCGTACGGTGCAATAACTCCCTTAAAAAGACCAACTCTAAGTCGTGGTCTTCACGTCGATCCAAGGAACACGGATGTCCAATGGACCTAAGCTACTCAACCACTCTAAACTTATGTTTCCTAGAAGCCTAGGTATTGGGCTTATCTATGAACCATAACCAAACAGTGTCCCAATATCAAAATATATCAACAGGATATAAAGAAATAATAGGCAATGAATAGTAAACACACAAGCGAAGAATTAAATTAGGGTTGACTCGCTTAGTCAAAAAAAATAATTTTCAAATTGAAGTCCCCAGTGGAGTCGCCAACTGAAGCAACTCGATTTTCAAAAATCTTTTAAATTCTCGAAAACAGTGAAATCGCCACCTAATTTTATTTGTTCTAAAAAGAACGGGAAAATATAGATAAAACCCAAAGCAAGCGGATAAGACGGTCTTACGTGACCAAAAAGTGGGATCGGGAGTCGGTTATGTAAGGGGAAGGTATTAGCACCCCTTACATCCATCGTACTCGATGGGACCCTTTTAATTCTACGCGTTTGTGTGTGTGTTTATTGCTAAGTTATGAATACCAAAAGAAAAAGAAATGTTTATTATTATTTTGAGTTTGGCACGGTTTCAGAACCGTGTGCCTACATATTCCCTTGTGCAATGGGAAAGTCAAAACTCTGTAGTTCCTCTTAAAAAGGCTTTAATTGGTTGCATTGATTTTATCTGAAAAATCGTGCGTTTAGACGTTTCAAATGCTTTGAACTAGGACTTGTTTTGTTTGTTTGAAAAGCTTAAGTCCTCGCTCGCATTAGAAACGACTATTGCACCCTCTTTATCTGAAAAGAGTTTTAATGATCGCATATGAGCGATAAAAGAAGTTTGAGTGAGTTGAGTTGTTTTTTATGTGGATGAAAAAGTACCGAACAACGAGGCTAGCGTCTCACGATTCAAATACTAGAAACCCGAGGAACGAAAGTTCGCCCAAGTCGTCTATCACCCAAAAAGATTTTCTTATGAAAGAGTGAAGGTGAAACGAGTTTCACGTTATTTAGGAGTCTTTAAGCCACAGGTCTAGCGTCCAACGACTTAAAGACTAAAGTTTATTTGGGGACAAGTTTTTTAAGCAACTGGTCTAACGTCCAACGACTTAAAAACTTGTACTTTATTATGAAAAAGGTTTTGAAAATGCACTCGACGTTGGATCGAGGTTTGAAATTTTAATTATGAAAGTGTTTTAGATGAGATTTGGTTATGGATAGAATAATTCAATTATAAAAACAAGCGAGCCCATACAAGGTGGCCATATGTATGCTTCTAGAAAGTGAAACTAGCGTGGCACTAGTATTCTAAACGACCGATTGGAACAATCGATCAGATAGTTGTCGCTGTAGAATAGCCCAGGACCAAACTATGAATGTGTGCGAGTGTGCATTGTGTATGTATACCTGTTCCTTGATGAGGAGCCCAAGAGGAGGCTATGTGTTCTAATATGATGACAAACGTGTAATTGAAGCGGTAATTAAAACACACAGAAATTGATCTTAAACCAATACAAACCACACGAGAGTTGGGGTACGACTTTGTGAGTGGGAATGTACTAAATTGAAAAGCGAGATAAGAGCTTAAATAAACAAGCAATACAACCCAATCGAATTAGTTTGAATAATCGAATAAATTGCAATGTGCTTCGAGTAGTCTTCAAGATTGGATACAACTTGGCTCGTCAGATGAATGTGAGATAAGGGTCCCTACATTGCATGATATACAGACAAAACATATGCGGGAAAAGTTTATGAGAAGTCTTTAAGCAACTGATCTAGCGTCCAACGACTTAAAGACTAAGAGTTTACTTGGGACAAGTTTTTAAACAATTGGTCTAGCGTCCAACGACTTAAAAACTTGGATTGAAATGCTCAAGTATCAAATACTGTATCTTATTAGATTAATTAGAATAGGTTTATGTAGAAATAAATTCTAAGAAGGCAATCAATATATTACATTATAATTTTATTTACAAATGAATATGATAAAAGTATAAGAATAAAAGTATTATATACAATAATATTTACAATACTAACTATAAGTATACTATATAACGATATTTACAATATGAAATAGAAATAGTATGTATAATTATATATACAATATCAAATAAGAAATAAAGATAATACTAAGTATAATTATATTCACAATGTCAAATATAAAATAAAAATGCTACTAAATATTATTATATTACTAAATAGAAGTAGTAATTCAATATTTAATTACTAAAGTGCAAGTATAGGTGTGCTAATTGGAAACGATTGTTTCGAATAATCCTTGAATACCTCCACAAGTAACAAACATGTTAGTAGCATTAGATAATAAAAATCGAAAAAAAAGAAATATACATTATTTTAACAGTTTGACAAAGTCCATTCAGACAATTGATGCAGAACTTTTCAAATGTTTCTATCAATTGATGCCAAACATACAGTTTAAATCACTTTATAGAAATTTATTTAAATCTAAATCAGTTTCCATTCAATCCACTTCTAACCAATTTTTTAAAGTCAATTTCTTCACTACATAACCAAATAAGCGTATATATAGACTTTCATTGCAATATTAAAACAATAACTTCCTTGCAACTTCAAATTGTTATATATCATCTTGTATATACAGTTTAATTTCGTTCAAGATCTACATGAGGTTAACAGGTGATGAATTTGTGATGAATTTTACTGACATAGCTATTTAATTTCCTTTCTTGTTCGAAACATGCGTAGAATGCGCTAAATAAGACTATAAATTGAAAAGATGTTTATCAAAAAAAGAAAAAATTATTTACAGAAAAAATGAATCCAAATCTATCACTCAGTAAAAAAATTATTTACAATGAAAACAATGAGCAGGGAGGCGATTTCAGGCAGTAAGAAAAATAATGACATTAATCTATAACTCTTCTCAAAGGTATTTTCCAGCATCACAAATCAATCCAAATATCAATAAACTATTTCAGGTTTTTGTCATGGTTTCAGCATCATCTCATCACTTGAATTCAACACAATGTCAACAACACAATCAATAATGGCAACATCACAAGCGAAAACAAAATCTTAACAGAACATACATGACGATTTACTCATAACAACAAATTGATTTAATCACAAATCCAGAATATGAGCAAGATAAGTGAGATAAAGTATTTACGTGGATACTGAAGCTTGGTTGAGGCTGATGTTTGCATTGGCGGAGGATGAACAGATCTGTTGTTGCGAGCTTGAGATGTCGGAGAATGGAGATTAAGGCGGAGAGGAAAATGAAGAGGGAGTGTGGGAAGGTGGTCGATGGAGGGTTCCGGCGGAGAGGAAAATGAAGAGGGAGTGTGGGAAGGTGGTCGATGGAGGATTCCGGCGTGAGGAAAAAGATAATGGCGAAGGGTTGATGAAGAAGAAATGAGAGGCGTGGTAAGGTTGAGAATGGAAGACGAAGGAAGAAGGCAAAGGGAGTATTACGCAGCTTTTTCCGCTCTCCACCATAACAGTAACAAATAATCCAATATATACTAAAAAATTAGGGTAAAGTTATTTTCTAAAATGCCTAAAACGCCCTTAATGGTAAAATGGGCCACAAAGCCCAAAGATAAAAAATAATCTACTCAAACATATTTTTGTTTTGATTTTTAGAGATAAAAATTGGACACCTAAAATTGTCAAAAATGATATAAGTTCGGACAATAAAATATCCGAAAAAATAAAATGAGCATATTAAAATAAATTACGAATCTCAAAGATTAAAGAAAAATTATCTAAATGGTTAAAATCGAAATAAAATGATAATAAAGAGTACCCGACTTTAAAGCATTTACGGTTAAAACGAGACTTCGAAATGTATCGAAAAAATTAGGGAAAACACATTTTTATGATTTACGTGATACGTAAATTTATAAAACAGTGAGTAAAAGATAAAAACTTGAAATATTTTCCCCGCTACTTTTCGCACAATATCGAATTGCTTTTAACAGTCTGTTTATAAAACCAAAAATTCAATATCATCGACATTTAAATAATTTAAAACGATGCAATAAACAGGTAAAGAGGTAAAAATGAATGAAGTGGAATAACGGGTATTTTAACTAAAAATGATGCGAATATCGATTTAGACTGACTTTTGATCAGTTTAAATACGACGAAATGATGAAAATGCAATGAGTGAATGACTGTTTTTTATATATAAACAGAATGCAAGTAGGAAAATAGTAGGGTAAAATTTGGGGTGCGACACTAACAGTACAAACTAACAAATACTAAACTACCCTTAAACCTAAACTTAATAACTAAGTTAAAGAACCAGAAGATAAACACTTCTGGACACGACCTCAGAAGTTCAACAACTTCTGGACAACACCAAAACATCAGAACATCAGAAGTTTTGGATAGTCTTACTAATCATCAGAACTTCTGACTCCCCTCAGAAGTTTTAGATTTCCTTTTTGAACATCAGAACTTCTGACTCCCCTCAGAAGTTCTGGACATGAATTATTCTCAACAACATCCCTTAATTCATATCCATCAAAATCTACAACATTAATTTCATCCCTCAAACGGATAAGGTGTTCAGTCTTGACATCCTTCATCAGAACATCTGCAGGTTTCTTCTGGTTGTAACTACACGTAAGCAATATGTCATCAACATATAGACACACTAGAATCATATTTCTTCCAAAATGTTTCACATACACACCATACTCCATCTCACATTTCTGAAACCCTTGCTTCTTGAAAAATGAATCAATCTTCTGATTCCAAGATCTGGGCGCTTGCTTCAATCCATACAGAGATTTGTGTAACTTGTACACCATCCCTTCCTGATTATTTTTCATGAAGCTAGGAGGTTGTGACACGTATACCTCCTCTTGTAATGGACCATTCAGAAATGCTGACTTCACATCCAAATGCATCAGCGGCCAACTTCTATTTGCAGCTAAGGTAATCACCAATATGATTGTTTCATGCCTAGCTACAGGAGCAAACACCTTAAAATAATCTAGTCCAGGTTTCTGAAGAAAACCTCTGGCCACTAGCCTTGCTTTGTGCTTGCCCACTGATCCATCTGGCTTAAGCTTCACCTTAAAAACCCATCTGACACTGATGGCTTTCTTCTCCTTTGGAAGCTCAGTTAACTTCCAAGTCTCAAGTTCTTCTTTCATGGCATTCAGCCACACTTTCTTCTTGATAACTTCTTCAATACCTATTTGTTCAGAATCTCCTTCTGATTCTAGAATCGTATCTCTTTCTGGACTTTCTTTAGAAGTTTTACTTCCACCAGAAGTTCCACCTTTGTTAACTTCTGGACCTTGTCCAGAACCATCACCTTCAGAAGTTGGATCGCCTTCGAAAGCTCTTGCTTCAGAACTTCCACCTTCAGAATCATGACCACCGTCAGAGGCTGGACTACCTTTAGAAGCTCCTCCTTCAGAAGGTCCACCTTTAGAGTCATGATTACCACCAAAAACATGATCATCTCCAAAAGCTTGTCCTCTAGAACCTACGTCTTCAGATTTTTCCCTTCTAGAAACATGATCGCCACCAGATTTTGGATCATCATCAAAATATGGATCAGAATCAGATTCACTATCTGACTCATCCTTAGAGTCTCCAAAAGATTCTTCATCTTCTGACTCTAACTCATCTTCATAACCTTCATGTTCTGACTCATCTTCAGAACCTTCATGTTCTGACTCATCTTCAAAACCTTCATGTTCTGACTCATCTTCAGAAGCAAAATCTCCTTGAGATTCTAACTCATCTTATAATTCTTCTTCAGACTCAGAATCACCTTCGGATTCTGACTTGTCTTCAGCTTCAGAGTCATCTTCTAACTCTAACTCTTCTTCTGAAACCTCAGATTCTGACTCATCTTCAAAATCTAAAATGTCATTTTCTGGCTCTTCTTCAGAATCTACAATGTCATTTTCTGGCTCTTCTTTAGAAGTTTCAACTTCTAACTCTTCAATTCATTTTCTGACTCTGACTCATAAAGAGACACTCCTTCAGAATCAGAATATTCATAGTCATCTTCATCCCCTTTAGATTTAAAAAATGACAACCTCACAGGTTCCTCGTTAGATTCATAAGTCATCAATAGCACAGGTTCATCATCTGAATCACCTTTATCTATTTTTACTTCTTCTGATTTCCTTTATTTTTTTACCAATAATCTCTAGCAAAGTGTACAAACTGCTTACAACAGTAAAATTGAACCTATATGACTCATCCTTAGAGTCTCCAGAAGATTCTTCATCTTCTAACTCTAACTCTTCTTTAGAACCTTCATGTTCTGACTCATCTTTAGAACCTTCATGTTCCGACTCATCTTTAGAACCTTCATGTTCTGACTCATCTTCAGAACCTTCATGTTATGACTCATCTTCAGAACCTTCATGTTTTGACTCATCTTTAGAAGCAGAATCTCCTTGAGATTCTAACTCATCTTCTGATTCTTCTTCAGACTCAAAATCACCTACGAATTCTGACTTGTCTTCAGCTTCAGAGTCATCTTCTAACTCTGACTCTTCTTCTAAAACCTCAAATTCTGACTCATCTTCAGAATCTACAATGTCATTTTTTGTCTCTTCTTCAAAAGTTTCAACTTCTGACTCTTCTTCAGAAGTTTCAACTTCTGACTCTTCAATGTCATTTTCTGACTCTGACTCATAAAGAGACACTCCTTTAGAATAAGAATATTCAGATTCATCTTCATCCTCTTCAGATTCAGAAAATGACAACCTCACAGGTTCCTCGTCAGATTCATAAGTCATCAAAAGCACAGGTTCATCATCTGAATCACCTCTGGCTATTTATGCTTCTTCTGATTTCCTTTCTTTGTTTGACCAACAATCTCTAGCAAAGTGGCCAAACTACTTACAACAGTGACATTGAACCTTTCTCCTCTCCTTTCCCTTCTGATGTTTCTCATCAGAATAGAAAGCTTATGACTTTTGGAATCTATCACCACGCCTATTCTGATTTTGGGTCCTTCTTGACAACAGAAGCTTTCAGAGCCTGCTCAACTTCCCTCTCAAAAGTTCTGTCAGTCAAACGCAACTCATGTGCTTCTGTAATACGGTGAACTGACTTTGAGATTTTTGTATCGCAAATGTGCGGATAGCAAGAGTCGCCACCGACTTTTCTTTTATCCAATTAAGGGAAGGTGAAAAGAACAGGAAAATACCTTCGTTAGATTCTGAGTAAGAGAGAAGGTTATGAAAAGGGAAGGTATTAGCACCCCTTTCCATCCGTAGTTATCTACGGGCTCTTAGTTGCTCTTAGATCATTTTCAAAAAGTGCTTTTTGTGTGTTTGACAAAAACGTTTTGAAAAGGCATTTCGCTTTGACTTTGTAATGATTCAGGTAGGAATGTATACAAAGTGTTCGGAAATGTTTTGTTTTGGAAAGAGTTTGAACTTTGACAAAAGTGTGTGGTGTGAAAAGTATTTTGATAGAGCAAGCAACTAAAAGTCTTATTACCTACTCAGAACGGTCGTTTTCGTGTTATTTTACTTTCCTTTAGAATAATGCTATCCATACCATTAGTTGGTAGGTAACCCTATTCATTGGATGTAGAAGGGACATTCGAAGGGACATCGGATGGTCATAGAAGGCAACTTGTAGGAAGTATCCTAGCACATTCGAAGGGACTATCATCATTTTTTGTAGGCGACAATCGAGGGTCAAGATCATGTATTCATAGGCGACATCGGATGGTCATATGATCTTTGTACCGAAGGGACTATGATGATTTGTTTTGAAGGCAACAGTGCTAGGATACCTCTACGTTCGAGGGACTTGACCATTTGTATTCGTAAAGGCAACGAGAGAGAATTACCTTAAGGTGTGCATGATGACCATTGATGATGTTGGAAATTCATTTGGATCTGAGGATAGCCAAACCCTAGTTTGGGTTGATTGTCTAGGAGAGAGTTTGTATGATCAACTCTTGAGGAATCCTTGAGTATGGATGTATGAAATGTCTTGAGGAATAAGAGGGCAAATTTTGGGGTATGACAGCTTCTAGACTACTTTGTAGCTCTTCTATTTTCATGGTTTCCAGATCTTTAGAATGTTCAATAGCAACAATAATGTAATCAAACTGAGGAGTAAGTGACCTCAGAACTTTCTCTATGATTACTTGATCAGAAAGTGTTTCTCCATAAGCCTTCATTTCATTAGTGATCAGAATCACTCTTGAAATATACTCAGAAACTTTCTCACTATTCTTCATGTTGATATTCTCATATTTCTTTCTCAAGGACTGAAGCTTACCTTCTTCACTGATGCGTCACCACCGTAACATCTGACCAGTGTGTCGCACGCCCCCTTTTACGTCATAGAATCTGCAATCTTCTCAAACACGTTCACATCCACACACTAATGGATGTAGAACAAAGCTTTCTGATCTCTCTTCCTCTTGTTTCTCTGCACCTCTTTCTCATCTTCTGTTCCATCTTTTACAACTGAAATATATCCATCTGTAACAAGCTCTAGAACATCTTGAGCTCCAAATAACACGTGCATCTGAATCATCCATCTATTCCAATTTTTGCCATCAAAAACTGGAAGTTTAGTGTTCATGTTGTTGTTTTCGTTCATCTTCTACCTTGTGCAATACACAAAGATATTCACTCACACAGTGTTTTCCAACCCACAAAATCAGGGGAAAAAATTATTCTTGTTCTAGATTCAACGTGAAACCTAGAAACAAAATCAACCACACAAACAAACTCACATTTACTCGTGTTTCCCTGTATTTCTAACCAGAGCTCTAGATACCAATTTGTTGGTGCACAAGGATAAAAGTGATTGGAACGATGGAAGAATGAAAGAGAAAAGACGACTATCAAAAAGAGTAAAGAAATAAGGATTGCTGTTAATTATTAATGAAATAGGAGTACATATTTGTTTACTGTGGAAAATGGTAAACAACCGCTGGTCCTCCCTGAGTTCTAAAACTAAGGGTTACTTGCAAGATCAACCAGATGATCTTAAGACACGTGCTAAGGTTTTGGTATATTGCACTGCTTTTGTAAGCGAAAAGATCTTGGCCCAGAAACGATTTCCAGAGACCAAGGGAAATAGCACAATGGCTTCCCACACACACTGAATTTTGACTATCTACTAACCGACTGCAGGCACCGAACTCAACAGGACACTGATTGGTGACTCGTGACCAACAGTTTGCGTTGAAGTATTTTTGATAAAGGAGACAGAAGTAAACGAAAACAGTAAAGATAAACTTAAAAGTAAATTGATTGCATTGAAATAGAAATGTGGTGATTCACGTACATCAAAGGCTTGAGTGACTCTTTCTTCCTTTAGCGCGGAATTGGGCAGAGTTTTGGCAAGCAGTTTGAAGGTATAAATGAACACACTAAAATTCTAATGTACTGACTTATTTATAGTATTTACAAGGTAACTGCTAAAAATAATCAACGGACGAGATTTAAACTTAAAGGCAACTACCGCACACAATTTCGCCATCCGTTTAACGCTTTAAACCCACGATCTTCTGAGACAAATACCCACGATCTCCTTATTCTGACTTTTTCCCGCTTCATGACTTCAGAAGGAACCAACTGCCTTCGGTTTCGATATATTCTTAAGGCGTAATAAAATTTCCTAAGTCCCTTGGCCTACATCTTCGACAGCACGACCACTTCGACTGGCGCCTTCTTTCGACCCAAACTTATGTCGAATCGACCAACATATCACTCTGTTGATCTAATTTCTTTTCGATGCCATCTTGTTCTGGATGTTTGGTCGATTTGGCTTGGTTTTCTGACCCAGCTTCTCAACCGACATGTGTTTTTTGGTACTTCTAACTTATCTTTGTATAGCATTTCAAAAACTATCTTTATTTGGCACTAGCCTTTATCCTGTATGGACCTTTGCCTTTAAGTAATGCCCTTAAACATACTTTACAAATTTCCAATTAACAATATTTATACACAAAAAATCCCAAAACTAAATATGCCAGTAAACCCTAATTAAAAACTAATCTTGGTGGTCAAGCTAAAAAATACTAACAGTACAAACTAACAAATACTAAACTACCCTTAAACCTAAACTTAATAACTAAGTTAAGGAACCAGAAGTTAAACACTTCTGGACACGACCTCAGAAGTTCAACAACTTCGGACAAGACGTAACATCGTAACATTAGAAGTTCGGATAGCCTTCTCGATCATCGAACTTGACTCCCCTCGAAGTTGGATTCTTGAACATAAGAACTTCTGACTCCCCTCAGAAGTTCTGGATATGAATTATTCTCAACATGTGGGGGGGAAGTGTTTGGGGAAAATTGGAAGTTTGGTTGGTAAGCCTATGTTCACAGTTGAATGCACAACATGGAAATTACGAGTTACATATGCTCGAATCCTTGTTGAGGTTGATCTGACTCAAAAGTTGTGTGAGGAGATTACTATAAGTGACCATGAAGGGAATTTGAAGCAACAGAAAGCGGAATACGAGTAGAGGCCTCAATTTTGTGAAAGGTGTTAGAGAATTGGGCATGTGTGCAGTAAAGTGAAGAAGGTGGCTATGAAGACATGGCAGCCTAAACCTGTCCAAGGACCTCACAATGAAGGTACTAGCAAAGGGGAGCTCAAAGAAGGTCCAAAATAAATTGAAAAGGTGGAAGACACATTGAGGAGCAGTAATGGCAACAAATCAATTTCAGCACTAGTTTAGGAGAGAAAATGGACTGAGGTGGGCAGGAAGAATAGAGAAAGTGGAAAGAAGGTTGTGACAGGTAGTGTGGAAAAACCTTTGTTCTGTTCTAATGGCTTTGGTACCTTAGGGTTTGGAAATGATCCTGAGGTTAGTCCAAAGGGAGTGACATGATAATTTCTTGGAACATCAGGGGCTTAATAAGGTGGCCAGAAGTAGAGAGATTAGCTCCCGTCTCTCTAGGCTGCAACCTAAGATTGTTATTTTAGCTGAAACTCGTGTTAAAAGAAATAATGCTGAGAAAAGTAGGAAAATGCTGGGGGGAATAAATGGTCTGTTATGGACAATTATAAGGATCATAAAAATGGGCATATTTGGATTCTTTGGGATAAAAATCATGTGGAGCTAAGGATGATTCATAGCACAGCTCAACTTATCCACTGTGGAGTGTACAATGTTGATGGTTGTTTCATTAACTGGCTAACTGCAGTGTATGCATCTAATAAACTTGAAGAGAGGAGAAATTTGTGGTGTGATATTGACAACATTAGTAAGGGTCAACAGGGGCCTTGGAGTATTATGGGGGACTTTAACAATGTTCTAAGTACACAAGATAAAATTGGTGGTAAACATGTAAAAGAATATGAGTACAAAGATTTGTAAAGTATGATGAAGGATAATAGCTTATTTGAGGTTGACAACAAAGGAGAGAGATATAAATGGTTTAATAAGCATGTAAATGGTGCAATTTACTCTAGAATTGATAGAGTTATTTCTAATGTTGAGTGGCTGCTGCAAAACAATAAGAGGATTCTTCATGTGATGGACCCCAACATATCTGACCATGCTATGCTTTGGATTAAAAGTAACGATTATAGCAGGAAATACAATAATAGATTCAAGTTCATTAATACAGTTACTAAGATGGAAGGGTATAACACGGAAATTGCTAAGTGTTGGAGTAACAACAGAGGTGATGATGGTCTTTGGAAGAAACTTACTAAACTGATTCCTGTGATCGGAAAGGTGAGTAAGCCATTGATGGGGATTAAACACCAGATTGACTCAACTAGGAAAGACTTACAAGAGGCTCATATGAAGATGTCTAAGGATAAAATGAACACTGAATTGATTATGCAGGAAAAGAATTGTTGTGAAGCGGTCAATTATCTCAATGACATTGAAGAGAAAATGTTGAGGCAAAAATCTAAGATTCCTTGGATTAGGCTTGGGGATGGTAATAATTCTTTTTTCCACTCATCCCTTAAATGCAAGCAGAAACAGAATAATATTTGTAGGTTACATAGGGATGATGGCAGCATAGTTCATAGTCAAGAAGATATTATGCATGACGTTTTAGAGTTCTATGGTAGCCTCATGGGGACTGCCAAAGACAAGATTGAGGGAGTGAATATCACTGCCCTTATAAGAGGTAGTCAGATAGCTATGGATCAAAGAGAAATGATGGTTCGCAATGTGACTGTTGGTGAAATTGAAAGTGCTCTCAAGAGCATTGGTGATCTGACAGCACCGGGAGTGTATGGTTTTGGGTCTAAATTTTTCAAGAATGCTTGGAGTGTTGTGAAGAGGGATGTGATAAATGAGGTCTTGCTATTTTTTTAATGAAGGAAAGTTGGATAATAGATTCAATAGGACCCTTGTGACTCTTATCCCTAAGAAGGAGAATGTTAAATCTATTAGAGATTATAGACTTATCTCTTGTTGTACAACAGTTTATAAAATCATCTCCAAGATCGTGGAAAATAGAATGGGGAAAGTTTTAAACAGTATTGTGAGTAGGAGTCAAGCAGCTTTTGTAGAAAATTCATGACCATGTTCTCCTTGCTTATGAACTAATCAAAGGTTATAATAGTAAAGGTGGTGTCTCTAGGTGTATGTTACAGTTAGATATCCAGAAGGCTTATGACTTTGTTGAGTGGTGTGCCTTAAAGACAATATTGGAGGAAGTGGGGTTTCCTAGGAAATTTACTAATTGGATTATGCTGGCTGTTACAACTATAACCTATCAGTTTAATATGAATGGAACTTATACTAGAGGGATGCTTGCTAAGAGAGGGCTTAAGCAAGGGGGCCTCATATCCCCTATGCTTTTTGTGCTTGTGATGGAATATTTACACATGAAACTCACAAACAACCAATGTATATGCCTGGTGGAGAGGATTTGTGCTAGAATTAATCATTGGAGTGCTCATCTTTTAAGCTATGCAGGAAGAGTGCAACTCATTAATAGTGTGGTTTTTAGTACTGCCAACTATTGGCTGCATTGTATTCCTTTGCCCAAAGGTGTCACCAAAATAATTGAAGCTTTATGTAGGTCGTTCCTGTGGACTGACAAGGGCATCCTATCTAGGAAAGCTCCTATTGCTTGTAAGAAAGTTTGTGAGCCTAAAAGTCAAGTAGGCTTAAATGTGGTGGATCTAGCTCGATGGAATAAGGTGTGTCTGATAAAATTGTTGTGGAACCTTTGCAGGAAATCTGATAGTCTGCGGGTCAGATGGGTGCACACCTATTATGTGAAAGATGATCATATGATGAATGTTCCAATTAAAGCTTCTTGTTCATGGATTTTGAAAGTTGTGTTGCAAACTAGGAATATTGTTGCAGGGATGAATATGTGGCAGAGTATGGTTGATACTAGAAGGTTCAAGACTCAGTATCTTTATCAAAGCTTCGCTGAGGCAAATCCCAAAGTTACGTGGTATAAGCTGCTGTATGATAATGAAGCGTCTCTTAGGGCGTTGTTCACCTTGTGGATGTCGTGTAATAAGAGATTGGCTACCAAGGAACGGTTGTACAAGTTTGGCATGATTAGTGAAACAAAGTGTGAATTCTGTCAAGAAAATGAAAGTTTACAACACTTCTTGTTTGAGTGCAATACTATGAAAACTATTTGGGCTGATGTGTTGAAGTGGCTGCATATTGAGCACAGTCCTAATGGCTGAGAGGAAGAAATAGAGTGGGTGATGGCTGCTTGTAATGGTAAAGACTGGCGTAAAACCTTCATCAAGACTGCTTTTTCGGAAACTGTGTACATGTGTTGGTTGTATAGGAATGAAAATGTGTATAACGATAAAGATAACGATAGTATTGATAGCAGTATAGACAAAAAGATCATAGATAGAATTGTTCATAGGGTTTGGAGGAAACCTAAGTTGCGTGAGCATATTGCTCAATACTTGTTATAGGTTTCGTTTTAGTCTTTAGCTGGACCCTAAGGGTCGCTTCGTTTGTAATTGTTTTTTGGGATATAATATAATATCTTATTTTTCCAAAAAAATAAAAAAAATAATATGATAACAATGTTAATAATAATAATAATAATAATAACAATAATAATAACAATGATAATAATAATAATAATATAATAATAATAATAATAATAATAATAATAATAATAATAATAATAATAATAATAATAATAATGGTTAAATATGTTTTTAGTCCCTATAAATACCCAAAATCTAGTTTTAGTCCCTTTAAACATTTCCTTCAAAGAATGGTCCTCCAAAAGTTTTTCGTCCAGACTTTTGGTCTCTGCCGTCAATTTGGCCTAACGGAAGCTGACGTGGCATGCCACGTTGCACGCCATGTCACTCAAAGTCAACACTGCAAAAATAATGTTAAATTGAGGGGGTTTCAAATCTCCCTAAATTTGAGGATTTTTTTAGCCATTTTTACATTCAATTGAAAAACACGGGAACAAACTATTTTTTTTTTAGTTTTCATTAATGGTAGTTTTAGTAATTATAGCTATAACTTTATTTTTAGAAATTACTTTTAAATAAAAGTTTTGTAGTTAGTTTTTTTTTCTTCGTAATTTATCATAAATTTATAAAACAAAATAACATGCTACTATCCAAAAATAACAAACTGTTATAAGAAATATTAATAAAATAAATGTGTTTATTTATTTTGGAAAATATTTGTATTAGCTATTTTACAAATGTCATCAAAATGATTTAAGTTTGTTGTTTGAAATTCCGTGCCGATTTCTTAATATTAAACTTATCTTATTAAGGATATAATTAACGTTAAATTAAAAAATAGTTGACATACATTGTTACATCTTATAATAAAAAAATAGTGACTAAATTATATTTACATTTATTGTTAACCGAAATTTTTTAATTCTTAATTAAAAATATTAGATAAATTTAAAAAATATTAATTGGCTTTCTTTATTTTAATGTTTAATATAATAAAATAGATTTTAATAATTGAATGATCAAATAGATATTTTTATTCTTTCTTAAAAATAGTATTGAAAAACTTAACTACCAAACAAAAAATTTCATTTTCACGTTTCAAAAACAATATTTAAAAACTAGTTTATCAAACTAATTTTTTCTTAATTCTCTTCTTAAAAAAAAAATTTTTAAATTGATTTAAAAAAAATTTAAGAACTAAAATTCAAAAGTGTTTCATACAAGCCCTTAAATTCTTGTTATCTCTATTCTTGTAGACAATACGGACAATATTTTTGTATATTAGATAATAGAAATAAATATAATAATAATAATAATAATAATAATAATAATAATAATAGTAGTAATAGTAGTAATAATAATAATAATAATAATAATAGTAATAATAATAATAATGAAAATAGTAATAATAATAATAATAGTAATAATTATAATAGTAATAATAATAATAGTAATAATAATAGTAATAATAATAATAATAATAATAATAGTAATAATAATAATAATAGTAATAATAATAATAATTTTACTAATAATCTTAATAATAATAATAATAATAATAATAATAATAATCATAATAATAAAAGTAATAATAATTATAATAGTAATATTGTTAATAATAACTATAATAATAATAATAAAAATATTACCATAATAATTATAATAATAATAATAAATATTATTAATCATAATATTATTATTATTATGATAATAATAATAATAATAACAAATAAAATAATAATAGTCATAATAATAGTAATAATAATTATTATTATGTTAATGATAATAATTATAGTAATAATAATAGTAATAATAATGATAATATTAGTAATAATAATAGTAATACTAGTAATAATAATAACAATAATAATAATAATAATAATAGAAAAATAATAATAATAACAATAATATAAATATTATTAATAATAATAATAATAATAATAATAATAATAATAATAATAATAATAATAATAATAATAATAATAATAATAATAATAATAATAAATAATAATAATAATAATAATAATAATAATAATAATAATAATAATAATAATAATAAGAAGAAGAAGAAGAAGAAGAAGAAGAAGAAGAAGAAGAAGAAGCTCAGGAAACAAGAAGAAGAAGAAGAAGAAGCTCAGGAAACAAGCTCTAAGTAGAGTCATCACCGAGCCTAGCATCTTCCTTGAAAAAGCCCTTGTGATTATTGTCTTTCTATTTCAATATAAGTTTTTGGATGAATGCATAATTTAGTCTACTATTTTCAAGATTATGGATTAGTGTCAAAAGTCCCTCACTCTTGCGTGTTCTTCATCTACCGATGAATTTTTGTTAGGTGTGATTTATGATTGAACTTGTTTTATTTTAGAATGTTTTGGATGAATTTTGTACTTAAGATTTATTTCGTTTATATGTTTTTTGCTGTAGTAAAGTAGTAAGTATGTATTTTGCTTGTGAGTTTTTGTTTGAACCATACATTTGTTTTCTATTTTCAAAACCTGTTGATTCATGATTCTTTGATTATCATATTTTGTTTCTTTAAGTTGTTTGACTTTGTTTGAGGACAAACAATATTTTAAGTTGGGGAGAGTTTGATAAGTGCAAAATAGTCCTTATATTTGTGTATATTTTAGTGGCACTCACTGACTCATTTTGTTGTAATCCTTTAAATAAACCTCAACTTGTGAGTGTATTTGTACATATTGAGTATAATCATGTTTTTGTGTAAATATTGTATTGTTTAATAGTTTTCTATTCATTTTGTAGGTATTGATGTGTATTAGGAGCATGATCAATAAAGTTTCGAAGACAGAGCTTCAAATGCGCGAATTTGAGCAATAAAAGAGCATGCACAAAGCAAATAATAAGATTTTCACATATTTCAAATAGTCATAAATGCATGATATTTACTCATTGTTAAATAGAAAATTGAATAAGCTTTCCAACGCTTCAAATCGGACGCAAATCGGAGTTACTGCTCTCAAGTTATGGCAAAAACAAGTGTTGGATTTTTTCAACACAGCATAGAGCGTGCTAAGCGCCCACAGACCAGGCTAAGCGCGCCCTACGACTTTGAAAATCCATAAGTAGGGTCAAAAAACGTTTTTAGATTATGGGTTGGGTATTTTTGAGTCCCAACACCTTCAAACCCATTTTTTGGTCTAGAGAGCTTAGAAAACATCAATTAGGGTTACATCTTGTCGAATCGGAGGCGAATTCTCACCAATCGTATTGACAATTGAGAAGTGTTGGTTTATCTCTTTTTCTCTTTTTGTAAACTCTATTTTATTGGGCTATGTTTGTATATTACTTTGAAATTATGTATATTTGTTGATCGCAGTGTTGTATAAAGCTTGCTTTACAAATCATTGTTGATGTCTTCCTTAATCTTTTTGCTTTATGTTTGGATTTGGATTATTATAGATATATACCTCACAAATCTTGATTAGGGATTGATATCTATTAGTTTCTAAATTCTATATATATATATTTAGAACTAATAATCATTATGGGTATCAGAGCTTACTGTCTTCGTGTTGTTTGTGTCGTTCAGAGAGATCGTCGATGCAAATTATACGGTTGTCTCTACTTTGCGTTAGACATAAGCTCTTTTGTGGAATATTTTGAGAGATACTTGGTGATTTTGACGAGTATTGTAGGCTGAGTGTGATTGATTCATAGGTTTAAGTTTGTGAGAAGTGGATTATATACATGCATGATAAGTTATTCCTTTTCCTTTTTATACATTTAATTTCTATTCATAAATTTTACTTTCCATACAAACAACCCATTCAACCCCTAGAATCATTAAAGAAAGCTTTGTCGAACGATAATTCAGTAGCATTAATCTCTGTGGACATGATACAATATAACATATATATCATCAGTAAAATAATACTTTACTTTTTGCTTTCCACTTTACCGCTACAACAAGCGCTGCCATAGAAATAAACAAAAAATCGAATAAAATCCACTTTCATAAAGTTCCAACAATTCCTAATGAAAAAGAAGTTATACCCGTCCGGACCCGGGCTCTTCGAACCCCCATAACTCCAAACCACCTCCTTAATCTCAATTTCCAAAAAAGGAGCTTCAGTTAAAGAACTCCCCTCCTGAGAAAACCTATTGAAAAATAATCTATTTAACTTAGAATGATTGAAATCTCCCTCAATGAATTTCTCTGCAAAGTGTCTTCTCACCTCCCCCTTAACCTCCCCTACCGAATCCACCACCCTGCTATCTATAACCAAAGAACCGATAAAATTCATATGCCTCCTCTCTTTCATGGAACAAAGGAAATACCTATTGTTAGTATCTCCTTCCCCATTCCACTTGATTCTCAATTTTTCCAGAATCATATTTTCTTTTAGATTAAACTTCAATCACATCCTTCTAGTTTCCTCACTCCTAGCCGCAACTAACCCCTCAACCTGACTATCCTCGCAATCATCAAACAAATTATCCGATTCATTAATTACTCAAACTCCATCTTCAATATCCAGATCCATCTTTCCAAACACTTCCAGACTCCATACGAAGGCTACCATTTAATAATCTCAAATTCTCTTTTAGCACGTAATCACTTCTGCCTAACACCGACAAGTTACTCCACTCCTTTTCAATAAACGAAAAAAATTACTTGTTCTCGAACCAACAATTGTTAACCATAAAAGGTTTAGGTTCCCAGTCGGAAGCATTAATGATAAGTCGGACAATGGTCTGGGATATCTCGCTTACCGACCAACTTCCCAACAACCCCCACTCTCGAATTAAATCCTCTGACAAAAGAAATTTGTCAATACGACTCATGATCTTACCATCTTTACTAAACCAACTATACCTTTTACCCTTACAAGGTACATCAACAAAGCAATAATCTTCAATAAAATTGGAAAAAAGTCTCTTTTCAGAATTCTTGCTATCAATAGAGGTTTTGTGCCATTCTCCATTGTTGATGATGGCGTTAAAATCACCACTCCCCTATGTACCTTTCGACTTCCAACTGAATAAATCTTTCCATAATTTCTTCTTAAGAGTCAGAGAACAGGGAGAATAAACGTTAACCACGTAAAAAATCTCACCCTTAGCCAAAATCTTAATGCCCAAAAAACCATCACCTCTGAAACTCGAAAGAATCTCACAAGAACCCTCATTCCAAAGAATGATCAAACCACCCGACGCTCCAGAAGAACCCAAGAAATACCACCCCACTTCCTCCTTGTTCCAAAAACTTTTAACAGTGTCAGAATCCACCATAGACAACTTAGATTCTTGCAGTAAAAATATGACTGCTTTACTGTTGTTAATGATGTTACTAATTCTCTTCCTTTTCACCTTACTACCTCTTCCTCTAATATTGAAAGAACCAATAATCATGGTAACATATTATAATTCCCATGCACTCACGTCCTTTTTTCTTTATCTTTATTCACCAAATCTGCAATCTTTTGCTTATAATCCTTACCGCCACCAAAAACAACCACACCTAATTTTAAAATTGCTTCCCAAACTTTTCCTCCAACTAAAGATTTATAAGGCGCTCAGAATCTAGCATTCCCCTTCACAAAGTCATTTATGTGAAATTTGATCGCAACATAAAATTGACCCTGCCAAAAAAATCTCAACCTCCCTTTTTAAAATCCTAAAATCCCGTGAATCTTGCTTTACACTACAGTGTTGGGCCAAACCAGAAAGGGGAGAAACATTATACTTAAAAGAAGAGAATTTCTTAATGCACCCTAAGTGTTTCTTTGGCACCAGCGTGAATTTCCAAATATGCCCCTAAGAACCGGAAATGTATTTCTAGTGCACGTTGTATTATATGAAAAAAACACAAATCGGAAGTACACTTACGATTCCCAAATCGATGTTGTATTTTCGATTACACTTACTGATAACAATAACAACCTATGACCTATTATTCCGAACTGCAACAAATATTTTCTACTGATTTTTTTCTGATAACTCTTCTCAATTTTTATTCAACCGAAACACTATCCTCTTAAATCGTAACCTTCTCTCCACAGGTACCTCACTTTCACAATTGAAAACGCAAAGATTATATTATCGATTCATGAATATGAAGGAAGAGGGGTTGGAATTATTGGGACTTAGGAGGAAGGTTCGGGTATTATTTCTAAAGGTGACTAGTATAATTCAAACAACAATATGTATCAAATAATATTTTTTCGATAACAATCGAATATATATTTTTGTAATAAATTAAGTTTTAAATGTGTGTGGAGTGGGGTGCTTACAAAAAATACATTTTTGAAAATAACTAAAATTTAACAAAAAAAAACTACGTTTCGAAAATATACTTCCGATATAAATTTTCAAAGACTAATTTTTCCTATATATAAGGTGGATAAGAAATTCTCTAAAATAAACTTCTTTCAAAGCCCTCTTCCTAGGCCTTTTAAGTCTTGAAGTGTAAGGCCCACCACACACGTACACAACCACTCATGTTCTGAATTTCCATGTTAAAATAACATAGCTGTTGTCATAATATGTCGATGCAGTATAATACTATGCTCCGAATCATCATTATTCACGTGTATAGAGAGATTTTTTTTGAGATTAAATATGTTTTTTTTGTACCTATTATATGTGGTCTATAATTTTGGCTATTCTAATTTTTTTTTAATAATAATTCTTGTAAATTTTTTTCTTGCAGTTTTAATCTTTGATATTTTCTAAAATTTTTAAAATAGTTTAATTACTCTAAAATTTTAAGTTTTTGAATAATTTTGTTCATATGTGTTTATAATATTATACAATATTTATTTATTAAATTTTAGAATTTTTTAAAATAAGTAGAATTAAATATGAATTTTTTAAATTTTAAAAGTTATTGATAAAAGCAATGAAAATCTCGATTTAGAAATCAAATTTTGAATTCTTTTTTTCGAAGAACTTTTTATAACGTTCTACACACGTCTATAAAATTATCATTCAAAAATATACATCAGTTTAACAACAAGAACTAAAACTACGTACATAATAATTTTGAAAGGAATATTATTCGACAAAAAATTTTAGAGAGACCAAAATTACAGAAATGCATATTTATAAAGACTATAGCCATATTTAACGAATTTTTTTTATCAGCTACACACCTTACATGGCCATATATTGGCTACGAAAATGCATTTGTAGGAGGAGCCCACCTTTCCACCACAACCACTAAAAGGACAATAGTGAAATACAAATGTCCCCACCAATCTTGGCCTCTTTATAATTTGAAACAAAACTCAATTATTTATTTATAAACCCCTATATCTTGAGTAGAACACCCAAACGAGTTTTAATAGTTCAAATATTATTAAAAAAATTATGTTTAAATTCTAAAATAATTAATATATTTAATTTATTTTACATATATTAATTATTTAATAAATTTAAATAATAAATATCTTTTATAACAAAAATTAAAAAGTTAACATAGTAGTATTATATTACAACTAATAGTGACAAATAAGATTTTTATATACTTTCTCTGTTCAACATATTTTGTTTTATTTGACCCTTTCACAAATATTAAAAAATATTGTAAATTATAAAAATATTATTAATTCATATTTATTTATTATTAATATAATTCAATTATAATAAATGCAAAGTCAAGAATAATAATCTAAGAGTAATAAAAATTATATTAATCAAAAAATAATTAAAATTAAGTTCAAATAAGAAAAATTATATTATGAACAATAAAATACAAAATTCCTAGTAATTACTTATTAGTATTATTGTTTGTACTATTATATATCTAACAAAAATATCTTAAATTCAAAAACATTTGAATTAAATATTAAAGAGATATCTATAACTTAATCAGAAATTTTAAATTCGAACTGAATACATAACAATGTTAAGAAATTTAAATTTTTGCCTCATTTATTATAATCTTTTTCGATTATAGTGCTAGAATTATTTAAAAAAACTGTCTTTTATTATAATCTTTTACAATTAAAAATATTAGTTAATCATTAATTGTCTAATAAAAATTAATATTAAATTTAATAGAGATAACTAAAGCTCAATCCAATCCAATGCAATTATTACAATAATTCATCATATTAATCTATTGTGTGCGGAAAAACAAAAATATCTTAGGTTTTCCCATAGAAAAATAATTACGTGAGAGTGACACACTAGCATATGCTCACAATTCCATTTTGATTCCTCAAATGTCCCTCCATCAAAAGAATATCCATTCATATTTTGTCCCAAGATTCTTCCCTTAAAAATCCCCACAACCAATTCCATGTTAAATTTCCAATCAAATTTACCAATTCCATCTTTAAATATTAATTACTTTAAATTATTCTCTTTCACAATTCTTTTCTTTCATCATGAACTCCTCTCTCTCTATAAATTCCTCTCTCTCTCCTCCTTTTCTCTCACCTCACTCCACCACCCTTTCTTCATCTTGTTCTTATTCTCATTCCTGTTCCTCCAATTTCAATCCTCAATGTTCCATTAGATTTACGACTTTTCGAGCACAACCCATTACACCCTTTTGCAAAAAGGTTCGATTTTGGAACTTGGAAGGGCTTGAGAGTGTCAAGAGACGAAAAAGTTTGAAGCTTGAAGCTACTACAAAAATGACCATTGATGAAGAGAGTTTGTTGAATGTTAGAGATGAAGAAGATGGTCCTCCTGATTCTGTTTTGAATGATCATGAGAGTAATTCTAAACCTCGTAGAATTGCTTTGTTTGTTGAGCCTTCTCCTTTTTCGTAAGTAGCTTTTTTTCTTCTTCTTTCAATGTAGATTATTTTCAATATTGAAAAATCACTTTTTGTTGTGTATTTGTTGTTTATTTGTGTTTTTTAAGGTATAATTGTTCCAAGATGAAACATGGGACGACATTGATCTTCGATTTTTACTAGAGTTGACTTTTGTTATTGTGTTGATTTTGTGGTGTTTGATGAATTTGGATTTGATTGGCTTAGGTTTTATGTAGAGCAATTGATTATGGCTATAAGTTGATTAAATGTTAAGTGATTTATGTTTGAGTGCTTCGATGGAAAAGTTGGTTGAAAGGCTATAGAATGGATTGTAGATGTCAAAATTCTAAATTTTAGCTTCAAGTTAGAATCAATTGTTGAAGAAAAATCAATTCTACTAGAGAATATCCAAACATACACTTCATCTGTTTTGAAATATCTAGTATTGGCTTAACATTTTTTCTGAAAAAAACGTGTCCGTGTTGGTATCAGACACCTACACCTGCACTGGTACTTGTGATTACGTTTAATTTATTCATTTTTTCAAATTATTATTGGTGTCACCATGTTAGTGTCAGGGTCCTATTCGGGGTGTTTGTGCTTCATAGATTCTCGGATATGTTCTGCTGCTTTTCGGGGAATTTGAGTTGTGAATATTTTGGTGTGAACTCAAAATGTTAATTGCTTCGAAACCTTGATGAGAAATTAAAGTTCGAAAGCTAGAACTTAAATTGCAGATGCGGTCACGTTATGATTATGATGTTGCAAAAATTTACAATGAAAATGAGTGATATAGATGTAATTGTGGTTAGTGCAGATATATACAACCTTGATGTCACGGCTACAATTGCGCCATAACCGACATTTTTCTGTCTAGCTGTGTCTTGCATTAAGAGTTTACGATTACAACCTATTGAGATTGAATAACACATGGCATTGTTCTTGTATAAATATAATCCTTCATAAGAGAATAGCGTGATACGACAGAATTTACCATAATAATTTGGTTTACGTCTTTTCTTTTTCAGATATGTTTCGGGATACAAGAATCGTTTTCAGAATTTTATAAAGTACCTCAGAGAAATGGGAGATGAGGTAACATCCTTACAATCCATTGTTGCTATCTGTAAAATTGCTTATTTTCTTTATCAACTAACTACATTTGTGCATTATATATAGGTCTTGGTTGTAACAACACATGAAGGAGTACCTAAGGAATTTTATGGAGCACAACTAATTGGATCCAAGAGGTTGTTAACGTTGATCTCTGTAGCCGCTAGCTCGTTTTTTTTCTTCAACTTCGTTGTCCTCTAGTATTTCGATATGTTACCAAGTAGCAGAATTTTAAAAAATCACTATTGTTTGCGATAAACAATTTAGTACAAAGTGTTGTCAAATTTAAAATCATACTAATGATTTTCATTACTATATAAAAAATGCAGCTTCCCTTTTCCCTGGTATCAGAAGGTACCACTCTCTTTGGCACTTAGTCCAAGAATAATTTCAGCAGTTGCTCAATTTAAGCCGGACATAATTCATGCCTCATCACCCGGCATAATGGTATGTCTTCAAATCATTCCTCTATCTTCTCATTTATAATCTACTGAAACACAGACACCTCTAGGAATACGAGTGTTGCAATGTCCGAAACATACGTCGGGATCGGACACTCGTACGACACATGTAAGAAAAGTCACAGATATCCTAAAAAAAGGATTTTTCTTTTCTTCGACACTCTTTGTCGTGTTCCGGTGTCTGTGCTTCATAGCCTACTATTACTTCTAGATATGAAAGGCTTATTACTATTAGTATTTAACTCATTTGATATAAACTAAATTTCAGGTTTTTGGTGCACTTATCATTGCAAAGCTTCTATCTGTTCCTATTGTCATGTCGTATCATACCCATGTACCAGTGTAAGTTATATATTTTACTCTAATTTCATATTTTTTGATTTTTTTTTCTTCTTATTTGCAATGCTATAATTAATGTCTCAGTGTTGTCAAATAACGTTTGGATCAGCGCATTAACTCAATAGTGTAGCAGAATTGGAACATTTCTATTTTTCTGCGATGCAATATTTGAAAAAACCGCTATTTATGCAATCTGCAATTGGTAACACTATAATGTCTATAGTTCTTATGGTTGATTTTTTGTTTTATATTTGGTTCAGATACATTCCAAGATACACATTTAGCTGGCTAGTGCAACCAATGTGGTTGGTTCTAAGTATGTATTCTCTCTTGTTTTCTTCTTTTGATTCGGAATCATATTTTTGTGAGAGTAACATGGATATTTTTATTTATATAGAGTTTTTGCACCGGGCAGCCGATTTAACACTAGTGCCATCGGCTGCCATTGCGAGGGATCTTGAAGAAGCTAGAGTAACAGCAGGTGAGCACAAACCCTCCTTATCAAACATCGACATAATTAAGCACTTATCATATAGGTGCTTATACGTAAACTAGGGCCTTGTTTGGATAAACAGCTTATTTAAAGCTTATAGCACAAGTGGTTATCAAAATAAACGCTTATGAATAAGTTTGCATAAGCTATTTTTGTAACAAAAGATAAAATGAGTTTAAAGTTCTTATGCTAATAAATACATTCAAATAAGTCGATTCAATCGCGATCTCTATTGATGAAACATGCTTTATCTGACGTGATTTTCCTTTTGATGTCCAGCTAACAAGATCCGTCTTTGGAACAAGGGTGTTGATTCTGAAAGTTTCAATCCTCGATACAAGTCACATGAAATGCGATTGAGACTAAGGTTCGTACTTTTCGTCATTTGCATGTGCATAGTTTGAAAAAATGGGGTTTCATCTTATTCTTATACTTGTGTTATGCAGCAACGGTGAACCGGAGAAGCCCTTAATTGTTCACGTCGGACGACTTGGAGTTGAGAAGAGTTTAGATTTTCTCAAAAGGTAGATTTCATCTTCTAAACTCGGTGTTTTCACCAAAAAATAACTAAGTGTTAGTTGAATTCGGTAAACATCCGAGTTGCCTTACGAGCCAAATTAAGGTCAGCCAAATTATTGGCGTCTATCTCAACACTTTGAAACATCAACTTAAAACAAGATTTCATTAAAATGCTCTATTGGTTATACTTACAACTTTTACGAGATTCGTTTTCTAGTAACTCACTGTGAAATGAACCTTACTCTAAACTTGAGTACCTGTTTCCTGCATTAACATCTGATACATATGACTTTGCAGTGTCATGGATAAGCTTCCTGAAGCACGAATCGCATTTATTGGAGATGGACCTTACAGGTAACTTACTTCCTTTGATATTAGTCCCTACATCAAGTAATTTCCCGTGACTGATAACCTATGAAGCACGGACACCAGAAACACGGCACTCGCATTGCTACATCGACACTAGTAATAATTTGAAAAAAATAAATAAATTAAACATAATCATAAAACACCGACACTGACACATACACCTTTTTTCAGAGGTGTCAGTGTTACAGAGCTTATAACTAATAGCTTTCTCTGTGGCAAGTTTTACAAATGTGGATTGTTAACTAACAGGGAGGAGTTGGAGAAACTGTTTGAAGGCATGCCTGCAGTATTCACAGGAATGTTATCAGGGGAAGAACTATCTCAAACATACGCTAGCGGCGATGTCTTTGTTATGCCGTCAGAGTCCGAGACACTCGGTCAAGTTGTCTTGGAGGCCTTATCTTCAGGAATTCCCGTTGTTGGAGCACGAGCCGGTGGAGTTCCAGACATAATCCCTGAAGATCAAGAAGGCAAAATCGGATACCTATACACTCCAGGCGATCTCGACGATTGCTTGAGCAAACTAGTTCCTCTGTTGCACGACAAAGAGTTGAGAGAAACGATGGGAAAAGCCGCACGCATAGAGATGGAGAAATATGATTGGAGGGAAGCCACTAGAACGATTCGCAACAATAATTACAACGCTGCGATTTGGTTCTGGCGCAAGAAAAAAGCTCAACTATTGCTACCTTTCCAATGGCTAACTAAACAGATTTTCCCGTCAGAAGTTGTAATAGATAATGGAAAACCGACCCCGTCAGAAGTTGTAATAGATAATGGAAAACCAACCGTATAAACTTTGGGAAGGTTCCTTAGGCCTCAAGAAAGATTGAAGTCTTGCTGTATTAGACAAATGTGTGATTGGTTTATTGTAATGCATTCATTTGCTGTGTATATAGTGGATCAACATTTGTGCTAGCTTGTGCCATATTTTGTAGCATTATAATTTATAATATAGTTGATTCATATTGTTATGCAATGTAAGGCACATTTGGGCAGTTTGTTAGTGAATAATCCATTCAAGTTTTTGGAATGGTAAAACTAGATGATCAAAACTTGGTTTTAGGAGGATCTGATAACAACAATAAGTTTTATTATCACATTTAAGTGAGATTGACTATGGGGATTAACTTTTTATCGCATTAAGTGTAATTGACTAAGTGGATTAACTTTTGGTATAATGCTCAAATTGTTAAAACGGATTTGACCAAGTGAAATTGATCAGTAATTTTGAATTAAAATGGTTAGATTCTGTTCGAATAAATTTTAATTGTAATTTGATTAGACTCGATTTGGTTTTCTCAAAACTAGTAACTTTCGGAATTAAAAACTAGTAACTTTTATATTATAAATTTCGGAATTAAAAAAGGTATTTTAATAATTTAGTATTTTACAAATGTTAGGGGGTAATATAGGCACAACTGAGAGATGACAAGTAGCAGTAGATTCTTCCTATGATTAATTGGACCAGCTGAAAAAAACCCAGTTGACCTATTAGTTGTTTCAGCCCATAGCTTTCGCACCCCAGCTTCTTGTTCAAAATCATAGCTAATTGCTGCAATGCTAGTAGTTTCATTTTTAATAGAGAATTGTGGGGGTACTTGATATAAACATTTGATATTTGAGAGATACAACGAAATATAGCATTAGATTAGTCATTTTATTAAAAGAATGCAATAATGTTCGAAGAAGATTGTTTTTGTGAAAACTTATATTTATGAGGATATAATTTTCTCATTGCATGTTCATTTGTAAATTGTCTAAGTAGAATTTATACATAAATTTCTATTTACTTTTTTTATAACTTAGTATCCGATATTGAGATCAAATAATTTAAAGTCAATTCCATTGTTATTAAAGTGTCATTTTAAGATAGAACAAAAATTCTGTATGATTGACCTAACACATACATTATTATCACATAATATAATCAACTTGAGATCATGAGAGGAGAAAGATCTCATGTCTCAGGCATTCACCAACAAACCAACTCTTGGAGAATATTCTCTCTTTAAAGTTATTAAAAAAATATGAGATATTGGAAGACATTACATGCACATCATATAAAACCATAAACATTACATATGATAACATATGCCTATGTATGATGATTAAAAGTACTTAACCAAAGAAATATAGTCAATACTTTTTTGGTTAGGTAGTCATGTATTGGCATGTTATCGTGGGTTCTATGATGTGTCAATGTTGTTTTTTGGTTTCTACTTTGGGGATAAATCTCAAATTATTTTCTAGTCATCATCATATACATAAATCAAGTTAGAACAATTTATGTTGTACTTACATCGGTCCTCTGTTGTGATGACTAATCACCATTTTCTTGAAGTGTTTGGTGAGGTAGGTAACATTAATTTCTAATGCCCTTTCTTTTTTCCTGCCCATCTGGAAACATGTCTTGCTTGTATTGCAGGGCCTTGTGTATTCTTCGTGCCCCAATTAGATCAACACATATTGTGATGGGCTCATCGTGGAGGTTGCGTTATTTCATTGTTAGGTGAACCATGGAAGTTACAATGTCTAGAGAGGAACTGAAAGATATGCCAAAATATAGTTGTACACACTATTGCATGGGATAACTAGGAACTATAGATTGTCCTCCCTGGTGTCTCTCCCCTCTTCAAACGTGACAATGATCTATATGAAGGCTCCATGGACATGTTATTATGGCTTTAAACGTTTGAAGATCGATATTGGTATAAGGTGACAACCTCTTCTTTGTCAGCCTTAGCTTCTCAAGAGCTCACTGTACATGATATCACACAAGCTCTCCATCAATTAGGATCCTTGAAATGTCAAAGTTGGTCATTTTCGTTATTATCACTAGGGAAAAATATTTTTCGAGATGTCATTCACCTTCTCATTATCTTTTAACCCGATGGTGGGTGTTTCTAGTTTCCCCTCGGGGGTCACCTCTTCTTCTTTATCAACTCCAATCAATTCAATGATTCTTCTCTTGATTGTCCCCTTGGATGGAATTTTAGGGAGAGGAAAACCTCATATGGTAGAGTCTATGAATTGACAATTTGGATTTTACCACAACCTCGATCCTCTTTTTAATGGACACCTTCACTCGAAAAAGAGATCATTGTTTCTTGGTAATTCACCTTGCCTCATGTATTTTCTTCTTTTCATATGATCATCCTTTTGCTTCTACTTGGGTGTATCGAGTTCTCCTTTCTTTCTTAATTAGTTACTCAATCATGTTTTTCAAGTGCACACACTTGATAAGTGCAAATTATAATTATTTTCGTATATAAGTTTTGTGCACTTATCAATACTTTTTGTTAATATCCTTTGAATAAATCCCGTTTTGTTTTTTAAATACGTTTAGTTTGTGAATAGTTGAGTTTTTGTGTAAATAATGTATCGTTTGATAGTTTTGATGTCTTTTGTAGGTATTTGTTGCATGTTTGGAGCATTGAGCAATAATGTGTCGAAAACACGACTTCAAATGCATATTTTTTGGAAGAACTAGAGATCTCACTTAGAGCGTCTTGTAGCGCGATACAAGAAATTTTGGATTTTGACAGAAGTTGGTTTTCTGAGCCCGCTTAATGGGATTTAGGCGGTTTGATGTTAAACTTAAGTGAAGTCGGGCTTATCGCGCCAGACCCGCTTAGCACGATCTATCGAATTTTGTTTTTATATTCTTTTGTATTTCATTTGTTATGGTTGTGTTTTGGAAAGTTTTAGACTCATATCATCACCTCTCCATTCTTTGGTAATACTAGCTTGAAAACAACAATGGAGCTTGCATATGGATGATCCGAAGACGAAACTCTCATCAATCAGAGCTAACAACCCGTGAGATGTCTAGTCTTCCTTCATTTCTTCTCTATGTCTTTCTCTATTTGTACTCTTACTCTGAATATATGTATATGTATTGATCATGATGTTGTATAAAATATCCTTTATAAATTATTATCGATTTTTTCCTTGATCTTTTTGCATTTATGTTTGGATTTGTGTTGTTGTAAAGATATACCTCACAAATCTTGATTAAGGAATGAAATATGTTAGTTTCTAAATTCTAGAGATAAATTTAGAGCTAATAATCACTTGGGTATTGTTAAGGACCAAAATGTAGATATTTTGTAGATAATTTTGTGGTCCTTTACAATGTCTTTTGATTAATTAGTAGTATTTAATATAGTATTTTGATATATTTATGTTTTTATTTAGTTTTTGTTTATAATCTATTATTTAACTTTGTTTATGTTTAATTTGTAGGTTTTTGGTAATTCTACCTTTAAGCATGAATTCAAGGAAGCTAGGATAGCTTAAAAGATAATTTCATGCTATGTTTGGAGGGTGGAGCATGCTTTAGGGCGCGGTTAAAGCATGGTTGGCTGTAAAGTAGGGCGCGCTTAGCGCCATAAAATGGGCTAAGTGCGGTCTACGAAATCAGAAAAAGTACATAGACCTATGCTTAGATATTTTCCTCACCTACTCCCTCATTTCCTCACCAAATCAGACCTAGAAAACCAGAGACACTATTCTCCTCCACTATTATTGATTGTAACTCAAAATTAACCTTGAATATTTGCTTCTTTATATTTTCCATCCATGTTCTTCATCATCTCTCCAAGTCTTGCAAGTGAAGCTACCATGAGAATGAGTAGCTAAGCTTCTTTATGTCAAGATTAGAGGTAGTTAACCTAACTTTTATGTATTTATTTTGATCTCATGGTGAATGAACTTGGTTGATGATATATATATATATATATATGTGTTGAATATCTATGTTTTACTCTCTTTTTATGCTTTGGATCATGATTGAGAAATATGCTCCAAACTTGACCTAAGATATTCTTCTACTAAGGAACAAATGCTAGATATAGATTTGTGAGTTAGTATTTATTTGTATTGAACTTAAAGATTATCATGTCAATAGTTAGAGTGAGACATCATCTAAAGATTAACATGATAAAACTCACAATATTGGTTGGAAATCAACAATATTGAGAGGATACGTAATTATATCGATCATCAACTAGTTCATCCGCTTGATTAATTGAATTTATATGAAATTAGGTTAATGAAACTAATCTTGACATGTCTTTGCCCATTGAAAACCAACCAAAACTCTCTTTAATCCAAACAACTCTCTTTTGGAAAGAATACTAAACTTGTTTGATTGAAACTTGTGATTTTTGTGACTAGAAAACAAAACCTTTTTGTTTCCAAATCTTAAAATACACTTTAACTATTGAACGACGGTAATATCACATCAGTCACTATGGAAAATGATAATTAAAAATACTTGTTTCAGAAAATACTAACAACAGGTATCGAAGCTTAATGACTCCTTTGTTGCTGTTTCGTGTGAGACATTGCCGACATGAGAATACAGTTGTTTGTGTTAGACATAACCTTGGTTATGATACATCTCGTAGGTGTTGCAGAAATGGACAATGATGTGAGAGATACACGATGATTTTACGAGTATTTTATGTCGAGTATAACTGATCGATAGGTTTAAGTTTGTTACGAGTAGTTTATATTCATGCCTGATAAGTTTCTCCTCTTTGAAGAGTGCATTTATTTTCCTGTTAATACAATTAACTTTCAACCCATTTAAACCTATGCTCCTAACTACAAAAAAATTTGAATGACATTCTTTCTCTCGCACCGATCTCCGTGGATACGATAAAACCCAAAATACTTTCAATCTTTTGTTGGCCGCTTTACTGCGTCAATAACACTTATCCGTGTTATGCCCATGACTCTTATGAAAATGAAACTACCTTGTCTTAAGAGTTTTGTATGATTTTATAAATGGGTAAATGTTTCTTATCTCAACTTTGGTCTTCTTCTCGTCCTGGCGTCGATGAAGGTTGCTCTTTGTTCTTCAATTATGTACCAGGTTTCCTTAACCTTAGCATTTTTCCTCTTCTTCAACCAAATACTTCTCTTTATAGTAAATATATGGTTGGACCCTAGTTAGAAGGTCACTCATACCCATGGCACCTTTTAACCATCAAGTAAGGCTTTGAACCACATCATGGTGGATCTTTGAGGGTTAGGACTACAGGTGTAAAACGGGCCCGACCTTCCAAGCATGCTTGTTTTTCCCACACTTCTTTGCTAAATTTTGGGTTTAAAAAAACTTTGAGTTTGTACAAACCCATTACTCGGTCACTAATTCGATCGTTAAACTATTTAGCGACCGAATTCTGGATTTTTGTTCATATATTCATCTCAACCTTCATACAAATCTATAAATTATGGATTATATAGTCTTTCCGTCCCTGTAAGTTGGAGTGTTTTTGGTTTTAGTCTTTTTTTTGTTTTAGTCCATAATTATAGGTGTTTATTTTGTTGTCACCATGTCCAACATTTTTAATCTTTTTCCGCCATGCTTATAAATATTTATTTGACTGAACTATTCTTAAATCTATAAAGTGATTTGAAAAATCATTGGGATTATCTCTTCTTCTAGTTGATAAATTGGTATTGTAATTCGTAGTTTTCTTCAGAAATATCTAAAATAAGGGGTAATCAGTACATTATTAGCTACATAGATAGTTTGATGATCAATTGGACGTCATTCACATGAATAAACACATGAATTTAGAAGCTCATAATCTCAGGGTAATCATATTTTTGACAAAATTATTTAAACCATTACATGCATAACAAGCATCTTAAAACACATAGAGAACTAAATTCATTTATGCCACCTGAAATTCAACTCATTATAACAGAGAATTACAACCAAACAATCATAACCCAGGGGGTGCAATGTGTTGAGAGTAATTCATATCCAGAACTTCTGAGGGTCAGTCAGAAGTTCTGATGATCAGAAGCAGAAGCTTCTGATATTGCGTCCAGAAGGAATTGAACTTCTGGAGGATAATTTAGTATTTGCCATTTCTAGAGATAACTTAGCTGTGAAGTTATATTCTTTTAGGGATTACGTGACATCCTTATTTTTTGCTACTTTTGTGTATAAATAGGTGCTCCTATGTTTCATTAATATCAATTCAATTCATTTTACCAATCAGTTGCAGCCATCTTTATCGTTTATTATTTCTCTCTTCTTCCTTCACTTTCATCACCTTGCACCAACAAATTGGTATCTAGAGCTCTTGATTGTTCTTGAAATTCCTGGGAAACACGAGTGATTGTGAGTTGTGTGTTTGAACAAAATCATATTGATTTTGTGGGTTTTTGGAAACACTGAGTGAGAATTGAGATTTCTAAGAAATTTTGCTGCAAGGTTTAAGATGAGTGGAAGCAGTAGTTTGAACACTAAACTTCTAGTTTTTAATAGTAAAAACTGGAGCAGATGGATGATACAGATGTGAGTTTTGTTTGGTGCTCAAGATGTTCTTGAGCTGGTAACATATGGTTATATTTCAGTAGCAGCAGATGCTAATGAAGAATAGAATTTAAAGAAAGAGGTATGAGGAAGAAGGATCAGAAGGCTCTGTTCTATATCTATTAGTGTGTGGATTAAAACATGTTTGAGAAGATTGTTAATTCGATGACATCGAAGGAGGCATGGGATATACTAGTCAAATGTTACATTGGTGACGCATCATTGAAGAAGGTGAAGCTTCAGTCCCTGCGAAAGCAATATGAGAATCTCAACATGAAGAACAGTGAGAAAGTTTCTGAGTACATTTCCAGAGTGATTCTGATCACTAATGAAATGAAAGCTCGTGGGGAAACACTTTCCAAACAAGTAACCATAGAGAAAGTTCTGAGGTCGCTTACTCCTCAGTTTGATTATATTGTTGTTTCTATTGAACATTCTAAAGATCTAGAAACCATGAGAATAGAAGAGTTGCAAAGCAGTCTAGAAGCACAAGAGTTGCGTCTAACTGAGAGAACTTTTGAGAGGGAAGTTGAGCAAGCTCTGAAGGCTTATTTTGCCAAGAAGGACCAGAAGCAGAATAGACGTGGTGATAGATTCTAGAAGACAGAAACCTCAACTTCTGATGAAAAGAAATATCAGAAGGGAAAAGATAAATATGACAAGAAAAAGGTTCAATGTTACTGTTGTAAACAGTATGGCCATTTTGCCAGAGATTGTAGAAACAAAGGAAGGAAATCAGAAGAAGCGAATATATCCAGAGGAGACTCTGATGATGAACCTATGCTATTGATGGCTTCTGATTCTGATTGTAAGCGGTCAAAATATTGGTGATATATGGACACTGGGTGTTCAAATCACTTGACTGGGAACAAACAATGGCTGAAAGACTTTGACTCTAGAAGGAGAACAAAGATAAGATATGTTGATGTTAAGTACCTTTATGCAGAAGGTATGGGAAATGTCAGAGTCAAGGTGAAGAATGGGAAAAACATTCTGATCAAAGATGTTTGGTATATTCTTGGAATTAAAAGCAATTTGATGAGTGTAGGTCAGATCATTGAGAAAGGTTTCTCAGTTGTAATGAATGACAACCTCTTGAAGTTCTATGATTCCCATCAGAAGTTAATTATAAAGTCTGATTAGGGAAGCAACAAAATATTCAAGGTGAATGTTAATACAACTGAAGCAGGGTTCCTTAGTGTAGAAGGCGTTAAAGGTGATAGTAAGCTTTGGCACAAGAGGTTGGGGCATTTGAACTATAGAAGCTTAGGGCATCTAAGTTCAAAGAAGCTTGTACATGGCATTTCAAAGATTGTGAAGCCTGAAAAGTCATGTGAGATATGCATGAAAGGCAAGCAACCTAGATTTCCATTTACATCAGAAGTAGCCCCCAGAGCAAAGCACGCTTTGGGAGTAGTACATTCTAATGTGTGTGGACCATTTCCAGTACCTTCACCTAGAGGAAATAAATATTTTGTGTCCTTTGTGGATGAGTTCACAAGGATGACATGGGTAACACTCATTAAGTTCAAACATAAAGTGTTTACTGAGTTTCAAAAGTTCAAGGTGAAGGCTGAGAAGCAGAGTGGTTAGAAGATGAAGATTCTGAGAACGGATGGTGGAGGTGAGTATAACTCTACAGAATTCCAAAAGTTCGGTGAGGAGAATGGAATAGAACATGAGGTTACTGCTCTATATAATCCTCAGCACAATGGTCTTGCTGAGAGAAGAAACAAAACTTTGATTGATATATCCAGAAGTATGCTGAAAGAGAAAAAGGTACCTCACATGTTATGGGGAGAAGTTGTTGCCACATCAACATATGTTCTGAACAGGTGTCCAACAAAGAAGCTGAAGGAAATTGTTCCTTTATAGAAGTGGACTGAAGATAAGCAAAGTGTTGGTCATCTGAGAGTGTTTGGTTCTGTATGTTACAAACACGTCCTAGAAGCTAGAAGACAGAAGCTAGATGATAGAAGAAAGGTAATGTTACTGGTGGGGTACCACAGTACAAGTGCATATAATCTCTATTGTCCAGAAACCAACAAAGTTGAAATCAATAGAGACGTTGTTGTAAGAGAGTCATAAACATGGGATTTGAGCAAGTCTCAATCAGATTATGGTGTAGTGTCAACACCAGAGTTAGTATCTGAAGATCCTTAAGCAAGTTCTGAAGATAAGTCAGAGTCAGAAGATGAATCTGATTCTGAAGACTCAGAAGAAGAGCCAGAATCTCAGGGAGATTCTGATAGTGGATCTGATTCTGATCCAAATTCTAATAATGATCCAGAATCCGATGGTGATCATACTTCTGGAAGGGAAAACTCTAAAGATAGAGAGTCTAGAGGACAAGCTTCCAGAAACTGAGAAGGTGGTAATTTTGAAGGAAGTAGTTCTAGACAAGGTCCAAAAGCTGACGTTCCAAGTTCTGGAGAAGTTTTAGAACAAGTTCAGAGGATCAGACAAATACCAAGAAGATTTGCAGATTTTAACATGTTGCAAGACACTGAAGTAGACTCTAAAGGAGAAGTTGTTCAGTGTGCCATGTTAGTAGATTCTGAACCAGTTGGTATTGAAGAAGCTCTCAAGAAGAAAGTATGGCTAAATGCAATGAAAGATGAACTTGAGGCTATAGAGAGGAACAAAACGTGGAATTTGACCAAACTTCCAGAAAAGAAGAAAGCCATCAGTTTCAGATGGGTTTTCAAGGTAAAGCTTAAGCCAGATGGATCAATTGGCAAACACAAAGCAAGACTAGTGGCTAGAGGTTTTCTTCAGAAACCTACACTAGATTACTTTGAGGTGTTTGCTCCTGTAGCTAGGCATGAAACAACCAGATTGGTGATTGCTTTAGCTGCAAATATTAGTTGGCCTTTGATACATCTGGATGTGAAGTCAGCATTTCTGAATGGTCCATTACAAGAAGAGGTATATGTGTTACAACCTCCTGGATTTGTGAAAAATAATCAGGAAGGGATGCTATACAAGTTACATAAAGCCTTGTCTGGATTGAAACAAGCGCCCAGAGCTTGGAATTTGAAAATTGATTCATTTTTCAAGAGGTAGAAGTTTCAGAAATGTGAGATGGAGTATGGTGTGTATGTGCAGCATTCTGATAGCAATATGATTTTGGTGTGTCTTTATGTTGATGACATATTACTAACAAGAACATGTCCAGAAGATATAGTCAAGTTCAAAGAAGTTCTGATGAATGAGTTTGAGATGACAGGTCTAGGAAATATGGTATATTTTCTAGGGATGAAGATTATGTACTCAAAGAAGGGTATCATTCTACATTAGCTGAATTATGAACTTGAATTTCTGAAGAGATTTAAGCTGCAAAATTGTAAAGTTGTTGTGACACCATTAGAAACCAACCATAAATTGGATCCTGACTCTGATGGTGCTTCTTTGGATGCTACAACCTTCAAGCAATTGGTTGGTTCTCTTAGGTATTTGTGCAATACTAGACCTAACATTTGCTATGCAGTTGGAATGGTCAGTAGATTTAGGAGTAACCCAAAATGGTCCCATTATCAAGCTGCCATCAGGATTCTGAGGTATATAAAGGGAACTCTGAAATATGGAGTGCTATTTCCCTCTGGAAGAAAGAAAGAACCAGAATTAGTGAGTTATTCTGATTCTAACTGGTGTGGAGATAGAGTTGACAGAAGAAGTACCTCTGGTTACTTGTTCAAGTTTCTGGGAGGTTCTATTTCTTGGTGTTCCAAGAAACAACCTGTTGTGGCTCTGTCAACGTGTGAAGCTGAGTATATTGCAGGCGCTGTAGCTGCATGTCAAGCTATTTGGCTTCTTAATCTTCTAGAGGATTTGAAGATTGTGATATAAAAACCTCTAAAGTTGTTGATTAATAACAAGTCTGCAATCAATCTTGCCAAGAATCCAGTGTTGCATGGAAGATGCAAGTATATTGAGACGAAGTATCATTTTCTTAGAAGTCAAGTGCAGAAAGAAGTGTTAGAAGTTCTGCACTACAACACCCAGAAGCAGCTGACAGATGTTCTGACAAAGGCTATCAAAACAGACCAGTTTCTTCGTTTAAGACATGAAATTGGTGTTGTTAGTTTCTGATGAATATGAATTAAGGGATGGTGTTGAGAGTAATTCATATCCAGAACTTCTGAGGGTCAGTCAGAAGTTCTGATGATCAGAAGCAGAAGCTTCTGATATTGCGTCCAAAAGAAATTGAACTTCTGGAGGATAATTTAGTATTTGCCATTTCTAGAGATAACTTAGCTGTGAAGTTATCTTCTTTTAGGGCTTACGTGGCATCCTTATTTTTTGATACTTTTGTGTATAAATATGTGTTCCTATGTTTCATTAATATCAATTCAATTCCTTTACCAATTAGTTGCATCCATCTTTATCATTTATTATTTCTCTCTTCTTCCTCAACTTTCATCACCTTGCACCAACACAATGTTCATTTTTTTCATCATAGAATGTGTTCACTTGATTTCAAAATAAAAAGTTTTAAATCAATGATACAACTCTAAAGCTCTTAACTAACGTCAGAAATTAAAGTATTTAATTAGTAAGGAAGTGAAGTAGGTAAAGTCATGAATATAACAATATAAAAACACTTATACTATTGAAAAATATAAACAACCATGAATCTAACTATTGGTAGAGCTAACATGAAAAATTCTTTACAAAAAAATTTCTTTAACACAATCATAACAACACAATATTCATTGTTTCTGAGGTAAAACAAAGAAAATATATTGAGAAGATGAGACATACATTCTAGAGTTTGGATATGAAGATTAAAATAAGAATGAAATGGAACATGATGTTTGGACCAATTGAGAACAATGAATAATATTGTCCATGATAAAATAGAGGTTGGAGATGAGAAAAAAAATGGAGGTTGAAGATGATAAAAATGGAGGTTGGAGATGAGGAACAAATGGATGTTGGATATGAAAAAATGGAGGTAGAAGATAAATGTTAGAGGTTAGAGATTGGTTGAGGAAGAAGAAGATGAATTTGAAATATTTTTTTTTGGATTTCATCCCTCCTAAGTTAATACAGCAAAATGTTTTCCACATCATTTTTTTTTGTTGCAATAGATTCTTAACGTCGGAGGACTAAACCTAAACCCAAAATGAACTCAACATTTAACTACTTCATCCAAAACAAAAAATTTAAACATACCAACCTATGGTGCCGAAAAAAATATTACATTATATTTTGTAACTTAAAATTATTACAATAGACAACTCTATTTACAATAAATCAAACAAGAGACCTTTTAGTTCTCTCTATCCCCAACAATGATTAATGGACCGAAATCATTATTACTTAATGTATTTGAGTTAATATATAATTCTTTAAATATGAGATCTATGAAAACGAAGTGGTTTACTCCCTCAGTCTTAAATTATAGAAGAAAAAATTTATCTCAAATTATAAATCATTTTAAAATTTCAATGCAATGTTTATGATATATTTTTTTTTCAATATACTATCTACTACTTATTTATTTATCTTTCTTCTTTCAATTTTTCTAATTTCTATTTCTTCTATAATTAATGAAGAACAATTGTGCATAGTCATATATAATTTTTCTTTCTGATACAACAATAATTATTTTTCTTAATACGTGTGAAATGTCCAAAACATTTTATAATTTAAGATGGAAGGAGTAATAATTTAAATTAATAAAAATCACTGCGAGATTCGTAATTTTTCAAAACTGTAAATATAACTGAATATAACCGATATAAATTTATAGCACATGAATTCAGACGAACTCATCGTAATACTAAATATATAATGATACTACTAGTCAGAGACCCGTGCTCCCGCACGGATGAATTTATTTTAATATTGACGAAATAATCTTTATATATATATATATATATATATATATATATATGAAAAATTTATATTTATTGAGAATGTACAATGAAAAATTATGAAATCAAAATATTACAGCAAATAATATAATTATACGAAACATAATGGTAATCTTGACAAATGATGTATTTAGAAATACTTGTGAATTTAAATTGAATTACGTAATATTAAAATAAACTCAATGTATTAAGTAATTTTTAAAAAAAAATTGTGACATGGAGAAAGAAAAAAAGTTAACATTTGAAAATAATGGTAATAATTTGAGAGTGACCCGTAAGATAAAAAGTTAGTTGTGTGAATGATATGTAGTATTATTTAATTTCATAAAATATATTTTTAATTTTATTAAAGTTAAATAATAGATTAATTATTATTTAATGGGAAGTATAATGAAAAATTATGAAATCAAAATATTACAATAAATAATATAATTATACAAAATATAAAGGTAAACTTGACAAATGATATATTTAGATGCACGTATGAATTTAAATTGAATTACGTAATATTAAAATAAACTCAATGTATTAAGTGATTTTTAAAAAAAACTTGTGACACGGAGAAAGAAAAAAAGTAACATAAATAATGGTAATAATTTGATAGTAACTCGTAAGATAAAAAGTTAGTTGTGTGAATAATATGTAGTATTATTCAATTTCATAAAATATGTTTTTAATTTTTTTAAAGTTAAATAATAGATTAATTAGTATTTTCAGTGATAATGAACAAATAGAAAGGATAAAATATGTCATAAAATATAAGTTTAAAATGAGACATTTAATTGTAAGAGAATCAATTATATTAAAATTCAAATGTATTAAATAATTATATAAAATGAAAAGAGAAAAGAAAAAATAATATAAGATTGAAAAAATAGTTTTTTAATTTGGACTAATGAGAAGTTGACAATTGATGTATGAAATTAAAAAGTTGAAAAAGTTAAGGATTATTTTGCTAGTTATTAAAATATCTAAAATGTAATACAAAACATATTTTAGAAAATTATAATTTAGATAGTTTAGACAATTTTTTAACATATGTTTAATAGCAGAGTAGATGAGTGATTAGGCACTCACCCCAAAAGTTAGGAGGAGTGCTATAACTAGTGTTATGAGTTTTAGGTAGATGTATTGTCACATGATATCATGGCCAGGAGTAGCAATAATATCTTTTGGGTCAAAAACAGCAATACTTGTATAAATGGAAATTAAAAGGAGACAAAGCTGGCCAAGTGCCAAGCCACTAAAAAGCTTTGAACATTAAAAGTTTGAAATGTGAACATCTTTCAACAAAAAAGAGCTTGAAACGTGCAATGTTCTAAAATCTATCAAATTAATGTCATAGTAATGGCACAAAAACAAATGACAACAGATTTTGTGTTGGTTTGAGCTACGCATTTTTTAGTTGAATTTTGGTCATGGTTATTTTCATTGTGATTTGCATTTGCACTTTATATCTTGGGTACATCTTGTAGCTTAGATAACTTTAGTTAACACATAATGTTTCTAAAACAAATTAGCTTTAGTTAATATAATAAACTCTGCCTCCAAGTTGGTTCCATTGTAAAAGAAGGCTCGGTTCCATATCTATATGTACAAATAATAAAAAATAAATATGATAATTTTCTCAAGTATAATAATTTAATGTTTTGACTTCATTTTTGCATAATTTGGTTAATTATGTAATAGCATAGAGTTCAAAGTATTAATTCGTAGTATATAAATTATGAATGTGGATCAACTTATTGAAAGAGTAATTGTTTTTAATTTACTTCACACTTAGTTTTTAAATTATATTTAATCGAACAATTAATTATAATTATAATTTTTAATTAATTAAATTAAGTTTAATTTAAAGGCTAAAATTGTAGAATAAATTAAAAATATTTACTCTGGAAGAAGTTGATTCTCACACTAAATTAATTAAATTCAAATAAATTTTTTCAATGAAAAACATTATTGAAAGAAAAAAAAGATGGGTGCATAAAATCTAACTCATCAAAGAGTTAGCAAAAGTATAGTTAGGCATTCATAATTTATTTCTAAAAAAAAATTCAAAAACACAAATAAAAAATAAATTCTACCAAGTATCATAATCAATAACAAAAAATTGTATTAGTTAATTTATCTGCACGAACATTTTTCTTTCTAAAAGTATAAGATATATTTAATCTAAATGAATAAATAGTATATCAAATATTATTTAATTTTATTAAAAATGTCAAAAGGAAAATATTCATATTAGAAATACACGAGTGATAAACATTGAGTCAATTTCAAACAAAATATTTCTTTTATTCATTCATTAAGTATATTTGATACTAACTATAAATTCATACAATTTATTTTAAAAGATCTAAGGAATATTTCTAAATATATCACCACAATTAATATTTTAGAATTTTGTATTAAAATTAAATTAAATTCAAATAATTTAAAATATATATGAACGCAAAAATAAAAAATGAAATCGTAAGTAAAAAATCATACATTAGAAAATATTACACAAACACATAAGAGCGGGTGTTTTTAACTTACTCCATAATTTTTAGATTTATTTAGACTTAATTGAATGATTACTGTTAATTATAATTTTTAATCATTAAATTAAAATTAATTTAAAGGCTAAGATTAAGAAATAAGTTAAAAACATTTACTTTTGAAGTAATTGAGTGACAAGTTATGGCGAAAAAATAATAATTTGTGTGATGCTCTCACTATTGAAGTGTGAGCTATATTGTATGGATTAAAGGTAACTTAGGATGAAAGAATTACTAATGTTATAGACCATCACAACGGTTGTCTAGGATACTCTTCCTCTCACCCCATAGACAAAACTGTAACTAAATGGCAAAGTATATTTGAATTGAATTCTACTTCAAATTAGTTATTATCTCAGTTCTTTACAATAGGGAGAAAGAAACAAGTACCTGTAAAGTGAACTTGTGATTTTTTTCAAGCTCACATAACTTGGAAGCCAGCACTGTCTAGTACTTGTTAAAAACTTTCTCTTGCAAGCAACAATCAACAAGAACCTGTATTATATCTCTATCCTGAAGCACATGAACAAAAAATCAACCCACAGTCCGAGAATCGAACTCAGGTCCACTCACATCCAAAGCAAGAATCATACCACTAAACCAAATGCTCCTGTATGAAAAGTTTGAGTTTGTAACTAACATATCGGACACATCGCCACTACATATTATAACTCTCTTTCACAGATTAAATATTTTGATTTTTAATTGATCATAATATTTCAGAAAGAAAAGTAAACTTACAGTATACACAGAATAACATCATAATATCATATCTTATTACCATGACTGCTCTTAAAGAGAGAAAGAGTCAACACCAAATAAACATGCTACTATAAATGACAAGAATCCAAAAAGAAAATTTATAGCATTCATGACAAACGTATATATATATATATATATATATATATATATATATATATATATATATATATATATATATATATATATATATATATATATAGTGATGTTCTTGGTCCAAATCTGTCAACACATTTCCAACAAACTAGAATTTTCTACATTGTAAATTGTAACGCCCGGTTATTTGAATAATCGGTAGATTAAATATTAATATTATAATTATTGTTGGGTTTATTTTGGTGATAGAAGTAGTAAAAGGTGGTGTGTGAATATTAGGCCCAATAAGAATATTAGAATTATTTGTTAAGTATTTTATATGAATAATAAGGAATTAGGTTTTTGGAAGAAAAAAAGGTTTTTAGAAAACAAGGAAGAGAAAAATAGGTTATATGTGAGAAGTTAGAAAAGAGGAGGAATAAAGCTTTTGGGAAAAAGAGGAATAGGTTTGGGAGAAAATTGTAGACTGAAAGCCAAACCGAAACTCGATCGGAACTCCGTAGAGCGACCTTTAATCCAAGGTAAGGGTGAAGTTCTGACTTTCTAATAGGTTGTATGATGAATAGTACGTGGGAATTAGGACAATGGAGAATTTACTATGCATTTGTGGTTGTTCTGAAATATGCATTTTAGGAGTTTTAGATTTAGAGATAAATAATTAGATTAATTAGTTAATTTAAATTATTTCCAATTCTATTAGAGTTGTCAATAGAGTTGTCAGAGTTATTTTGAGTTATTACAAATCATACTTTAATTGTATTGGATAATTCTGACATGTTTAGAGTTGTCAGCGTTGTTTTCGAGTTGTTTTTGAGTTGTTTAAAATTAAATCTAATGCGTTGTTTTCGAGTTGTTTAAAATTAAATCTAATGAGCCGTAGAATTAAAGGTAAAAGTATTTTACCTTAAGAGTTGTTTTGTTATTACTTGAGTCCTTGAGTCAGACCATCAACCAATTATTTTCATAAAGACTATTTTCTATACAGGAGTCATCGGTAACTCTAGAATTGTAGGAATAGGGATCGTGGTAGACTGATTTATAATTAATTGAGAATTGAGAATTGTGTCAAGTTATAATTATATATTATTATGACATTTGTATGAGTTAAGAGTATACTTGCCGTAAATTATGAATTTGATAAAATTGTGTTGTTTCCGTTGAATTGTTGTTGTTGTTTGTCTGTGATGATGTTGATAATAAATTGTGAGGTTGCAGGCAGAGTGATTTATAATTCATTGAGAATTATGTTGTGATTTTTTGTTGTGTGAATAATTTACGAGGCGGTGATTTACTTTATCTGAATTCTAATATATTGTTTATCACACGATTTATTAGATTGTTAGATTTCTCACCCCTTCTGTTGTTATGTTGCCTCTAAGAAGGTAACGTGAAGGTAATGAAGAATGAAGGATTTAGTTGTTGTTAGTTCGAGTCGGGTTGTCGCTCTGATACATAACACTCGGGGGGAATGAACGATAGTTGATTTTGTTGTTGAATAACTATGTCGACATATGAAAAGTATTTGTTGTTTAAGTTTAAAAGATGTTATGCCAAATTAGTTTATTAATGTGGTTCCGCTGCTTAATATTAATGAAGTTGATTCATGTTGTTTCGGTTCATTCGTGTTTATGTGTTATGTATCTGTGATAGCGTGTTATGGTCAAATTCAATAGAAGCAGAGAAAATTTGAGCATAAGTATCCAACAGAGAGAGACTTTGAAGCCAAGTTGGACTAAATAAAGCATAGAAGAGAGAATATTGCTTATATCATACTTGAGGTATTGTGTGGCCAATTCCAACCAGCTAACACCTGCCATGTGGTTCCCCGCTTAATATTAATGAAGTTGATTCATGTTGTTTCGGTTCATTCGTGTTTATGTGTTATGTATTTGTGATAGCGTGTTATGGTCAAATTCAATAGAAGTAGAGAAAATTTGAGCATAAGTATCCAACAGAGAGAGACTTTGAAGCCAAGTTGGACTAAATAAAGCATAGAAGAGAGAATATTGCTTATATCATACTTGAGGTATTGTGTGGCCAATTCCAACCAGCTAACACCTGCCATGTGGTTCCGCTGCTTAATATTAATGAAGTTGATTCATGTTGTTTCGGTTCATTCGTGTTTATGTGTTATGTATCTGTGATAGCGTGTTATGGTCAAATTCAATAGAAGTAGAGAAAATTTGAGCATAAGTATCTAACAGAGAGAGACTTTGAAGCCAAGTTGGACTAAATAAAGCATAGAGAGAATATTGCTTATATCATACTTGAGGTATTGTGTGGTTAATTCCAACCGCTAACACCGCCATGTGGTTCCGCTGCTTAATATTAATGAAGTTGATTCATGTTGTTTCGGTTCATTCGTGTTTATGTGTTATGTATCTGTGATAGCGTGTTATGGTCAAATTCAATAGAAGTAGAGAAAATTTGAGCATAAGTATCCAACAGAGAGAGACTTTGAAGCCAAGTTGGACTAAATAAAGCATAGAAGAGAGAATATTGCTTATATCATACTTGAGGTATTGTGTTAATTCAACCAGCTAACACCGCCATGTGGTTCCGCTTAATATTAATGAAGTTGATTCATGTTGTTTGGTTCATTCGTGTTTATGTGTTATGTATCGTGATAGCGTGTTATGGTCAAATTCAATAGAAGTAGAGAAAATTTGAGCATAAGTATCCAACAGAGAGAGACTTTGAAGCCAAGTTGGACTAAATAAAGCATAGAAGAGAGAATATTGCTTATATCATACTTGAGGTATTGTGTGGCCAATTCCAACCATCTAACACCTGCCATGTAAAATCAGCAACTTCGTAAGCCTTCGATAACCTCGATTATCACATAAATGGAAAACTTTTTTATTGTTAAATCGAATCGAATACTTCAATGTTATTGAACTTTATTTTTAAAAAAAATATTTAGATACTAAATGATATTATTCTATCAGTAGTAAGAATAAGAATGTGTGCCTGTTAGTTGTTGCTGCAATTATTCGCAAGCAATCTTGGTGTCAAAGCTGCTAAGATATATTGCAAATTCTTCAAAGGCGGAGATTGGATACTGGTAATCTATGGTGAATACATCCTTTCCAACTTTTCCAAACTATAGAATAATATTTTCTTGGGCCTGCTCAAAAACTCCGTTTCTAAGAGAAGCGACCAGCTGGAAATGTTTAACTGAAGCAACTGTCACTCATTCGTTGAAGTTCAAACGCCAACATTGGAGTTGTCTGTGCCACATAAGAGCCTTGTTTCTTAACACCAGCATTCCATCATCTTGACGTGTCAAAGGTACTACAGATTGGAGATTCTCTCTGCGGGTTGATTTTGATTTGAAGAATGGAATAGATGGAGAAGTATCGTTTCTGCTGTGAAGAAAATGTGTCTGTGTCGGGTCCTCGCCTTCAGGTTCAACAGCTGTGGCGAGGATGGAATCTATAACACATTGCATTATCCTAGGTCCCCTGAAAATTGAGACAGATAGTATACAACAGTTATTGGACATGACAATAACTATAATGAATTTTAGACAAATATTCTCTTACTCTGTTGTCCAGATCAAGATCATCAGTGATATATATTATAAATGGTGAAGGGGGATTAGGTGGTGGGAACGGTTGAAGCAGTGGAGTTCCATATTGGTGTGATAGATTCTAGAAATGATGAATAGCCGCACTAGGTGGCACATGTGAAGAAACCGGTGGAATTAATGGTAATAAAGGGTTGGGTGCAAGAAAATTGGAAGGCTTAACAAGATTAGTAAGTGGATTGCCACTATTAATCATTTCAAGAGAAGTAGATGGCATTTGAAGAGAATGTACAGGAGGCAAAAAACCACCGGGAACATTAGAAGTGACACTTGCAAAATGGTAGGCTGTTGAAAACTATCTACTTTAGAAGCATAAGGTGCCTGCAACAATTGAAATCAAAGGTTTCTAAAGCCAGAGACATCTATAATCATAAAATGAAAAACCAAACTTAAAATTGACATTCATAAAGTATTCAGCAAAAAGCCACAAAAAATGATATGCAACTAATGACATACATTGAAGAAATTTTTCATCAGAATGTGTCGATTCGATGCATGAAGATGACTCTACAGGGCTTTCGGTCTTGATTGACATTGGGTCATTTTCTTCAAACTCACTAAAGCATATAAAAACATCAGGCATAACATGCAATGCAATATTAATGGCTAATGAACCCAACATGGACAAGTAATTAAGTGGTATGGTATCAAATAGTTATAGGTCGAAGTTTGAAGTTTGTACAAGCACAATCAACGTACATGAATGATTGACCTTCCCATTGAATACTTTTATCAAATAAAGTTTTTTTTCTAGTTTGATATCACAAGTTTCGTCACAAACAGAATAACAAAAGTATTGTTGTTTTGAATCATTTAACATATAGGCAGCATGCAACACATTGGGATAAAGTGTAACGTTTAAGAAGTTAAAGCACCCTGCATACTATTCCGAGAGATAGAAACAGAAACAACTTAACATTTATACAAACTATCTAAAAATCCGTACCTTTTATTAGAAGGCATTGTTGTATTTGAAGGTGCCTTTGGGTATGCTGTAAGAATCCTGCAAATTTGATTAAGCAAAAATATACATTTATATTAGCGGCAAATAAGCATCCTGCATTTTGATTACACCGCATAAACAGACATGAAAAACTAACATACCTATTAAAGAGATTAGAAATGTCTTCAGACTCTTCAACATTATAAAACCATATATACCTTTAACTTCTTGCGACGCATTTCGATACAACAAGTACGGATTCTTAAGTTCATACTCAAAATCCAATGGATTCTCCACTAGATTTTCTGCCATAACAAACATCACAGAAAGTAGTCAAATAGGGAATAGATGGCACAAATTCATACATACACACAACCAACATAGTTAAGATCCGGTACACTTCTAGTAAATATATTTTCTTCGTGGCAATAATTAATTTAACATAATCACATGTATCGGTGTCAATTTTTGACACAGACTGACACACATTTTTTCAGAGGTGTCGGTGCTACACAAATTCAGATAAATATATTTTTAAAAAAAGCGTTTCATCTAATTATCTATCATGGAATTAATTTCAGCTACTTTCGTTTATTATTTGTTCAGGAATTAAGATTTGCGCAGTAATAATAACAATAACAAGTTCTAAAAGTTTCACTTGAACGCAATCAGCAAAACACGATCTTATACGAAATCTGAAAAATGATATAGAACAAATCCGAACCTGTATTTCTGCGATTCATAACGATAAACTGAAACCGTGGCAGTGCATTCCTGAATAAAAATCACAAAAATCGATTCAAGATCCAAGTAAACAAGAATGCAAGAGAAATAAACATAAATCCACTACCTTTTGACAACAAACAGAGATCCTTCAACATCTTTGCGACTCCACTTATTAGTCTCGATGTTGAAATCGTAGAACGTGACATGCGCGGTGTGACACCCCGATTTAATTCAAATATTAAATAAATGAGAGTTAATTATTTAATTGATTAAAGTCTTAAATATTTAATTTATTTGGATTTAATTGGATATTTTAATGAGGAAAGGATTGGAGGTGTGCAGAGTAAATGGTGGGTGTATGAGTAAAACACTCTACTAATTACTAAGTTTTATTTATTTATTTATTTGGAATAAATGAAGGAGTATTAAAAGGAATATAAAAAGGAAAAATAAAAGAAAGAGAAGGTTTTGGAGAAAAACTGTTATACGTAGAATTGAAGAGAAGAGGAAAAGAGAGGAGAAGCCGAGAGAACCGGAGAATCATCGCGAGGTAAGGGGTGATTTTAATCGGTTAATATGTTTTATGGGTTTTGGGAACCATAGGAATGAATGAGTATGTTAGAAAGTTGAATCTTTTATGATTAGTAGTTATAGGAACAAACCCTATTTTGTGTCGGTGTTGGGAATTGGATCATAGTATGTCAAATAAATGATAGGGATAATTAAACTACTTTATTTGTTGTTATAATGGTGTGAAATAATGATAAAATAGTGTTCCTGATGTATAAATTCGTATATGGAAGTTTGGTAGTGTTAATGGATGCCTAATGCTGTCAAAAAGTAGCAGAAAAACAATTGCAGGTCTTGGGAACCGGTTCCCTGTGGGGAGGAACCGAGTTCCCGGTGTTAAAACTGAGAAACTGGGACTTTTTACACTCAGGAACCGGTTCCTGTATAGGTAGGAACCAGTTCCCCATTCAAAAAACAGGGACGTGCTTTTATAAAACTTGCAGGAACCGGTTCCTGTATAGGTAGGAACCGGGTTCCAAGTACATTTTTCCAAAAATTTCCAAAACTTCAAAACTTCATATTTTCTAAACCGTAACTCCGATTCGAGTGCCGTTTTCGGCGTTATTTCTTAAATTTAAAGTACTACCTTTTGAAAGGAGAAAAATATTATTTTGCCAAATTATTTTAAAAATGATCGCGCTCCCGATTTTTGAAAAGAGTGATTAGTTAATGATAAAGGAGAATTATTACTATTGGTCTGAGTTACCGGATGAGAACTAATGCATACCATATCATATTTTGATATTCATTATGATTTGGATGTGATATATTGGTGAATTGGCCTTATGTGGTTTATATTGATATCACGTGGTTGCCGATGTTGTTTATTCATGATTGTATTGAATATCATGTGTTGTTGTCGATGTTGTTTATTCATGATTGTATTGAATATCATGTGTTGTTGTCGATGTTGTTTATTCATGATTGTATTGGTATCATGTGTTATTGTTATTATATACTGGTGATAGTCTTACTGATTGAAGAGTAAGCGTTCGACATATTTATGCCTTGTGATAAGTAGTTCATGATTATGTTGTTATCATGCGATATATGTTGATATTGGCAATTATGTGGAATTATGTTGTTATCATATTCCGTCGAGTTAATGTTGCATGCTTTTATGATTGCATGCATGAGCATTGTTAAATTGGTTCACTCCCATTGTGCGGAGGTGAGCTTGCAGAGCCAATAGACTTACCGGTTGGAGGTGGTGAGGCTAGATTCTTGACCCGGTGGTTATGGGCGAATCATGGATTAGATTCTTGACTCAGTGTTCTGGGCGAATCATGGATTACACTGTCTTTCCACGAGTAAACGGAGCAGTGGGTGAACGCGGTTCACGTATTGGTACCACATGCATAGAGTCTGCATTGCATATGGAATTGTAACATGTTAGGATGATTTCCAGTGTTGCAATTGTCATTGTTTGATACATGATTATTGTGTGAACTGTTTCTGCATTGTTTATGATCTTGTATTTGGTTGATGAATTAATATATTCGGTTATTCTGTTGGATCTAAGAACGTATAACGCATATTATATTGAATTGAAATCTCACCCTTACTTTAACATTTCAGATCCAAAGTGATTAGCTGCTTGGAGTTGGTGAGGATAGTCTTAGATTCGAGTCCTTGTCCGCGTGTCAGTGTCGTGCTCTGGTAGATGTAACACTGGGGAAAAACGATTGTTTGGAATCCTTTTATGGATATTTTGATAATTTTGGAATTATGTTGATTTATTATCCTGGAATAACTGTTGAGTAAAGTATTCGGGATTTAATTATGTTTCATTTCCGCTGTTAAACATAATGTTGTGTATGATTTAATTGATGAGTATTCTTCAGTGAAGCATGACGCTGTTTTGGTTAAAATTTTATGATTTAAGTTGTGGCCTCTTGATTGGTGATTAAAACTCTGATTAATATTTATAAAACGCGGGTAATTAGAAGGGGTGTTACAATAGTGGTATCAGAGCATAGTCGGTCGTTGTGACCAGTGTCTTAATGTCATTATTCCTTTTATACGCGACAAGTGTGTACAACACTGTCGGTACTTGTTACTTTTCTGATTGATTATTGCAGGAGTAGTGTGGAACTAAGTGGGGGAGAAGAGATGCTTCCCGGATATGTTCCGATTATAAGTCATTGGTACGAGTGGTTAGAGCTGTTGGAATCGTTTGGACCATGAGTCATAGTTAGAAGTGCAAAAAGGTGAGTACGATTCGGAGAACAGAAAGTGTTGGTAATGATGGTTTATACTTCAGTATGATTATCGGATGTCTATTGACAAATTGAGGACTTGATCACCCTTAATCTCTTGTTGATAGTAGACGAAATCGTATTGGATGGTATATAATTGTTTTGCTATCTAATTGGGACATAAAGTAATGAATATGAATGCAGTGTGGTAGAAGCTTGTGAACCATATGAGTGGACGAAGACTCTAATAAGAATAATGAATTGAGATGGATGGTTAGAGTTGCGTAGATATTAATGATGGTGCTATGGTATTTATGTTGTATTCTTCGACGGAAGTGAAAGGAAAATCTAAGAGCGATGAATTACCGGTAGTGAAGAATTGTCTTGAGATTGTTCGAGTAAGTTGGATTGCAGTGATGGATGAATTTCCAGAGGTGTTCCGGAAGACGTCGGTGAATTACCGCCTGAGAGAGAGGATTAATTATTATAGATTTAATTCCTGGAACTAGTCCGGTGTCGATGGCGCCGTATCGCTTGTCGGCATCTGAGTTGTTTGAGTTGAAGAAACAGTTGGAAAAGTTAGGTGTGAATTCTAATGTTCCCTGAGAATAATAGCGACTCATCATTTGAGCAAGATGTTGGATTAGCTTGAGGCTACCCTTGGGTTGAATGTTTGAAGTAAACCAAGTGATTATGAATCATTCTGATGAGTCGATGCATATTCTTGGCCTAGAAGATATTTGGTGATTGAGAAGAATGACTCTTAGAAGATGAAACTGGTGTGATTGGAATGTTGCAACGCTTCCGGTTGATCGTGAAATTGTCAGTGTGAGTGACCTCTTTGTGTTCTTGAAAAGATTAATTGGGTCAGTGTCAATGGTTGGTATAAAGTATGCAAGGATGTGAATTGGTTATTGGAACTGTAACTTAACGCAATTAATCATGGTCAATGATGTGTGTTGCGGTATGTTGAAGTTAGAATCTCAAATTTTGCATTCTATGATGTTTTGGGATTTTTTTCACTCTCACAAGGTGAGAAATCGATTACCTATCATAGGGAATTGATTTCCTGAAGCTGACAACATTATTTTTATTTTTTTGAAAACTTGTAAAATCCATAATTGGAGTTTTGGATGTCTGATTTGAGTTTCGTTTGAAGTGTTGGAAAGATAATGTGATGAACCTTGTTTTAAGGATGGTTCCAGCACCTGTAAGTAATTTATTTATCGTGTAATGATGGTTGAGGAGAGTCGGAGTCGTCGTTAATGTCGTTTTGGGTACAAAACTTATTTCTACGACACCGTACAAGACGTCAACTTTAGATATAGAAAATTGAAGAAGCTATTGGAAGGTGCTCAGAGAAATAGATTTGTAAAACCAAGTGTATTATTTTGGGATTCTGAGTGTGAGGAAGGTTCCAAGAATGGAAGAGGAGGTTGACTAGTGCTTCGATTTTCATTTTTGCCGAATCCGGAAGGGTCCCTTGTTGTGTATTGTGATGCGTCGTTGATGGGTTAGGTGGCGTGCTGATGCAGGATAAGCAGGTTGTGGCTTATGCTTCGAGACAATTGAAAGTGCATGAAAGGAATTATCCGACCCATGATTTGGTAGCTGTTGTATTTGTTTTGAAGTTATGAAGACATTATCCGTATGGTCCACGGTTTGAAGTGTTCAGTCATCATAAGAGCCTAAAGTATCTCTTTGATCAGAAAGAGTTAAATATGAGGCAGAGAAGATGGTTAGAATTTCTCAAGGATTATGATTTTGGTCTGAATTATCATCCTGGTAAGGCAGACGTTGTGGCAGATGCGTTGAGCAGGAAATCCTTGCATATGTCGATGTTAATGGTTCGTGAATTGGATTTAGTGGAACAATTCAGAGATTTAAGTTTAGTATGTGAAACTACTTCGAATAGTGTGAAATTGGGCAAGTTGAAGCTGACTAGTGGTATTCTTGATGAAATTCAAACGGGACAGGAAATTGATGTTGGTTTGGTGGATAAGTTGACATTGATTAACCAAGGTCAAGGAGGTGAATTCCAAGTTGACGAAAATGGAGTTATGAGATTTGGTGATAGGGTGTGTGTTCCGGATGTTGCCAATGTTAGGAAAGTTATTTTGGAAGAAGGACCTCGTAGTGGGTGAGTATTCATCCTGGTGCTACTAAGATGTATCATGATTTGAAGAAATTATTTTGGTGGCCTGGAATGAAAAAGGAAACTGTCGAGTTTGTGTATGCATGTTTGATTCGTCAGAAATCAAAGATTGAGCATCAGAAGCCGTCAGGATTGATGGAGCCGTTGTTTGTTCCGGAATGGAAATGGGATGGAATTTCAATGGACTTTGTGTCTGGGTTGCCTAGAACGGTGAAGAACTGTGATTCTATTTGGGTGATTGTCGACCGATTGACAAAATCTGCCCACTTCATTCCGATAAGAATGGATTACCCAATGGAGAGGTTGGCAGAATTGTATGTTGAGAAAATGGTAAGTTTGCATGGTATTCCGTCTAGCATTGTGTCGGATAGAGATCCGAGGTTTACTTCTAAGTTCTGGACAGGATTGCAGGAAGCTTTGGGTACTAAGTTACGATTGAGTTCTGCATATCATCCACAGACAGATGGTCAGACGGAGAGGACGATTCAGTCGTGAGAAGATTTGTTGAGAGCTTGTGTGTTAGAGAAAGGTGGAGCTTGGGATAGCTATTTGTCGTTGGTAGAGTTTACCTACAACAATAGTTTTCATTCGAGCATTGGTATGGCTCCGTTTGAGGCATTGTATGGTAGGAGATGTCGGACACCGTTGTGTTGGTACGAATCTGGAGAAAGTGCTGTGATTGGACCAGAGATCGTTCAACAAACCTCAGAAAAGATCAAGATGATTCAGGAGAAGATGAAGATTTCTCAGAGTCGTCAGAAAAGTTATCATGATAAGAGGAGGAAAGATCTTGAGTTCAGTGAAGGAGATCATGTGTTCATGAGAGTTACTCCGATGACGGGTATTGGCCGAGCTTTGAAGTCAAAGAAGTTGACTCCGCGCCTTATTGGTCCGTTTCAGATTACCAAGAGAGTTGGGAAAGTTGCGTATTAGATCGCTTTACCGCCGTCACTTGCGAATTTGCATGATGTTTTCCATGTATCTCAGTTGAGGAGGTACATTGCGGATCCGTCACATGAGATTCAAGTAGATGATGTTCAGGCGCGGGATAATTTGACTGTTGAAGCAGTGCCTGCGCGAATTAAGGATCAGAAAGTGAAGCAATTGCGAGGTAAAGAGATAGCTCTGGTGCGAGTAGCTTGGGGTGGACCAGCTGAAGGAAATGTGACTTGGGAGCTGGAGAGTCAGATGAAGGACTCGTATCCCGAACTGTTCGTCTAAGGTATGTTTTCGAGGACGAAAACTCTTTTAGTGGGGGAGAGTTGTGACACCCCGATTTAATTCAAATATTAAATAAATGAGAGTTAATTATTTAATTGATTAAAGTCTTAAATATTTAATTTATTTGGATTTAATTGGATATTTTAATGAGGAAAGGATTGGAGGTGTGCAGAGTAAATGGTGGGTGTATGAGTAAAACACTCTACTAATTACTAAGTTTTATTTATTTATTTATTTGGAATAAATGAAGGAGTATTAAAAGGAATATAAAAAGGAAAAATAAAAGAAAGAGAAGGTTTTGGAGAAAAACTGTTATACGTAGAATTGAAGAGAAGAGGAAAAGAGAGGAGAAGCCGACGCCGAGAGAACCGGAGAATCATCGCGAGGTAAGGGGTGATTTTAATCGGTTAATATGTTTTATGGGTTTTGGGAACCATAGGAATGAATGAGTATGTTAGAAAGTTGAATCTTTTATGATTAGTAGTTATAGGAACAAACCCTATTTTGTGTAGGTGTTGGGAATTGGATCATAGTATGTCAAATAAATGATAGGGATAATTAAACTACTTTATTTGTTGTTATAATGGTGTGAAATGATGATAAAATAGTGTTCCTGATGTATAAATTCGTATATGGAAGTTTGGTAGTGTTAATGGATGCCTAATGCTGTCAAAAAGTAGCAGAAAAACAGTTGCAGGTCTTGGGAACCGGTTCCCTGTGGGGAGGAACCGAGTTCCCGGTGTTAAAACTGAGAAACTGGGACTTTTTACACTCAGGAACCGGTTCCTGTATAGGTAGGAACCAGTTCCCCATTCAAAAAACAGGGACGTGCTTTTATAAAACTTGCAGGAACCGGTTCCTGTATAGGTAGGAACCGGGTTCCAAGTACATTTTTCCAAAAATTTCCAAAACTTCAAAACTTCATATTTTCTAAACCGTAACTCCGATTCGAGTGCCGTTTTCGGCGTTATTTCTTAAATTTAAAGTACTACCTTTTGAAAGGAGAAAAATATTATTTTGCCAAATTATTTTAAAAATGATCGCGCTCCCGATTTTTGAAAAGAGTGATTAGTTAATGATAAAGGAGAATTATTACTATTGGTCTGAGTTACCGGATGAGAACTAATGCATACCATATCATATTTTGATATTCATTATGATTTGGATGTGATATATTGGTGAATTGGCCTTATGTGGTTTATATTGATATCACGTGGTTGCCGATGTTGTTTATTCATGATTGTATTGAATATCATGTGTTGTTGTCGATGTTGTTTATTCATGATTGTATTGAATATCATGTGTTGTTGTCGATGTTGTTTATTCATGATTGTATTGGTATCATGTGTTATTGTTATTATATACTGGTGATAGTCTTACTGATTGAAGAGTAAGCGTTCGACATATTTATGCCTTGTGATAAGTAGTTCATGATTATGTTGTTATCATGCGATATATGTTGATATTGGCAATTATGTGGAATTATGTTGTTATCATATTCCGTCGAGTTAATGTTGCATGCTTTTATGATTGCATGCATGAGCATTGTTAAATTGGTTCACTCCCATTGTGCGGAGGTGAGCTTGCAGAGCCAATAGACTTACCGGTTGGAGGTGGTGAGGCTAGATTCTTGACCCGGTGGTTATGGGCGAATCATGGATTAGATTCTTGACTCAGTGTTCTGGGCGAATCATGGATTACACTGTCTTTCCACGAGTAAACGGAGCAGTGGGTGAACGCGGTTCACGTATTGGTACCACATGCATAGAGTCTGCATTGCATATGGAATTGTAACATGTTAGGATGATTTCCAGTGTTGCAATTGTCATTGTTTGATACATGATTATTGTGTGAACTTTTCGCATTGTTTATGATCTTGTATTTGGTTGATGAATTAATATATTCGGTTATTCTGTTGGATCTAAGAACGTATAACGCATATTATATTGAATTGAAATCTCACCCTTACTTTAACATTTCAGATCCAAAGTGATTAGCTGCTTGGAGTTGGTGAGGATAGTCTTAGATTCGAGTCCTTGTCCGCGTGTCAGTGTCGTGCTCTGGTAGATGTAACACTGGGGAAAAACGATTGTTTGGAATCCTTTTATGGATATTTTGATAATTTTGGAATTATGTTGATTTATTATCCTGGAATAACTGTTGAGTAAAGTATTCGGGATTTAATTATGTTTCATTTCCGCTGTTAAACATAATGTTGTGTATGATTTAATTGATGAGTATTCTTCAGTGAAGCATGACGCTGTTTTGGTTAAAATTTTTATGATTTAAGTTGTGACGCCTCTTGATTGGTGATTAAAACTCTGATTAATATTTATAAAACGCGGGTAATTAGAAGGGGTGTTACAATAGTGGTATCAGAGCATAGTCGGTCGTTGTGACCAGTGTCTTAATGTCATTATTCCTTTTATACGCGACAAGTGTGTACAACACTGTCGGTACTTGTTACTTTTCTGATTGATTATTGCAGGAGTAGTGTGGAACTAAGTGGGGGAGAAGAGATGCTTCCCGGATATGTTCCGATTATAAGTCATTGGTACGAGTGGTTAGAGCTGTTGGAATCGTTTGGACCATGAGTCATAGTTAGAAGTGCAAAAAGGTGAGTACGATTCGGAGAACAGAAAGTGTTGGTAATGATGGTTTATACTTCAGTATGATTATCGGATGTCTATTGACAAATTGAGGACTTGATCACCCTTAATCTCTTGTTGATAGTAGACGAAATCGTATTGGATGGTATATAATTGTTTTGCTATCTAATTGGGACATAAAGTAATGAATATGAATGCAGTGTGGTAGAAGCTTGTGAACCATATGAGTGGACGAAGACTCTAATAAGAATAATGAATTGAGATGGATGGTTAGAGTTGCGTAGATATTAATGATGGTGCTATGGTATTTATGTTGTATTCTTCGACGGAAGTGAAAGGAAAATCTAAGAGCGATGAATTACCGGTAGTGAAGAATTGTCTTGAGATTGTTCAGAGTAAGTTGGATTGCCAGTGATGGATGAATTTCCAGAGGTGTTCCGGAAGACGTCGGTGAATTACCGCCTGAGAGAGAGGATTAATTATTATAGATTTAATTCCTGGAACTAGTCCGGTGTCGATGGCGCCGTATCGCTTGTCGGCATCTGAGTTGTTTGAGTTGAAGAAACAGTTGGAAAAGTTAGGTGTGAATTCTAATGTTCCCTGAGAATAATAGCGACTCATCATTTGAGCAAGATGTTGGATTAGCTTGAGGCTACCCTTGGGTTGAATGTTTGAAGTAAACCAAGTGATTATGAATCATTCTGATGAGTCGATGCATATTCTTGGCCTAGAAGATATTTGGTGATTGAGAAGAATGACTCTTAGAAGATGAAACTGGTGTGATTGGAATGTTGCAACGCGGTTGATCGTGAAATTGTCGGTGAGTGACCTCTTTGTGTTCTTGAAAAGATTAATTGGGTCAGTGTCAATGGTTGGTATAAAGTATGCAAGGATGTGAATTGGTTATTGGGACTGTAACTTAACGCAATTAATCATGGTCAATGATGTGTGTTGCGGTATGTTGAAGTTAGAATCTCAAATTTTGCATTCTATGATGTTTTGGGATTTTTTCACTCACAAGGTGAAATCGATTACCTATCATAGGAATTGATTTCCTGAAGCTGACAACATTATTTTTTTTTTTTGAAAACTTGTAAAATCCATAATTGGAGTTTTGGATGTCTGATTTGAGTTTCGTTTGAAGTGTTGGAAAGATAATGTGATGAACCTTGTTTTAAGGATGGTTCCGACCGTAAGTAATTTATTTATCGTGTAATGATGGTTGAGGAGAGTCGGAGTCGTCGTTAATGTCGTTTTGGGTACAAAACTTATTTCTACGACACCGTACAAGACGTCAACTTTAGATATAGAAAATTGAAGAAGCTATTGGAAGGTGCTCAGAGAAATAGATTTGTAAAACCAAGTGTATTATTTTGGGATTCTGAGTGTGAGGAAGGTTCCAAGAGTGGAAGAGGAGGTTGACTAGTGCTCCGATTTTCATTTTTGCCGAATCCGGAAGGGTCCCTTGTTGTGTATTGTGATGCGTCGTTGATGGGTTAGGTGGCTGTCATACCCCAAATTTTGACCTAATATACCATCTTGCATCTGCATCATTACACAACTAACAGTTCAGACAGCATTAATCGGGTATAGTCTTTACAGGTTAAAATTAGGGTTTCATCAGATTTTCATCTGACTCAGGAGCTAACCAATTAGGGTTTGAGATTTTCTCATCTTATTTGATCTATCTTGATCAAATCATCAACCTCTGAGCATCAGATAGAAAATTTTCTCACAGATCGATCGAGGATCGACCAATTAGGGTTTTGATCGAGGATGAGAATTCTCTGACTTTTTGAGCAGTGGATGACTTTTTTGGATAGAGATTGGTCATCACATCTTAAATATAACATCTTGACCTAATTTCTGGATCCAAATCATCACAGAAGTTCACAGAATTCATCAGTCATTTTCAGACGCATCTGATGAAATTTCATCTGCACAGAAAAGTCAAACTTTGACTTTTGGTCAAATTTTTCAAAACAAAACTTTTTCCATCATTTAAATACTTCAAATGATCCATCTTGATCATAAAAAAATCAAGAATTTGAAAAAGTCAACAAAAAGTCAAAATTTCTATAACTTAGAAATTTTTCTAAGTGTTGAAATTTTACATTTTTTCCAAACTTCAAGCCAATTTTTCACCTAGTTCCAATTGGAATTTGAAAAAACTCAAAACATGAAAGTTGTAGATCATGGAAAAATCTTTCCAAAATGTCCAAGAACTTCAAAATCCATGGAGTCTAGATACACTTTTGAAATTGAAACAAAAGGCTCCATGAAACTTAATTTTCAAAATTCACAACTTCAAATTATAGGTCATTTTGTGTTTTTTCACTTAAACCATTTCTAACACTTGCCAAATGACTCATCAAACTGATAAACATCAGTGAAAAGTGATGATTGAAGATTGGATCAAGTTTGGATAAAATGCACATGGTAAAAAAAGGAAGGTTCCTTTCCCTTTCCAAATGACTTTCTTGCCCCTTAAGCAAGCTTTGATTTATCCAATTGCCATGTCCTTGTGCCTAATATTTTCAGAACTCTTGCCTATAAATTGGTCACATTTCAAGCTCAAATGCACACCAAAGCATCACAAATCCATGCTTTCATTCTTCTTTCTTGAAAATTAAGCAACATAGTGCAAATTGAAGAATTCTTGCATTTTTGAAAAACAGTTGAAAACATGTTAAAATTTGGTGTCTAACATGCTTCAATATCATTATCAAACTTGTGTGTAACTTAAAATCAAACTGAAATCAAGTTAAAACCAGTTTTTACTTTTCATGTTTTAAAACTTCCAAATCTGCCTTATGATTCGAATTAATGGCTAAGCTTGATTAACTTGTGATCTAACTACTCAAACATCATCCATGTACCTCATGTACATGATCCAGATCATTGGCAAGCAACTGTAATTCCATTAACTTCGATTTCGAGTTCTGTTTCAAACTGATTGCAGGTTGACTTGGGTGGAGAGATTGAAGCAAGTTCAAAGCAAGCTAATCATCCTCACAGCATCCATACATGCCGATGAAGCTTAAATGATCAAGAAACAAGAACTGGAAGTGCTCTAGAACAGGTTTCGATTCTCACTTTTCCAGGTTAGAACATGAACTGTGATATCATAATTCCTTGCATCAATTGAAAAAAACTCACGGCCAATCTCTTTCTGCACTCATCACGATCCTTAACCCTCAATAAAATCAAAGAATCATAAACTGTGCATCATTTAATTTGAATTCTTAGATTCTAGGGTTCTTCGTGTTTCCCAGAAATCCAAACATGCTAGGCTTAAAATAAATGCAATTAACAGTCACTATCATGTTCGTGATGAAAAATCGAGCAAGTTTGGTTTTTACATCACTCAATTTCGTTGAGAAACGAAGATTCAAGCTTGAATTTGACAATCTGAAGATCAAAAACATGAACCCAGAACTGCGCGCGTGTTCTTGGTGTTCATCATTTTTTGAAAATTCAAATTTTCCAATCTCATGTATACGCGTGTCCTGATCCACTAAACATCCCAAACGCGTTGGCCCAGTGGTCACCTGCTTGCCTTTAAGTGCTTTCTGACACGTGCCCCACCTCATGGTCATGGGTTCAATCCCTCTCAAGACCATTCTTTTTACAAATTTTCCAATATTTTCATGTTTTTTTATAAAACTTCAACAATTTTTTTAACCAATCAAAACTTCTCATTTTGAGATGATTTTTTGCACACTTGTCATTTAATATATATATTTTATGATTATGTCAAAAAAATCCAAAAATATTTTCATCTGATTAATTTTTAATCGAGCCGAAAACGACGTTCTGAACACTTTTCAAACCTCCTTTTAAAGGTGAATTTGTCATGTTTTCAACTTCCGATTTTTTTCAAAACTTCTCATAAATCAACCTTACATTTCAAAACATTTTCAAAACATTTTCAAAAATCATTTTTCAAAACATTTCATCAAACTTGCATCTTTTTACCATGTTCGATCCGATTTAAACGATAAACCTGATTTCGTCTTCTCTCGAATTTCTCGATCGATCATGGGCCTCCCTTACGGTGTAAGTCCCAATCCTTTATGTACATATGTAAATATCCTTGTACATATTCAAAACATCTTTGTCAATATTCAAACATAAACAAACTTCTTTCGTTTGTTTTCATCCGTTTGTTTATACACCGATACCATTGATATTGAAAGGAGCATTATTCCCTGTGAAACTACTTTCAAATCAATGGGCCTCCTTCAAGGTGTAAGTCCCATAACATTCTTTTATGTACATAATATTTCTTTGTACATATCAAACTTTTGTCAAATACTTTTTACAAAACTTTCATCTGTACATAACACAGATACTTTTTGAAAATACTCTTTTACATATTTAAATTCGATCTTTCGTTTTTGTTTTATCTGTATATATACACTGAATACCATTGGTATTGGAAGGAGCATTATTCCCTGTGAAACTACTTTCAAATCAATGGGCCTCTCTTACAGTGTAAGTCCCAACCCTCCTATGTACATCCATCTTTATGCATACATACTCGTTCGTGTACATATTCACTTCCTTGTACACATTCAAACTTGTAAATAATCAAGTTACGCTCGTTTTTAAACGTTCGTTTCACCGACACTTGTTTATATTTCCTTCATAAACTCCTGCAAATAAACATCATGCATTGTTTATATTTCCTTCATAAACTCCTGCAAATAAACATCATGCATTGTTTATATTTCCTTCATAAACTCCTGTGAATACATATCACACACACACACCTGTTTACATAATTGTCTAGGTTATTAACATAACAATTAGACTAATCAATAGGTTCCCCACAGTATAGCCTCCGCTTGGGCTTCATACAAGACATTTTATCTCCAACAGAGTTTAGCCTCCGCTTGGGCTTTATACAAGACAATTCATCCCCAGCATGGGTCAGCCTCCTCTTGGGCTTCATACAAAGAAACTCTCTCCGCAGAGTTAGCCTCCGCTTAGGCTTCATATAAGACACACTCCCCTGTTGAGTCAGCCTCCTCTTGGGCTTCGTTCAAAAGAACTCCTCATTGAGTTTAGCCTTCTCTTGGGCATCATACAATGAAAGAGACAGGAAATCTCTTAACAGCTTCCTCTTGGGCTTCCAATACAAAGAATCACCCGCGCTAAGATAGAACCCTGAAAGGATGGTTTCCCGGTGAAATCACTTTCAAATTCCCCATAGAGTAAAATTTCCCGGTGAAATTACTCTTATTCAGTAAAGGACGATTTCTCGGTGAAATCCTTTCAAGCCAAAGACCATACCCTATAGCTTCCTCTTGAGCTTCATACAAGGACCCTCGATGACCCTCGATGACCCTCGAATGCCTCCTCTTGGGCTAACAATACAAGGACCCATGGGCTTCTTAAAAGCATCCCTTTAATCCAATCAATTTCTCCTTGAGATTTAGACATCTATCATCTCTATGGAAGAAGTATCTCATCTATCACATCACATACATCAAAACTTTTCAAACTTTTTCAAACTCTTTTCAAACAAAAACATCTCTTAATTGTAAGTGGTAACGCTTGTACACTCAAGCAAAACACCCAATGCTTACAGTTAACAGATTCAATCATCTTTTTCAAACATCTTTCTTAAACATGTAAGTGGTAACGCTTGAATACTCGAGCAAAACACCTAATGCTTACGAAGAAAGATTTCAAACAGTCAAACTTTTCAAAATGTATGTGATGGAATATATTAGATACATTTTTCATTAAGATGACATTTGTCATCTCTTACTAACATCCCGTTGCTTCCACTAGCATAAGTGGGAACTACGATTGCTCTGACTTTCTCAACATCCTTTTGAGAATACGTAGGCACAAGGTCTCATCCTTGGCGAGCAAATTTCTATCTCTCTCAGACCAAACAAACCATAGAACCCTTTAGATCCGAGCTACAAATGCTCTGATTCCCATTAGGGGATATGTATGCAGAAGATCCACAGATCTTTGCGAGCACAATAATAATAACCCTAGAAATCCCACCTAATCTACGTTTCTAATCCCAAAGGAGAAACTTTCCCAATCATAGAAATAGCAAATTAAAACACACAAACATATCAAATATATTCATATATAAAGCTGTAGATAACTACATATATTTAGGGTGCTCCATCTATTCCCTTTATATAACAATCCCCCTTACTCAGAATCTCCCAATGCGTTGCGTCTAGTTTGCGCTAGTCGTTCGCATACCAATATCAATTGAGGGTATTTCACTTTCCCTTTTCATAATCATTAAATCATCTTTCTTGTGTTGAAAATAATAAAGCTTGATGCTCATGGCATCTTTATAAACAAATCAAAAGATTTAAATCGTCACGTGCGAGAATCCGAACTCACGTTCGCATCCTCATGGCGTCACCTTTAACGCGACAGAAAATGGCGACTCTGCTGGGGACTGCGCTGAAACTTTGATTTTCAAAAAAAAGAAAACGCGTTACTCTGTCCGAGAGCACCAAGCTTTTTTGTTTTCAAAGAGAAAAAAAAGGGGATTAAGCTTTCATATTGTGCATATGTCTGTTTTTTCTTTATTGTGTGTTGTTTAAATTTCACGATTTTATCTAGTGGATTTAAGAACCCTGTTAGGAAACACAGAGAAGGATCATTGCTTCGCTGGTTATTGGCGTAAAATGCGTGATCATTCTTTCACTTGGCCAATTTAGTTTTTAGGACAGGACCCTTTAGAACTAAACCGCGCTGTCATTTATCGTTGACCTCATGCTCGAGAACGCTTGAACGTGTGTATAACTACTAACCATGTTTGCCGCATTCATGCATTCATTCATTCATAAAACATCATCTTTCTTTTTCCCTTCCCAAAATTTCCAAAGAATTTAGAAATTTCCTTTGCAAATGTTTTAGGTTAGAGGATGGATATAAGAGGAAGACATACAAAAAGGTATACGTTCAGATCTCCTGACGTGAAAAGATTAAGAGAGTTAGCATCCTTGGTAAAGAATCCCTTGGATTTTGCAAAGAGATACGGAAATCTCTTAACCCTCTTAAACACTGATGTAGATGAGGGACTGCTCAAAACCTTTGTGCAATTCTATGACCCCGTCTTTCGTTGTTTCACTTTCCCTGATTATCAACTGTTGCCTACTTTGGAAGAGTATGCGCATACTTTAGGAATCGTCATCTCAGATAAAATGCCTTTCAATGGTTTGGAAGCCATACCTAGGTCACAAGATATCTCGGTTTTACTTCACATAAGGAAATCTGAGATAGACAAAAACCTGCGAACCAAAAAGGGAATTCTAGGATTAACCTCAAGGTTTCTATTGGAAAGAGCCTTCACCTTTGCCGAGGCTGGTAGAAGGTTAGCCTCTGAAAATATCCTAGCCCTCCTCATCTATGGATTGATGTTGTTTCCCAATATTGGGAATTTTGTTGACATTAATGCCATGAGGATTTTCAAAATCAAAAACCCTGTACCTACCCTGCTTGGAGACACATATTTCTCAATTCACCATAGACATCGTCAAGGAGGTGGAGAAATTGTGTGTTGTGCACCATTGTTGCACAGATGGATAGTTTCGCATTTGCCAAAATCCCCCATTTTTCAAAGGAACAAGAAGGAGTGGCAATGGTCTCGACGATTCATGTCCTTAACCCACAAAGACATTCATTGGTATACCCTAGCAGACAATGAGATGGAAATCATTGAGAGCTGTGGAGAATTTGCCAACGTACCCCTCATCGGTACACAAGGAGGAATCAATTACAACCCGGTTCTGGCCAAACGTCAGCTTGGGTACACAAACTCAGAGAAACCCATTGGGTTTACAACCGAGAGTTATTGCTATTGCGAAGGGGCAGATCCCCAGGGCTTGAAAGACAAGATGATAAGAGCCTGGCTTTGCATTCGAAGAAAGAAAGGAGGCAATGCTAAGAATTGTGTAGCTAAGGAAAACTACACTGCTTGGGTAAAGAAAAGAGCAGAGGAATTTCGTATGCCATATGTTCTTGAGAAACCCATGTTCCCGACAGTGAAGAAGCCTACCACATTAGGGAAATACAAAGAAGCCTTAATCAAGCTGAAACAAGAGAAGGACGCTTTGAAGAGCAAATTCCTTACCACAAGCGCTGAAAACGATAGGCTCAAAGAGCAGGTCAAAGACCAAGAAACAAAACTCAACTTTCAAGACGAATGGCTCATCAAGAAGGATGAAGCCCTCAAAAGGAAAAGAAAGTTCGACGAGTTAACAAAAGAAACTCCCGCTCTTGATAAGTGGAAGAGAATTGTTAACAAGCTCAAAACTGAACAGGTCAAGTTGAAAGCTCAGCATGCCAAGGAGATCCTGAAGCTCAAAGCTACAACAAGCCTTTGATCTCTCATCTGATAAAGACAATTAGGAATAGCCTTTTCTTTTTGTAATTGAGCTTTTGCTCCACCTTGATGTAATCTTTCCCTTATATCAATAAGATGGATTTTTCATCCCAAACATTTGCAATAGTCTTTTCTTTAGGAGGAATTCTTTGGAAATATTCTGTGCATATCATTAATCATTTCGAGTCTCATTTGTGGAGTCTTTTCCAGAAAGCCTGACAAGCTGTCGTGTCTTAGAGTTTCTCGACTGCGTCCACAGCCGACTCGAACGTACGATACTAGATCAAAAAGGAGGAAAATAATGGAGGGGTTTGAACAAGACAATGTTGAACTTCGTAGTACCGTGACCACGCTACAAGGAGAAGTGGAGAGACTCACATCCTTGGTCAACTCATTGGCCACAGCGCAAAGTCTACAAGCAGCATCGAGCAGTCAAAATCAATCAGCAACTTCAGAGGACACTACTACTCCAGTTTCAGCTGTCGCAGTCAGTAGTTCACCTTTCAGCATGCCAGAGGGCTATCCATGGGGAATGCCTTTCAACTTCGGCATAGGAGTTCGCCAACCGACTTCTCAAACAACCTCGCTTGACATCCCTACTTTTTGCAGCAAAACTCTGCTTCACAGCGTGGAATAACTTTTCCACAAGTAACAATGTCGGTTTCTCAACCGATCATGTTGAACTCGGCTTCCGTAGTACACACTACCACAGACGAAGAAGTTCATCACACCCCAGGAAATAACACGAACGCACGTGGCTTAATGGAAAATCTCCAGGAACAGCTCCTCAAAATGCAGCTAGAGATAAAAACAATTCGAGGGAAAGAATTGTTCGGGAAAAACGCCCAGGATCTTTGCCTAGTTCCTCGCGTGAAAATACCTGCCAAATTCAAGGTCCCTGACTTTGAAAAGTACAAAGGGAATTCCTGTCCGCGAAGCCATCTCACGATGTATGCCAGGAAAATGTCTACGCACAACGAGGATCACCAGTTGCTGATTCACTACTTCCAGGACAGTCTCACCGGTGCCGCGCTAAAATGGTACATGGGTTTAGACAGCACGAATATCCAGACATTCAACGACTTAGGTAAAGCCTTTGTCCAGCAGTACCAGTTTAACTTGGATATGGCTCCTGATAGGGATCAACTCCGCGCTATGTCTCAAAAGGAACGAGAGACATTTAAGGAATATGCGCAACGATGGAGGGAAGTTGCTGCCCAAGTTAACCCACCAATGGAAGAAAAGGAGATGACCAAGATATTCTTGAATACTCTAGGCTCATTTTACTATGAGCGAATGGTCGCTAGCGCTCCTGGCAATTTCAATGAAATGGTAAGCATGGGAATGCGGTTAGAAGAGGGGATTCGAACCGGACGTTTGACCAAGGAAGCAGGATCTTCCAGTGGAACAAAGAAGGTTGGAACCAGCTTCCCAAGGAAAAAAGAACATGACGTAGGGATGGCGTCCCGAGGGAAACCACGTAATAATGTCATCAAACAACGACAGGTAGCCACCATAGCGCCCGCTGTCAACACTACTCCAAACACAGGAATTGCCCCGCAATTTCAACAAAATCGACAAACTCAACAGCCTCGTCAACAGGCTCAGCAGTTTAATAACCAAAATCGTACGCCTCGGGTCGCTCAGTTCGACCCAATTCCCATGACGTACACAGAGCTCTATCCTGCGCTTATAGAAAGGAATTTGATACAGACAAGGTCACCACCTCCGGTCCCAGATCAATTACCATGGTGGTACAAATCAAACGCATCTTGCCTTTTTCACCAAGGGGCACTAGGCCATGACCTTGAACATTGTATAGCATTAAAGGCAGAAGTACAAAGGTTAGTAAGGACTAATCTTCTCTCCTTCAAGAATCGAGCCCAACGTGCAAGCAATCCGCTTCCGATCCACGGACGGTAAGTCTAATCGGAAATACCGACAAGTATCTTGTAACAGACGTAAACCGATCAAGGGAAATGCAGTGCGTCTCCATGAAACATCTGTAAGATGAGCACCTTCAAAAGCATGATTATGCACTGCCGTGTCTGCTCCCGAGATATTCGAGGATGTCCCTTCATAAGCGGACCTTCAATATTTGTTAGACCTCGGTGATCTACAAATTTAGACGAGAGATGACCACAACGTAAATACTGTAGGGCATTTACCGCATGAGCTTTTAGTCTCAGATATCAACTCGGAAAACCCCGAAGTAAACGTTGTGATCCCTTGTTTCAACATACCTGAGCATGTGGAGATCGCGTACAGTGGTCCCAGCTTCCCAACATCTCCTTTGGTGATTTGCCCACCCGGTCCTGTTCCATACAGTTCCACCAAGGCGGTTCCTTACCAATACAATGCGACCATATTGGAGAATGGAAAAGAAAAACCCATGCCTACATTTCCAGTTAATGTCAATATAACAGAAATCGGACGAGTAGCAGCGGCGGTAACACCAAGCCCTGCGGCTCTGTTATTAGGCGAACCGGTTAACACATCTTCTGAGAATCCTGCAACGATTCCCATTGTTAACCCAAACACAAATATTGGTTCTACTGATAGAGCCAACGTCAACTCAGACTTTGAAGAGATATTGAAATTGATCAAGAAGAGCGAATATCGAGTCATAGATCAACTAATGCAGACTCCTTCAAAAATTTCAATACTATCTTTGCTCCTCAACTCCGAAGCTCATCGCGAAGCTTTGATGAGAGTGCTAGACCAGGCTTATGTGGATCATGATGTAACCACCGACCAGTTTGGAGGGATCGTCTCCAACATAACAGCCTGCAATAATCTGAGTTTTAGCGACGAAGAACTTCCGGAAGAAGGGAAGGATCATAACTTGGCCTTGCACATCACGATGAATTGCCAGTCAGATTCCCTATCCCATGTGTTGGTAGACACAGGTTCATCTCTAAACGTAATGCCTAAGACGACGCTCGCTCGTTTAGCTTACAAAGGAACGCCAATGAAATTCAGCGACATAATAGTAAGAGCTTTCGATGGATCAAGAAAGGCAGTTATTGGGGAAGTTGATCTCCAATGACAATTGGCCCACACTTTCCAAATTATATTCCGTGTCATGGACGTACCTGCCATTGTTTGCTAGAGACCTTGGATCCATGATGCGGAGCGATAACCTACTCTCACCGGTTAAAATTCACGATCAATGGAAAGTTGGTGACTATCGGTGAACAAGCTCGCTTGTAAACCATTTGTCCAGTTTCTCTTTCATCACAGCCAATGACATTGAAGGGACACCTCTCCCAGAAAGTCCATTAGAAGATGAATCTACCAACAGAAACAGATCACCCATCTCTTCGTATAAAGAGGCCGCACAGATGGTGAAGGACGGCAATACCCAAGGATGGGGACAAGTGATCAAACCTGTCATCAATGGAACAAAAGCCGGACTTGGGTTCACACCCATATTCTCCAAAGATAAACAAAAAGATGAAACACTTCGTCCAATCAAAGAAGTCTTCAGCAGTGGGGGTTTCTTAAACCCTTTGCCGCAAGAGGTTAACGTTGTCACCATTGAGGATGATGAAGACGATCCCTCCGAAGAGTGGAGCACTTATTTAAACAGCCCTGAGTACGTGTCTCAAGAGGAATCATATGCGCCAACTGATGAATTCAAAGACATGTCCTTGCAGCAACATACAAATCCACCAGTCCCTACTGAAGTATGGGACACCTTGGGGGAACCCAGCGGTAAATTCAACTACATGGTAAAATACACTGCGCCAGAAAGCTCGAAGATCCGGATCGAAGATATCCAGCCGACAGGATGGGGTGATGACTTTGAATACCCTAGTCAAACAGAAGAGGTATACTCGTCTTCTCAGCCTAATCAACAGATCGAGATCCCAAATGAAGATCTCTGCTTCAATACGTCTGTGGAATTCACCAAGCCAGATCCTGGTTATCATTACATCAACATGATCAACGAAGATCAAGAGTACGACTCAGGATACGATGCGGAAAGTGTCGCTGACAACGAGTCTCTCCATTCCGAAGACTGGAAGGTACATCCCCACAGAATTCAACACAAAGAGCAACAGGAAGTACACATGCTACATCTTATACTTCCCGATCTGTTAATCAAGAAGATTGCTTCAGCAGCACAAAAGGCAAGGGCCGTCGTCCAGAGTCTTCAAAGCCTGCTCAGCCAGCAACCAAAGTCTACTCAAGGGTTAAGCCAAAAGGAAAATTACCCGAGTACCTCGACTTCCAAGGAGTTCGTCACTACTGGAAACCCGTTGAAGTCAAGACTAACGTTCATAGCTCTAAGTAGTTTATTTTCGCTTTTTGTTTTGAACTCTCACTTCGCCCAAAGTGACGAGATGTTTTATAGGGCTTAGCTTTTAAATAATTTCTCTTTGTCTTGCCCAAGACAAATGAGTTTGTATTTTAGGGCCCTGTTCATATTGTGAATCATAAATAAAACGCGTTGTTTTGATTCCACACTCTGTGTTTATTTTCATTTTTACCCTTTTCCGGGAATGATAATCCTAAAAAACACATCAAAAAAAAAATCTTCAAAAAAATAAAAAAATCAAAAAAAATAATAATCTGCATATACTTTCACATTAACTTTTTTCAAAAAAAAATTTTCAAAAAAAAATTTAATCAAAAAAAAAAAAAAAAAAAAAAAAAAAAAAAAAAAAATCAAATCAATCACTTTCTCCAGATGGACAAATCCATTGAAAGCAATAACTCTACGCTCTCTCCCAACTATGGAATCCCTAGCAGTGTCGCTGAAGAGGAAGTTGAAGAAGAGATTCCGGATGAAATTTCTCGACTACTTAAGCACGAGGAAAGAATCATTCAGCCTCACAAAGAACCTCTAGAAGCAATCAACTTGGGTTCTGAGGAAGATATAAAAAAGGTAAACATCGGAGCCTCACTCAACAGCAGTGTCAAAGGCAAACTGATAAACCTTCTCAGAGAATACGTTGATGTATTTGCTTGGTCCTACCAGGACATGCCGGGATTGGATACCAGCATTGTAGAGCATCACCTGCCGTTAAGACCAGAATGTCCGCCAGTTAAGCAGAAACTGAGGAGAGTTCATCCTGAGATGGCTGATAAAATTAAGAAGGAGGTTCAAAAACAGCTTGACGCTGGTTTCCTTGTCACTTCTGAGTATCCCCAATGGTTAGCCAACATAGTACCTGTCTCCAAGAAAGATGGAAGGGTCAGAATGTGTGTTGACTACCGGGATCTGAACAAAGCTAGTCCAAAAGACGATTTCCCACTACCGCATATCGATATGCTAGTGGATAGTACTGCAAAATTCAACGTCTTTTCCTTCATGGATGGTTTCTCTGGTTATAATCAGATCAGAATGGCTCCCGAAGACATGGAGAAAACGTCTTTCATCACGCCATGGGGCACCTTTTGCTACAAAGTAATGCCGTTTGGATTAAAGAATGCAGGCGCAACTTACCAGAGGGCAATGACTACTCTCTTTCATGACATGATGCACAAAGAGATCGAAGTCTATGTAGACGACATGATAGCCAAATCTGACACTGAAGAGGAGCATATAGACTATCTCTTAAAGTTGTTTCAACGGCTAAGGAAATTTCAGCTCCGCCTGAATCCTAACAAATGCACCTTTGGGGTAAGATCCGGAAAACTCCTAGGTTTCATCGTCGGTCAAAAGGAATTGAGGTTGACCACGACAAAGTCAAGGCTATTAGAAATGCCTTCACCCGTGCGGAAAAGCAAGTAAGAGGATTTCTCGGACGGTGAATTACATCTCCGTTATCTCTCAAATGCTGCACGTGGCCGATATTCAAGCTTCTCCAAAGACCAAAAGATTGTGTGGACGGTGATTGCCAAAAAGCGTTTGTGATATCAAGGAATACCGTCCGAACCACCAATACTAATCCTCGTGGAAGGAAGACCATTGATCATATACCTTACCGTGCTAGAAGAGTCCATGGGCTGCGTACTTGGACAACAAGATGACACCGGTAAGAAGGAGCATGCCATCTACTACCTGAGTAAGAAATTCACAGACTGTGAAACTCGGTACTCTATGCTCGAGAAAACATGTTGCGCTTTGGTGTGGGCTTCGAAACGTCTTCGCCAATACATGATCAATCACACGACTTGGTTAATCTCCAAAATGGATCCGATCAAGTACGTCTTTGAAAAACCAGCCTTATCAGGGAGAATCGCTCGATGGCAAATGCTGCTATCCGAATTTGACATCCAATACCGCGCCCAGAAAGCGGTCAAAGGAAGTATTCTCGCCGATCACTTGGCTTATCAGCCGCTCAACGAATACCAATCTCTCAAGTTTGACTTCCCAGACGAGGATATTATGTACTTGAAGATGAAAGATTGCGACGAACCGCTACTCGGAGAAGGACCAGATCCAGAATCCAGATGGGGCCTAGTCTTCGATGGAGCCGTTAATGTCTTTGGCAATGGAATTGGGGCAGTCATCATTACTCCCGAGGGTTCTCACATCCCGTTTTCCGCCAGATTGCTATTTGATTGCACCAACAATATAGCAGAATACGAAGCTTGCATCATGGGTATCGAAGAAGCCATCAATTTGAGGATCAAGATCCTTGACATATATGGAGATTCAGCCCTTGTGATCAACCAAATCAAAGACAAGTATGAGACTCATCATCTTGGTCTAATTCCTTACAGAGATTATGCAAGACGATTGTTGACTTTCTTCAACAAAGTAGAGCTGCATCATATCCCTCGAGATCAAAATCGAATGGCAGACGCCTTGGCTACTCTATCTTCCATGTTCAAAGTCAACGATTGGAATGATATGCCTACAATTCGCATCAGACGCCTTGAAAGACCTGCGTATGTATTTGCAACAGAAGCAGTCTTCGATGATAAACCGTGGTTCCACGACATCAAACGTTTCCTTCAAACACGAGAGTACCCACTCGGGGCATCGTACAAGGATAAGAAAACTCTAAGGAGGCTTTCAAGAAACTTCTTCCTCAATGAAGATGTTCTATACAAAAGAAACTTCGACATGGTTCTGCTTAGATGCGTCGACAGACAAGAAGCAGACACAATCATCCATGAAGTGCATGAAGGGTCCTTTGGAACCCATTCAAACGGGCATGCAATGTCCAGGAAAATATTGAGAGCAGGATACTATTGGATAACGATGGAATCCGATTCCTGCAAACACGTCAAGAGATGTCACAAGTGCGGATCTACGCAGATAAGATCCATGTGCCTCCGACTCTACTCAACGTTCTCTCCTCTCCGTGGCCGTTCTCCATGTGGGGCATCGACATGATTGGAATGATTGAACCAAAAGCGTCCAACGGACATCGCTTCATTCTAGTGGCCATTGATTACTTCACCAAATGGGTCGAAGCAGCGTCTTACGCCAACGTCACAAGACAAGTGGTTGTGAGGTTCATTAAGAACAACCTCATTTGCCGATATGGAGTTCCAAGTAGGATCATTCCTGACAATGGATCTAACTTGAACAACAAAATGATGAAAGAACGTGTGAGGAATTCAAGATCGAGCATCATAACTCGTCTCCTTGGCCAAAGATGAGCGGCGCCGTTGAAGCGACCAACAAGAACATCAAGAAGATTGTCCGAAAATGGTCATCACTTACAAAGAGCGGCACGAATCGCCATTTGCTCTGCATGGGTACCGTGCAAGACGCACTTCAACAGGGCAACTCCTTTTCTCTAGTATACGGCATGGAAGCAGTGCTCCCGTAGAAGTTGAGATCCCATCAATGAGAGTTCTCATGGAAACCAAGCTATCGAGGCGAATGGTGTCAAAGCGATCGACCGGTGAACTTAATTGAAGAAAAAGCGACCGCTGTGTCACGGACAACTCTATCAAAAAGAATGAAAAAGCTTTCGACAAAAGGTCCGACCTCGTGAATTCGAGAAGGCGACCTCGTGCTTAAAAAGATTCGTCTTTTCAAGCATTCTAGGGGCAAATGGACTCCTAATTACGAAGGTCCATACATCGTCAAGAGAAGCTTTTCTGGCGGTGCTATGACTCTCACAACCATGGACGGTGATGAACTCCCGCATCCTGTGAATCTTGTGATCAAAAATACTTTGTCTAAAAACAAAAGAACATCGGTAAGTCGAAAACCAAAAGGCGGCTTAGGCAAAAATGAGCGTCTCGGTGGATTGAAAACACGAAAAGCGATCGGGCAAAAATTAGAGACAATAAACAGAAAATATCCTGATAGATTGAAAACCTAAAAAGGCAATCTAGGCAAAAACAAGGATACACAAAAATGACAAAGTAACTGCAGACAGTCTGTATTTTGTCCATCTGAAGAACTTTCCATCAATGGATCTTCAATCAGCTTTTCTGAAGCAACAAGCACAGTTGGAATTCAAAGTTGTTAGGGATAGTAGCGGTTATTTGCTTTCAATGTAGCCTTTTCCCAATAAATTATCATTCCCAACTTTTGTAAATAGTTCATGGAATCGCGCCTTTGGCTGATTACCATTCTATTCAATAAATTTGAGCCTTGTGCCTTTTGTTCGCAATTCCTACTTTGTTCTGTTTTGCAAAACAACGCTTTTATTGTGAAAATCACTTTTTGAAACTAAAACGTTTTAAATGAATTTTTACTTCAAAAAATTTTGAAACAAAAGCAAAAATTCTCCTTTGAGTTATGAACACGGGAATAACTTCAGCTGTTTCTCCAAGAGTGTTTCGATCCCCAGTGAAGTCGTCAACTGCTACAGCAGTCTTCTCCTCATCAGAGATCATCAAAGGACGGTATTCTTATTCCAAAAAGAATCCCCAACCAAGTTGCCAAAGAAATGCCTTCTCCAGAAAGTTTAAAGCATGCAACTCAAATTCTTCATCAGTGAACCTCTGCACCATTGTTGCAATATTCACTAAGTATTTGTTCGACTGTGACGCAGTCCTTTTCCCAAATATCCTCTTTAGGTGTCTTTGTCAAAGTATTGTTAGCATGCATATAACATTCATGACATTCATACATAATAGCATCATTCATTGCATTTTTTGCATCTCTCAAAAATGTTTGCTTCCAAATTACTGGTATAAATCATACTTACTCATGAGAGTACAAGTCTGTCCCCAGTAGAACATCTCCAAAAACAGAAAAGATACCTTTTCTTTTCTCCCCAACGGAGTATTCCCAAACAAAAGGGATATGTCTTCCTTTTTCCCGGGCAAAGTCCCCAAGCAGAGAAATACGTTTTCTTCTCTCTATCCCGTTCCCCAGTTGAGATTATTTCTCGTGCAGAACAATGTCTTGATTGACTTCTTCTTCCCAGTTCATTCCTGGATAGAACTTTGTCCATAATCAACAAGGCAATAAGCAATGGCCTCATTTGTCTGAGCTGCTTATTTCCGTTCCTCAACATTGTCAAAAAGGTTTGTTCTTCTTATCAAGACCAAATCGCGACAATTCAAAAAATCCTCAGCAGTTGTTTTTTTTCTAAAAGAAAACCTGCATCTTTCAATCAAAATGCCCGCATCTTCTCAAAAGAGGGATCCTCGGCAAGGTTGTATCCAAGAAAATAAGAAGCTCATCTGAGTTCTGTTTCTTTCTCATTATTCACAAAGTGAATATCTGATGTTCAAAGATTTACCTTGTTATAGTTATCACTTTCGATAATTGGTAATATCTTTAAACTCATTTGAGTTCTGTTTCTTTGTTGTCGTTATTCACAAAGTGAATATACACGATGTTACGATTTACCTTGTTATAGTTATCACTTTGTGATAATTGGTAATATCTTTAAACTCATTTGAGTTCTTTCTTTCGTTGTCTTATTCACAAAGAATATCTGATGTTCGAGAGATTTACCTTGTTATAGTTATCACTTTGCTGATAATTGGTAATATCTTTAAACTCATTTGAGTTCTGTTTCTTTCGTTGTCTGTTATTCACAAAGCTGAATATACGGCAATGTTCTCAAAAGATTTACCTTGTTATAGTTATCACTTTGCTGATAATTGGTAATATCTTTAAAACTCATCTTGAGATCTGTTTCCATCATTTGTTTGATGTTCACAAAGCTGAATACTCAACAAAAAATTTCAAAGATTTACCTTGTTATAGTTATCACTTTGCTGATAATTGGTAATATCTTCGGAACTCATTACCATGAACTATCACTTTGCTGATAATTGGTAATATTCTTTTCACTTACCTTAAACATTGTCACAAGGCTGACAGAAGGTAATCTCTCCGTTTCCAAAAGCAAAAACAGATATTCACATATTCTGTGAATCATTCTTTCCCCAGCGGAGACGTCTTCACAATTTTCCCCTCACTGTGTCATTTCTTTGATATCATTTGGGTAAAACTTTTTGCAAACATTCTGCATTACTCGCATCCTTTGGTATCTTAGGTCCAAATTTTGCGTATTCTGATATTTAAGTATCTTTACACCTATCAAAACGAAGATATTCACCTTCATTCCTCAGGTTAAAGAAACTTAAATAGGGGCATCTGTCATACCCCAAATTTTGACCTAATATACCATCTTGCATCTGCATCATTACACTAACATTCGAGATTAATCGGGTATAGTCAGTTAAAATTAGGGTTTCATGATTTTCATCGACTCGAGCTAACCAATTAGGGTTTGAGATTTTCTCATCTTATTTGATCTATCTTGATCAAATCATCAACCTCTGAGCATCAGATAGAAAATTTTCTCACAGATCGATCGAGGATCGACCAATTAGGGTTTTGATCGAGGATGAGAATTCTCTGACTTTTTGAGCAGTGGATGACTTTTTTGGATAGAGATTGGTCATCACATCTTAAATATAACATCTTGACCTAATTTCTGGATCCAAATCATCACAGAAGTTCACAGAATTCATCAGTCATTTTCAGACGCATCTGATGAAATTTCATCTGCACAGAAAAGTCAAACTTTGACTTTTGGTCAAATTTTTCAAAACAAAACTTTTTCCATCATTTAAATACTTCAAATGATCCATCTTGATCATAAAAAAATCAAGAATTTGAAAAAGTCAACAAAAAGTCAAAATTTCTATAACTTAGAAATTTTTCTAAGTGTTGAAATTTTACATTTTTTCCAAACTTCAAGCCAATTTTTCACCTAGTTCCAATTGGAATTTGAAAAAACTCAAAACATGAAAGTTGTAGATCATGGAAAAATCTTTCCAAAATGTCCAAGAACTTCAAAATCCATGGAGTCTAGATACACTTTTGAAATTGAAACAAAAGGCTCCATGAAACTTAATTTTCAAAATTCACAACTTCAAATTATAGGTCATTTTGTGTTTTTTCACTTAAACCATTTCTAACACTTGCCAAATGACTCATCAAACTGATAAACATCAGTGAAAAGTGATGATTGAAGATTGGATCAAGTTTGGATAAAATGCACATGGTAAAAAAAGGAAGGTTCCTTTCCCTTTCCAAATGACTTTCTTGCCCCTTAAGCAAGCTTTGATTTATCCAATTGCCATGTCCTTGTGCCTAATATTTTCAGAACTCTTGCCTATAAATTGGTCACATTTCAAGCTCAAATGCACACCAAAGCATCACAAATCCATGCTTTCATTCTTCTTTCTTGAAAATTAAGCAACATAGTGCAAATTGAAGAATTCTTGCATTTTTGAAAAGCATTGAAAACATGTTAAAATTTGGTGTCTAACATGCTTCAATATCATTATCAAACTTGTGTGTAACTTAAAATCAAACTGAAATCAAGTTAAAACCAGTTTTACTTTTCATGTTTTAAAACTTCCAAATCTGCCTTATGATTCGAATTAATGGCTAAGCTTGATTAACTTGTGATCTAACTACTCAAACATCATCCATGTACCTCATGTACATGATCCAGATCATTGGCAAGCAACTGTAATTCCATTAACTTCGATTTCGAGTTCTGTTTCAAACTGATTGCAGGTTGACTTGGGTGGAGAGATTGAAGCAAGTTCAAAGCAAGCTAATCATCCTCACGCATCCATACATGCCGATGAAGCTTAAATGATCAAGAAACAAGAACTGGAAGTGCTCTAGAACAGGTTTCGATTCTCACTTTTCCAGGTTAGAACATGAACTGTGATATCATAATTCCTTGCATCAATTGAAAAAAACTCACGGCCAATCTCTTTCTGCACTCATCACGATCCTTAACCCTCAATAAAATCAAAGAATCATAAACTGTGCATCATTTAATTTGAATTCTTAGATTCTAGGGTTCTTCGTGTTTCCCAGAAATCCAAACATGCTAGGCTTAAAATAAATGCAATTAACAGTCACTATCATGTTCGTGATGAAAAATCGAGCAAGTTTGGTTTTTACATCACTCAATTTCGTTGAGAAACGAAGATTCAAGCTTGAATTTGACAATCTGAAGATCAAAAACATGAACCCAGAATTGCGCGCGTGTTCTTGGTGTTCATCATTTTTTGAAAATTCAAATTTTCCAATCTCATGTATACGCGTGTCCTGATCCACTAAACATCCCAAACGCGTTGGCCCAGTGGTCACCTGCTTGCCTTTAAGTGCTTTCTGACACGTGCCCCACCTCATGGTCATGGGTTCAATCCCTCTCAAGACCATTCTTTTTACAAATTTTCCAATATTTTCATGTTTTTTTATAAAACTTCAACAATTTTTTTAACCAATCAAAACTTCTCATTTTGAGATGATTTTTTGCACACTTGTCATTTAATATATATATTTTATGATTATGTCAAAAAAATCCAAAAATATTTTCATCTGATTAATTTTTAATCGGGCCGAAAACGACGTTCTGAACACTTTTCAAACCTCCTTTTAAAGGTGAATTTGTCATGTTTTCAACTTCCGATTTTTTTCAAAACTTCTCATAAATCAACCTTACATTTCAAAACATTTTCAAAACATTTTCAAAAATCATTTTTCAAAACATTTCATCAAACTTGCATCTTTTTACCATGTTCGATCCGATTTAAACGATAAACCTGATTTCGTCTTCTCTCGAATTTCTCGATCGATCATGGGCCTCCCTTACGGTGTAAGTCCCAATCCTTTATGTACATATGTAAATATCCTTGTACATATTCAAAACATCTTTGTCAATATTCAAACATAAACAAACTTCTTTCGTTTGTTTTCATCCGTTTGTTTATACACCGATACCATTGATATTGAAAGGAGCATTATTCCCTGTGAAACTACTTTCAAATCAATGGGCCTCCTTCAAGGTGTAAGTCCCATAACATTCTTTTATGTACATAATATTTCTTTGTACATATCAAACTTTTGTCAAATACTTTTTACAAAACTTTCATCTGTACATAACACAGATACTTTTTGAAAATACTCTTTTACATATTTAAATTCGATCTTTCGTTTTTGTTTTATCTGTATATATACACTGAATACCATTGGTATTGGAAGGAGCATTATTCCCTGTGAAACTACTTTCAAATCAATGGGCCTCTCTTACAGTGTAAGTCCCAACCCTCCTATGTACATCCATCTTTGTCTGTACATAAACAGCTCGTTCGTGTACATATTCACTTCCTTGTACACATTCAAACTTGTAAATAATCAAGTTACGCTCGTTTTTAAACGTTCGTTTCACCGACACTTGTTTATATTTCCTTCATAAACTCCTGCAAATAAACATCATGCATTGTTTATATTTCCTTCATAAACTCCTGCAAATAAACATCATGCATTGTTTATATTTCCTTCATAAACTCCTGTGAATACATATCACACACACACACACCTGTTTACATAATTGTCTAGGTTATTAACATAACAATTAGACTAATCAATAGGTTCCCCACAGTATAGCCTCCGCTTGGGCTTCATACAAGACATTTTATCTCCAACAGAGTTTAGCCTCCGCTTGGGCTTTATACAAGACAATTCATCCCCAGCATGGGTCAGCCTCCTCTTGGGCTTCATACAAAGAAACTCTCTCCGCAGAGTTAGCCTCCGCTTAGGCTTCATATAAGACACACTCCCCTGTTGAGTCAGCCTCCTCTTGGGCTTCGTTCAAAAGAACTCCTCATTGAGTTTAGCCTTCTCTTGGGCATCATACAATGAAAGAGACAGGAAATCTCTTAACAGCTTCCTCTTGGGCTTCCAATACAAAGAATCACCCGCGCTAAGATAGAACCCTGAAAGGATGGTTTCCCGGTGAAATCACTTTCAAATTCCCCATAGAGTAAAATTTCCCGGTGAAATTACTCTTATTCAGTAAAGGACGATTTCTCGGTGAAATCCCTTTCAAGCCAAAGACAGCCATACCCTATAGCTTCCTCTTGAGCTTCATACAAGGACCCTCGATGACCCTCGATGACCCTCGGAATGCCTCCTCTTGGGCTAACAATACAAGGACCCATGGGCTTCTTAAAAGCATCCCTTTAATCCAATCAATTTCTCCTTGAGATTTAGACATCTATCATCTCTATGGAAGAAGTATCTCATCTATCACATCACATACAGTCAAAAACTTTTTCAAACTTTTTTCAAACTCTTTTCAAACAAAAAACATCTCTTAATTGTAAGTGGTAACGCTTGTACACTCAAGCAAAACACCCAATGCTTACAGTTAACAGATTCAATCATCTTTTTCAAACATCTTTCTTAAACATGTAAGTGGTAACGCTTGAATACTCGAGCAAAACACCTAATGCTTACGAAGAAAGATTTCAAACAGTCAAACTTTTCAAAATGTATGTGATGGAATAGATTAGATACATTTTTCATTAAGATGACATTTGTCTGTCTCTTACTAACATCCCGTTGCTTCCACTAGCATAAGTGGGAACTACGATTGCTCTGACTTTCTCAACATCCTTTTGAGAATACGTAGGCACAAGGTCTCATCCTTGGCGAGCAAATTTCTATCTCTCTCAGACCAAACAAACCATAGAACCCTTTAGATCCGAGCTACAAATGCTCTGATTCCCATTAGGGGATATGTATGCAGAAGATCCACAGATCTTTGCGAGCACAATAATAATAACCCTAGAAATCCCACCTAATCTACGTTTCTAATCCCAAAGGAGAAACTTTCCCAATCATAGAAATAGCAAATTAAAACACACAAACATATCAAATATATTCATATATAAAGCTGTAGATAACTACATATATTTAGGGTGCTCCATCTATTCCCTTTATATAACAATCCCCTTAGAATCTCCCCGATGCGTTGCGTCTAGTTTGCGCTTAGTCGTTCGCATACCAATATCAATTGAGGGTATTTCACTTTCCCTTTTCATAATCATTAAATCATCTTTCTTGTGTTGAAAATAATAAAGCTTGATGCTCGCGGCATCTTTATAAACAAATCAAAAGATTTAAATCGTCACGTGCCAGAGAATCCGAACTCACGTTCGCATCCCTCATGGCGCGTCACCTTTTAACGCGAACAGTGGCGTGCTGATGCAGGATAAGCAGGTTGTGGCTTATGCTTCGAGACAATTGAAAGTGCATGAAAGGAATTATCCGACCCATGATTTGGTAGCTGTTGTATTTGTTTTGAAGTTATGAAGACATTATCCGTATGGTCCACGGTTTGAAGTGTTCAGTCATCATAAGAGCCTAAAGTATCTCTTTGATCAGAAAGAGTTAAATATGAGGCAGAGAAGATGGTTAGAATTTCTCAAGGATGATGATTTTGGTCTGAATTATCATCCTGGTAAGGCAGACGTTGTGGCAGATGCGTTGAGCAGGAAATCCTTGCATATGTCGATGTTAATGGTTCGTGAATTGGATTTAGTGGAACAATTCAGAGATTTAAGTTTAGTATGTGAAACTACTTCGAATAGTGTGAAATTGGGCAAGTTGAAGCTGACTAGTGGTATTCTTGATGAAATTCGAACGGGACAGGAAATTGATGTTGGTTTGGTGGATAAGTTGACATTGATTAACCAAGGTCAAGGAGGTGAATTCCAAGTTGACGAAAATGGAGTTATGAGATTTGGTGATAGGGTGTGTGTTACGGATGTTGCCAATGTTAGGAAAGTTATTTTGGAAGAAGGACCTCGTAGTGGGTGAGTATTCATCTGGTGCTACTAAGATGTATCATGATTTGAAGAAATTATTTTGGTGGCTGGAATGAAAAAGCTGTCGAGTTTGTGTATGCATGTTTGATTGTAAATCAAAGATTGAGCATCAGAAGCCGTCGGGATTGATGGAGCCGTTGTTTGTTCCGGAATGGAAATGGGATGGAATTTCAATGGACTTTGTGTCTGGGTTGCCTAGAACGGTGAAGAGTGATTCTATTTGGGTGATTGTCGTCGATTGACAAAATCGCCCACTTCATTCCGATAAGAATGGATTACCCAATGGAGAGGTTGGCAGAATTGTATGTTGAGAAAATGGTAAGTTTGCATGGTATTCCGTCTAGCATTGTGTCGGATAGAGATCCGAGGTTTACTTCTAAGTTCTGGACAGGATTGCAGGAAGCTTTGGGTACTAAGTTACGATTGAGTTCTGCATATCATCCACAGACGGATGGTCGAGACGGAGGACGATTGATCGTGAGAAGATTTGTTGAGAGCTTGTGTGTTAGAGAAAGGTGGAGCTTGGGATAGCTATTTGTCGTTGGTAGAGTTTACCTACAACAATAGTTTTCATTCGAGCATTGGTATGGCTCCGTTTGAGGCATTGTATGGTAGGAGATGTCGGACACCGTTGTGTTGGTACGAATCTGGAGAAAGTGCTGTGATTGGACCAGAGATCGTTCAACAAACCTCAGAAAAGATCAAGATGATTCAGGAGAAGATGAAGATTTCTCAGAGTCGTCAGAAAAGTTATCATGATAAGAGGAGGAAAGATCTTGAGTTCAGTGAAGGAGATCATGTGTTCATGAGAGTTACTCCGATGACGGGTATTGGCCGAGCTTTGAAGTCAAAGAAGTTGACTCCGCGCCTTATTGGTCCGTTTCAGATTACCAAGAGAGTTGGGAAAGTTGCGTATTAGATCGCTTTACCGCCGTCACTTGCGAATTTGCATGATGTTTTCCATGTATCTCAGTTGAGGAGGTACATTGCGGATCCGTCACATGAGATTCAAGTAGATGATGTTCAGGCGCGGGATAATTTGACTGTTGAAGCAGTGCCTGCGCGAATTAAGGATCAGAAAGTGAAGCAATTGCGAGGTAAAGAGATAGCACTGGTGCGAGTAGCTTGGGGTGGACCAGCTGAAGGAAATGTGACTTGGGAGCTGGAGAGTCAGATGAAGGACTCGTATCCCGAACTGTTCGTCTAAGGTATGTTTTCGAGGACGAAAACTCTTTTAGTGGGGGAGAGTTGTGACACCCCGATTTAATTCAAATATTAAATAAATGAGAGTTAATTATTTAATTGATTAAAGTCTTAAATATTTAATTTATTTGGATTTAATTGGATATTTTAATGAGGAAAGGATTGGAGGTGTGCAGAGTAAATGGTGGGTGTATGAGTAAAACACTCTACTAATTACTAAGTTTTATTTATTTATTTATTTGGAATAAATGAAGGAGTATTAAAAGGAATATAAAAAGGAAAAATAAAAGAAAAGAAGGTTTTGGAGAAAAAGCGTTATCGTAGAATTGAGAGAAGAGGAAAAGAGAGAAAGCCGAGAGAACCGGAGAATCATCGCGAGGTAAGGGGTGGTTTTAATCGGTTAATATGTTTTATGGGTTTTGGGAACCATAGGAATGAATGAGTATGTTAGAAAGTTGAATCTTTTATGATTAGTAGTTATAGGAACAAACCCTATTTTGTGTAGGTGTTGGGAATTGGATCATAGTATGTCAAATAAATGATAGGGATAATTAAACTACTTTATTTGTTGTTATAATGGTGTGAAATGATGATAAAATAGTGTTCCTGATGTATAAATTCGTATATGGAAGTTTGGTAGTGTTAATGGATGCCTAATGCTGTCAAAAAGTAGCAGAAAAACAGTTGCAGGTCTTGGGAACCGGTTCCCTGTGGGGAGGAACCGAGTTGTTAAACCGAAAGCGGGACTTTTACACTCGAGAACCGGTTCTGTATAGGTAGGAACCGGTTCCCCATTCAAAAAACAGGGACGTGCTTTTATAAAACTTGCAGGAACCGGTTCCTGTATAGGTAGGAACCGGGTTCCAAGTACATTTTTCCAAAAATTTCCAAAACTTCAAAACTTCATATTTTCTAAACCGTAACTCCGATTCGAGTGCCGTTTTCGGCGTTATTTCTTAAATTTAAAGTACTACCTTTTGAAAGGAGAAAAATATTATTTTGCCAAATTATTTTAAAAATGATCGCGCTCCCGATTTTGAAAAGAGTGATTAGTTAATGATAAAGGAGAATTATTACTATTGGTCCGAGTTGGGATGAGAACTAATGCATACCATATCATATTTTGATATTCATTATGATTTGGATGTGATATATTGGTGAATTGGCCTTATGTGGTTTATATTGATATCACGTGGTTGCCGATGTTGTTTATTCATGATTGTATTGAATATCATGTGTTGTTGTCGATGTTGTTTATTCATGATTGTATTGAATATCATGTGTTGTTGTCGATGTTGTTTATTCATTGTATTGTTATTATATATGGTGATAGTCTTACTGATTGAAGAGTAAGCGTTCGACATATTTATGCCTTATGATAAGTAGTTCATGATTATGTTGTTATCATGCGATATATGTTGATATTGGCAATTATGTGGAATTATGTTGTTATCATATTCCGTCGAGTTAATGTTGCATGCTTTTATGATTGCATGCATGAGCATTGTTAAATTGGTTCACTCCCATTGTGCGGAGGTGAGCTTGCGAGCCAATAGACTTACCGGTTGGAGGTGGTGAGGCTAGATTCTTGACCGGTGGTTATGGGCGAATCATGGATTAGATTCTTGACTCGTGTTCGGCGAATCATGGATTACTGTCTTTCCACGAGTAAGCGGAGGGTGAAGCGGTTCACGTATTGGTACCACATGCATAGAGTCAGATTGCATATGGAATTGTAACATGTTAGGATGATTTCGGTGTTGCAATTGTCATTGTTTGATATATACATGATTATTGTGTGTTTCGCATTGTTTATGATCTTGTATTTGGTTGATGAATTAATATATTCGGTTATTCGTTGGATCTAAGAACGATAGCATATTATATTGAATTGAAATCTCACCCTTACTTTAACATTTCAGATCCGAAGTGTTAGCTGCTTGGAGTTGGTGAGGATAGTCTTAGATTCGAGTCCTTGTCCGCGTGTCAGTGTCGTGCTCTGGTAGATGTAACACTGGGGAAAAACGATTGTTTGGAATCCTTTTATGGATATTTTGATAATTTTGGAATTATGTTGATTTATTATCCTGGAATAACTGTTGAGTAAAGTATTCGGGATTTAATTATGTTTCATTTCCGCTGTTAAACATAATGTTGTGTATGATTTAATTGATGAGTATTCTTCAGTGAAGCATGACGCTGTTTTGGTTAAAAATTTTATGATTTAAGTTGTGACGCCTCTTGATTGGTGATTAAAACTCTGATTAATATTTATAAAACGCGGGTAATTAGAAGGGGTGTTACACGCGGCGGTGAAGAGAATCTCGTCGATGAACGGATCCATTTGTTAGAGGACGGTGAGGTTGAGCAACTTGGTGCTGCTCTGGTCGAAATTCAGCGTCAATTTCTTAGTCTGAGACGTTGAATTTTGAAAAATGGGTGAAAATTAAAATTAAAATATTATTTGTAAACTGTTGATTTTTATTCATCTAACTCAATATCGATTTTTTTATGAAATCTTAAATAAACATTAATATAATAATGATTTATTAATTGAAGCATTTATTTAATTTTTCTCATATACAATTGGGCCAAGAAAAATCATCGAAATTATCACATTAATTTATTAATAATAATCCATTAATATATCACTTTGAGATTTTAAAAGGAATAATTGAGATTTGATTATAATAATATTTTTAATTTAAATCCATTTTTTGAAAATAGATGGTATATTGTCACGTGATAATATTTAAAATTATATTTTATTTATAAAATTTTCACTATATTTTTTATTTACACCCATTTTTTTAGCTTAAAAAGAGTAATTGAGATTTGATTATAATAATATTTTTAATTTAAACCCATTTTTAAAAAATAGGGATATGTTGTCACATGATAATGCTTAAATAATACTTGATTTACAAAATTGTCACTGTATATTTTTATTTACACCCGATTTTAAAACATCGGATGTAAATTTTGAAATTTATATGGTCTTTTTTTTACTGGTGCTTTGATACACAACAAAAAAAATACTAGTACAAGAATATAAATACGTTAGCTTATTTTTAATGATTGAATTCTTAAGAATTGAAATTACTTTATACAGGAAAGTGTTCCAAATAGCATAGTTTTTTGTTTTAAATTTTTCAAGTTAAGATAATAATAATTTGGTTTTTTTTCTTTCTATAAGATAAGCAGGCTATGTGTGACCCGGTTGAGTTAGTTTCTCAATACAACATATATATTCCTCTAATACCGTATGGAAAAAATCTGAAAATGCGCCTTCTTGATATCTGAAAGTTATCTTCTAAACACATCTTTAAATTTTTTACACCAAATTCTATAAATTTTGCAAATATTTTTAACATTTCCTGCATATATACCTGCAAAATGTTCTGCAGATAATACTATCAAACGTTTTACAGAGAATATGAGAATATGGTATGTGCGGAAGTTAACTTCTAGACATCAAGACTTCTTGTAAAAATATCTACGACAGTTCTTGTGGATTTTACTGTGGAATTTTTTCTAGATTTTTTTTCCAGACAAATTTCACAATAATACCATAAGTTTACCCTTTTCTACCAATATATTTGTGGGTTTTCTTTATATGTAATAGCATCCAGATGCTACCTTTCAGACACACCCTTTTAGTCATTTTTTTTAGTAAAATCATATTAGTAACTTTGTATAGGGTACTTCCGAAAGTTTCAAGTTTTGACAAGAGTATTTTTCAAGACTTCTATGAAATTTGAGAGCAATATTTACAATGTCATGAACAACCACTTAAACGAATTTTCTTAATTTAAGGAAAAACATTCCTACATTAATTTTTTACGATAAATTCATTCCTTCATTCAATGTTACTTTAAATTTAACACATCCGCCACCGCTCCAAACTCGTAAACTTCTTTAGAATGGATTGCACGATTAAAAAATTGTTGAAGATTTACTCAGATATTATAAACAGCAAGTCGAAATGTAGCATATTTTTAGATAAATATTTAAATATATTTGTTGGGATTGAACTAACGATAACTAATTACATTTTTTTCTCAGTTAAAATATATAAAAAAAACAACGCACTTTTGATGACACATTTCATTTCCTCGGCCTCCAAACCGAACTCAAAGTCCTCTTTCGACCAAGGTATAAACCTTATTTTATTGTAGTGTTGCCAACGTTAATATTTTATTATCTTAAATACTATCATACTTCTTATCCCTCACTAGAGAAAGTATGTTTAATATTATCTCCATAATTTTTCTCTAATGTCTCTTTCATATTAATCTTTTCCTCCTTATTCTTCTTTTAATCATATTTACATATCATAAATTGTTAGTGATTTTAGTATCACCAATGTATTTTAGTAGTAATGTGATTTACTAAAGGCCGATGCAATTATACGTTAAGTTTGGAAACGAGTTAGGGAAGTGCGGAGAGCACGCTCGTCGAATGTATAATTGAATACGAAAAATTGAAATGGGATTCCAAGCAGTGGCGGATGATAGTTGGGACAGGGAGGGCCATGGCCACCCCTAGCTTTTTTTTTTTCTTATAATATTAAAATATCAAAAGTATCCTCATTTAAATTAAAAATTTACAGTTTTGTCATTAATTATTTTAATTCTATACTTACCAAACAAACCTTAATTTTTAAACAATCAAAATACTCTTTTTCTCTAAACTTTTTACGGTTCTAAAACCCTTCTTCTCCAACAACCCTTTTCCATCTTTCACTGTCTTCTTCTATTTTACCAACCGGCAACCGCAATTTACTTCAGTAATTCAAGTTCTCCATCTTAAATCTAACAACTTGCGATTGGGTAAGATTTTATTTGTTTGTTGTTATGTTTTTGAAAAAAATAAATTTATCCTTTAGGTTTGGCTTGTGATTATGATGAAATCATATTGGTTTGATTTATTTTATTACTAACTTACTAAGTTATATAAGATTGGATTGTGTTATGATTTTAATTTGGGATTTTGATGGGTTATGATTTTGAGTTATAATTGATTTAGGATTTTGATGGGTTAGGGTTATGATTTTGAGTTAGAATTGATTCCGGATTTTGATGGGTTAGGGTTATGATTTTGAGTTAGAATTGATTTGGGATTTTGATGTGTTAGAATTGATTTGAGAAATAGGATTGATTTTCACTACTTTTCTCACTAAGTTTTTGTTGTATTATGATTTTGATTTGGTGTTGATTCTCACTAAGGTTCTCACTAAGATTGATTTTGGATTTTGTTGTGTTGTGTTAATTTATTTAATTAATTATGCAGCACAAAGGTGATAATGAAGAGTAGAAAAATTAATTCTTTTTTCAAGAGGAAAGAAAGAGATGAAGAGAGTTTAACGCCTATGCCCGAACCTCAAAGAGTTCTTGAGAATCCAAGAATTGAAGAAAACGTTAATAGAGTTTGTTCGGATGACATTGAGAATTCTTTAGAACGTGATCCTGGAAAATGTCCTTCAATGTGGGAATATAATGTAAATCAAATGGATGAAATACGAAGAGCTTATTTAAAATGGGGTCCATACCAAATGAATTTAGAGCAATATCCATTGTCTGGTAATGAAGACCATCAAAGACGCTTTCAACACGCTTGGTTTAGCCTTTTTCCTTCATGGTTAGAATATTCACCTTCAAAGATCGCTTATTGCTTGCCTTGTTATCTTTTAGCAAAAGACCAAGTGGGCGTCTGGTTCGATGTTTTCATTTCTGATTTTAGAGGTTGGAAGAAAGTTAGAAATGGAAAGAATTGTGCATTTCTTAAACACATAGGGAAAGATCCGTGTTCTCCACATAACAATGCTATAAAAGCTTGTCAAGACTTGTTGAATCAAGATGGTCACATTAGGAATATTGTTCAAGCTCAAAGTTCAATTGAAATTATGAAGAATCGACTACGTCTCAAGACTTCAATTGACACTGTTCGTTGGTTAACTTTTCAAGCGTGTGCTTTTAGAGGTCATGATGAAAGTACAACATCATCAAACCAAGGTAATTTTCTTGAATTGATAAAACTCTTAGCATGTTACAATGATGAAGTTGCAAAAGTTATGTTGGAAAAGTTGTGTTACAAGCACTCTTTATGAAGGATTGTCCTTATGCATATTATGTTCATTGTTTTGCTCATCGATTGCAACTTGCTTTGGTTACTGCATCAAGAGAAGTTACACCTATTCATCAATTCTTTGAGAAGCTAACTTTAATTGTTAATGTTGCTTTTCTTCTACAAAGCGCCATGATGAGTTACAAGCTTCCCAATTAGATGAAATTGAACATTTGTTAGAGATTGGTGAGATTGTGACTGGTAAAGGTGAAAATCAAATTGGTACTTTGAAGCGAGCAGGGGATACTCGTTGGGGATCACATTTCTCTTCTATTTGTAGCTTGATAAATATGTATGAAGCAACTTGTTCTGTTTCCAAAAAATTTGCTAAGGAAGGATTAAATTATGCTTCACGTGGAGATGCTCATAGTGCTTTCAATTATTTGAAGTCATTTGATTTCATATTCATATTGCATTTGATGAGAGAAATTATGGGGATGACAAATATGCTTTGTCAAGCTTTACAACAACAATCTCAGGATGTAGTTAATGCTATGAATTTGGTTTGTTCAACAAAAACTCTTATTCAAGAATTAAGAGAAATTGGTTGGAATTGAATTGTTTACTCTTGTGAAGTCTTTTGTGAAAAACATAATATTGAGATTCCCGATCTTAATGATGTTCATTCAACAACAAGATTTGGCCGTTCTCGTCTTGAAGAAAACCGGTAACCATTGAGCATTTTTAGAGTTGAAATATTTTTGCTACCATTGACAAACAATTGCAAGAGTTGAATATGATTTAGCGAACAAGCGATTGATTTGTTAACTCTAAGTTGTGCTTTGTCTCCCAAGGATAATTACAAGGCTTTTAACCTTGATACCATTTGCACTCTAGTTAAAAAATATTATCCCATGGACTTCAATGAGCAAGAGAAGACTAATTTGAAATTTCAACTTCGACATTTTATTATTGACTCATTAAGCATCGAGTTTGAATAATTTGTCAACTATTCAAGAATTATGTTCATCTTTGGTTGCAACGGAAAAGAAGGAAATTTATTATTTGATTGATAGATGCTCCGCCTTATCATGACTCTCCTCATATCTCTACTACTACGGAAAGATCTTTTCGGCAATGAAAATTATCAAGACAAGATTGAGAAACAAAATGGAAGTCGATTTTCTAGGAGATAGCATAACAGTTAACATTGAAAGAGAAATTGCTGCAAGTATTGATTCGAGGTTATTATTGATGATTTCAAACTACTCAAAACCGTAGAGCATTATTGTAAGGTGTTTTATGTAATACTCTTTAATTATTTCATAGTCAACTTTTTATTTATTATAATTTGGATGTTTTATATACATTATAGTATTAAACTTTTATTTATAAATTATATTTAATCTTATGGCCACCCCAACTTTTATAGTCTGTTCCGCTTTGGTTCCATGGAGCCCTGGGTGCGGCATGTTATCAGTCCATGGGCCACCAGGTGTATCTTTTCGTTTCAGTTTTTGATCTCCTATATAAGGAGTCATTTGGCCTCGGTTTCGCACACAGAAAAACGATTTTATTCTCTACATTCGTAATTAATTTCTCTTGCCAGAAAACCGATTGTTCTTCAAGAATTATCCCCACAAAGATTTCATGAACCCAGGCAAGAATATGGTCGAAATACTTTGTTCGGAAAGTGTACGAACACGATTCTTCGAAGTTATCCAGGATTATCATACCCAAATTTCTAACATAAATTATATTATATATAATAGATAATTTCATTAATTAGTTTTTAAAATTTTAAATAATTGAAATATATATTTTATATATAAAATATATAATAAATTTAAAAAGTAAAATTTTGTTTATGATAGTGACAATAGAAAATATTATACTAAATTTTTCATTATTTTATTATTTTATGCGTTGATAATGTACACTAAATATGATACAAGATAAAAAAAACTGTCCACTATCTTAAAGGTTTGTGTTCTTTTGTCCGATACAAAATCTTGTGTGAATCAAATAGATACTAATAAACACTAGGAAACTAATGAGCTATAATTACAAACACAGAAAAACAGATAAAAAGTTCCAAATAAACTGGCCTACTCATGTAATCATAAAACAATAGTTCAGGCAAGAAGTGTTTGGTGAACATTGAAAAATCCAAATCAAATGGTGATGTTAAAGCCAGAATATACAAGAGTGACGACAAAAGCAACGAAAAGTTGTATATACATTTTTGAGATGTAGTTAATGTGTTAGTGTGGTAGGGTTATAGATTGTAGGGAGTGATGTATATATTGTATAGTCCAAAAACATGCATGTTGTTAAATGCATCTGCTTTTTTAGTTCACTGCTTGCAGAAGAGCAGTTTGTATTAATAGTTGAAACAGACAATTGGATTCATTGGTCGGTTTTGTGTCATTTTCATTGGGTCCTTTTTCTTCGACCGTATCAAGTCATAGTCATTGAATCACCTAATCCATGTCTCTATCACACAATATACCAACCATTTCCTTCCTATCTTTGTGTTTAAACATACTTGTAATTAGGTTTTCTTTAAGCGGGTGCGGAAAATCTAGATATTTGCGATTAATTAATATAAAGAAATCAATTTCAACGTCGAATTTTGAGTGATCCGTTTAAAGTCATAGTAAAATTCTGTGTGAATTCCAACAAAAAAAATTGTTTGCAATCTCATAAAATTTAAATTTAAAATTTTGAAAGAAGCGCGAAATTTAAATTTAAAACAATTGATATATAATTTTAATCGATGTTGTTGTCGTAGTTGGAGTTTTAAATATCTTTTATGTATTGATCTTTGTTGAAGAATCACTTATGAAGATGATACGTATTATATTATAATTGTTGTATTTAGGATGACATATACATAAATGTTGGTCTTGTTATTTATTTATTTTTATTTATTTATTTATGATATTAATCTTTAATCTAGTTAATGGATTATGGATTAAGACAATTATTTGTTGTTTACTCAACTTTTTAAATTAGTCATTATTAAACACTACTACAAAAATATATATTACTATGGTTGAGAAGATGACTTCATCACGCGCGTGATAGAAAATGCACTATTTTCTATCACATACTAGTGAAAAGATCATGGGTTCGATATCCAGTAATAATATTTTAACGTTTTTTAAATGGTGTGTACCATTATATTTTTAAGGGTTAATAGTTATTTATCTCCTACAATATATGTGAGTTTTGATTTATCCCATTTAAAAAAAATTTAGTTATCTCCTTATAATTTTTAGGTACCCTAAGCGTGTAAAAATCAGGATGGTAAACCAAAAAAAAATTATTTTACAAGAGGGTAATTTTTCCACCTATTAGACAAAAGACTTAGAATTTTAACATTTCAACGGGGTGATCAAATATTATTTTTTTAAAAAAAGAGGGTAAATCAAAACTTGCCTATATTACAGAGTAAATAGTTATTAACCCTATTTTCAATATAATAGTTGCTTTTAACTAAGGTGATAGATAGATGTTTTCTCACGAGATTGGAAGAACCAACAGAGGTAATATTGTAGTAAATAGAGATGTCCCTTTTAAAAATTCGTTTTTATCCTAATATAAAAATAGTTTCTCAAGATATTTCTTGGAAAAGAAAAGTTAGTTTAAATCTTAACTAAGATTCAGTGTTGTGTGTTTGTTAGAAATATGAGAATATAAATGGAATAGATAAACAGAGTAAAGTTTAAGAGAAATAACACAACAGAATTATCCTGCTTCACCAATGTGGTTAGTCCCGTCCTCACAGTCTGTGAGATTTTCTTTACTGATGCTTGACAAACTTCCTACTTTGATGCACCTTTACAACTATGTGTTTTCTTAGCCTCACCAGGCTTACAATTGTGATTAATATAACTTCAATAAGCTTACTCAAAGAAACCAAGTCTTTTTATATCGCTTGAAGATATACAATTGATATAAAGAATTTTTCAATGATTCTTTACAACTTCACCACATGGTAGTGAGAGGTTGAGTTGGATATTTATGAAAGTGTGGATGTTAATATCAGATAGTGATTTTTGGGAATGATAAAGAATTTGTTAGCCTTTTTCTCTAGTATAAATCCACACATTTTCTTGAAAGAGAGGTGTGTATTTATAGGCAAGGAAGGTTGACGATGAGTCTTTGCCTTTATATCATATAAAAATGTTCTTTCCTCCTTTAGAATGAGTCCTTAAGTTTTTATCATGATAAATACAAGATTTGATGTGCATTAGGCTTTATGTCAAATCATTGGTAAAGTGATGACATCACTTGTACTTGCAAATAGTGACTTTAGTCTTTTAGTGAAGCGAGTCCTCTAGAGTCTTTAATATAGTCAAGTCCTCTAGTTTCAAATTTCTTGCTTCCACTTTATATCATGTGTCAAAAGAGATATCTTAAATTATAGTTAAGTGCATGTGTCAAAACAACCTAATTCAGCTTATTTTAATTTTGTTAGGTTAATATTAGGTTAAAGTATATTGGTTGAATCTTCCATTCTCTATAAATTGATAAATGATAGATTTAGAAAATATATAATTTGCATATTTAATATTTTAAAATTTTAAATAAATATGTGGTGTTTCACTCTCTCGTAATCCTAAAATATTAATTAATAATTTTTTTACTTTCATTTTTGTTCCTTTTTTTTCAACAACTAAAATCAGAGTTTTGGGTTTAATTCATAAATATGAGTTTGTAGTATGTTTTATAATTATAAACTTATCTGATTTTCTATATAAAAAAGAATGACAGTGTTGTCAAAATGTTGTTGAGTTATAGTTATAAGTTCTTTTATTAAGTTTGGGATAGAAAAAATTGATGAAATAATCAATATTAGCTCGTAGAAAAGTAAAATTAAGGATGTATATTTAATCAAAATTACACAAATTATTGATTTGTACATGAACATTGATTCATATTGATCCAATATATACTATGAAATTATATAATTGGTTGAAGAATTTTTGCACGATTTTTGACATGTAAATTTTTTTGCAGTAATTTATATTCAAGTAACATATATTTTCATAATAGATATTTTTTATAATAGAGTATAATAGTTCTTTTTAATTATTATTATCAAAGAAAATAATGTAAAAATTTGTTAAGTAGTTTAATTTGAAGTGAAATATTATTTTTATAATAGAGTGTGATTGTTGTTTTGATTCCCACCACACAAAAAAAAAAGGTTAAACTAATTACATTTTGCCTACACCTAATTCTATCAATATTGAAGATAAATATTGATACTCATTCAATGGTGACCTGACCAACATATAAAAACACATTTAGCCTTATGTACGTCAACTAGTGCTGTAATTTGGGAGAGGACAATAACTACTTAACACTATTGGTCCTAACTTTTTGTTCCAGGTTATGTCAACGGTCCCACTAATTACTATTATGTCTCAAGACTAAAATCTGCCATGTCTGCTAAACGGTCACTAAATCACGAGAAACACTGAGTTGTAGTTGGTCTTTTGTAGTGTAAGCCATTGAACCTAACAAACTAGTTGGTCATATAGAGTGTATGCTTAGCTGTCATCTCAACTTTCATGGATGCATCGTTCAACGTTAGGAATGCATCAACATCTTTCATAAATATCTAATCTAAGTACTTGGTGTACAATATATATGAATAATCAAGTTCATTGATAATTCATGTCACTATAAATATTTGGTGGGGGGACTAAAGTTATTTTGATTCAAAAATCATTGGTTATTTAATATAGTGTTTTTGATATAATTTTTCTACCTAGGTTGGACTCAGATTTATGGATAAAAAGTTTTTGTTTTGTTAAAAGAGGTTAAAAGCTCTCAAATTAGTTATATGATTTTGATAATATTTGATAACACGAATTTATATAACATATTTGACTTAATTTTCATGGATAATGTTACTATTTTTATTTAATTATTCTGTTTTATTTCTGTATTACGTTGATATTTTTAATGTTTCAGGTATTCGTATTAGATAAAGATAAATTGAGCAAAGAAATAAAATTGAGGAAAAATCGGATTAAAAAGCCAAAGAAATGAAGCAATGGGTGATATAGCAAAAAGGAGGAGTTAAGAAGAAGGAAATAATTATACAAGCCAAGCAAAAGCCCAGCACGCGTGGCCCAGCAAGACAAGCCCAGGACGCACGTCCCACTTGCCACGTCATATGAGACGACCGTCTCACTCTCCCACTCAGCAAGGAGGCGCCCGCCTCCCATTCAGGGGCCCACCATCTCCATTCTTGGAGACCCACGTCTCCTGATCCCTTCATGATGTGAGACCCACGTCTCACAATTCCTCTCTTCAAGATGAGACGTCCGTCTCCCATGTTCTAGCAGTTTTATTTTCTCCACGATCACACGTCCATGCAAGAAGAATGGAACGGGAAGTTACCAAGTGAAGCTATAAATACAACATACAAGTCATAGAGGAAGGGTCGGCATTTTTACCGAACAATCGTTCTTTCTTTATTCGAAATTTTATTTTCTTTTCAGTTTTGTAATATTATTTTATTTTCCATTTCCGTTTTCGATTTTCTTTTAGTTCTAAGTTGTTATAATTTTCTCACGACAATTTCTACACCGGAAATTATTGTGTATTTTTCACTGATCTAACCTTACGTTAGATCTAGTGCTTTTTATTCCTTGTTGTATTTTTCTTTCAATTCGAGAAGTCTCCGAGCAGATCCAGCCGACTTGTGGTGGAATGTTCGTTTATTTCGAAGAACAAGATTATTCAAGTATTCTTATTTTCAGGTTTTTAATATAATTATTTTATTTTATTTAAAATACTGTGCCTGATATTTATTTATTTGATTATGGAGATGTTTAAATATATTAAACCTTATTATTTATGCATGTCTGAATTAATAAATATGTCCGGCTAAACCGTGTAGGTATCGGTATGTAATAGCAGTAAGAGTAGGAATTAATTTGTTCCCAGGCTAAAATATTAATTAACTTAATTTCTAGTTATGACTTTTTGTAATTAAAATCAATCTTTTTTGTTACGAAAGTAAGAAAAGTAGAATAGGTTAGGATCGAGACCACGAAAGTGTGAGGTTTTAACCGGATAGCTAAAGTCAGACATTCGATTTAAATACAGCGAGAGCGCTTTAAAACGAATTAGATTCTATTAAGTTTTCAAAGAGTATTTTCTAAACACTTATGGGCTAGCGAGAGCAGGCATAGGACTTTAGGAATATAATCCGAGATAAGACCACGAAAGTGTGAGTTGAGGGTTTTTAAACTGATAATCTCTACAGAACAATTAAGTTAACCATCTTTATACGCTTAGGTTCGATTAAATCCGCTTAGGTTCACTATATTACGTACCGATATCCGTTTTTATTTATATTTTTCTTTGACCATTATCTAAAAGAATTATTCGCCTTAGCTATATACAGTAACTTAGGATAACAATAGATCAATTTATAGTCTTTGTGGGTTCGATATCTTTTAAAACTACGCGATAGGACTGTGCACTTGCAGTCTCCCGATTAATAGACGATAAAGTCGTGATCAATCTTGACTTTCATATTAATAGCTTAAAAGAAGCGGTGAGTAATGTGAACTCCTTGGCAAATCTTATGATCTTATCTTTTGAGGAGTTTAAGACTAGATCTGAAGAAATTGTTCAAAAGGTCTAAGTCTAAGTGGCTTAGGAAAGACAAAATGTTATCTTAACTATGAAAGTTAGGGAGGGTTAGATTTAAGGGTTGTAAGAAATTAGGTAAGATGTTGTTATGCATTTCTCTGTTAATTTTAGGGAACCAAATATTGATAGATCTCGTCTTGATGGTGTTCCCTTATGTCCTCTTTCGGAAGACAATAATATTATTTTGATGGATCCTTTTATCTTCTAGGAGTTAGGTAATGATGTGTCACAATGTGATGGTAATAAAAGTTCAACTTCGGATGAGGTCAATTTATCCTTCCTAAAAAAGGTTCTGAAATCATGTAAGAGATGATTTGGGAATCATGTTGGACAAATTTCATTATCTTGCATTTCTATCTCACAATTGTGCTTCATACTTTATGATTTTGATCGAAAAAAGTTAAATCTCCCTCTCATTTGGGGTGAATTTATGTTGATTTCTTTGGTGAAATATTTATATAAGTTGATGGCTAAAGTGTTGGCCACTAAGTTTGGGGTGGTGATGGATAACCTCATTTCCTCTAATCAATCAATTTTTTTTAAAGAGAGAATGTTATTTGACCATAACTCATCATTAAATTCGAATAAATCTGATAATTTATAGGTTGTGAAATTTTTTTATCAGTAACAAGATGTCACATATATTGTTGAAATAATGTGAAAAAAGGATAACTTAGTTGGATGCAGTTTTCACCTATATCTAAAATGTTGTATCCTAATGGAAAGGAAAGTCACTATTATAATTAGTCAGTCGTACACAATTGTCTCATAGAAACTCTCCAAATCAAGTGTCTTTTTTTTAATATTACCCATGAATTTGAACTCAAACTCCCCTTAATCTGAACTCCACTCAAACACTCTTCCAAGTGTTTGTCAGAATCAATGTTTAGGATGTGACCAATTTCACGAATACTAACCAAAAACTATATTTTTCCTAAGTAGAAAAGTATACTAAAGAATAATTTTTACATAAGAAAGACACACCAAAAATCTCAAAAAGATAAACTCTCACGCCGACGAGTGAATACTTTCTTCAAGTATATATATATATATATATATATAAAGGTAAACAATCTTATAGAGATGACAATCCATTCAACAACCGAAATATTTTAAATAAAGAAAATCCAATTATATTATTTTAAGAAGATTATGATACAAATCTTTTCAATACAAATGATCATAATCTTGAAAAAATAAATGTTTCTAAAATAAATATGGAATCAAACATAACTAAAATAATCTTTTCTTTAAAAAAAAAACTCACTCATGGATAAATGAGCAAGGATATCTCAACAGCTTTAGAGACATATTGATTATTTTTCTTATATAAATAACTCAACTCATATGTAATGACAAACTTTCCTTTTTTTCCTTTTTAAGAAAAAACATATTAAACACTTATTTAAGTATAGAAAATAAGTTGAAACACTTAGTAGTAAATCATACAAGCATACATTAAACAAAATTTAGATCATAAGTGTTCCTTTTTCTCCCTTTATTTGCCTAAAAATAGCCAAGGTAAAAACCAAACTAGAGTCAACCAAAAAGATCCCAAAGTCAACAACAAGCCAACATAACAAACCATCAAATAGAGAAAAAAAATCCTACAAAACAACTCACTTCATTTAACAACAACAAACCAACAAAGGAGACAAAATTTTAAATCATGTCAAAGGCAGAGTCACTACCAAAGGCATTTTCATTCATGTCTATATCACCATCTTCATTCCCAGAGTTACATACCTTCAAACCGATCATTTGTGTATCATTTTTCAATACTAGGGACAATAGGTTGAGATGGAGAAGGTCCATTACATTGTGGAGTCAACATTTTGATAATGATTTCACACACATTCTTAGTAGTGGGCCTGACTGTGATTTCTTGAAGAGTATTTGCCTCATGAATCAATAATGCCTTGAGAATATGAATTCTAACAAGCATTAAAATGAAAGTTACGTCTCGAATTTATTAATAAGAACCCAATCTAGATAAATTAACATGAGCAATAATGGGTATTATAATGTCAGCAATATATTTTGTAACAAACAAGTTGTAATTAGAATTTAACACTCTTGGGGTAGCACCAATCTTATCATTACAAGTAACAATATCATTTATTTTTTACTTAAAATATCACAATATGAAAGATATAAAAGTAACAATTGGGATTTTATGATCATAATAAATTTTATCAATTTCTTAACATTATTAGAAGGTTTATAACCTAAGTCAGTCTTTTTGTACAATGCTCTTTGATTTCCAAGAAGGAGATTTAAGTTGTATCTTCCTTTAGTGAATATTTCAAGTGTATTTTGTAATTCTTTATTTCATTTTCAAAATGTCGCATTGATTATACTTGTAATATTCAACTAAAGCTTCATGAGATGGGGAAGATACTTTAGTTGAAACACTTTATATTTCACTAAGAATTTCCACTTCTTCCAAAAGGTTTTTGATTTTCAATTTCTAGGAAGGAGATTGTCTCTCTAGATGTTTTGACAATTTGTTTCAACTTAATTGTTTTTTCTTAACTTCTTGCAAATAAAAAATAAGTCATAATAATAAAAGTGGAAAGTTACCCTGTTATCTTTGAGGTCAACCTTGAGACATATTTTGACTTCTTCAATTGTGGAATAAATATCATTGTCATCCCATGTTATTTAATCTTTCTTTCATTTCTTAAGAGATTTATTTTCCTTCTTTTGTTTTATATTCCTTCTGATTTTGGGGGAATTTTTGTTTTATATACATTTTATTCCCACATTGAAAACATTTAGGAGTGAATGTTGATTTTCCTTTGTTTTTTATTTTTCCTTCTTGTTTTCTTTCACGCTTCATGAATCTCTCGAAGTTCTGAACTATTTGTGTTGTCTCTTCTTCTAATTCATAGTCCTTTCTTCTTAAGTCTTGAGAGATAAACTTTACTTCTTCATGTCTTCTTCTTCATCATCAACGAGTCCTTTTACTTCCATCTCATGTTCCTGAAATTTTCCAATAAAGTAGTCATGTCCATGATTGATAAATCCCTAGATTTAGAAATCACAATGACTTTTTGTTGCCAACTGTGGTTTAGGCATATAAGGACTTTTACAACTAAGTCCACATTTTTAAAGGTTTTCTCAAGAGTTCTCATGTGATTCACGATATGAATGAATCTCTTTTGCATGTCATAAATGCTCTCTTCAAGTTTCATTATAACAAGCTCTTTCTATATGGGTAAATGTATTCAACCTCAAACTCTTTACCTCATCAGTACCTTCTTGGGTAACTTGGAGGGTCTATCATATTTCATTTTCATTTTCATAGTGAGAAATACGTAAGAACTTATCAAGACTGAGAGTGGTAATGATGATCGATTTTGGTACAATCATTTTCATTATTGTTGTTCACCATAAAACCATTAACTTCATGTGTGGGAACAAATGGACCTTCTTTAACAGTCTTCTAAATACCTCCATACATTTCCTTAATATAGATTGTCATCTTCTCTTTCCATAAAGGATAAGCGTTTTTTAGAGAAGAGAGAGAGAGAGAGAGAGAGAGAGAGAGAGAGAGAGAGAGAGAGGAGAAAGAGTAAGTGAGAGAGATGATAAATATAGACAGAGATAGAGAGATATATTGCACTAGGAATTATAGTGGTTAGGTTGATCTCTTGGCCTACTCCTTTCCCTGAGAAATTCTTCTTGATAGTTTCACTAAAATAATATCTTTGAGCTTTTAAGAACCTTTTTACAAGAGACTAATGGATTTTAATAGGAAGGTCCCTTAAACCTAAAATGGAGAATTTAACAAGATAAGCTTATGAACCAAGACCGCGATTTTAACTACTTGATCTCAAAAACTAAGTTGAGGTTTTACTTGGATAACCTTAACGACCAAATAACATAATCACTCTCTTGAAAAAAGCAAAACACCATTACAACTAAAAACCTCACAAATGTATTTCACTCACAAAGGCACTAAGAAAACTTTTAGTGAATGAGAAATTGAAAGAGTTAGAGAGAGAGGGGGGATTATAATAGTAAAATAATTATTGAAATTCGAATTCTGGTGTGTGAAATAGTGATGAGGCCACTCGTTATATAGGAGAAAAATATCTTAGAAAGGAAAATTATTCATGTAATTCAGTAAAAAGCTTCTTGATTAATACAACTTCCTTTTCTCCATTAAAAGAAGTTATAGACTCGACCTCGGTTGTAACTATCAAGTGTATCTAACTTTGAACTTTTCTAGCCACGTCCCTACCATTTAAGCAAAATACATAATAAGATTGCAATATAAATTCATCCTTATCTTCATGGAGGCTAGCATCAATGTATCCAATTATAGTGAGATCTTTATGAACTCCAGATATCAATATAATGAGTCTTTATTCCTTCTAAAGTACTTAAGGATATTATTTAAAACAAACTAATGAGCATCATCACGATCTAACTGGTACATAGTCATTACACTTGAAGAATAGAAGACATTTAGTCGAGTACAAAAAATGGCATACATGATAGATCCTATTGTAGATGCATATGAAATCTTATGCATGCAATCCCCTTCTTCATTAATTGAAGGGGTTATGTTTTTAATAGACACAAGGAATGTTTCATAGTTATGAATCCTTTCTTAGAATCATGCATATTGAAGCATCTTGACACTTTGTTTATGTATGTACTCTAAGTTAGGCTAATCAATTTTGTGATCTATCTCTATAGATCTAGATTCCAAATACATTAGTTGCTTCACTCAAGTCCTTCATAGAAAAGCATTTCCCTAGCGGTTTTTTCACTTGTTGTAAGATATGGACATCGTCTTCAATGAGTAATTTTTCATCTGCATATAATATAGTGAAGTCAATCATGCTCGTACTAACCTTCTTGAAAATACAAGTCTTATCTTCATTATTAATGAATCCATACTATTTTATTATTCCATCAAAATAAATATTCAAGCTTCTTGAAGCTTGCTTTAATCTATAGATTGATCTTTGTAACTTTCATATCTTTTTGGAATCTTATCATATATCAAATCCTTTAGGTTATTTCATGTGCACATCCTCAAGGATATTTCCATTAAGGAAATAAGTCATGACATCCATCTTCCATATATTTCATAATCATGATATACATCAATTTAAAATAAACTCCTAACATAGTTGAGCATTGCAACTAGTAAAAAGGTTTCATCATAGTCTACCCCATGAAATTTCTTATATTTGTTAGCAACCATTTGTGCTTTATGGGTATATACATAACTACCCATGCCCGTATTATTTTAAAAGACCCATTTGAATCCTATAGAAATAACTCTTATAGGAGGCTCTACCAAAGTACAAATCTTGTTTATGTACATGGAATATATTTCATATTTCATGGCCTCTAGCCACTTCCTAGACCCAGGACCAATTATGGCCTCTTGGTAGGTCAGAGGATCATCTTGATCCATGGGAAATACATTACCTTGACCAATTATGAGATATTCATATCTATCAAGTTGACGATGTATCAATTTTTAACTACATTTGTCTTGTTCTATTTTAGTAAGCCACTCTTCTACAACTGCTTGTGTTTCCTACTTGACTTCCTCCATCAGTGTGTCACTAATTTTTTATTCTTGAATTTCTTCAAGCATTACTTTTATCCCACTCATTCCTTTGGAAATAAAGTCTTTTCTAGGAATACTCTAGTTTGAGCAACAAACACTTCGCCTTCAAAAGGATTGTAGGAGTAATATCATCTTGTTTCTTTAGGTTACCTCATAAAGAAGCAATTATTTGATTAGGATTCAAGCTTAGTTGAAATTTTTCATTTTACCTAAAATTCACAACTTGAATTATTCATGTAAGAAATAGTGGTCTCTTACCACTCCATATCTCATATGGTCTCTTTTTAATTATTTTGGATGGGACATTGTTAAGTGTATAAACTGCATTTGATAAAGCATGTTCTTAAAAAGATATTGGAATATCATAGTGACACATCATGGATTGAACCATATATGATAATGTTCATTTTTCTATCGGATAAACCATTCCATTATGGTGTTCTAAGAGAAGTAATTAGGGAAAGAATCCTACACACTTTCAGATGGTCATTAAATTCCGGGCTTAAATATTCACCGCCTCGATATGATTGATGATTTTTAATATTCTTTCCTAGTTGGGTTTTTACTTCGTTTTTGAATTTCTTATACATTTAAAAGGATCCATATTTATGTTTCATTAAATACATATGACCATATATACTCTAATCATCAGTAAATATGATGAAGTACATAAAACCTCATCTGACTGGTGTGTTCAATGGTCCATATACATCAATTTGTATGAGGGATAAAATATTACTAGCCCTTTCAACTTTTTTTGTGAATGGAAACTTAGTCATCTTTCAAATTAAACAAGATTTTCATGTCTCATATGATTCATAGTCAAAAGAGTAAAATAATCCATCTTTACGGAGTTTAGGGACGTGTTTCTTATTTAGATGGACTAATCAACAATGCCAAAAGTAAATCATATTTAACTCGTTAGGTTTATTCATTTGGTATTAATGTTATAAATTGGAATCTCAAGATCAAGGAAATAAAATCCATTGTTAATTTATGAATTCACATAGAAAATATCATTTAAGTGAATAGAGCAACAATTGTTCTTTATTATAAATGAAAAACCAAAATTGTCCAAACAAGAAATATAAATTATATTTCTATTAATTGCATCCACATAATTGCAGCTCTCTAAATGAATTATTAAACCACTAAGTAAAAGAAGCAACATTTTCTCCATTGTCAACTTATAAATCAAGTTCACAATTTTCCAATTATCTACTCCTTTTTAAAACCTTATCATTTGTACAAATGTGAGAATGACATCGAGTATCTAATACCCATGATGCAGAAGTAGATAAATATATTTCCATAACAAAAATACATGAAATTGAAGTCTCTACTTCATTCTTTTTATCTTCCAGGTGTTAGACTTGAGACTTCATACATAATAGGAGGGTGAATTGAGTAGTTTGAAAAAATGTAGTTTTTAAAACTTTTGTATGGTATAATCAGAAATCAAAATCATTTTGAAATATTTTGAGCTGTGGAAAGTAAAATACTGATTTTAAATATGCAAAATAAAAAGATAAAGGGAAGAAGAAGAACACAAAGAATTGGAGAGGTCCAATCAAAAGAAAAAAGAACCTACTCCTCTCCCCAATACTTGGTCTTGAGAGTTTTCAATAACACTTGAGAGTTTTTAGTAGGAAAGACTCACGAACCCCCTTATACAAGAAAATGACGGTTGAACTTTAACCAATGTATTACAAGACGTATGATGTGGGTGTTTGTATCTTTTCTCTAATACATCGTCAAAAGAAGCTTTTCTGGCGGTGCTATGACTCTCACAACCATGGACGGTGATGAACTCCCGCATTCTGTGAATGCTGATGCAGTCAAGAAATACTTTGTCTAAAAAGACAAAAGAACAACTCGGTAAGTCGAAAACCCGAAAAGGGCGGCTTAGGCAAAAATGAGCGTCTCGGTGGACTGAAAACCTGAAAAGGCGGTCCAGGCAAAAATTAGAGACAATAAATAGAAATTTATCCTGATAGATTGAAAACCTGAAAAGGCAATCTAGGCAAAATTAAGGATAAAAAATGACAAAAGCGCATCGATCGTCAATCTGAAGAATCTTCCATCAACGGATCTTCAATCAAATCTTCTAAAGCAACAAGCACAGTTGGAATTCAAAGTTGTTAGGGATAATAGTGGTTATTGCTTTCAATGTAGCCTTTTCCCAATAAATTATCATTTCCAACTCTTGTAAATAGTTCATGGAATCACGCCTTTGGCTGATTACCATTCTATCAATAAAATTTGAGCCTTGTGCCCATTTGTTTGCAATTCTTGATTTATTCTGTTTTGCAAAATAACGCTTTTCTTTGTGAAAATCACTTTTGAAACTAAAAAAAAAAATTTAAATGAATTTTTACTTCAAAATTTTGAAATAAAAGCGAAATTTTCCTTTGAACTATGAACACAGAAAGAACTTCAACAGTTTTCTCCATGAGTGTTTCGACCTCTGAAAGATTAAACAACTGCTAAGAAGTCTTCTTCTCTTCGGAAGAGATCATCAAAGGATGGTATTCTTATCCACAAAGAATCTCCAACAAGGTTGCCAATGAAATGCCTTTTCCAGAAAAGTTTAAAGCATGCAACTCAGATTCATCATCGACGCGTCTACACCATTGTCGGATTTTCTTTGAGTATTTGTTTGAACTGTGACGTAGTCCTTTTCTCAAATACCCTTTTGTTGTCTTGTCAAGTATTGTCAGCATGCATATGACATTCATAACATTCATCATTCATACATAATAGCATCATTAATGCATTCCTGCATTTCTCAATGTTTGCTTCAATATCACTTGTTTAGGTTGCATTTATTCCAAAAAAACAAGTGTGGGTGTGTCATCTCTCTAGTAGATTATCCCCAAGCAGAGAAATACATTTTTCTCTATCATGTTCCCCAGCTGAGATCATTCCTCATTGGGAACGAAGTCTTGATTGACCATTTCTTTCCATTTCATTCCTGGATAGAATCTAGTCTCTAATCAACTCAGGATTAGATTTTAAAAAAATCTACCTGCAAACAATAAGCAATAGCCTCGTCATCTGAGCTGCTTATTTCCTTTTATCTTGAAACTTGTCATAAAATGATTGTCCAATCATGAAAGTTCAAGAAATCTCCGCAGTTGTCTTTCTGTCTAAAAAAGGAAAACCTGTATCTTTACAATCAAAATGCCTGCATCTTCTCAAGAGAGAGATCCCTGGCAAGATTGTAACTATGAAAATAGAAACTCATTTGAGATTTGTTTCCATCATTGTCTGTTATTCACAAAGGCTGAATACTCAGTAAATTTGTTAAAAAGAATTACCTTATTATAGTTATCACTTTGCTGATAATTGGTAATATCTTCAAAACTCATTACCATAAACTATCACAAGGCTGATAATTGGTAATATCATCTTCACTTACCTTAAACATTGTCACAAGGCTGAAAGAAGGTAATCTCCTCGTTTCCCAAAGCGAAACAGATATTCACTTACATTGTGAATCCATTTTCCCAGTGAAACATATTGCTTGTTTCCCAACAAACAGGATTCTCCTTTCTTAGACAAATTGAGTCATCCTCACAACCTTTCCCCAGCATATCATTTTTTGATGTCTCTTGGGTGAACTTGTTGCAATCATTTTGCATCATTCGCATTTTTTGGTATCTTAGGTCCAAAATTTGTGTATTCTGATATTTAAGTCTCTTCACACCTATCAAGACGAAGATCTTCATCTTCATATCTCAGGTTAAAGAAACTTAAGTAGGGGCATCTGTCATACCCCAATTTTTGACCTAAGATACCACCTCACATATGCATTACTGCATCACTAACAGTTTCAGAATAGAATAGATCGTGTGTGGCTTCTAGAAGTCAGAGTCAAGGTTTCTTCAAAACTTCATCTGTTCAAGATCTAATCAATTAGGGTTTGAGTTTCCACTCACCTCATTTGATCTTCAGATTCCCAACTTTTTCTCATGATCTACCATGAATCGACCAATTAGGGTTTTAATCGAGGATAGTGAATCATTGACTTTCTGCTCAATGAATGACCTATTTTCTTGGAGATTGATCTTAACATCTTCAAATCAACATCTTGACCTAATTTCTTGATTCAAAACATTTCAAAAGTCCATGTTTTTTTCATCAGACAAATTCTGAATCATCTGATGAAAATTCATCTACTCAAAAAAGTCAAACTTTGACTTTTGGTCAACTTTTTCAAAGACCAAACTTTTTCAATCATAAAAACATTTCAAATAATCCATCATGATCATAAAAAATCAAGAAATGTGAAAAAGTCAACAAAAAGTCAAGATTTGAAAATTTTCTAACACTTAGAAAATTTTTCAAGTGTTAAGAAAACATGGTTTTTTCCTACTTTCATGGCCATTTTTCACCTAGATCCATTTGGATTCAGAAAAAACTCAAAACATGAAAGTTGTAGCCCTTGTTACAAGCTTTCCAAAATGTCCAAAAACTTGCAAAATCACTTTGTCTAGTTATACTTTTGATTTTGAAACCTAAAGCTCCAAAACCATGGAATTTCGAGTACGTGCTGCAAAATTACAAGTCATTTCTCACAAATCTCCCTTATAGAAGCCTTGTCATCAGCTAGAGGTAGATTATAACTGATAAATATCAGTTTGAATGATTGAGGAAAGGATTGAATCAAATAGAAAAATTTAACCATGGTTAGGAAAGTAACTTTTGCATTAAATGCAAAAAATTCCTTCTTACCTCTTAAGCAAGTTGTAAGTTTCCCTCAATGATAGCCATGCCATATCATTCAGTTTTCTTGGCCTATAAATAGAGGTCATTTCCTCAAATTCAAATGACACCAAAGCTATCATAATCAAGTTTTCCTTCTTTCTTGCTTAAATCCCAAGTTTCTAAGTTTCAAGAGGAGAATTTTGCAATCTTCAAACCTTGCAAAATCTGAGAGAATTTAAGTTTCTAACATGTTCTAAACATCAATTAGAAGTTGTTCAAAACTTAAAATCACCAGAAAAATTGTCCAAACTCAGAATCATTTTCAAAAATCCAAAAGCTTGCAAATGATGCCTTAACTTGCCATCTCTTAATTTTCTCGAGCTAGCTGTGATTTAACACTTCAAAAACCTTCCATATACTTCATATGAGTGATCCAAATCATCATCACTAACCTGTAACATCTCCAACACCAAATTCGAAACTCACATCAAGTAGCTGCAGTTGGACTTGGGTAGAGAGTTCCAGACCATTTCAAAGCAAGCATAGCATTCAAACACCTTCCATAAGGTCAATCATCAAATAACAACTGGAAACACTCTAAATAAGATTTCAATTTCAGTTCGAAGAGGTAAGCCACTCATACTTTGAACTCTATGATTCATGCATTCCAGTTCAAAAATTGCTTGGCCATATTGTTTCTGCACTCATGCTGATCATTAACCCTCAATCAATTTCACAAATCATGATCCATACACGATTTCATGTTGATTCTTAGAATTAGGGTTCATTTGGTCACGTTTGAAATTAATCATTTTAAACTTAAAATAAATGAAATTAATCATCACCATCATGTTCCCGGGCTCAAAACGAGCAAGTTTTATGTTTACATCTTTCAATTTCATTGAGAAATGAAGAATCCATGGATTGATGAAGGTTGGAGAAGACGATGAACAAGTGCGCGCGTTTTCTGTTTGATTTTCAAATTTAAATAATTAGTTTATAATATAATAACATGGAATGAAATAAAACAATGGATGTATAGCCACCCCAGTGGTAGTCAGCGCGCTTTTCATGTCATTTGCCTTGCCAATGGTCCAGGGTTCGAATCCCCCTGAGACCATTTTGTCATTTTTTTCACTTTCCTTCATTTTTAAACATTTCCAAAGACTTGTTTTTTAAATATAATTAAATGGAAGCGTGTAAATAACAAGATAAACACTTGACTCAGTGGTAAAGTTTTTCACTTCCAAGCCAAAGGTCTTGAGTTCAAACCTCCTTAGGACCAAAATCAAATTTTTACTACTTGTTTTCTTCACATTTTCTATCAAACTTCAACGTTTTCAAAAACCAATCAAAACTTCTCATTTTGAGATGATTTTTTGCACACTTATCATTTAATATACCTATTTTATGATTATGTCAAAAAAATCCAAAAATATTTTCTTTTGATTATATTTTTATTAAGTCAAAAATGAAACATTTTAAGTATTTCTTAATACTTTTCAAAGATGTTTTCTTTCAAACTTTCAAACTCAAATCTTTTCAAAACTTCTTGTGAATATGCTTCACTTTTCAAAATCATTTTTCAAAACCTTTTTCAAAATATTTCAACAAACTTACACACCTTTTTCCATGATCGACTCAACTTGAAGATAAAACCGAACCAGTTTTTTCCTCGAATTTCTTAATCGACCATGGGCCTCCCTTACGGTGTAAGTCCCAATCCTTTTATGTACATATTAAAATTCCTTGTACATATTCAATCATCTTCAAAAATATCCAAGCATAAACAAACTTCTTTCGTTTGTTTTCATTCGCTTATTTATACACCAATTCCATGGTATTAAGAGAAGAATTATTCTCGGTGAAACTCCTCTTAAAACTAATGGGCCTCCCTCACGGTGTAAGTCTCAACCCTCCTATGTACATATTCATTTCCTTGTACATAAACACCCCTTCGTGTACATATTCATTCCCTTGTATACATTCAAACTTGTAAATAATCAAGTTACACTTGCTTTAATTGGTCGTTTTATACACTTGTTTATATTTCCTTCATAAAGTCCTGTGAATACATATCACATACTTGTTTATATAATTGTTCAGTTATAACATAACAAATAGCCTAACAACTAGGTTCCCCTTTAGCCTCCTCTTGGGCTTTGTACAAGATAACTCATTTAGTGAGTTAGCCTCCTCTTGGGCTTTGTACAAGATAACTCATTTAGTGTGTTAGCCTCCTCTTAGGCTTCATATAAGAAAACTCATTTACTGAGTTTAGCCTCCGCTTAGGCTTCATATAAGACAACACTCCCCTGTTGAGTCAGCCTCCTCTTGGGCTTCGTTCAAAAGAACTCCTCGTTGAGTTTAGCTTTCTCTTGGGCATCAAACAAGAAAGAGACCAGGAAATCTCTTAACAGCCTCCTATTGGGCTTCCAATACAAAGAATCACCGCTAGGATAGAACCACGAGTATGATTTCCGGTGAAATCACTCTTGAATCCTAAGAGGATGGTTTCCGATGAAACCACTCTTAAAAATCCAACCATACCCTATAGCTTCCTCTTGAGCATCGATGACCCTCGAATGCCTTCTCTTGGGCTAACAATACAAGGACCCTCGATGACCCTCGGAATGCCTCCTCTTGGGATTACAATACAAGGACCCACGGGCTTCTTAAAAGCATCCCCCTAATCCACAATCAATTTCTCCTAGAGATTTAGACATTTATCATCTCTATGGAAGAAGTATCTCATCTATCACATCACATACAATCAAAATCCTTTTCACACTCTTTTTTAAACAAAAAACATCTCTTAATCATAAGTGGTAACGCTTGTACACTCAAGCAAAACACTCAATGCTTACAATTAAAAGATTCAATCATCTTTCAAACATTTTTCTTAACTCGTAAGTGGTAACATTTGTACACTCAAGCAAAACACCTGTAACTTACGATGAAAGATTAAATCAATCAACATTTCAAAATGTATGTGATGAAATAGATTAGATACATTTTTCATTAAGATGACATTTGTCTTTGTCTCTTAATAACATCCCGTTGCTTCCACTAGCATAAGTGGGAACTACGATTGCTCTGACTTTCTCAACATCCCTTTGAGAATACGTAGGCACAAGGTCTCATCCTTGGCGAGCAAACTTATTTCTCCCTTAAACCAAACAAAACCATAGCTCCCCTTAGATCCGAGATACAAATGCTCTGATTCCCATTAAGGGATATGTGTGTAGAAGATCCCAATGATCTTTGCGAGCACAATAATAACAAAACTTAGGATCCCACATAATCTATCCTTTCTTAAAATGCAAAGGAGAAACTTTCCCAACAATAGAAATAGCAATTTAAAACACACAAACATATCAAACTATTCATATATAAAGCTATAGATAACTATATATATTTAGGGTGCCACATCTATTCCCTTTATATAACAAACCCCCTTGCCCGGAATCTCCCCAATGCGTTGCGTCTAGTTCGCGCTAGTCGTAATGCATATCATATCAATTGAGGGTATTGCAGCTTTCCCCTTTTTCATAATCATTTTTCTTGTGTTGAAAATAATAAAGCTTGATGCTCGCGGCATCTTTATAAACAAATCAAAAGTAAATTGAGCGGAGAATCGAATTACGATTCGATTCCCCATGCGTCACTTTTTAACGCGAACACATATGACCATAGCATATTATATTTTTTGCTTGCATCACCCTCTACAACTTGTCTTGCCAACTGTCTAGCTTTAAATGCTCTACTACCAGTGATCTCAGTGGAAAACCTAGTTCTAACATCTGCCACAACTTCAGACAACCTCATCTTAGAATTGTACCTCAGCCTGTCCACTATCACCTTTGCAACCCAATCAGCCTTGGCATTTTTATTGAAGAATTCCCTACCACATCTATGCTTAGGAAATAAGGTTTTGATGACTCTACTGCATAAAACAGTATAGTCACATAGTTTCTTCTCTTTACATACAACCCTACACCTATTGGAAACATTCGTTGCAAATGCTACCTCCTGTCATACCCCAAAATTTGCCCTCATGTTTCTCAAGACATTCCATACATCCCTGCTCAAGGATTCCTCAAGAATTGATCAGATGAACACTCTCCTAGACAATCAACCCAAACTAGGGTTTGGCATTCCTCGGATCGGATGGACTTCTAACACCTCAATGTTTTCATGCTTCCTCATATGCTTCAAAGATTCTCCATGTCAAGTTTCAAGCTTCACAAGCCAGGTTTCCTCAGACAATTGCTCAGATGGTTGGAAATTAGTTGTATTGGTCAAAAAGTCAACTGTGGTCAACATACAGTCAAAACTTCTGATTTTTGGTCAACATCCTCATTTTGAAGTTACATTCATCATTTGATCAAGGGTTGATCATGATTCATCAAGAAAACTCAAGATTTGCTCAAAGTCAAACTTTCTAAATTAGGGTTTAGGTGAAAAGTCAATGAACTTTGGTGATCATAACTTTCTCATACTTTCTCGAAATTTTTCCACCACCTCTTGTTTTGAAGGAAATTCAATTCTCTACAACTTCATGTCTCACAAGAATATCCAAAAAATGCTTCATTTGAGAAGTATAGCTCAAAACATTACAGGTCCTTTTCAAAGTCAACAAAAAGTCAACTTCTTGTTTTGAACATATATTGAGCATGGTAACTCAATTGAAGTGAAACCAAAGACATTGTTTAGAGGACTCCTAGAGCTTTCTAAAAAGTCCAAGAACTCTCAAAAATGTGGAAAATTGAGCAAGTTGCACCATTCAGAAGTTGGGGAATTTTGGACAATTGCACAAAAGGACATATTGGTCAAATTGCAAAATTTTCCAAATGGGCCTATAATCTTTTGATCCAAACTTGTTCATGATGATATTCTTGACCCATAAATGCCTGGCCTTGGTTATTTTCTATTTTTATGATTTATATTTGAATTTTATAACATTAATTCAAAAATAAATTATATAAAATATGAAAATTAAATATTTTTTCCAAAAGGAATGATTTTATATCTTCCTAAATGTCCAAGAAAGCCCAAGAATCATTCCAAATTCGTGCTAGCCTTTCACATGGGAAGAAAATCAATATTTTTCAAATATTTGATTTGAATTTATTGGAAAATATTTTCACATTCAATGGGCAATCTTTTTTCACTCTTATTGCATTCTAAAAACTCCTATAAATATCAAGCATTGCAGCCAACATCAAAGGAAGGAATCCTAACCTAAAAGCAAAGCCAAACTCTTGCCAATTTTTTCTCAATTCTTGAAAAATCGTGTTTGAATTTCCAGCCCTATTCAGCCCGATCTAGCCATCCAGCCTTGCTCAGGAGGTTCCCAGGAGTCAAACCATACTCTTGCTCAAGCCTACCACTGCCCAGAACGTGATATCCATCAAGCTCCGATTTGGTATTTTGTTGAAATTCGAATTTCATTACTCATGCATTGTTAACGTTTTTGTTGTGTTTATTTGATCTCAGGATGATTGTTAGGTTGCATTAGAACCATTACATGCAAGCTTTAACGTTCAGAATGCCACCTGCCATTGTTAGGGCAGTTTATGTTCTTTTCTTCGAACTAAGCGATACAGCCGTTTTCAATCAAAACTAATAGTGCCATTGGACTCAGAAGGGTCGAATTATGTAGAATAGGCTTTTCTTTTGCTTCGATTCCACGTATTTTGCAGGTTTGGGCGTTATGATCATCGGAGAAGACGACCGGAGCCCTAGCTCCGGCGTCGTTGACTGAGAGGCTCCGGCGTGGACGTGCGTGGCAAAAGCGAGCTTCCTGATTCGTTCCCTCCATCCAACTGGGGCCCAACGCTGACTGTGTTTGATTTTCAATATTTCCAGGACGCGTCACCACTTAAATACCATTGATTCCAGCTTTTCAAACACAAACACAGCGTGGCTCAGATGGTAAAGGCTTTGGTTTTCAAGGTTTGAGGGGAATGTCTCCGGATCGATTCCCGGTTCAGACAATCCTCTTTTCTTTTTTTTTCAAACTCACATATTTTCATTATTTTCTATATTTTAATATTTACATGTTATTTTAATTCTTTTCATTATTTTATTTCTGCATCTTAAAAATACCAAAAACATTTTTTCTTTTCACATTATTTTCACAAAAATGTTTATTTAATTTAATAAATTAAAAAATATAATTTTTGCATGCATATTTATTTTATTTCTATTTTAGCATTTAAATCATTATAAATTGCATTTTAATTATTAAATCTTTCCCAAAAATTCCAGAAAAATTATTATAGCTTATTTATCTTATTTCCAGCATGCATTAATTTTTTCATATTAAAATTTGCATTTTTGCTAACATTTCCCTCTATTTCAATTTCATCATATTTTCCGATTTTCTCATCTTTTCACAGGTTGATCCGATACCGACGTTTCTTCCGTTTTTTCTTTTATTTTCCAATAATGTAACTGCATATGGGTTGTAATAGTTTAATTTAGGACTTTTACCTTCCGCATTCTCTGATTATGTATCTGCCCCAAAGCCATGTAATAGCGTAGGTTTACATTTCCGCACTTTACATTCCGCATTTTACTTTCCGCACTCTATCAATTGCTAGTAACTAGGCGTGTATGGCAAGATAAAATTGAACATAGCCCACTAATTTTCAAGATAACATATACCTGAATCAACACACTTTATTCACACATGCACCCCTTAGGGTAATTCTCTCTCGTTGCCTTTCGATTCAAATGGTCATGTCCCTCGAACGTAGAGGTATTCTAGCACCGTTGCCTTTCAAATCAAATCATCATAGTCCCTTCGATACAAAGATCATAGACCCACGATGTCGCCTCCGAATACATGATCTTGACCCTCGATTGTCGCCTACGAAAAATGATGATAGTCCCTTCGAATGTGCTAGGATACTTCCTACAAGTTGCCTTCTATGACCATCCGATGTCCCTTCGAATGTCCCGCTTACATCCAACGAATGGAGCTACCTACTAACTAATGGTACGGCTAGCGCTATTCTAAAGGAACGTAGAAGTACGAAAACAACCAAATTTTGAGTGGGTAATAAGTCTCCTAGTTGCTCGCTCTATCAAAATACTTTTCACACCTTACACTTTTTGTCAAAGTTCAAACTTTTCAAAACGAAACATTTCCGAACACTTTGTATACATTCCTACATGAATCATTACAAAGTCAAAGTGAAATGCCTTTTCAAAAAACATCTTTCAAACACACAGAAAGCACAAGTTTTTCAAAAGTGATCTAAGAGCAACTAAGAGCCCGTAGATAACTACGGATGGAAAGGGGTGCTAATACCTTCCCTTTTCATAACCATTCTCCCGTACTCAGAATCTAACGAAGGTCTTTTTCTGTACTTTTACCTTCCCCTTAATTGGATAAAAATAAAAGTCGGTGGCGACTCTTGCTATCCGCACATTTGGATACAAAAATCCTAAAAAAAGTCAGTTCACCGTATTACAGAACTGGCGACTCTGCTGGGGAAACACCCTAAAGAGAGAATTATCTTAAGGATTCATAGATCATTTATTGCTTTCTATTTGATTTGATTGCTTTATCTTTAAAGGGTTGCTTGGGTATTATATTGTTGGGGGATCCTACACCCGGATCCGGGTTTCCTTTTAGGTAAGTGGCATTAGATCATTGCGACCGCTAGACGTATAACTACACGGTCAACATGATGGCTACGTTAGCGTGACACTTTGGTTGTCCCGATACTCCTCATTCCCAAGTTGAGGATAGTATTTGGCTTCTGCGTGGTGTCATCAAGCGCTAACTAAACTTTTAGAACCTTAATTGACCCATCTTGGCCATTAGAAGGTAGTGAGATGGCCGGCTTTGGTGTAGACCGAGGTTGGTTGATACTCGATGCTACGCTCATTGAGATCAGACTTTTGGGACATTTCGATCGACCACTTGGTAGTCGCATTGAAATAAGCGCCCTGAGAAAGATCAATGATGTGAGATTCCTAGAACCGGTTACTATTATAGGACAGGATGAACCAACTCAAACTTTTGGTGGGGTAATCACCTAGACCTCATGCAAGCCTTAAACCATAGGCTCATTGTGTGAATTGTTTGTGTGTGCTATACATGACATCATGACATCATCCGCATTGCATATCATTTTAACCATTTCAAGGACCTAGGGATTTATCTTTGCTGTTTTGTAGGTATTATGGCTTCTAGAAAGACTATCCGAATCAACTTTGTGGGTATACCTTCTCAAAAAAAATTGGTTTGAAATTCCGACCATGCTCGGTTCATCAAAAGACATGGTTATCTACTTGATTTGGTTATCTCGGTTTTGAAGAAGATATGATGCATGTCTATTCGGTTCTTTGATCCAAACACCATTGCTTTACATTTCAGTTATCGGTTGGTTCCTACCTTGGAAGAGTTCTCTAAGTTACTAGGGATACCTATTCTTGACCAAATGCCATTCACGGTTTGGAAAAGGTTCCTAAACGAAGACATTGCATCAGCCTTACATCTTAAGCGCTCAGACATTGAAGCCAATTGGGAAACTAGAAGTGGAGTTAAGGGTTTACTTGCCAAGTTCCTAGTTAAGAAAGCTCGAGAATTCCTCAAAGTTATGAGTTTCCATGCATTTGAAAACATTGTGGCCTTGCTAATTTATGGTTTGGTTCTATTTCCTAACTCGGATCAATTCATAGATGTCAACGCCATTAAGTTGTTTCTTACCCGCAATCCAGTGCCTACTTTACTTGGAGACATTCTACATTCTCTCCACACTCGTACTATTAAGAGACAAGGCACTCTCATGTGTTGCATACCGTTACTTTCGAGGTGGTTTATTTCGCACCTCCCTCCATCAGTTTTGAAGAACGAGCAAAGGATGAAATGGTCTCAAAGGTTAATGTCACTCTCTCATTTAGATATCCGTTGGAGTCTTTTCTCTCAAAAGGACTTCATCTTCATTGAGCGTTGTGGAGAATTCCCTAATGTACCACTCCTTGGTATAAGGGGAGGTATTACTTACAACCCTTCTCTAGCTCTGCGTCAGTTTGGTTTTGCTCGAAGAGATGGTCCACATGATATGCTTCTCCAAGATGTTGTGTTCGACTACAATCACGATCTCCAGAATTACCGACGAAGGTTCATACATGCTTGGGGCATGGTAAAGAAGACTGATACCAAGACTTTGGGGCACAAAAATCCCACTCCTTGGGAACCTTACCTCAAATGGGTGCGAGCTCGAGCTCAAAACCTCATGATGCCATTCACGCCCTGTTGTACCCGTAATTATGGAACCTGTTGCTATAGGTGACGTACCCTATACTATTCTCCATCCTGATATGCCTACAGATTTTGAAGACTTGAAGAGATCCTGGATTCAGCTAAAAGAAGAGAGGGATACCTTTGAAGCTCAGTGTTATGCAAGTGAGAAGAAAGTGCTAGAGTTGACCAAGCTACTTCACGAGGAGCGCAACATCAACGCCTATCTCGGCACCAAGAGGAAGCGCCCATGGGAGACCTAGAAACTTTATATTATGCTTTTCTTTTATTGTTTTGAACTACCTTTTTGTACTTAAAAAAAAAAGAAAAAGAATAAAAAGAGAACTAATATTTGTTTGTTCATTGCTTGTTTAACAAATTTGAATCCTAAAGGTCCTTGAAAACATTGCATAGCATTCGCATAAACATTGCATAGCATAGCATAACATTGCATCACAGGTACATTGGAGATTGGTTTTCTCATCCTCTTGCTATTTATTTTAGCAGCAATGGCTCTCGAACAGACTGTCAAAGATCTCCAGGTTCAGAATGCTCAGTTTCAGCAGATGTTCACTAGCTTGGTCCAAGGCCAAGAAGATCTGAAGAAGCTCATCAATAAGAAGAAGAAGGTTGTGGGTCTACTCAACATGGGCAGACGCTACAAAGGTGGTCCTAGAGTGGTCAGTCGGATTGAGTACTCTGACAACAGTGTCAAGAATGAAGGGAGTAACAAAGGTGATGGCGAAGGCAACCAGCGTGAGCCTGAGAAAGAGAGAGAAGACCACTATGATGATGACCAGTACTCTGATGGAGATGACAAGTACAAGCAACTCGAAGACCGTTTGAATGCTGTGGAAAATCTGAAAATGTCCGGGCTGAATTTTGATGATTTGAGTCTTGTTCCTGGTGTTGTGATTCCTCCTAAGTTCAAAGTTCCTACCTTTGCCAAGTATGATGGTGTTTCTTGTCCGAAGCTGCATTTGAAGTCCTATGTCCAGAAGATCAGTCCCCACACTGATGACAGAAAGTTGTGGATGCATTATTTTCAAGAGAGTTTGTCCGGAACTCAGTTGGAGTGGTATTATCAGTTAGAGAATGACCGTATCCGTTCTTGGAGTGATTTGGCTGATGCTTTCTACAGACAGTATGAGTACAATGCTGAATTGACACCCACTCGCATGCAACTACAAAGCATGTCTATGGGTCATGACGAGAAGTTCAAGGAGTATGCTCAGAAGTGGAGAGATCTAGCAGGCAGAGTTCAACCACCCTTGTCCAATAGGGAATTGGTTGATATGTTCATGGGTACATTGTCAGGCCCATTCTTTAATCATCTGATTGGAAACTCTTCAGCCGGATTCACCGAGCTGATACTCACAGGCGAACGAATTGAAGCTGGTATCAAGAGCGGAAAGATTCATGTAGAGTCGTCATCAAATGCTGCGAAGAGATCTTTTGGGGGTAAGAAAGAAGCCAATGTATGGTCGAAAAGCCGAGCCAAGACCGACCGCTCAACTGGGGGGCGGATCTGATCCTACATCGACCTCGGTGAGACAAGCGTGGAGCAGCGCACGAAGGCAGTTCTGAAGATCAGCATGCCATTGTCGCAAGCCTTGCAACACATGTTGAAAGCAGAATTGATTACTTTGAGGGATCCTCCTCAGAATGTCAACACTTCCTCTCCGAAATATAATCCTAATGCTAAGTGTGCTTACCACTCCAATAGCCCAGGGCACGACACTGACAACTGTTGGGCTTTGAAGAACAAGATTCAAGATATGATTGAAGCTAAGCAAATTGAATTTGATCCTCCTGTCGAGACTCCGAATGTGATCAACGCTCCTATGCCTAACCATGACAAGAGTTCCAATGCCGTTGGTGACGATACTTATGTTTTCAACATAGATGACTTGACCATTCCTCTGATGACTGTTAAGAAGAACTTGCTGCAAGCCGGTATCAATCCGGATGCCCGAGAATCGTTGGTGCCCGTCTGCGCCTGATGGTTGTGCTTGGTTGAGAAGACGTGTTCAGTGCATGATGAATAACCGTGAGATACTATTTCTGAAACCACCTGTGCAGAAGTTGTGTGAAGATATGTCTAAGTTGAAGATCGAAGACGCGAATGAAACCGAACCATCTGTGTGGGATAGCTTGGGGCAGCCAAGTGGAAAGTATGATTACATGGTGAAATACTCTGTTCCTGAAAGCTACAAGATTCCTATTGAAGATGTTAAAGCAACCGGATGGGGTGACGACTTCCCAGAAGATTATGCTGATGTTAACACCATAAGGATTTCCTCTGCTGATCCTGTGCCTAGAGTGGCACCTCTCATTATCACTTCTCCCAGACCAGTTCCGTATTCCTCCGACAAAGCTATCCCTTGGAATTATGGAGCTGATGTTTACTATCATGGTGTTAAACAAGACCCTCTAACCATTGAAGACCTTACAGTTGAAGCTACCATTCCTGACATTGACAACATCACCGGATCAAGTAAGGTGACCAGAACCGGAAGGGTATTCTCTCCAGACATCTCTCCTCCGAAAGACACCGCGACTCCAGCTCGCATTCCAGCTACTCAACCAACATCCCCGGTGGAAAGAACCGATGACTCATGCTCAACGAAGTACCAAAGGAAGTTCTTGAAGACACCTCAAACAAGAAATGGAGGAAATTCTGAAGATTATCAAGAAGAGTGACTACAATGTTGTGGAACAGTTGGGACAGACTCCGTCCAAGATCTCCATGCTTGCACTGCTCTTATGCTTCGAGGCCCATGCTAACGCCTTGGTAAAGTTTCTGAAGAATGCTCATGTGCCGCAAGACACTACTACTGACCGTTTGAAGTTTGTATTGCTGGCTGCCAACAACGGCCTAGGCTTCTCGATCTTGATTTGACTCTAGGAAAGAAACACAACAAAGCCTTGCACATCTCTTGAATGCAAGGGTACTACATTATCTCATGTCTTTGGTGGATCGGTTACGCTCGAGCGTCCTACAAGATGCTTTTGATCGACTTGATGTTGAAGGGTTGGTTACGAGACCCGGTGACATCATCGTGCGTGCTTTTGATGGTTCTAGCAGCTTGAGAGCTCATTACGCGTCAAAGTCGGTTCCCGGACTTTTGACTCCACTTTCTTTGTCATGGACATCCGTCCGCTTACTCTTGCCTACTTGGGCGCCCTTGGATACATGGGCACTACCTCTACCTTGCACAACCGGTGAAAGGGAAGGTTGTTATGTGTGGTGAAGAAGAGTATATGGTCAGTCATCTACAATCATTCCGATATCTCGAGATGGAGGGTGAATTCTTCGAGACTCCCTGTCAAGCTTTTGAAACAGTCCCCAGAGTCATGCCTGTTGATTCTCCTGTTACTCCTGAAGTTACACAAGCTCCTCCTAGGATGGCCTCCCTAAAAGATGCTCGAGCTGCAGTTGAAGAAGGTGGTAGTGCTATTTGGGGTCAGCTCCCTAATCTTCCTTTCAAGTTTGACAAGACTGGTTTAGGCTTCACTATCAAGGGTCAGAAGATGATACGCTGCGAGCGTGCCGGCCAACTTCCCTTCCGCATCAACCAGAGTGGAATCCATGCTATAGAAGACAACGACAACGACTTCAACATCAGCAATTGGATCTTTCCAACTCCCGATCGTGGGTTCAGCAATTGGAAGACCGAAGACGTCATACCAATCTCCTTTAGTCAGGAGTAATTATTCTTGTTTTGGTTGCTTTTCATTATTTTCTATGTTTTGAACAATAAACTCTAAAGCCCGATGCCTGGGCATCATGGCTCGTTATGAGGGTTTTATTTGTTTGTTGCGTATCTTCATTCAATAAATTCGTTGGACTTTTGCATTCAATTATGTTTTCTTTCTTTTACTTTATCACCCTTCAAAGGCTATGTGTTTCTTACACACACCCACGTACACTGCGAATCACTCGAATCTCGTTAATAATTATGCTAGTGCTAAATATGACTTCGATAATCCGATCTACCAAGCCGAAGATGAAAGTGAAGAAGATTGTGAAGTGCCAGGAGAACTGGTCAGATTGCTACAGCAAGAAGAGCGAGTTATACAGCCACACGAAGAGCAAGTTGAGGTTGTGAACTTGGGTACTGACAAAGACAGAAAAGAGATCAAGATAGGAGCAAGTCTTGAGAGCAGTGTTAAAGAAAGGTTGGTACAGATGCTACGAGACTACATTGAGGTTTTTGCTTGGTCATACGAAGACATGCCTGGTTTAGACATTGATATTGTGGTTCATCGATTGCCAACTAAAGAAGGTTTTCTCCCAGTGAAACAGAAGGTCCGTCGTATGCGTCCGGAAATGTCAGAGAAAATCAAAGCCGAAGTTATGAAACAGTTCAACGCCGGTTTTCTAGCTGTCACCTCTTATCCCCAGTGGGTCGCTAACGTAGTACCCGTACCAAAGAAGGATGGCAAAGTGCGAATGTGTGTGGATTACAGAGATCTGAACAAAGCAAGTCCGAAAGATGATTTCCCACTCCCTCATATTGATGTTCTAGTTGACAACACCGCTCAGCATAAAGTTTTCTCCTTCATGGATGGTTTCTCCGGTTACAATCAGATCAAAATGGCTCCAAGACATGGAAGACTACTTTTGTTACGGTGGGGTACTCGCTACAAGGTTATGCCATTTGGGTTGAAGAACGCAGGCGCTACTTATCAGCGTGCCATGGTGGCACTATTTCATGACATGATCCATCACGAGATAGAGGTCTACGTCGACGACATGATAGCCCGATCACAGACAGAGGAAGAACATCTTGATCATTTGCGAACTGTGATGATGAAGAATGATCGAGACTTAATCCTAACAAGTGCACTTTTGGAGTCAGATCCGGTAAGCTCCTAGGGTTTGTCGTCAGTGGTAAAGGTATTGAAGTTGATCCCGCCAAGGTTAAAGCTATACAAGAGATGCCGCATCGAGAAGGAAGTCGAGGTTTCTTGGCCGTTTGAACTACATTGCAGTTCATTGCACACCTAATCGCTACTTGTGAGCCAATCTTCAAGTTACTTAAGAAAGATCAAGTGGTAGAATGGAATGACGATTGCCAGATCGCTTTTGACAAAATCAAGGAGTACCTACGAATCCTCCTATCCCGATGCCGCGAAGGAAGACCTCTCATCATGTACTTGCGGTGTTAGAGAACTCAATGGGGTGTGTCTGGGGCAACATGACGAGTCTCAGTCGAAAAGAGCATGCAATATACTACCTTAGCAAAAGTTTACCGATCGTGAAACAAGATACTCACAATGAGAAAACTTGCAACGCTTGGCTTGCCGGCTAAGAAGATATGTTGACCCATACTACCTTGTTGATTTCTAAGATGGATCCGATAAAATACATCTTTGAGAAACCACTCTCTCCGGAAGAATAGCAAGATGGCAAATGATCTTGACCGAATATGACATCCAAGTACACTTCTCGAAAGCGATCAAAGGAAGTATAGTGGCCGATCACTTGGCTCATCAAGCGTAGATGACTATCGATCTATGCGATTCGAGTTTCAGACGAAGATGTTTTGCTAGTTCTCGATTGCGAAGAACCGAGCCAGACGAAGGACTTGAACAAGGATCCCGATGGACCATGGTCTTTGATGGAGCCTCAACGCACTTGGCAATGGCATTGGCGCCATCATTACATCCCTACGGACATACGCCTTTCACCGCCAGATTATGTTTCATTGTACCAACAACATGGCGAATCTGAGTGCATCATGGGTATTAAAGCTGCTATTGACTTAAGAATCAAGTTCTTGCAAGTGTATGGAGACTCGACTTTAGTGATCATCGATTAAAGGCGAGTGGGATACGAAGCACCCGAATCTCATTCCATATCGAGAGCATGTTCTAAGTTTGATCCCCTACTTCGAAGAAATTACTTTTGATCACATTCCACGAGAAGAGAATCAGTTGGCAGACGCATTAGCTACTATGTCATCTATGTTCAAGGTTAGATGGGACAACGAGGCTCCCCTGATCATCATTGAGAAGTTTGACGAACCAGCATATTGTTATGAACTTGATAAAGAAGAGAAACCTTGGTACTACGATGTGAAGAGGTATCTTGAGACTCAGGAATATCCCGCAGGGGCATCTGTCAATGATAAGAAGTTCATGAGAAGGTTTGCATCCAAATTCTTCCTCAGCAACGGCATCTTATACAAGCGCAATCATGACCTGTGCTTACTCCGCTGTGTAGACCAGAAGACAGCAATACGTATCATGGAAGAATTACACGAAGGCGCATTTGGTACTCACTCCAGTGGGCATACGATGGCTAAGAAGATTCGAGAACAGTTATTATTGGTCCACCATGGAAGTCGATTGCCGATCTTGTCACAAATGCGGTTATGGTAAAGTACACGTATATTCACTCCTTGGCCTTCGCGATGTGGGGCATCGACATGATTGGGAAATCAAGCCCGACTTCCAATGGACATCGTTTCATCCTTGTGGCAATCGACTATTTCACCAAGTGGGTAGAAGACCTGTCATCTGTTACCAAGAATGTTGTGGCTCGATTCATCAAACATAATCTTATCATCGGTATGGCACTCCGAAAGGATTATCACGATAACGGCTCTAACCTCAACAACAAAATGATCTCGCACGCAGTTCAAGATCAAGCATCACAACTCTTCTCCTTATCGGCCTAGATGAATGGCGCGATGGAAGCCGCCAACAAGAACATCAAGAAGATTAAGAAGATGCGGTGACTTACAAAGATTGGCATGAGATGTTACCATTCGCTCTTCATGGTTATCGACCACAAGACGGACATCACAGGGCAACCCCTTCTCTCGTGGTATGTATGGAAGCCGTCTTACCCATTGAGGTACAGATACCCTCAACCCGAGTCCTCCAGGACGCAGAGTTAGGCGAAGACGATTGGATTCAGACTCGTCTTGACCAGATCAACTTGATTGATGAGAAACGACTAGCGTCCATCTGCCATGGACAGATTTATCAGAAGCGAATGATCAGAGCATTTAACAAGAAGGTCAAGCACCGAGTTTACCAAGTCGGCGATCTAGTAGTCAAGCGCATCACTCTTTCACAAGGTGATCCCAGGGGCAAATGGACTCCTACCTATGAGGGACCATTTGTAGTCAAGACAGTATTTTCAGGCGGGGCTATGATACTTAGCACCATGGATGGCGAAGACTTCCCACACCCTGTGAACGCAGACATAGTCAAAAAATACTACGCATAAAAGAGACCCGCTAGGTCGAACCTAGGCAAAAATAAGGGCATCTGGCGAACCAAAAGGGTTCGGGCAAAAGTTAAGGATATATACAAAATATGTACAAAGTCGAAAACCGAAAAGGCGGCTTGGGCAAAAGGGTATCCGGTAAAACCGAAAGGGCGGTCTAGGCAAAAGTTAGGGATTCAAGCGCGACTATGTCTCTTCCGGATCACCTACCCACATTCAAGTTCAAATGGCAAAGATCAATTCAATCACTTTCTACCGACAAGGAGATGAGATAGTTGATATATATGAGTACTAGCATAGTTGGAACTTAACGAGATTGTTTCGCATAGCCTTTTACCTTTCTCTTGTACAAACTATATGCAAATTTTTTCTCTTTATAATTTTTTTTTGTCTGCGTAAAGTCCAAACGTCCGCTTTGAATGATTATACGCATCCGACAATAAAATTTGGTTGCAAACATACGAAAAGTGAACGTACAAGAGTAATTACTACAGGCTCCCGGAATTGAGATGACGACGAAAGTCACCAATGCATTCCCCGGCCAAGTACAACTCCCACAAAGATATCAATCACTACAAATTCTCCCCATCAGAGTACAGATCCCTTTTACCAGTCCTAGTGTCTTAAAACCTCATCATTAACAGCTTTATCTCCAGCAGCGATGTTTGTCCTCAACAGGATGCCCCTCAACAAATCCCTTTCCCAAGCAGTGTTGACTTGAGATAGATCGGAGGAAAACGTATTTAGCCAGAGATTTGACTCGGATCCTTCAATCCGGCCTCAGCGGTTTACCAACTACTCCTCAAAAAGGTCCATACACAAAATTTAGAGAATTTTAAGAGGTCCATGAACGAGATCCTTGGCAACATGTTCCTCAGTCTCTCCCATCCACAATGGTATCTAGGCCCAAAACTTGGTCAGATAGTGCATCGGAGAATTCAAAGCTATACTCCTTCTCAAGGTTTTCGATCCGTCTCATCCCCAAGCAGAAGTCAGAAATCCTCAAGCGGGATATGCCCATCTTCCTCAAGATGGATATGTTTGAAATACTACAGCATCCATCATTCATACATTATTCATGAATATCATAATTTGTGCATATATCATTCATACGCATTGTCATGCATCATACTTTGCATAAGACTAACAATATTCTATCAAAAATTTCTCTTTGTTTTTGCCAAAACAGGTGAAAATCACTTCTGACACAAGCAGGTCCAAGATTAATGCCCGAAACCAGACGGGAAAGCTATCTGAATGGCCAACCTCGTTGTTCTCCAACAACGGATCCAGGATTAATACCGCGACGGAAACCTTATCCGAACGATCACAAGTTATCCTCCGATAACAGGCAGTGGATCAACACCCGATGCACAACAGGGAAACATCCACATTTGGTCCCCGCAGACGAAGAACTATTCGACTCTCTTATTATCAACAAAGAACTACAGAGTCTAGCGACGACTTTGCCACGGATGGCATCTTAAGCCCATCCCCGACTACTTGTCAACATTTCTCCACTTTCAGAATGCTGCATATTTGGTTAAAAACTGATACAAACCAATAACTTCATTCACAAAGCGGGCACAAAGTCTAACGTACGACTCCCTCCAGATGGCATCCTAAGCCCATCTCCTTTCAGAAACATCTACAGAACCTAGCGTACGGTTCATTCCCCAGCGCCGACCTTTCCAGATGGCATCTTAAGCCCATCCCCGTCAACTCTCCTATCAGCGATCTCGAGTCTAACGTACGACTCGTCCCCCAGTGAAGTCTCCAACTTCTCCAAATGGCATCTGTAAGCCCATTCCCGCATCCTCATCAACCGCGAGTGCAAATTTTCAGGTGTACTCGAGTGCTCAATCATCTTCTACCTCCAGGCCACGAAAGGCAAAGCGTGCCAATCTATCCCTTCCAGTACAAGAAGATTGAACAGGGGCAGCTGTCATACCCCAAAATTTGCCCTCATGTTTCTCAAGACATTCCATACATCCCTGCTCAAGGATTCCTCAAGAATTGATCAGATGAACACTCTCCTAGACAATCAACCCAAACTAGGGTTTGGCATTCCTCAGATCCAGATGGACTTCTAACACCTCCAATGGTTTTCATGCTTCCTCATATGCTTCAAAGATTCTCCATGTCAAGTTTCAAGCTTCACAAGCCAGGTTTCCTCAGACAATTGCTCAGATGGTTGGAAATCAGTTGTATTGGTCAAAAGTCAACGTGGTCAACATACATCAAAACTTCGATTTTTGGTCAACATCCTCATTTTGAAGTTACATTCATCATTTGATCAAGGGTTGATCATGATTCATCAAGAAAACTCAAGATTTGCTCAAAAGTCAAACTTTCTAAATTAGGGTTTCTAGGTGAAAAGTCAATGAACTTTGGTGATCATAACTTTCTCATACTTTCTCAGAAATTTTTCCACCACCTCTTGTTTTGAAGGAAATTCAATTCTCTACAACTTCATGTCTCACAAGAATATCCAAAAAATGCTTCATTTGAGAAGTATAGCTCAAAACATTACAGGTCCTTTTCAAAGTCAACAAAAAGTCAACTTCTTGTTTTGAACATATATTGAGCATGGTAACTCCAATTGAAGTGAAACCAAAGACATTGTTTAGAGGACTCCTAGAGCTTTCTAAAAAGTCCAAGAACTCTCAAAAATGTGGAAAATTGAGCAAGTTGCACCATTCAGAAGTTGGGGAATTTTGGACAATTGCACAAAAGGACATATTGGTCAAATTGCAAAATTTTCCAAATGGGCCTATAATCTTTTGATCCAAACTTGTTCATGATGATATTCTTGACCCATAAATGCCTGGCCTTGGTTATTTTCTATTTTTATGATTTATATTTGAATTTTATAACATTAATTCAAAAATAAATTATATAAAATATGAAAATTAAATATTTTTTCCAAAAGGAATGATTTTATATCTTCCTAAATGTCCAAGAAAGCCCAAGAATCATTCCAAATTCGTGCTAGCCTTTCACATGGGAAGAAAATCAATATTTTTCAAATATTTGATTTGAATTTATTGGAAAATATTTTCACATTCAATGGGCAATCTTTTTTCACTCTTATTGCATTCTAAAAACTCCTATAAATATCAAGCATTGCAGCCAACATCAAAGGAAGGAATCCTAACCTAAAAGCAAAGCCAAACTCTTGCCAATTTTTTCTCAATTCTTGAAAAATCGTGTTTGAATTTCCAGCCCTATTCAGCCCGATCTAGCCATCCAGCCTTGCTCAGGAGGTTCCCAGGAGTCAAACCATACTCTTTTGCTCAAGCCTACCACTGCCCAGAACGTGATATCCATCAAGCTCCGATTTGGTATTTTGTTGAAATTCGAATTTCATTACTCATGCATTGTTAACGTTTTTGTTGTGTTTATTTGATCTCAGGATGATTGTTAGGTTGCATTAGAACCATTACATGCAAGCTTTAACGTTCAGAATGCCACCTGCCATTGTTAGGGCAGTTTATGTTCTTTTCTTCGAACTAAGCGATACAGCCGTTTTCAATCAAAACTAATAGTGCCATTGGACTCAGAAGGGTCGAATTATGTAGAATAGGCTTTTCTTTTGCTTCGATTCCACGTATTTTGCAGGTTTGGGCGTTATGATCATCGGAGAAGACGACCGGAGCCCTAGCTCCGGCGTCGTTGACTGAGAGGCTCCGGCGTGGACGTGCGTGGCAAAAGCGAGCTTCCTGATTCGTTCCCTCCATCCAACTGGGGCCCAACGCTGACTGTGTTTGATTTTCAATATTTCCAGGACGCGTCACCACTTAAATACCATTGATTCCAGCTTTTCAAACACAAACACAGCGTGGCTCAGATGGTAAAGGCTTTGGTTTTCAAGGTTTGAGGGGAATGTCTCCGGATCGATTCCCGGTTCAGACAATCCTCTTTTCTTTTTTTTTCAAACTCACATATTTTCATTATTTTCTATATTTTAATATTTACATGTTATTTTAATTCTTTTCATTATTTTATTTCTGCATCTTAAAAATACCAAAAACATTTTTTCTTTTCACATTATTTTCACAAAAATGTTTATTTAATTTAATAAATTAAAAAATATAATTTTTGCATGCATATTTATTTTATTTCTATTTTAGCATTTAAATCATTATAAATTGCATTTTAATTATTAAATCTTTCCCAAAAATTCCAGAAAAATTATTATAGCTTATTTATCTTATTTCCAGCATGCATTAATTTTTTCATATTAAAATTTGCATTTTTGCTAACATTTCCCTCTATTTCAATTTCATCATATTTTCCGATTTTCTCATCTTTTCACAGGTTGATCCGATACCGACGTTTCTTCCGTTTTTTCTTTTATTTTCCAATAATGTAACTGCATATGGGTTGTAATAGTTTAATTTAGGACTTTTACCTTCCGCATTCTCTGATTATGTATCTGCCCCAAAGCCATGTAATAGCGTAGGTTTACATTTCCGCACTTTACATTCCGCATTTTACTTTCCGCACTCTATCAATTGCTAGTAACTAGGCGTGTATGGCAAGATAAAATTGAACATAGCCCACTAATTTTCAAGATAACATATACCTGAATCAACACACTTTATTCACACATGCACCCCTTAGGGTAATTCTCTCTCGTTGCCTTTCGATTCAAATGGTCATGTCCCTCGAACGTAGAGGTATTCTAGCACCGTTGCCTTTCAAATCAAATCATCATAGTCCCTTCGATACAAAGATCATAGACCCACGATGTCGCCTCCGAATACATGATCTTGACCCTCGATTGTCGCCTACGAAAAATGATGATAGTCCCTTCGAATGTGCTAGGATACTTCCTACAAGTTGCCTTCTATGACCATCCGATGTCCCTTCGAATGTCCCGCTTACATCCAACGAATGGAGCTACCTACTAACTAATGGTACGGCTAGCGCTATTCTAAAGGAACGTAGAAGTACGAAAACAACCAAATTTTGAGTGGGTAATAAGTCTCCTAGTTGCTCGCTCTATCAAAATACTTTTCACACCTTACACTTTTTGTCAAAGTTCAAACTTTTCAAAACGAAACATTTCCGAACACTTTGTATACATTCCTACATGAATCATTACAAAGTCAAAGTGAAATGCCTTTTCAAAAAACATCTTTCAAACACACAGAAAGCACAAGTTTTTCAAAAGTGATCTAAGAGCAACTAAGAGCCCGTAGATAACTACGGATGGAAAGGGGTGCTAATACCTTCCCTTTTCATAACCATTCTCCCGTACTCAGAATCTAACGAAGGTCTTTTTCTGTACTTTTACCTTCCCTTAATTGGATAAAAATAAAAGTCGGTGGCGACTCTTGCTATCCGCACATTTGGATACAAAAATCCTAAAAAAGTCAGTTCACCGTATTACACCTCCCTACCAATCAAGACATTATGCTCCATAACAGCTTTCTTAAATTGCTTCAAAGAGGAAAACTCCATACCTAGCTTGAACTTGAAATCTTTGGTAATTGCATCCTCTCCATTGAACCTAATCACAGGTGGCCTCTCATCACAGCTATCATCAACACCACTATCAAGCTCATCTGTCATGTATTCCTCTTCTATAACATGCTCCTTATCCATGTCACTTGTGATAAATTCACTCTTGTGAGATTCAGTTTGTGGATGTTCATTCCTATCCACACCTTGACTGTTGATGCCTTCTTCAAGTTCTCCATCTGAGTCTTGCATTCTCTCCTTTTCACTATCATCAAAGTGAATATCATCAACAGAGTTTTCACTTGGTTCATAGTCCTCATCATTGTCCTCATTATCACTATCATGGCCCTTTTGTTTCTCTATAAGCCTCTCCATATAAGTCAACTCACATGGAATGGGTTTGGACTCTGTGTAAATTTGCACTTTAGATTTCTTGTACACAACACACGTTGCCAATGCAGAAGCATCTCCATCATTGCAAAATGGTTGAAGATCTTTCTCAAACGTACCATTTTCATGCTTCCATCACATTTTCACTTCAGCCTCATTAAAAGTATTGTCCATAGCTTTGATTAGGTCACGAGCCTCAAAGAACGACCAGTAGTCTGGGTCCTGACCATCAAACGCAAAAACGTCTCCACCTTCGTACCTAATACTTGGGTCTTTTACAAAAGACCCCTTTGTAAAAAAGACAACTTTGAAAGTACCCATCCTGCAAAAAGTGTAACATAGACATTAACAAACAAAGTGGTCCACAGTTTGCAATAAAGAGAGGTTTGTCGGACAAGTGGGTAACATTAAAAAATCCAAATGCAATAAAGAATACTAACTCACCTCTTGGGACCAACGATGCCGAAAACGTTGAAGGACGCAAGTTTCTGCAATTTAGGAGTTAAGTACTCCTTTGACGGGATGAAGAAGATGATTGGGCCAGAGGTAGAGGGACGAAGCTAATAGATGGAGAGGGATGAACAACAAATTAGGGCAGCAGCATTTGGGAACAAGGAACGAAATTAGGACTTTTTTAGGAATGTGTTTTCAAAATTTGGGAAGGAATGAGGTTAATCCACGCATATTCGTCAACAAAAAATAATCCAAAACAAAAATAAATTACATGTGTCCTGCCATGTCATCCGCCGTTAAAAGCAATTGACGTTAGAGACTATTATTGTGGATGGAAAATATTAAGGGGACGAAACATTAAAGAAAATATTTACAGGGACTAAACTTGATAATGTCAATATTTAGAGGGACAAAAACATATTTAACCCTTTAAAATTTTATAACTTTTACTCCATTCAAGTGCACCCACTAAAAATTTCAAGATCTGCACCCTTGCTTTCATCTCTCTTTCATTATTTGAAGTCAAAAGGAAGGTATGTGTTTTTAGTGAACCATATATAAATGAGTTGTTTACTTATCATATATCATATAAAATGTACGTACAAGATGATTTTAAAATATTATTCTTAGCCTTTTCTTTATAACAGGCAAGTTAGTTTTAAAATTTATTGAATAATTAAAGTATTTAATGTACATTTTTATAAGCGATAATTTATTCTTTTTAAAATTAATTAAATAACTACTACTTCGATTTTTTATTATAATTTGTTTTGAATTTTTCACACGTATTAAGAAAAATAATTATTATTGTGTGAAAATAAAAAATTATGAAAATTTTTACAAAATTATATTCATTAATGACATGTGAAAGATAAATTTACATAATTAAAAAGAGAGAGATTAATAAATATTCAAGAATATAATTAAAAAAATTATTAATTATTTATTAGAATTATTAAACGATTTATATTGTGATACAATTTTTTTTTAAAACAATTTATAATAAAAAATAGAGAGAGTAACATATATGATGCCCTCCCTATATACATTATTTATGTAATAATCTAAAACTTAAGTTATCTTAAAAGAATTTGAGGGAATAGTCGAGTTAGTCTCAATCTAATAGAAAAATAAATGCTAATTTTAATTAATTGTTTATAATTAATAATACAAAATATATATGTGTTTTTCTATTGACATGTTGGGGTCCATATCATAAAAAAGAAAAGAAGCAAACACACATATAATTATGACAATTGTCTTCCATTTCTATTGTCCAGATACCAACTAGTGTTTGGTGAGCATGATTGAAGAAAAAATAACAAACACTAAAGCAGAATCTTTGTGAGCATAGCTGGCAACTATTGCCATATGTTTCCCCAATATAAATATGTTTAAATATTTATGTTTTTTTCCTTCAATTATTTTTGTCACATTGCAAAAATTAATCATGAAATATAGCATATAATGTGTTATGTTTGTACAAATTATATAGTGTAGTGTTAATTGAACACCTAATATATGATTCGTATATTAATGTCTCTATTTCTTTCATATTTTTTTTATTTTATATATTTATACGAATTTCAATAATATATTACAATATAAAATTTATACTAAACATCTTTTCAACACTCAAATTTAAGTGTCAAAATATCATTTATCAATTATATATATTATATAGATACAAGCATTTGCTTGCAAGCAGGAGCAACTACATTATTATATAAATATAATAACCGCAGACAACTCAAAAGCGACCTATTGCTCCTTAACCACGCCAAGGATGATCTATTTTAGAACAAAAGTACGATAGTTTATATGGCTCAACAATAATTGCATGCACGATGTTTATAATATTTTTAATAACCATTTATCATTTTATGCTAAAACTTATTTACATGTAGAAGTCTAGTTGGCACAAACAGTTAGATTTTCTCTCTATTAAATGTGTTTGAATTATAATCTTAAAATTCACAATTAATGGATTATAATATGACAATTCTTAATATTAAATTTTACTTTAAATGCATTTTTTAATTAAAAAATAAAGTTTTAATTTATTCATTCTAAAAATTTACTTTTTTACCATCAATTTTAATTTTTCATGAGTCACATTTTAAGTCGATTTTACCAACGTGACAATATTTACATTAATAAATTTAAGAATAATATCATTTTATTTTGTCATATAGACGATTTTTGATTTATTCTTTATAATTTTTTTTAAATAACAACATTGTTATTTGAAGATTTCGTCATTTTAAACTCTACAATATTTTTTGTAAAATTAACTTATCAGTTAAAATTTTTATCATTTTAAACCTAATAAATTTGAAGATGTTTTCATTTTAAATTTTCTGAAATCTAACTAAGCAATGTTAATATTACAAAAACAAAAAATTCTAAGATTTAAAGTGACAAAATCTTCAAGTGGTAAAGTTGATTTTAAAACAAAATTTTACGTCTCGAAAGAATCTTCAAGTGACAAGATTGATTTTATAAAATAAAAATTTACAAAGAATAAACCATAAATCGCATAAATTTAATATTCTTATAATCTTTTAATAATAAATTTAATGATGTTATCATATTAAATTTGTTCGTTTGTGCAATATCACATTAGTAAAATTGATTGTAAAATGGAGTGGGGGCCAAAATACATTAAATATTGAAATTGAGAATTAAAAGACAGATTTTTAAAATAAAAGAAATCATTTTTTTAAATAAAAAATAGATATGAAGTGGAGATAATCAACAAGAAAATAAATCCAAATTGAATTAAAGAATTAATCAAGCTATTATCAAAGTTATTCATCCATTTTAATGAATTTAAACTTAATACTTAAAATCTAATGAGTTCGATGAAACTTATGATCCAATTTCTTATGATCTAAGACCAACTAAAATATATGCAAAATTAAAATTGCAATTAACAAGTAAAATATAATAAGAAAATGATTTATAAATGATTTTTTAAATGAAACTAAAATTTGAAGTAGTGACCACTCGAACAAAATTTGAAATGAAGGAAAGACAATAAAACTCGAAAAAAAACAAAGAAAGGAGATGAAATCCAAAATGAAGCTTCCTCCACCATTGTCTTTGTGTTATTCATCTCATTTCTGGTACGGAAATCAATTTATCCATGCATGTAACTTAGAATCTTTGGTTGTTATTATTGTAAAATGTTTAATGTTGTGGTTTTTATTGAGATTGGAGATTTAACTATGTTAGTAATATATGTTTTTGTTATCCTTGTCTGATCCATCTTCTAATATTTTTAGTTTAATGCATCTTTTAGCCCCTTAACTTAATTTATAGTTTCACTTTAGTCCCTTAACTTAAGTTAAACTTTCGCTTTCTCCCCTTAACTAAAAAGTGTTACACACTAGTCCCTTAACAAACATATTGTTACCTAAATTGGTCTTATATCGTTAGTTTTTCTATAAAAAAAGTTAAGTTTTGACTTGATCGACAATTAAAATTTGACCTGGAATTTTTTATTTTAAATTGATTTAAAATTTTGAAATAAAAAAAAGTGAAATCTATTAGGGAAAATTTTTAGGATTTATTTATAGTGAGAGAACACCATTTTCACTAAGAGAACACAAGAGAAACTAAAAGGTTTAAGCTCTCTTTTCGTTGAAGACGGAATTGATACTGTTCACAACCTTCATTGAAGACGAAACGGAAACTATTCATAATCTTCATTAAATATGAAACTGATACTTTTCACAACCTTCGTTAAATATAAAACAAAGACGTTTGAAGAAGAAACCCTAAGGTACAAATACTCAATTGTAAATTATTAATAAAAAAAATTTAAAAAAAGTATTTAGCCGTCTTCTTTACTACTTCTTCTACCTTATGTAGATTGAACATGTCATGGAGAAGAGTTTTTAGTGTATTTTGCATTATGGTGGTGAATTTTCTAAGTTTACCAAGTTAGGTTATAAAGAGTTAGAGGAAATTTGGGATGTTGATTCTGATTATTAGAGTTATTTTGAAATTTTGGCCAAGTTAAAAGACTTAGGTTATCCACTTGGATCTAGCCTTTGGTATTACGATGAAATGGATGTTAATAACATTGTTCTGTTGGAATGTGAAAAAGGAACTAGGAGGATGAAAATAGTTGCAATTATGAGTGGGACATGCCATTTATATGTTACTCATCTTCTTTAACAACCTGACATTATTGAGGAACATATACGTTCACTAGAATACGATAGCATTGAATTAGGTAAGAATAATGTAGAGGGGGCCATTGTGTTTGAAGATGTTATGAATGAAGGAGTCAACTTGAATGAGGTACCCACTATGTTTGTAAGTGTTATGGATTAAGGAGTCAACTTAAGTGAGGTCCCCACTCTGTTTGATGATGTTGTTGATGAAGGATACAATTTGGATAAGGGTACAACTATGGTAGAAGAAGGGATAATTGTGGTGGATGAGGTCACTATTGTGTTGGAAGAAGGGACCACTTTTGTTGGAAGACTATCTAGATGTGGGAATCATTGTGGTGGATGATGGTATTTTGACTGAATAAGAGAATATAGATGAGGGATTAAATTGTAACAATGAGGAAAATGAAGGACTAGATGGAGAGGACAGTGCATGTGGTGTTAATTTTAAAGATTATGATGATGATGTTGTTATAAATGAAAAAGTAGTAATTGCTGAGGATGAGATTCCTGAAGAGGATGTAGATGAAGATAAAGGGAAAATAAAGGGTAAGGGTAAAGGAAAATGGAAAGGAAAGGCAATGGTAAGGGTAAAGGAAAATTGAAAATTGGAACACCAATAAAAAAATTAAAGTAGGGTGAAGGAAGTGGTTTACTTGATTGTGTGGATAAAAGTGAGGTCTTAAAGGAAAGTTTAATAGGATTAAGGGACATTGAGGAGATTGATAGTGATGATAACCTCATAAATATTATAGTGAAGATGATGAAATTTTAAAGGGTGATTATGTAACCTTCAAGCTTCCAAAAAGATTGGAAGATTACAAGTGGGAATTAGGTACATGTTTTGATACAAAGGATAACTTTAAAGAGGTAATAAGAAACTATGCAATACATTTTAGAAGGAACTTGGAAATTAAGAAAAATGATAAAAAGAGGATGATAATGATATGCAAGTGAGGTTGTCTATGGGAGGCATATTGTGCAAATATACAAGGTGAATAGACTTGTTAAGTGGAAAATCATACATGTAGTAGGGATTACAAGTAGAGTTGTCAAATGGGTCGGCCCAGTCCAGTCCGCTTCGATCCAGTGGGCCAAAATGTTTAAATGGGATGGTCCGGCCCGATTGCTTAATGTGCTACGGAAAATGAGTTTGACCCATTTTTCAAAGGCCCGTGAAGCCTGATGGGCCATCACGGTCCGTATTTTAATATTATAGTTTTAATTTTATAAAAAAGGATATAATGGATAAAAGCTACATGACATAAGTAGAGAGTCATCATAAACTTAGTTAAGTAATGATTTCTCTTTTCTATTAAGGACACATGATTTAGTGAAGATCACAATTTAATCTCAACCATTCCTTTTTTAATTTGATGGTTCTTATTCATTCTCACATGATATATATATACAGCAAAAACATCCATGTAAAATTACATAGTAACTTAATATTATCACTAATACTTATCAAATTTTCTCTGCATCTCACAATCATTTCCTTGATAACATCATCTTGAAAATGTATATTCATCCTCTTTAACTTTTCTTTATCATTTGAAAATACACTTATACAATCATATCTTATCTCAATCTTTTTTCTCAAAATTTACCGAAATCTTTTTTTAATGGGTCAGTCTGAAGCCTGTTTAGCCCGACCCATCCTTTGAAAAACATAGGCCCGATGAGCTGGGACAATAACATAGGATCGTGTTTTTAAGGTATTTTACAGTTCAGCCCGAGCTTAATTAACGAGCTTATGGGATGGGTCGATGGGTCGGTCCCATTTTGACAACTCTAAGTACAAGTTTAGGTTACTTACTTCTAAGTGGCTAGGCAAAAAGATTCAAAGCAATGTTTGAGAGAATTCAAATTTGAAGTTGAGTGATATTATGGAGAATACACGTGAATAGTGGAATGTATGGATCAACAAGAAACTTGAATATAGAGAAAAAATATGTGTAGTTGATATTGTGGATGGTTCATTTAGGGAGAAATATAGAAGAATTCATGATCATGGCCATGATTTGTAAATGGAGAACCCTGGATCAATTGGTAAAATTACAATTCTACCATTTCAAGGTGAAAGGGAAAGTAGTGAGCATCCTGAGAGTCAATAAATCCTCACTTCCAGATGATGTACATATGCTTCAAAGCTTGCAAAGATAATTTTTTTCAAGTGAAGTCCAATTATTGGATTGGATGGTGTTTTTTAAAGGGATGCTATGGTGGAAAATACTAGCTTCCATTGGGAGGGACCCAAATGATTAAATGCTTCCAATTGCATTTGTTGTTGTTGAGTATGAAACTAAAGATTTATGGAGCTTGTTTGTATAACTATTGACATCTGATATTGAAGGAATCTAACTGTAAAAAACTTACACATTCATAAGTGATCACCAAAAGTTTAATATCTTAATTTGTTTTATTGATTTCATAGTTGTTAAAATAAGTCTTAATGATTTCATAGGTGTCTATATCTTTAGTTGATTTAATTGTATTGCATGGTTTATTGCTAACACTAGAGGAGTTGATATCTAATGTTTACCAAAGGTTTTGTGTTAGGTATCACTATCATAATATTTTTATAGTATAGTCCCATTATTGTTTAATAAGTTTAAGTGTTGTCCCTTAGAAATTGAGGTTTTTGTGTCTGGCTGTTATAGAAAGGAATTTTATGAAGCCTGTTATGCATTAGTTTTCCAGTTAATAGGGACACTCTTCTGTAGCCACCACCCATAAAGAGAAAACCTAGTAGGCCTAAGAAAAAAGGAACAAAGAAGCTAGTGAAATGGTGAGGGATGAGACACATCTGAAATGAGCAAACTAAGAAATCAAGTGCAGTCGTTTCCATAAGAGTGGTCACAACAAAACCACATGTAAACTTCCAATGCTACAAGTACCTCCTAGTTAGACACCGCAACCACCTCCTAGTCACCCACCAGCAACACCTCCTAGTGAGGCATCAACAACACCTTCCACTCAACCACCACCCAAAAGAAAACTTCAAAAGGGGGGAAACTTGTTTCAAGTTAACCATGATTTCTATTTTTTAATTTATGTTTGATGTTTTTTTTATGTTTTTTTGGAATGTAACCAAATTATGGGAATGATATGGCTTATAATTTCATTTTGAATTATGCAGTTATGCGTAATTTTGTGTTATGAATCATAATACCATTTTGAATGATATTGCTTATAATATCATTTTGAATTGATTATGTAATTCTAGTAATGTTTAGTGAAATGATATAGCTTATAATTTCATTTTGAATTGTTTGAAAATTTGTTGTGTAACCATGTATTAATTGGATGAAATTTTGATATCAATATTACTTAATTGTATTTTATCCTCAAATTGGTCCCTTACCTTTATGTGCATGTTTCATATTGGTTCTTTAACTTTAAATGTAATTTTCACATTGGTCCCTTAACTATATTTAATATTTTGAATCATACCTTGAACTAAATTGTATCGTTTCAATTTGATCCCTAAAAAAGTATTTTACATAAGTGTTTTCTTCTATTATTTTATACTAGTATCTTGTTTCATTATTAACCCATTGTGAAAAATAGTGTTACACAAGTGTTTTCTCCCCATTGTTTTCTACTAGTATCTTTTAGAATTCTCTTGATATTTTCAAAAACTGAAGTACATTGATAAACCCAAATTCAAAAAACACAATGATTAACCCTAATCCTAGTTGAGATACATTGTTACAAAAACAAAATTCAATCCTAAGCTCAAAATTCCAACCAAAATTTACATTTTCAACCATCCTCTAGCATGGAGAACCTCATTATTCAATTTTGAAATTTTCTTCTTTTTCCTTTGAATATTTAAATCCATTTCATCAACATTTTCATCACCTAACCACTTGAATAATAATTTATATAATTTCTACAACCTAAAAACTTTCTCCCATAGTTCACATTATTCATATCACTGGCATTATGAAGAATACTTTCATCTTGGCAAAAACACTTAATCCTCTTGTTTCTACGAAGCACATATCCAATTGTCCCAAAGCTTTGGTTGTATGATATTGAAGTATTGTTGGAATACTTTAACATTGGAGACAAATATTGAACAACATGAATGTTGAAAAAGAAGAAGATGAAAACCCTAGAAAACAAATGAAAGAGGGAAAATGATTAATAAAAATGCAACAAATGATGGAAAAATGGAAGACACCGAACTCTAAAACTGCAGTAAAGATACGAAGCAAGGAATGTGATGAATAAACCCTAAATGCATTTTAATACATTTGTCGAGAGATTATTTTACTATTTACTGACCTGTCATGCCACATAGTCAGTAATTAACGTTTTTTAGAAAAACTAACTTAAGAGACCATTTCAGTTAAAAGAATGTTAGTTAAGGAACTATTTTGTAACATTTACTGTTAAGGGACTAAAGAGAAACCAAAGATTAAGTTAAAAGATTTAGGGACAAATTATGCCAATATTTTTATAGCATCATATTATGCTTGAATCTTGAAGTATGAATAAGGTATGGCCTACTTATTTATCAAAATTTATCTTGGTCACACCATTATGTCCTCATGATTAACATTCTCACTAATTATGTTTGTAATATATGTTGTTGTTGTAAAATTGTTAATGTTATTATTGTTATTGTAGAGAGTAAGAGGGTTAATGTATCAGTTATAAGGGCATTTTTTCCTTAAAATGTTTAGTTGTTATTGTTGTTTTATTATTGTTGTTTGTTGCTTATGATCCTCTATTTAGTGATTCTTTTGGCATAAGATTAATTTGTTAAATAAGTTTGTAAGTTCCCAAAAATGTAGGGATGACAATTTCCCCATTCCCAGTTGGTACCCACAAATATCCCCACAACTGGTAGGATAAAATCCACACAAATGGATACGGACACAGGCTCGGATAACTATCCACTTAAATAAGCGGATATGGGCACCTTAGTACCCACCCCGCCCCATACCTGCACAATATATATTTATATACTTTACTTTATATTATTATATTAAAATAAATACCTATCAATTTTCAAAAATATATCGGTGTTAAATCATTACATTTAATTTGTAATATAAGTGTTCTTTAATTTAATAGGTCAACAATAAGTTTATTGAAAAAATTTAAATGTTTTTAACAACTTAAAATAATATGATATTCTATACTTTATATATTTATTTTTTATTAGAAATGCGGGTAACGGGTATGGGTATTAGTACTTACATACCCAGAGGGCATGAGTACAGGTGTTAATATTGTTATCCTAGCGGGTATGGACTTGGGTACGGGAATTTTTTACAACCACATGTACGGGGATGGTTACTATAGTACCCTGCTCATTGTCATTCCTACAAAAATGTATTGGTAAAAATATATAATTATTGATTTTATTTTTAGAAGGTAGTTATGGACCGTAGTTGGATGAAAACTAATATATTAAGTGTGAAGTATGAGAATGAAGTTATTGAATTTCCTCGATTCTCTTAAAGAAATCTTCTTGGAAACAATAATTTTTTTTTGCCTTTATGTCTTTTATGGAAATACTAAAAAATATTGAATCATTTATGTTGTAAAAGAATTTTTCAACATTATACGACATGAATGTGGTATGGTGAAGTGCCAAAAACCCCAACGGTGTCATACAAAGATGAAGATGATGCAAATATGAATAATTGACTAGAAGATATGATTTTGATATTGGAAATATTATTTTAAGATAGCCTATGTGTATGATACTTTTGGAAGTGACAAGGAAGAGTCATTTTCTCTAAAATAGACAAATTTTAAATGATTGTTAGCACTATCAAGACTCTTTATTCTTAAGGGAAAAAGTTGTTGGACAAATAAAAATTGCACTGAATTTCTTAAATTTTTTAAAGATGTGCTTCTAGAAGATAACATGTTGTCGAACTGTAAATATTAGGTCAAGAAAATATTATGTCCAATGGGTATGTACTATATCAAATTACATGTATGTCATAGTCAATTCATAGTATACATGAATGAGTATGAAAAACTAAATAAGTGCCTAAAGTGTGAGGATTTTTGCTACAAGTTGAAGGAAAGTGGTGTTGGCGATGATGATGATGATGATGGTGTAAGCAAGACGGTTCCTCCTACCAAGGTGATGTGGTACCTACCAATAACTCCAAGGTTTAAGTGAAGGTTTGATAATGTAAATGATGCAAAGAATATTAGATGGCATGCATATGAAATAAAATATGATGGAAATTTTTTTCAGTTAGCTGGTTCTTTGCAATGGAAGAAAATTGATAACTTGCTTCTAGATTTTGTCTATGAGCCAAGAAATATTAGGCTTGGAATTTCAATTGAAGGAAGGAATTTGTTTGATAACATGAGTATTCACCATACTTCATGTCATTTTCTTATCATAACTTACAACTTAATTATGTGGTTATGCATGAGTAAAAATATAAAATGTTATCTATGAGGATTTCAGTTGCAAGATAACCAAGCAACAACACAAATGTTTATCTAAGTCCATTGATTGAAAATTTAAGAGTTTTATGATATGAGGATGTTAATGATGATGATGATGATGATGATGCGTATTCGGGTGAAATTTTTAAGATGTGTGTCATGTTGTTTTTCAGAATCAACGATTTTTCTACATATAGTAATTTTTTGGGTACAACATTAAAGGGCATAAAATTTGTATTATATGTGAAGATGATACATACCACTTGTAACACCCCAAATTCTATCCAAAAATTGGATTAAAATCAGAGTAATTAAAACTTTTAACAAAACATGGGATGCCACATTTTCAACTTTAAAACAACACATATATCACATACATAACACTTTTAATATTGAGAGGGTCACATAACAACTTGCATCATCTTTTAACACAAATCAATCTTTTATTTAATACGCAATGAAATTCATAATTTAACTTCATCTATCATTTATAACATCATGTTCAACTGAAACAACTTGAAACATTATAGAACTTTTTATTATTCAACTTAAGATGCAACAACAACAACAATGACTGAAAAAACATAGACAAAACATCCCCCCCGAGTTCTATGTATCAGAGCAATGACAACTAACTAACTCTTCAAACTATACTTGCATATTACACAACAACATCACATATCCAACAATATAAACAAGTGTATTATAAATAATATGCTAGAATATCATACAAAATATCACTTTGCAATCAACAATTTATGATAAATCCAATAAGACACAACTTACTAACAACAACAACTTATCAGACAACAATTTATCAAACAACAATAACAACATATATCACACAGCAACCTCAACGTCAACAACAACAACAACTTAAACATCAACAACAACAACAACATCAACTTAGACATACAAATTAAATGTGACTCAACTATGCAAATGCATGTGGTACCATTTGGAGCGGAACTCCCGACTTAAACACAACTTAAACATATGTCAGTTTATCGAGGCATTTCAACAAGCCATAAGCCTTCAACGTGGTGTCATCAAGACCAACTTAATCATGCAAATGCTATGTATGCGACAACAACCACAACATCAACAACAACTTAAACAACAACAACTTAAACATGCATCAATTGCATCAATTTAAACCAACATTGATCGTTCGACCTACAACTTAAACATGCCCACGAATCGGGACAATTCAGCTTATTCGACTGTACCTGCAAAACAACTTATTCAACACCACCTGTAGATTCACCTATTACAGCAAAATATTCAACACACTGTATCAAGCCTTCAACGTGGTGCCATCAAGGTCAACTTAATCATGCAAATGCTATGTATGCGACAACAACCACAACCACAACATCAACAACAACTTAAACATGCATCAATTGCATTAATTTAAACCAACATTGGTCGTTCGACCTACAACTTAAATGCCCGCGAATCGGGACAATTCAGCTTATTCGACTGTACCTACAAAACAATTTATTCAACACCACCTGCAGATTCACCTATTACAGCAAAATATTCAACACACTGTATCAACCAAAATATACTACAACCAATCCGCATAATTATTCAGACAATTTCGACTAAATCCGACTAATTATTCATCTGCTAAAATTCACTAATGTTCCTACCCTATACTTATGTATCTTATTAGTTCATTGTTAAATTATTACCAATACTACTACCAAATTCTACCTCTGGTAATCACATTTATATACTAACTCTTCTAGTTATTATTATTACCTCTGTTAAATATCAACAACTCTGCTACTTAATTAATTTCTAGAACAATATTGCTACTAACTCAAAAATATATCAAATTATCTAATTAAATAATACTTGAAATTACTATTATATTATTATTAATGTTATTATACTAAATTACTAATGGAATATATATATATATAAACTTAAAACGTGATGTCTCAGGTAACTCAAGAGTTCCGCTACAGTGCATTCCCACTTACTATATCTACCGATTTGTAATATGGCCGCTATAGTAATATGTTATACCAAAGAACTATATCTGTTGAAGCCACCTATGATGTATAAAACGTTACTGTACTCATGTTGAAATTGCAACATAAGCCTAAGCCTAAGCCAAAGCATGATACTGGTTTTTATCATGAACCAATTTAATTAATGCCGAAACGTGATGCTACAATATACAAATATAATACTAATTTCCACAAAATTAATCTTACTGACAACTTCAAATATGTCAGAGTTAAGCAAAATAGTTAAAGTATAACTTTTAATAATCTAAAACAACTCTAACAACTTTATTGACAACTCTAATAACTTTATTGACAATTCTGTCAGTAACTTAAATTCGAGTTTAACATATTAATATATTTAAATAAAAAATAATATTAATCTATTATTATAATTGATTAAAAGTAGTATAGTCCACTTAATTGGTATCAGAAATATGTTTATGTAACAATAATTTTATTTCTTACTAGTAGCATGATTCACTTAAAATAATAGGATCCACTTGATGCTAGCAGTATGTAGTAACCAATTACTACTATCTAGTATCTACATTGTTTTATCTTAAAAACGTATGCCTAATGTCTCTACAGTATGTTACTTAATCTATTAAATTATATATATATACTACTACTATATTGGGAATGATTTGTGCTACAATACCGCAGTATATTACTAATGTTATATTCATAAGATATGCCACTATAGTATCTACCAATTGATATATCCAATTGTTACAAACTGAATGGTTATGTCGCTACAGGGAAGTGATGTTGCAATAAATAAATACATTGAATAAAATAACGCTACAGTATAACAAAATAAACAAAACAAAATTAAGGATATGTAGCCATGTGCCCCTCGACATGCTTATGTGCCACTTGGCCAGGTTCCCCTCAAAGGTGTCGCTCGGCATCCCTTTTGTGCCCCTCGACACCTTATATTTTCACAGTTTTCAACACAGACCCTCGTATAATTATCATATCAATATATAATTGCAGCAACGTTAATTTTTCACCGAAACAATAATTTTACAGCGATAATAATTTTACACAATTAACAGTAGAATTTTTTGATAACCAACAATAATAACAACACAATTTTGATAGTCAAGTTTTTCAAAAAAGCCATCTCGAAAAACACATGGGAAAAACCATCTCGATGGCGCCTTAGGGTTAATTTTTTAAAAAAATTCAATTTAAATTAAAGTGCACGACAATATTGTGAAATAAATTTTGTATTATAAATTTTGATTACAGCAAAAAGCGATTACATAAGTTCATTCATGGCGACCCGGGACTCGTAGATGACCACCGGTTCCACATGTGCGTCCTCTCCTAACTCGTCGATGCGAGGTTTCGATCCATTGTTGGGTCGATGGGACCTGATCATGGGTTGATGGATGCCCGTAGTGAATGAGATCAGGATCCATGAATGCCTCAAGATTTATATTGCTTGTTGCACCAGTTTTGTATAAACGTGTCCCCATGTTCTCGTAGCTTGGTCGTTGCGGTTGGGGGTTAGGTTCCATTTGAGGACTATAGCAGTCCTCATCTGTATATGTGGATTGTGAATGTGTGGGTAAAAAGGAAATTGGGTGTTAGGAGTCTCACCCATATGAATGGCGGGGTTTGGTAGGACGATGGTTGGTGGAATGTTGGGTTGGTGGGGAATATTCTTCGAAGCCGTGGTCCAGGGTGAGGTGAGATGTTGATGGACCCATATAGGGGTTGGACATATGCCCTTTGTTCGGTGTATTGAACTTGGGTGTGTGGCATATGTGAGTATGGGTGGGTGGGTGATGAGGTTGTTGTTAGGGTTGAGGTTGGGATTGAGTGGTGGTGGTTCTATGTCGGGTTGATTGGCGGAAGTTGATGGTTGTTGGTAGTGTTATTGGGATGGTTGTTGTAGTGTTGTTGGGGTGTTGTTGGTAGTGTTGTTGGGGTGGTTGTTGGTAGTGTGGGGTGGTTGTTGGTATTGTGTTGGGGTTGTTGTTGGTATTGTTGTTGTTGTTGCGGAGGTTGCTTCACGGGTGGAGGGGTCGACCAAATAGCGAGGTTGGGAAACATGCATATCCGAACTGATCGATCGATACCAAGCAATGTACGACGAGTGTTGCATAATCTCGTCATCTTCATAAACGGGACATTGTAAGATATGGTCTGCTCGGTTTTTCCACATCCTACAATACTCCCTGGCAAAATTCCTCCAATTATTGAGTCCCCATTGGGCATCGACCCTTTTTAGATGCCAAGGATCCAAGCATATCAGATCGTGGGATATGTCTTGGAACATACCAAACTGCATCTTCACACGGTCGCTGTGGTGCATCTCCACAATGTTGAACCGTATAATTGCAGTCTTCGCGGTCCAAACCTCTGCATCTTCATCATTTGGTACAGGATCCAAACCCAAGTATGGTCTCCATGTAAACTGTTGAAAAAAATAATGGAGATTAATAATAATGATAAAAATAATATACGTTAAATTTAAAATAATTTGGAGTTAATAGAAATGACGTACATCGGTTGGTTCAAGGTGGTCTATTAGATTACGGTATAGGAGAACATTGTGTCTCGGATTCTTTCCGTAATCCATGCCCACTACGCTAAACCTAAATGAATTAACATTTAATATATTAGGATTTTATATATGTGAAAGATATAAATAAAATTTAATAAATAAACAATGTACTTACTTTGTTGCGTAGGGAAAAGTGAAGCGGGTCGTTGACGGGATTGAGTGATTGCATTATCCACCAACCCCATGTTTGAAGTAAGAAAGCACATCCATTGAAAGTTGATGTGTCTTTCATACAATTTTTACACAACGAGGAGTATAGCTGGGCAAGAACAACGGAACCCCAACTATATCTTCCTATCTTATTGACATCTCTAAGTAAATTCAAATACATAAAATTGACACTATTCCCGGTACTTTCGGGGAATAAAAAACTACCAAACATTAACATAATGTAGTTTCTAGTTTTTATTATTTTTTGTTCTTCGGTGGAATTTTCATCCAAAATAAGAGAATAATAATACTCTCTAAGAGTTGATAGAAATATACCTTGGCCTCTTGCGGTAGGACCTTCGACCATATCTCTACCCAACAACTCCTCGCAAAGATTGTTAGGTTGTTGGACCGGACCATTCACCGCCTTGCCATTGATAGGAAGACCCATCAACATGTACACGTCCTTTAGCGTGACGGTACACTCACCTATAGGTAGATGAAATGTATGTGTCTCGGGTCTCCACCTTTCACACAATGCAAGAATGAACTTTGAATCGATCGTGTAGTTGGAGATTTTAATAACCTCTCCAAAACCGGCATGTTCAAGGTATGCAACGATGATAAATAGGTCTGTCCCCTAGCCACCCTAGACTGCATGTGATTTTTTTTTCCAATTATAAAACCCTAATCGAAAACCCAAATTTCCAACACTAAAATCAAAAACCCTAATCAAATCAAAAACCCTAATTTCAAACACTCAAACCCTAATCGAAATGTCATCTGTACCACAATATGTTATCACTGTAAATTTCAATGGCGAGACATACAACAGTGAGGTATCCGGTTTTTTATTCAGAAACACTGAAAATATCCAATTTTGTCTAAATAGCAATGCGAATTTTTCGTATTTCAAAAAAAGACTCGAAAACAAACTTCGTCGAGGTCCGACGTCAAACATTTTCTACCAACATCCTGTTTTTACTGGTGAGAACCAAGTAACATTTTACCAGGTAGCTGTTGAAGACGACGAAGATCTGCAAAACATGTTTTGTAATCATGAATATTCTGGGTACGAATCGATTCGGTTGTACGTCGTGTTCCAAGACACGGAGAGGGTTGATCCTACAGAGGAGGAACAAGCTGAGGTGGATGTTGCTGACGAAGAAGAGGAAGCAGAGGAGACGCAGTTCAACATCATGGTAAATGAAGAATCAGAGGCCGAGGAAGAAAGCCAACTGCCTCCACATCAGATCTTCACACCACCTCCGTACATGACCACCCTCAACATGTCCACAGATGACCCTTCATCTGATATATTCTACAACCCTGAAGTGCAGTCAGATGCAAACTTAAAAGTCAAAGACAAATTTCGTTCAAAAGAAGATTGCGTCTGAGCAATAAAAAAGCTCCACATAATAAACAACTATGACTTTTATGTGGATCGAACAGCAGCAGAGAGATACAGAATCATCTGTACTCACCCTGAGTGTAACTTCCATCTAACTGCATCGTATAGATTGCATAGTGATTCCTGGGTGATAGGTTCTATGACGGAACACACTTGTGTTAATTCCACACAATCATAGGATCACCGAAAATTGAGTCATGATCTCATTTGTCAAGAAATCTTACCTCTTGTTAGCTGCGATCCTTCATTGAAGGTGAAAACAATAATATCCCACATCACTACAACATACAACTATACCCCCTCGTATAGAAAGACCTGGTTGGCAAAAAACAAGGCTATCGAGCAAATCTACGGAAATTGTGAGGGTTCGTACAAAGAGTTACCTCGCTACATGAATGCACTGCGAACGTATGCTCCTGGAACAATTTATGCTCTGGAGACGACGCCGACGTTTTCCCAAGACGGTACCTGTGTCAGCGGACATGGTATATTCAGTAGACTTTTCTGGGCTTTTCGACCTTGCATCACTGGGTTTGCACACTGCAAACCTATCATACAGATAGATGGAACATGGTTGTACGGGAAATACAGGGGCACCCTACTGATGGCCGTGGCACAGGATGGCAACAATAACGTGTTCCCAATCGCCTATGCTCTTGTAGAGGCAGAGACTGGAGTAGCTTGGAGTTTCTTCCTAAAGCATCTTCGAACACACGTAGCACCACAACGTGATCTTTGTCTAATTTCTGACAGACATGCCTCAATTGAGAGTGCGTACAACAATCCCGCCAACGGTTGGCACGACCCACCGTCTACACATGTTTATTGCGCAAGACACATCGTTCAAAACTTCATGCGAGATCAAAGATAAGCGTCTTAAAAATTATGAATGCAGCGCGCTAACACAACCAGTTTTACATATTATCGCAATGATCGATTGAAAACCCGATGCGTGCGTGGGTTGATAATCTGCAGTGGAAAAGTGGACACGGTCATACGACAATGGAGTGCGTCGGGCCACATGACAATAAATCTAGTCGAATCAATGAACGGCGTCTTCAAAGGCATAAGAGCACTCCCAATAACTGCGTTGGTTAGTACAACATATTTTAGAATGGCCTCCTTGTTTGCAGAGAGAGGTGAAAAGTGGAACGCGGTGGTACAATCCGACAAGTGTGGAGTTAAAGTCGCTTGAAATTTATTAAGGCCGAGAGAAGCTAGCACTCATCTTGTTACAAGATTCGACCAACATAACCATAACTTCATTGTCAAAGAGATAATCGACCACAATGAGGGTTTGCCTAGACAAGAGTACATGGTTAAACTACCATCTCGGTGGTGCGACCGTGGAAAATTTCAGCCTTCAATGCCCCGCTCTCATGTCATTGGGCGTGCACATGTTCATCAGATGCACTAGTACTTCTTTCTCCAATTTACAAGTCTCGCACCTTGCTCAACGATACAACAATGCCTTGAACCAAGAGCAAAAGCATTATTGGCCTACGACGAAGGGAAGTAGTTTGGCATAACAGTCAAATGCGGAGAAATAAAAAGGGTCGTCCCAAGAGCAAACGTATAACAACGGAAATGGACAACGTTGATAAACTAGAAAGAAAGTGTGGTCTATGTCGTCAATCCGGACACAATCGAAAAATTGTCCCGTACAACCTCAACATCCTAAAATTTGTATTTCATTTATCTGCACTTTTAATATTGTAACAAATCTTCTTCTTTTCATTAATTCGCATTTATTACAAACACCAATACGGAGACAACAACATGAACTACGCATCAACAACACAAAAATTTATTTAAGACACTACAACCGTCAAAACAATCTCATCGGAACCATACATCATCGCAATAACGTCGACGTCTGTTTTGACTTCCTCCAACCAAATTCGAGGTTGACCGGCCATAAGTTCATGGTTGTTCGCTTCCTCTGAATCCTTCTAATTTCATCACCATCTTCAATTTCTCCCTCTAACCAACGCATCAACTCTTTTTTCAGTTTGGCCATGGTAAATATGTGCCAAAATTTCATTTTCATTGGAGGTTTTGAGGCCGAGAAAACAACGTATCCATCTCTGGTATGGATGTATGGAGATGTCATGGTAGAAAAAGAGAGAGTAATGAGAATAAGAGAGAATATAAGAGAGAATATGAGATGAGAAGTTGAAAAAATGTGAAAAATGAAGGAGGGATGGGTGTGTATTTATAAAAAAAATTGATTTTTTATTTTATTTTTAAAATTAACCCTAAGGCGTCATCTCAGATGGCTTTTCCCATGTGTTTTACACATAGGAGCCATCTGAGATGGCTTTTAGGACAAATAATTGAAGGGAGGCGCCATCCCACTTGGCTCCTGCTCCTAAAAATCAGTGCAGGAGCCATCTGAGATGGCTCCTGCTTGTAATTTTGTCCTGAAAGTTGGTTATTTGCATAAATTTTTTCAAAAGTTGGTTATTTTTGTATTTTTTTTAAAAAAATTGGTTATTCCAAAAAAAAATTCATTAACGGTATGAAAACAACAATGGTTCAACACATGTCTCAACAATATTTACACACAATAATAATTTTTCATACGATCCATCCCCACATACGATTCATCATAAACTTGGTTATAGAGTTAGAACATCACCCTTACCTTGGATTGAAGACTTCTCTATAATTTATGGTCTATCCATCGGAACTTCGTTTGTCTTTTCTCAGCAATTCATCGATCGAATCCTTTTTCCGTCAAACCTTTGTTCCTCTTTTGTCTGCAACTTTGCTTCACGATCAATTCCCCCAAAAGGCAAAACCTTATTCTCCACAGAAACCTAATTCCATATATTTTCTTTCAATCCAATAAATCAAATGATAATAATAATAATAATATAATTACTATTATTTCTTAATGGGCCTACTAATCGTACACCTCCACGTTGTTATATACCACACCACACCTAAACCAACTTAAATAAATAAAAGTTTAATAATAATATTATTATTTCTAATATTATTTCTCCAACATAACCAACCTTATTAATCTTCCAACTAACCGACCAAATAATCCAATTACGCCGATTAGTTCTCAACTTCGACTAAATCCAATAATTAAATCCTTAAATAATTAATTAAATTCGGGGCGTTACACCACTACCAACTAAAGAATGGAAAAAAAGTATTTATCTTGGACATCAAAAATTTAAAAGAGTCAATCATCCATATTATAGATTGCATAAGAATTTTAATGGAGATCATAAGTTTGATATTTCTCCAAAGCCCTTAATAAGAGAGGAAATATATCATAAAAAATGACACATTAATGTTTTCTTTGAAAATAACCAAAAAATATGCGGAAAACAATATATTTAAAAGGAGGGAAGTATTCTCTAATCATGCATATTGGTACAACCCTGATCTAAGACATTGTCTTGATGTGATGTATTTGGAGAAAAATATGCATGATAGTGTAACAAGAACACTTATCCACATTCAATGCAAGACAAAAGATATTAAGAATGTTTGTTTAGATATGATGGATATGGGTATACAACAAGAGTCTCCCCCAAAATAAATAGGTAAAATATATATATTTGCCTCTAGCATGTTACACTCTGTCTAGAAAAGAAAGAAAAAAAGTTTGTACGAGTGTTTGAAAGATACCAAAGTTCCTCAAGGTTACTCACAAATCATCAAAAAACTTGTATCGATGAAAGACATCAAATTAATTGGATTAAAATCTCATGATTGTCATGTCTTGATCCAATCTATTAGTGTTATTCCTTGCATCTTGCCAAACATTGCAAGAGAAACTATAACTAGACTATGCTTATTCTTCATTATTATATATAATAAATTCATTGATCTAATAAACTTTGATGATTTTAAACATAATGCTACATTTATCTTGTGTCAATTGGAGATGTATTTCCCTCCATCGTTTTTTAAAACTATGGTTCCTTAATTGTGAATCAGTAGAGTGACACATGAAGATATGTAAAGGGTATACGGATAATTATCATCGTCTAGAAGCTTTGATTGTTGATGGGTACATTATAGAATAAACTACCGAGTTTTGTTTAAACTATTTGTCAGAAGAAGATTCTATAATAATTCTCAAATCTCGTCATGATGGAAGATATGAAGGTAGAAGTACTAAAGGTTTAAGTGTTAAGTTAATGACACGATGTGTTATTCTTAAAGCACATTTGTATATATTGAATAATTTTGATGAATTTTAACCATACTTGTCTATTCACATTAGTAATGAAAATGACTGAGCTTAACAAGAACTTCATAGATTGGTTTAATGAAATAACTTCTAATGATGAGAGTGCATCCGAGACAATTAGATGAATGACATATATGCCAAAACTTAATGTAGTAAGTGGAGTGAATACGACATTAGTAAAATTTCCTTTTATACTTTACTAGGAAAAATATTTTTTACCCCGGTTGAAATAAGGCTTTTACCTTCATTTGATGGGAGAGGTTATGAAGGGTGTAGTAGAAATATAGCCAATTTTTTCCTTGGTTGGTTTTTCCATCAAGGTTAAATATTTAACTTTCCCTATCAATTTGTTTTTCCACTGAGGTGAATTCAACATTTTGCAAAACCATTATCTAAGATAGATTGCAAGAGCAGAGAAATGTTTCGGTCAAGGTTGGTTCCTTAATGTAATCTCTTATATTATATTATCTTAAATTATTTTCTTCAATACATGCTTGTTAAAATAATATGTTGTTATGAAAGCATGGTTTTAGTTTTTATTATTAAGTTTTAATATTTCTAACAACAACAACTACTACAACGAGTAACATTACTAAGTTACATTCATGCTTTTGTAACTCAAATCAAATATTTTTAACAAGCTTTCATTAAAGAAATTAATTTTAGTAATTACAAGAAAAGATACATTAAGGAACCAACCTTGAGACATTTCTCTATTCATTAGTTCATCCCAGAGAATGGTATTTTACTTCATGCAATGTTTTCATTATCAGTATTAGCATTTCTGCATTCTACATCAAGATAAATTATTGTGGTATTTTACATTCTAATTGGTTTGTGTGGGTTTCATGAGGATCGTTGATGTTTTATACGGATTGATAAATTGAAGATATCTTGATCGTTGCTACTTTATAAATGGATGACAAAGATTTATTACTTATAAACAAAAAATAGTTTTATCCTCAGTTGCCAACACAACTAAGGGAATAAGTATTAAAAAAATTTAAGATATAAAATGTGTTGTTGTTGGGATTCGAAAGGGGTTGGTCAAAATGTTTCCCCTTGGTTCTAGCTCAACCGAGAGAATATGTCTTAAGAAAAAATTACAAAAATAAATAAAATAAACTTAAATCTAGTTGTTGGGATTCGAATGAGGATTAATCAAAACATTTCCCCTCGGCTGCCAACACAACCGAGAGAATAGACAGTATTTTCTTAAAAAATTTAAGTATGGTGTGTCTATGATTTACAACTCAGTTGTTTTGTTGGATGAGGTGAAAGATTTGACATAAAATATGTTATTTGTTGTAGTGATACAAAATTAAATGATGATTATAGTATTATACAAAATAGTGGAGTTATGATGAGACTGAATCCATGTACTTCTTTAATTCTAAAGATAAAAAACTTGTAATGGCATATAGGTCGTACTTTAGGGTCATTAAATATATTTGGGAGATTGATTATGTTATATTTAAAGTTCCTTTATTTAAACGCAAGTGGATTAATAATAACTATAGTGTAAAAATCGATGAATTATGATTCACATGGGTTCATCTTCACAAGGCATCTTATATGAGTGAACCTTTCATCATGACATCTCAAGAAATACAAGTGTTTTATGTCATTGATCCTTCTAATAATAGATGGTCAATAGTTCTAAAAAAACACATTCATGCTAGTGATGATAATTAAGATTTAACTCTTCATATTTGTAATACCTCTTATTTCTCATTACATGTGTGTACCTCATATGAAAAAAAATGATTCAGATGATGTGCATGCTATTCATTATGATCATTAAGAAGAGATATGATTTTGTATTGTTTATTCATAATTTATTGCTATTTTTATTCTTATTTATAGTTAATATTTTTGTAAATGTATGTCGTTGATTTTATTCTTTCTTTTTAAAAGAGTTAAACTGTTATTATTTTAATTCATGTTTCGTTCAACTTATAAGTTTTTAAAAAACGAACATTGGTCATTCATAAATAAAGCCTTATATAACGTATTTTCGTTCACATTGGGCAACTTGCTTCCTTGAATCTTATCATTTATATGTTTAACTTATGTTATAAAAAAATATATGTATAATTTATGAGTCACTAAGGATTAAATGTTTTATTATGGAACAAACAACTCTTAAAGCTGATTCAAGTGAATTGACCAAGTATGAGAAAGTGTGTTCCGATAAACATACTTTTATATTATTGACCTTTGACACTTTTATTTCTCTAGCACCAGAAGCAGTGAATCTTTATAAATACTGCAAAGGTTCATGCATAAGAATATTGTGTCACCTAAGACAATAAATTCAGTTTTTAAAAGGATTAGTTTTTGCATTCAAAAAAGAGTAGCGATGTAGCTTAGTGCTCGTTTGCCTACTATTTCTGTATAATCTTGCTTATATGAATGGCAAATTGATAAGTCTTAAAATTGTTTGGTCAATAATGTGTGTCATTTTGAATTTAATGTAAATATGTATAGTTTTTGTTTTAGCCTTATAGATATTAATTATATGGTACAAAATGTGTCATTTAATTTCTATTTTAAAAAATAAATACTAATTATAACAAAACAAAAATATGTAAAAAATACATAGATTTCCCATCGGTTAATAGTCTTAACCGATGTGAAAAATAGTCTCCATAACCCTTTTCTCCTCGATAAATAGTCTCAACTGAGGAGAAACAAAGGAAAATGTGAGGGATTACGCATCGGTTCAGGCTCTAACTGATGTGAAAAGTGATGAATTTTTTTCCGATTAATTATTCAAACTAAAAAAAAAGTGACGCGCTTTTTAGATTTTTCATTTTGACTAATTATCCAAAAAAATGAAACAATTTCCTTAACACTATTTGTTATCTCGACAATCAAGATAAAAAAATTATCTTCAACTCGATATAAAAAAAAAACTCTTTTTCATAGGAGTGACTTCACCTTTTTGACTACTTTTTAAAAATTATTGGAACTATAATCGAAAAAGTGAGTCCAATATACCTCTTTAATTTGGTTATGTTATCCTCTTATAAATAGATCAAAGTGACTGCATTCAACTTGATAAAAATGGGAGAGTAAAATACATTTGACTTTTTATGATATAATTGGTAAAGATTCAACTCATATCTTATTACTATATGAAATCATATCTCACGTACATGGTAGATAATCCTATATTAACGTCATTTTAGATCTTCTCAATCAATATTTTCTCTTTGTTGGAAGTAATTCATATTCAGAACTTCTGAGGGTCAGTCAGAAGTTCTGATGCTCAGAAGCAAAAGGTTCTGATATTTTGTCCAGAAGGAATGGAACTTCTGGAGGATAATTTAGTATTTGTTTTTTAGAAATAACTTAGCTGTGAAGTTATAGTATTTAGATATAACTTAAGTGTAAAGTTATCATACTTAGAGACAACTTAGCTGTGAGGCTATCTCCTTTATAGGGCCTACGTGACATCTTTCCACTTGCTAGTTTTGTGTATAAATAGGTGTTCCTATGCTTCAATAAAAATAATCCAATTCCTTTTACCAATCAGTTGCAAGTTGTAGCTATCTTTATCATTTATTATTTCTCTCTCTTCTTCCATTTTCATCATCTTGCACCAACAACTGGTATCAGAGCTCTTGGTTGTTTTTAAAATTCTTGGGAAACACGAGTGATTGTGAGCTGTGTGTTTAAACAATATCATATTCATTTTGTGGGTTTTGGGAAACACTGAGTGAAAACTAAAATTTGTAAGAATTTTTTTTGCAAGGTAGATAAGTGGAAGCAGTAGATTGAATACTAAACTTCCAATTTTTAATGGTAAAAACTGGAACAGATGGATGATACAGATGCGAGTTCTGTTTGGTGCTCAAGATGTTCTTGAGCTGGTAACAGATGGTTATGTTTCGGTAGCAGAGCAGTAGATGCTACTGAAGAATAGAAAAATGAAGAAAGGGGTATGAGGAAGAAGGACCAGAAAGCTCTGTTCTATATCCACCTGTGTGTGGATGAAAACGTGTTTGAGAAGATTGCTGATTCGATGTCGTCGAAGAAGGCATGGGATATACTGGTGAGATGTTATGGTGGTGATGCATCAGTAAAGAAGGTGAAGCTCCAGTCCCTACTAAAGCAATATGAAAACCTCAACATGAAGAACAGTGAAAAAATATCTGAGTACATTTCCAGAGTGATTCTAATCACTAATGAAATGAAAGCTTGTGGAGAAACACTTTCTGAACAAGTAATCATAGAGAAAGTTATGAGGTCACTTACTCCTCAGTTTGATTACATTGGTATTTCTATTGAACATTCTAAATATCTGAAAACCATGAGAATAGAAGAGTTGCAAAGCAGTCTAGAAGCACAAGAGTTGCGTCTGATTGAGAGAACTTCTAAGAGGGAAGTTGTGCAAGCTCTGAAGGCTTCTTTTGTCAAGAAAGACCAGAAGCTAAAAAAACATGGTAGGTCGCAGAAGTCAGAAGCCTTCTATTATTTTGAGAAACATCAGAAGGGAAAGGAGAATTATGACAAAGAATGGTTCAATGTTACTGTTGTAAGCAGTTTGGCCACTTTGCTAGAGATTGTTGGTCAAACAAAGAAGAAGCAAAAATAGCCAGAGGAGATTCAGATGATGAACCAGTGCTATGGTGGCTTATGAATCTGACGAGGAACATGTGAGGTTGTCATTTTCTGAATATGAAGGGGATGAAGATGACTCTGAATATTTTGATTCAGAAGGAGTGTTTCTTTATGAGTCAGTCAGAAAATGACATTGAAGAGTCAGAACTTGAAAGTTTTGAAGAAGAGTTAGATTCAGAAGATGAAGAATCTTCTAGAGACTCTAAGGATGAGTTAGATAGTGAATCTGATTCTAATCCAGATTTTGATGATGATCAAGAATCTGGTGGTGATCATGCTTCTGGAAGGGAAAACTCTGAAGATGTAGGTTCTGGAGGACAAGCTTCTGGAGGTGATCAAATTTTTGGTGGTAATCATGACTCTAAAGGTGGAACTTTTGAAGGAGGAGCTTCTAAATGTAGTCCAGCCTCTGGTGGTTGTCATGATTCTGAAGGAGGAACTTTTAAAGGTGATGGTTCTGGACAAGGTCCAAAAGTTAACAAAGGTGGAACTTCTAATGGAAGTAAAACTTTTGAAGAAAGTCCAGAAGGTGATATGGTTCCAGAATCAGAAGGAGATTCTGAACAAATAGGTATTGGAGAAGTTCTCAAGAAAAAGTGTGGCTGAATGCCATGAAAGAAGAACTTGAGGCTTCAGAAGGAAATAAGACTTGGAAGTTAATTGAGCTTCCAAGGGAAAAGAAAACCATCAGCACCAGATCGGTTTTCAAGGAGAAATCTGCATTTCTGAATGGAGTATTGGAAGTTTCACATGTAGCAACTAGAAGAAACTTGCAGAAGTTCTGATGAAGGATATCAAGACTGAACACCTTATTCGTTTGAGGGATGAAAATGGTGTTGTAGATTTTGGCTAGCTGAATATGAATTACAGGATGGTGTTGGAAGTAACTCATATTCAGAACTTTTGAGGGTCAATCGGAAGTTCTGATGCTCAGAAGCAGAAGCTTCTGATATTTTGTCTAGAAGGAATTGAACTTCTGGAGGATAATTTAGTATTCGTTTTTTAGAAATAACTTAGTTGTGAAGTTATAGTATTTAGAGATAACTTAAGTGTAAAGTTATCATACTTAGAGACAACTTAGTTGTGAGGCTATCTCCTTTATAGGACCTACGTGACATCCTTCCACTTGCTAGTTTTGTGTATAAATAGGTGTTCCTATGCTTCAATAAAAATAATCCAATTCCTTTTACCAATCAGTTGCAAGTTGTAACTATCTTTATCATTTATTATTTCTCTCTCTTCTTTCACTTTCATCACCTTACACCAACACTCTTTTCCTCTCATTTCTCTCTATTTCTTTTAATATCACTCTCTTAATTATTTTATATTTTTTAATAGTGAATGAGAATAAAATTAAAAGAGAAATAAAGAAAAAAAAAGAAAGAGAATGAGAAAATATTAATGAAGAAGATCCAAGTCCTATTAACACATATGTGCATTAAGTAAAATATTAACGTTTCTATCAACATTTTGTAACCTTGCTTATGAGTCACTAAGACAACTAACCTTACTTTAAATTTTTCATAAAATACAAAAACTTGTTTTTGTTTAACATTAAAAACGTGTGAGATCTAAAGCAAAGTTTTAATGATTTTTGTTCTTAATAGCCGCCCCCACTGTACGTTCAGAATTCTAATCAAATGTGTTCCAAGTGACCAAGTGACAAGAATAATTTGATTTATCAAATCTCTCCCAAAAGTTTGAAAAAGTTTAACTTGTCAAAAATGGTATAATGGGTAGTTCTTTTTAGATAAACATGATTACACCAAGTGGAATTTATTTATTTATTCTTTATGAATTTCCAACACCAAATTTTATAACTAACGATATGTATTAATCCATCGTGTAATGCCATTTCACTATAGTAGTGTTCAAGTCAAAAAGAAACCAAGTAACGACAAAATATGTGTGAGGTCACCCAAAGTCATCAAACAAATCAAAATTCTTGCGATTAATAATTTAAAGGGTTATTATTATTTATTTGAAAAAGAAACCTCACTCAAATATAGTATTGTGGAGAACGACAATGCAGCCATCAATGGTATATAGCACTTTTGCACAACGTTTGGACCATTTAGTGAAAAGTTGCATTCATGCATCATGGTTAAGATTCTTTTTTATTGACATTAATATTGTGCTTATGTGTATATTTTATATTTTTCAATAAACTTCTAAATACAATTTTACAACATAAATGTATTTAATATAAAATATTGTTATCAAGATAATTATATGAAATTTGGCTATACAAATATTTTAATAATGTTAATTTGCACGATATGTATTTGTTTCTTATAAAAAATATTAAATATGATTTTTATAGCAATATTTATATTTGGTAAAGTAAAAGGTAATAATTGTTTAAAAAAATTTCACTAAGCAAATTAGTTTAATAATAGATTCCCATCAAAGTTTAGTTTAGATATTTTTATTTTTTGTGATTGCTTTTTTATAAAAAATTTAAAATTATGAAAGTTTAAATTTTATTTTAAAAGTTTTTATAAAATTATTAAAATTTAATTGATATACACTGACGGTGTAAAGCAATTTTACACCGTCAGTTAATCATAAACGTTAAATTTTTATAGCTATTTAACTTTTTCTTTTTTCACATTTAAAGTATTATATATGATTGATTGTGATGCACCGATTGTATAAAAAAAATTAAACTGACAGTGCATATCAATTAATCTCAAATTATCATTGATATATTTTTTTTAGAAAAATTATATGATTTTATTATATCGAAATATTTTTTTAAAACTAATAAATAAATAATATTGAAATTTTAAAGTAATAAAATCAGTATAATAATTAATTACTAATTTAATTTAAATAAAATCAAATATAAATTATTAATCTAAATTAATATAATTTAATAATTATAATTAATTATTATCATTTTTCACAATAATCAAAGTATCAATCTAAGAATAATTTAATGAATTACTCTATATTTTGATACTCGGTCTATTTTCTTTTAATTTAACGCTGTCAATTAATTATTTATATAATAATATATTTTTAAAAATAACAAAACTAGAATCTCAATATCAAATAAATTCAACATCATTAAAATAAATATTGCATAAGTGGTTAAAAATTAACTTCATATATTAAAGATTTAATAACAATTTTGATTCCTCTATTTCTTTAATTCGCAAAATCAATTTCTTTACTCTTTTAATTCATAAAATCAATTTCTCTATTTTAAAATTAAATTATTTTCATTTTTTATATATTTGTACTTAAAATTAATTATTTATTCATTTTTAAATGAGTGTCTCTTGTAAAATTTGTTTAAGATTAAAATTGTTTGAATTTAAAATAGGGGCTAATTTCTAATATATTTGGCTTTTAGGCAAACACAATTTTAGAGATGTAGAATTCATTTTAAAATGTTTTTGAGGTGGTTGATTTTTCTAAAATAGAATTAATTTTGACTATAGAATTGATTCTACTTAAAACTAAAATTTGTAACTTCTGAATTTAAACATGATATTTACACTAATATTTATTGTTCAACTCATTTTTACATAAATATATTCAAATATAAATCAATTTTGTTAAATTCAATTATGTTAAAGTCAATTTTATTCAATTTTTATAAACTGAAATTTAGCTTGTAATTAATATAATAATTAAATAAAATTATATAAAGTGGTTGAAGATTATATGTGTACAAATTAATCGAAATTAATTTTTTATATTTTTTTTAATTCTCATTTTCAAAAAATAAAATAAAAACTTGAAAATAAAATAAAATTTTTCCCATAATCAACAATTCCTACAATTATTTCAATTTCAAAATATTATTGACAACATTTAATATTTTTATCATAAAAGAATTTTTAGTTTTTTAAATATTATTTAAATAAATTTGAAATGCAATCACAAATATAAATTCTTGACATTTTTTATTTGATATAAAAATTTGACTAAATAAATAAATAAACAAAAATTATATAGTGCTTAGACATTTTTAAAAAGTAATTTGACTAAATTTTATCTAAACTAAAATTATAAAGGAAATTGAAGTTTAAAATAAAAAATGATTTTAGAACTAATTTTTTATTTAGGTTTTTGGAACAAGACTAAAATTTTAGTTTTTGAAACTAAACTAAAATAATTGTTTTCTTAATTGTTTTCTTAAATGGTTTTCTATTACATTTTAGTTTTTTAATTCTTAAAGTTGTTAATTCAAGAAAAAATCTATGTAACGACAAAAAGGGATATGGTCAAAGAAACTCTTACATAACAAGTCTACTATTGAATGCTAAGTGGATTAGAATTTTTGTAACATAGTAAGTTAGTAACTATTGGAATTTGAATTTGCATCGTCTACCTCTTTTCGTAAATGATTACATTCATGCATTATGGACAATTAAATCCAAAATGATGGGTTTCATCCATTTTATAGTGTGGCAACATTAGTGTTGAATTTTCTTTATAATATCTTTTCTTGGGAAAGGTAGAATTTTCTTGATACACTGACGTTTGGTGAATGGAAAAGTTTAATTTATTCCAAGCTTAAATCCCCTTTTCACCATTTTTAATTTGTTATTCTATTCTATTGAGAGACATACATTTATTCCACTCAAAGAAAAAATTGAGTGTTTCTAACACTACTTTTCTTCCTTATTCTCCTCTTTGTTTAATGAGGTAACACAAATAATTTATATGACGGTAATTAAATTTATGTTTGTGTATAGAGTTTGTTCGGAGTACTCCACGTTATTTAAATTTATTTTTGAGATGTAGAAAACCTTCGAGCTATCTTTTAATAATAAAATTCAAACACATTTAAATAATATCATACTATATTTTTAATATTTACATTAATATATTGTAACATAATCATTCGGAGTACTCCATGTTATTTAAATTTATTTTTGAGATGTAGATAACCTTCTAACTATCTTTTAATGATAAGATTCAAACACATTTAAATAATATCATACTATACTTTTTAATATTTACATTAATATACTGTAACACAATCATTCGGAGTACTCCACGTTATTTAAATTTATTTTTAAGATGTAGATAACCTTCGAGCTATCTTTTAATAATAAGATTCAAACACATTTAAATAATATCATACTATATTTCTAATATTTACATTAACATACTGTAACACAATCATAAAGGTATGATTATATCACATAATATAATCACTACTATAGAATAATAATGGTTGCATGTCAATTATTAAATATATATATATATATATATATATATATATATATATATATATATATATATATATATATATATATATATATATATATATATATATATATATATATATATATATCAACGGACGTGTAATTGTAGTTATGAATTAGATAATATACTACTTATAATTATAGGTGAATGAATCAACCGTTCTGAAATGTTTTGATAGGTCCTGTAATTGAATTATTTAATTCATTCAATGGTAGAAAAAGAGGTACAAATGTATGTTATTTTTGTGTTATATTGTGTTGGATCAATTATTTATAAAATTGGAAGTATGATATAATTATATAGACCGGTTCAATTTAAATTTGATTTTTAAATTTTTTTCGATTTTATATGATCGACATACATCCATACCATAAACCTTTTTATTAATACCTATTGCCATATTATATGGCATAAACCTTTTTATTTTTTCACTATTATTATAGTCTACAACCAATATTTTAAAAACCGAATCAAATAAACCAGTTCAACTGGTTGAACTATGAATCGGGGATGAATTCAACTGGATTAATTTTCAAAATCGTTACTGAATCAAAATTGGAGTTGAATTGGAAAAATCGGATTAAACCGTCCAAAACCATTCAAATCATAGACTCATAGTCGATTTTGTAAAATCTTCTGCTTCAAAAAAGTGCATTAAATTATCCATTTTTTATTTTTTACTTAAATTTAATAAGTAAATATCAAAATTTAACATAGACTCTTCAATCACAAAAAATAATTACATATTTTTATTATAAACATACAAATTTTTAAATTTTATCACTTCGTTATAGTTTTTCTTTCAACTATACTCCATTATATGTTTATCGTAACTCAAGTTGAATTTGCTTTTTGTTGTTTAATTAAGTGTATTATATTATTTATTTTTTGTATTCTATCTTTTAATTTAGATATTCTTAATTATTTGAACTTTATTTTAATTGTTATGCTCTATTACTTAAGTTATGATGTTGAATTAGTTTAACTTATTTTATAATTTTTTTATTTGTTAAAATTATATGTATTAGCGATATTATTTTATTAAGTTGTAATATATTTTTAAATTTTTTTTTATTAAATTGTGAATATATAATTATATATGACATATCTATCAAAAATTAAGTTTATATTATTAATTTATTTAATAAACAGTTGAACCATAAATTTAACTGGTGGAATCAATTGAATGTTAAACCAAAAATATTATTGATTCGATTTTTGATCTGAAATAACATCTAATATATACTAAAAGATTGTCCAAACTACCTAAATTTATTATCTAACGTATACTAAAAGATTGCTCAAACTACCTAAATTAATCTTTTTAAAAAAATATATTACACTATACTTTGAACATTTTGGTAACTAACAAAATAACCTTTAATTTTTTTCAACTTTTTTTATTTCATTGCACCAATTGTCAACTTCTTATTGGTCCAAATTAAAAAAGTTTTTTCCAATCTTACTACTTTATTTTTTTCTCTCTCTTTTCTCTTTTCATTTTATATGATTATTTAATACATTTAAATTTTAATATAATTAATTCTTCTACAATTAAATATATCATTTTAAACTTAAATTTTAGGACATATTTTACCTTTTTATTTGTTTATCACTAAAAATACTAATTAATATATTATCTTCTATTATCTAACATACTAAAAGATTGTCCAAACTACCTAAACTACTATTTTATAAAAAATTACACTACATTTTGGACATTTTAGTAACTAACAAAATAACCCTTAATTTTTTTCAACTTTTTGATTTCATTGCACCAATTGTCAACTTCTTATTGGTCCAAATTAAAAAAACTCTTTTTCCAATCTTACTACTTTCTTTTTTCTCTCTCTCTCTCTCTTCTCTTTTCATGTTATATGAGTATTTAATACATTTGAATTTTAATATAATTAATTTTTTTACAATTAAATATCTCATTTTAAACTTACATTTTAGAACATATTTTATCTTTTCTATTTGTTTATTATCACTGAAAATACTAATTAATCTATTATTTAACTTTAATAAAATTAAAAATATATTTTATGAAATTAAATATTACTATATATCATTCGCACAACTAACTTTTTAACTTACGGGTCACTATCAAATTATTACAATTATTTATGTTAATTTTTTTTCTTTCTCCTTGTCACAAGTTTTTTTTTAAATTACTTAATACATTGAGTTTATTTTAACATTACGTAATTCAATTTAAATTCACATGTGTATCTAAATACACCATTTGTCAAAGTTTACCATTTTATTTTGTATAATCATATTATTTACGTAATATTTTAATTTCATATCTACTATCTAACATATGCTAAAAGGTTGCCTAAATTACCTAAGCTATCATTTTCTAAAATATATTTTACACCATATTTTAGATATTTTATTAACTAACACAATATCCCTTAACGTTTTTCAACTTTTTGATTTCATACATCAATTGTCAACTTCTCATTGGTCCAAATTAAAAAAACTTTTTTTCAATCTTATACTACTTTCTCTTTTCTCTCTCTCTTTTCATTTTATATGATTATTTAATATATTTGAATTTTAATATAATTGACACTACAAGAAAAGTTTTAATTTGCTAGGAGAATTAGCCAGGGGTTAAACCCCAAACAAAAAACACAACATTGCTTGGGGTAAATCCCCTCGCAAACTGAAAATATCCTTTAAAAAAAATACAATTACGTGGGGTATCCCCTTGCAAATAGGGAACACGTAATTTTTGAAATTTAAAATTGTACATTGCGAGGGGCTACCCCTGGGAAAGAAAAAAAACCGCCAAAAAATAAGGTCTTTAGTGAGGGACACCCTAGCAAACATGTCGTATAAATTGGGGATACCCCAAAGTAGACAACTTTATCTGCAAGCTGCGTGGCATAACAATAATCAATCGCATTTCAGGGGAACCCTCGCTAAAGATTCCGTTTAATTCGAGGCTGCCCTCGCCATTTATAAGAATTAAATGGCACGCGTTTCAGTTTTTTCATTAAAGGGGGTTATTATAATTAATGAAATTTCATCATCTTTCTCTCTTTCTCTCGGCCACATCACTTGCTTTCTCTCATCTTCATTTCTTCCCATTCCTCCATTTTCAATTCTTCACCATTATTCATCCTCTTCAAGCAATAATTGTTTTTTAAGGTAAATGTCTATTTTATTTTGTGTTGTTTATTAATTTATTATCTGTTTATTATATATCTAACTATGTTATAATATTCTTTTATTTTTGAGGTATTAGTCACAAATCTCACAGAAAAGCTCCAATCAACCATTACAATTTTTCTTCAAAGGTACACACTTTAATTTTATTTTTCGTTTTTTTACATATAAATGTTTAACTTTGATATATATTTATTTTGTAATATTAGGTTTTAAAATATATAAAAAATCGAAATTATATATATATATATATATATATATATATATATTTACCATAATTTTAATATATTATATTAATTATATTAATTATTTTAATAAAACAATATATTAATTTATAGTATATATTTTTTAAAAATAGTAAAACAAAAAAAAATAGTAAAAAGAAAAATATATATATATATTTTAGAAAATTATTAAAATATACAAAAAAAAATTCAAAATTATTATATATATATATATATAGGAACTGTATATATTTATTTTTATGTGTAAATATATTTATTATTTTTAAAAACAATATGTAAAATAGTATATATTTAAAATTTATATAAAACAGTATATATATTTTATAAAAATAGTACATGAAAACAATTTATATTTAAAACAGTAAAAATATTTAAAAATATTTATATTTAAAACAATATATATAAAATAGTTTATATATAAAACAGTTTATATTTAAAACAGTTTATATGTAAAATAGTTTATATTTAAAACAGTAAAAATATATAAAAAATATTTATATTTAAAACATATATATATATATATATATATATATATATATATATATATATATATATATTTAAAACAATATATATATATTTTATAAAAATAGTACATAACAGGAAAGATGCATGGAATGAAAAGTCACGATTGTCATGTTTTCATGGAGCGATTACTTCCAATTGCATTCAGTTCACTGCCCAAGAATGTACTTAATCCACTAATTGAAATCAGACAATTTTTTAGAAACATTTGTGCATCAACCTTAAGAGTGGATGATGTCATTAAATTGGACCGAAATATTCATGTCATTCTCTGCAAGTTGGAGCAAATATTTCTGCCAGGTTTCTTTGATTATATGGAGCATCTCCCTGTGCATCTTGCTTATGAAGCTTTTCTAGGTGGACCTGTTCAATATAGATGGATGTACCCATTTGAACGATTCATGGGTGATTCAAAGCGATCTGGGAAAAATAAGGCAAGAGTTGAGGGATCAATTTGTGCGCATTATTTACATCGTGAAACACACATTTTTGCTCTCATTATTTCAATCACATGATGTTGACTCCAAGAATCATAAGGAACGATGTTCACTTCAGTGAAAGAAGTCAATTCACCTTATCTGTTTTCGGACGTCCAGGGCGTCCATCAGGAAAGAAGAGTGAGCATTGGCTTTCTCAAAAAGAAATGCAATATGCTCATGTTCATGTGTTGATTAACTGCGTTGAAGTCAAACCATATCTTGAGTAAGTATATTTAATTAAGTATATATGTTTTTTGGTTAAAACTTAAAACCTTCTCTAATCTATTTTTTCCCCTTCGAAATAGGGCATTTAGTACCTACTACTATCAAAGCACAGGTGACAACCAGGTTACACATGCCTATTTTCCAAAGATGGTTCAAGCAACAATTGTCATGTATTGTTGCACCAAGTCTGAACAAATACATTTGAGAAGTTTGTCTGTAGGCCCTAGGCAACGTGTGAATGAATGGCACACATACTTTGTAAACGGTTACAAATTTCACACTAAGATATGGAGCAAAGGGAAGAAAACTGTAAACAGTGGTGTAGTCGTTAAAGGAGTTACAGAGGGTGGCGAAGACGACTTCTATGGCGTGATCACTCATATTTACGAGTTGGTATATAATTATATGGACTCGGAAAATAAAGTAGTTTTGTTTTATTGGGTATGATCCATCCGCAGAGGAACAAAATTGATAAAAATATAACATTGTTGAGGTTCGAATGGATAGAAAGTACAAAGAGTATGACCCTTTCATAATGGCACACAATGTCGACAAGTTTATTATGTACCTTATCCTTCAATTACCCCATGCAAACGAGGATGGTGTGTTGTAATCAAGACAAACCCAATGGGTCACATTGAGACTGACGAAGTAATGGAAGATGTTGTATACCAAGATGATGAGATTTCACCTATTAATGAGGTAATTGAAATTGAGGAGATTACAAGTTTGTGTGATACTGCTGTTGAGGGTCAACAAGTTGACGCAACTATCTTGACGTCAACAAATCTAGTGGAAGAAGAGCATGAAGAGCTAGGAGAGCCTGAAGAAAATAATTTCACTTCCGATGAAGACAACGATGATTATGATGTTGAATAACTTGATTATGTATTGTGTAATATTATCTTTCAAATGATCTTGTGTAATAATTATCTTTCATATATATATATATATATATATATATATATATATATATATATATAAGATTGGGTAATATTATATTTTATTCATTGGTAATTGTTTTTCTTTCAAAATAGAAAAAGTGCCACCCAGATAAAGGTAAGAGTGTAGGTAGGCCTCAGTTCATTAGAGGAGGTTCTCTATGTCCCATTCTACCTCTATGCATCCCATTCCACCTCTTATGCATCCCATTCATCCCGGATCTTTCAGATTACTATCCACCTTCGGATACCCGACATTCCCACCATATCCCCGAGTTTTATTAGTCCTCCGGATACACACCATATGTTCCTCTGGACCCAGTGGATATTATCCTATGCCATTCATGCAATGAGTGGACCCTGCCCCAATCATTACCCATTCATATGGAGCGGTGGATCTAGCATGCCTGCACCCATGCCTTGAGAGGATGCTCCAGCGATACCGGTGCTCTGGCGATACGGTGCTCATGGAGATACCGATCGATGAGCAAACAAGGAGGGCGCATCTTGAAAAAAGTGATCATAAAAATTAAATACCACCAAGGACTTGTCATCCGCCCGATTCGGATCGTAAGTGTTTATATATGTTTTATATTTTATTTAAAATTTGAATTTTATTTAGTTAATTCTAACACAAGTTTTTTGTTGTTTAGGATCTTGCCCTCTCATCAGACAGTAACGATCATCACATCCATTATTTAAGAGAAGTATACAAAATTTTGGCCGAATTATAAAGCTGTAGATGATGATGAAAGACTAGAATGGTTTAAGGCATTTGGGGTATTGACTTATTGTGACATTTTCTTTATATTTTTTTGAGATATTAATCATCAATATATTTTATTGCATGTTTTTGAATTCATACAACAATGTAGGAGCAATGTATTTGGGATGTTAGAGATGAGGTCGCAATTAAAGAAAATTTTAACTCAAAATATGGTGCCCGATTTTCTGACACCATGAGAAATGTCAGACTCAAATGGGAGAAAAAACAGCAACGTCCACGTTGGATAAGTCAAGATATATTTGAGCAGCTTATTGCCCATTGGAATTCTGAAAAATTTAAGGAAATATCTGAAAAGGCAAAGAAAAATAGAGCATCTGAAGTTGGTGGCTGCAATTACGCAGGCAAAAGTATAAGTGTTGCTAAAGTTGCACGAAGGATGGTACATAAGTTTATTTATTTTTTAATTAATTTATCATTTTGATTCTATAAATAATTAATTATTTTTCACTTTTTTAATTAGCGTGAGGAGTTGGGTAGAAATCCACTTCTTAATGAGCTCCATTTGGAGACTCATCTCAAGAGAAATGGAGAGTTTATTGACGACCGCTCAAGAAACACTCAAGTAAGTTTTTCTTATATTAAAAATATTTTATTTATTTCTTTTATATGTATCTAACTTATTCTAATCATTATAAAATTTATTTATTTTTATAGGAGGAGTTTGATAGACAACTTGCCATAAAGTTATCAAATCACCTTGAATTAGCTTAACCACAATCAGGATATCCAGTTGATCCTAGTTTGGCTTTTAGTACATGGTATGATACTGCAGGTGGAAAGAAGAAAAATGGGAGAGTGTATGGTGATGGAGGTTACGCCAAAACTATAAAGAGGCGTGATAGGTGTTTCAAAATGAGACTTGCTGATTGTGAAGGAACATCAGCCCAACCTATCTTAACCGCCGAAATGCTTGAAACTGTGAGAAATTTGGCTAATACTGAGGCAGCACAACAAGTTGCAGCAAGAAATGCAGAAATTGAAGAGATGAAGAAAAAACAATTAGAGATGGAACAAGAAATGCAAAGAAGGGAAATTGAGTTGCGGGAAGAAATGAGGAGGCAAGCACAAGAGTATCAAGAAGCAATGCGGATTGCAAATGAGCGGGTTCTAAGATTTGATCAATTTTTTGCTTCACAAAGTTCTGGTGGTGGATTTGGAGGAAGTAATGATAATGAAGGGGTTGTTGAAGAAGATGATCAAGGAGAACAAAATGAAGAGTAATTCTATAATTATGTTGAATATTTGGAGTTTCTTTTAAAATTTGTATGATATTTTATTTTAAGTATGTTGAACTTAAATCTTTTATTATAATTTTGATGAATTTTTATTATATTTTAAATTTATATTATTATATAAATTTTAATTATTATATAAATTTATATTAATTATATATAATTATTCTATTATTATACTTTTCAAATTTATATATAATTTTCAAATTTAACTTTTTTTAAAAAAAAAATTCTGCAATTTGCCAAGGGATAAACTCCTGTGTAGATGTCATCATCGTTGCAATTTGCGAGGGGATTATCCCATGGCAAAAAATCTGACGTGCTTTAGACAACTCTGCACACTAGCCTGCACCATCTGACTCTATGCCTGGGTGCTTTATTTATAAATGACAATTAGCGAGGAGATTAATCCCTTAGTAAATAGCGTGGTGTTAAGCTGCTCGCAAATTATTTTGCGACCCTCTGTTTTGCTAGGGAAGTTGTCCCCTCGCAAATTACATATTTGTGAGGGAGTTTTGACATTTGTGAGGGGATAATTCCCTGACAAATATTGCTTTTTCTTGTAGTGTGATTTTTTTACAATTAAATTTCTTATTTTAAACTTACATTTTAGGATATGTTTTACCTTTTGTATTTATTTATTATCACTGAAAATACTAATTGATATTATTTAATTTTAATAAAATTAAAAATATATTTTATGAAATTGAATAATACTATATATCATTCACGCAATTAACTTTTTATCTTACGAATCACTATCAAATTATTATCATTATTTATGTTACTTATTTTTTCTCCATGTCACAATTTTTTTTTTAAATTACTTAATACATTGAGTTTAATTTAATATTACGTAATTTAATTTAAATTCACACTTGTATCTAAATACATCATTTTCAAGTTTACCATTATATTTTGTATAATCATATTATTTATCGTAATATTTTGATTTCATAATATTTCATTGTACTTTCCCATAAATACTAATTAATTTTTTATTTAATTTTAATAAAATTAAAAATATATTTTATGAAATTAAATAATACTACATATCACTCACACAAATAACTTTTTCTCTTACGGGTCACTATCAAATTATTACCATTATTTTCAAATGTTAATTTTTTTTTCTCCATGTCACAAATTTTTTAAAATTACTTAATACTTTGAGTTTATTTTAGTTTATTTTAACATTATGTAATTCAATTTAAATTTACATGTGTATCTAAATATATCATTTGTCAAGTTTATCATTATATTTTATATAATTATTTATTTATTGTAATATTTTAATTTCATAATTTTTTATTATATTTTTTTATAAATATGAATTTTTCATATGTATAAAAAAAATATTTTATCAATATTAAAATAAATTCACCCGTACGAAAATCTCTAGCAAAAATCTAGTGAAGACAAAAATAATAAAAGGAAAATCTGTCCTTGGAAAGCAAACTGTCAAGTGCTCAATATTTAATCTTTTAAAAATGAAATTGTTCTATTAGAAAAGATAATATAAATTGTAAATAACCTGTAAATCTGTAAATAAAACACCAACAACAGACACATAATTATAAAAATAAATTAAACCTTGATTATTAATTTGACTTGCTACACCTCATGTGCAATGTTATATAATTTATGTCTTTTTTTAACTGAAAAAGACTGAATGATATGTTAAGAATGAAATTATTCTTCGTCTATCTAAAGACAATGAATTAGATTCACCACCAAACATTGTTTGCCAAGAACCACATAATGTGGCTAAAAATTAATAATTAATTTCTTAATGAAGATGATGTTAGTAATTAATTGGTGGGTGCAAAATCAAAATATGATAAGCATGGCCCTCTCATCATCATGAAGAATATAGAATTGTCAACGGCTAAGTTAGTGCAGATGCATGCACAATTGTACATCATACGTTATTTGGAGATGCAACAAATATTTTAAATTGTAGATACAATACAACATTTTCATTATTTAATATTATCATATCAAAAATATTACTCCAAATGGGTTTAAATAAAGTTTCAAATTTGTTCTTTTCTACCTTTTTTTTAATTGCTCTTTTATAATTAATATTTTTTTTATTTTTATGTGCCTAGCTACTAGTACTTCGTTGATATTTTAATACTTAAGAGCTTGGCTTGATACTTTTTAATATTCAAAAGAGTCATGTGAGACAAATATGCTACAAATATGTTATATGGTGTTAACATTGTAATACATAAATTAAGGATCTAGTTGAGAAACAACTTATTAAATGACAAATTTGAAACTTTAAAATTGCATTAAATGATTTATAAAATAAAGGGCTTGAATATTATCTTTTTATCTCTTTATTTCTTTTTTAATTTTCTACGACTTAATATGAACAAAGTAACATAGTTTCATTAGATTGAAAAAAATCCTTTATGAAAATTACTTATAGATGAAGTAGGTTGCATATTTTACAAAGTTAGGATTGAATATATTAAATTATCGACACTAACTAACTCATAACTACCACTTTCCATTAAAGTAGAAAAGTGTTGAAAATAATTCCTTTTTGTCAGAAAATATTTGATTTGATTTGATTTAGGAGTGTGGAAATAATTTGTTACACACATATTTGATTTTAGATTTAGATAGATTTGGTTTAAATCTAAAATAGAATATATTTGATTTGGCTTAGGGAGCAAGCTAGCCTAAATCTATAAATAGAGGGAGTAACCCCTATTTTTTGTAATTCAATTCACTCACAGAATTTTGCAGTTGCAAAGTGAATAAGAAGTTTTCCACAGTTTGTGGGCAGAGAGTTACTCTGCAGAAAATAATTCTTTCTTCTTCTTCTTCGTTTTCTTTAATTGTTCATTGTCATTGTGTGGTGATATCAATCTTGTTCATCAAGATTGGTAGAAATTCATCATAGATATTTAGTGGATTTCCAACATCTGGTATCAGAGCTCCGATTTCGATTCAAGGGAGGAACAATCAAGAACGATCGTAGAAAAAGAATTCACGATGGTAGTGAGCTATGGGAATGTGAATTATCCAGCAAGTCTTCAAATTCTAAAAATAGATAACTATGAGAATTGGTGCAAGCAGATGAAGGTTTATTTTTGTTGTCAAGGTTTGTGGGATCTTGTAAAGGATGGAGTAAAAGAGCTTCAAGAAGACACCTGAGAAGAAGAAAATCAAGAACACACATAATCGGAGAAGAAGAGTTATAAAGCTCACTTTATAATTCATCAATGTCTGAGCCCAGACAACTTCGAAAAGGTTAGTGATATAGAATCTACAAAAGAAGCTTGGGATATCTTGAGAAATCTTTTGGAGGCGCAAAAAAGGTGAAAGAGGTAAGGTTACAAACTCACAAGAGAATGTATGAATTGCTTCATATGGAAGACAGCGAAAGCATAGTTGATTTCTTCACTAGGGTTACAAAACTAGTGAATCAAATCAAGATATGTGGAGAAGCATTAACAACAAGAGCTGTTGTTTCAAAGATTTTGAGATCTTTGGCTCCCAAGTTCGACCACATGGTGGTGGCTATCAAAGAAGGGAAATATTTGTCGAAATTGAGAAAGAAAGAGCTTCAAGGGATGCTTGAATCTCATGAACAAGGAATGAATGAAAGAGCTACAAGTAAGACAAACAGTGATGTAGCTTTGCAGGAAAATTCAGCAAAAGAAATCAAAGGCAAAGGAAATTGGTTCGACAAAGGTAAAGGTGGGTACAACAATTCGACTGGTAGAGGAAACCAGAACGAAGGAAACATGCCGAATCAGAGAAGATCATACCAGGGCAACCAAAGAGGTGGTGTTGCAAATAGAGGGAGATGTGGTGGTCGAAAACCTGAAAAGAGTCACATTCAATGTTACAATTGTCAAAAGTATGGTCATTATTCGAGTGATTATCCAGATAAATAAAAGGAAAAAAAAGTGATGGAAAGTTCGCTAAGTGTGAAGAAGAATAGATGACGTTGATGGTCACAACAAGAGATGAAGAAAAATTCAAGGATCAATGGTACTTGGATTCAGGATGCTCATCACATATGTCTGGAGGGAAAGATTGGTTTGTTAATCTAATGCCCTCAATGAAGAACATGGTGAAATTTGAAAAAGACAATACTCTAGCAGCTGAAGGTATTGGAGATGTTATGATCATGAGGAAAGATGGAAAAAAGCAGTAGTTTCAAACATACTATGCATTCCAGGCATGAAGAGCAACTTACTTAGTATAGGGCAGTTGGTCGAAATAATTACAAGGTGTCTGTCGAAGTAAAGATGATGAGAGTCGTCAATGCGAATGAAAGGTTAATCTTGAAGGATCCTATGTCCTAGAATAGAACCTTCAAGATCGAACTCAATGTGATGGAGCACAAATGCCTTTCGACTGCAGCAAGCAGAGACGAATGGATATGGAACTATTGACTAGGCCATCTCAACTTTAGAGACATAAGATATTTGAAGAGAAAGAATATGGTTTCAGGATTGCCAGAAATCGACATTCCAAACAAAGTGTGTGAAGAATGTGTGCAAGCGAAGCAGCACAGGAATAGCTCCAGCAAGGATGCAGGAAGCAAGTCGAATGCTGTTCTCGAAGTCATACACTCTGATGTATTTGGACCAATCCAGGTGGATTCGCTTGAAGGTAATAAATACTTTATCATGCTCATAAATAATTTCAGTCGAAAACTGTGGACTTACCTGATCAAGAAGAAAAGTGAAGTGATCGAGGTATTTTCAAAATTTAAGTCTATGGTCAAAAGACAAAGCGGTCGAAAGCTCAAAGTTTTGAGAACTGATGGTGGTTGAGAGTATGTGTCGAAAGATTTCAACATGTTATGTGAAAAAGAAGGGATTGTGCATTAGGTGGTTCCACCCTACACTCCACAACAGAATGGGACTGCATAAAGGAAGAATAGAACCATCATGAATATGGTTAGAAGTATGTTGAAAGGCAAGAATCTATCTAAAGAGTTTTGGGGTGAAGTTGTGTCTACTGCAACTTATATTTTGAACAGACGCCCAACAAAGAAGTTGGAAGGAATTACTCCAGAAGAATGTTGGTCTAGTGTAAAACCTAGTTTGAGTCATCTGGAAGTATTTGGATCATCTCACATAGACATGTGCCAGATCAATTGAGAAGAAAACTTAATGACAAGTCGAGTCAAATGATTCTAGTAGGAGGTTACAAGTTGTTCGACCTAGTGAACAAGCAGATTGTGATCAGCAAGGACGTGATCATAGATGAGCTGAACGAATGGGATTGGACTCAAAATGTCAAGAAAGATTCAGTGAGAATCTTACTTGAAGAACCAGAAATTCAAGTTGAAAGAGAAGTTCGACAAGAGTGAAATTCCTGGCAGCAGATACTTGATGTCACAGAGAATGTTATGACACAGTATCTGACACTATGTTAACAATTCACAAGAATACAAATAAATAACACAATAAGTTGTTTACCGTTCGGCATAACTACACTTACATCCAGGCTACCAGGAGGAAATTCACTATTAGTAGAATTAATTCAGAATAAACCAACCAGTTTATCTCCTTCACTTAAAACCTACCCAATGACACTTTAATCTAAGTCCTACCTAGACCTGAGTTCCTACTCACTCCCCCTCAATCACAGCAGTGATATCAACCTATTGATTAATTGAATTGTGAAGACACTCTTCAATAAACTATCTTGATTTTGCTTCCAAGCTTTAATCAAGAGACAAACACTCGTGCTTCAAAGCTTTGAGTGATAAACTACCCTTACAAACAAATCCTAGTCCAAAGCACTTATCAATTGATAATTGTTTGGCTCACAAGAGAAACTAGAATTACACAAATAATAACCCGCTAAATATTCAATACAGTTCTGAGTGTAAGGTTGAATTCCTTTGTAAGCGATCCGAAACTTTTTTGGGCTTCCATAAAGATAGCTAGGGTTCACTTAATTAATCCTAAAAACATGGTCTTTTTAATAACCAATTTAGGTTTAACTAAGATTATCCTAACAGCCACGTGAGCATGCAATCTAATAACAGAAAAACATAATTAACTCAACAAACTTCAAAAATCTCAGAAAAAGATTCCGAGCAGAATGTCACCGAATGTCAAATGTCATAACATGTTATGACATCGATTTCTAATTCCGATGACTTTAGCTTCCATTACACTTCAAACATCCTTGTCAAGTAGGATTTATCTTCAATCTCTGAATGTCATGACATCTATCAAGACATTGCTATAGCCTAGTTTTACCAAAAAGTAATGCCAACTTAAAACACTAACAAAGAGGAACCAGCAGTCATAGATCAACCAAATACAAGTTCAAACATACCTCAAAGATCAAGATGCATATCTGCAAGGTTGCAAGATTGTGTGGTTACATCAGATGATGTGGTTGATAACGAAAGTGAGTTGGTATATTATGCTTTCTATACAAATGTCGAACCTGTCAATGCAGCTTAAACATTGAAAGATTCAAAGTGGGTGAAAGCGATGAACGAAGAAGTGAAGTCCATCGAAGACAACAACATTTGGTCACTTGTCGAATTGCCTCAAGGCAAGAAGTCAATTGATGTCAAGTGGGTATACAAAGTGAAGATGAATCCTAAATGGGAAGTAACTCGACACAAAGACAGGCTAGTGGCGAAAGGATTTCTCCAGAAAGAAGGAATTGACTTCGATGAGGTTTTTGCACCTGTGGCTAGGATCGAAACAATCAGGTTGGTTGTCGTTTTAGCATAAATAAATAGTTGGCATATATGTCAGATGGACGTGAAGTGTGCATTCCTGAATGGACCCTTAGATGAAGAAGTTTATGCTAAACAACCAGTTGGATTTGTGAAACATAACGAAGAAAGAAAGGTGTACAGGCTTCATAAAGCCCTGTATGGATTGAAATAAGCTCCAAGAGCTGGGAACAAGAAGATTGGTAGTTTTCTAAGGAAGAAGGAATTTGTGAAGTGCACAACTAAACATGGAGTATATGTAAGAATAAGAAATAATGAATTTCTTATACTATGTCTCTATGTCGATGACTTGTTGATAACAGGTACCTACAAGAAGGAGATCGAAGACTTCAAAGGTGATCTCAGCAAGGAATTTGAAATGTTTGATTTGGGTGATATTTCATATTTCCTTGGCATTTAATTCTACAATACTAGTAAAGGTTTGATCATGCATCAAAGAAGATATACAGGAGAAATTCTCAAGAGATTTGAGATGGAAGAATGTAATTCGACTTCGACACTTGCAGAACCAAGACTGCAACTGTCGAAAGACTCAAAAAAAGATGATGTCTGCCCAACCCAATATAGAAGACTTATTGGATCCTTAAGATACCTTTGTCATACGAGGCCTGACTTAGCATACAGTGTTGGTATGATAAGTAGATTTATGCAGAAGCCAAAGGTATCTCACCTAGCAGCAACAAAGAGGATATTGAGGTATTTGAAAGGAACTCTAGACTATGGCATTTTGTTTTCAACAACTGATAAAGGAAAAGAATGCAAGTTAGTGGGGTACACAAATTCGAGCTGGTGTAGTGATTTTGAGGATTGAAAATCTACAGTAGGTTATGTGTTTATGTTAGGTGGTGTGCCAATTGCTTGGAGTTTGAGAAAGGAACCAGTTGTGGCATTATCATCATGCGAAGTAGAATACATAACGGTTTCTCTTTGTGCATGTCAAGCAACTTGGATGGTGAACTTGGTCGAAGAAATCACAAGTAAAAATCATGGAGCAATTACCATAAAGATCGACAGTATGTCCGCTGATTGTAAAAATAGCAAGTGTACTATTTTTACCGATGTAGTAATAATGGGATTTACCCCAAGTATCGATCTCGAGAATTGCGTAGGAAATACTGATTTAGATGATTTATTCAATTGAACAAAAACAATAGTTTTAAGATTGGGTGGAATTAATCCTTGCAGAAAGTAAATTTGCGTAAGATAAAAATTGACTTTTTGTTTGATTAAAGTATGTTAGGGTGAGTGTATAATTTGTCATGTAATAACCTTCACTCTTTTATTTATTCAACAAGTTCATCATCCTCAATTACCGATTCTCAATATTATTTTATCCTAATTCCTTAGTGACAAAACCTTTAACCTTTTTTCCTAATTTCAATTTACATTTAAATTAGTAGAGAGGTTAAGCATGTAATTACCAAGAACTATTATGGTTAGAATAGGATTACCCTAGTCCTAGGTGAAATCCTTAATAATATCATTATTTAGAAAACCTTAACATGACCGTCCGGCTCTACTGTGTTAAAATAGTGAAGTCCTATGGTCCCATAGGGTCAAACTACGAATTAATCTAAATAATGAAATTGATGCATAATTGAAACACCCGGCCGAAAAATCAAAGGATATAACTATATATCAATGAAGTCGCCATCGAACGTTTTTTATCCCTCAAAGAGGGAAAGGTAAACATCGAGTAAACCTGAAACGGAGAAATCACGGTCTTGCGACCGAGAGATCGGGTAAAGAATTCCGCGAGGGAAGGATACCGCGTCGCATGCGCCACGGTATCCGCTTTTACTTTCTATCTAATGGGTGTAAAGGTATAACTATATATGTATATGGTATAAGGTATGCATATGTAAAAAGAAAAGAAAAGAAGAAAAAGAAAACACGGGAAAAAGAAGAAAATATTTACAAAGGTTGCTCGATCTAGCCCCGCGACAGGATGCCTACGTATTCCCTCGTGCAATGGAAAAGTCAGAACGCTGTAGTTCGGCTCACTTATTTTGGTTGATTTGTGTTTTTTAGATTAGCAGACGAAACAGCAAACGATGACGAAACACCTCCATGATGACGAAACATCAGCTACAGATGGGACGACAAAACATCGGGAGACGGGATGACGAAACATCAGCAAACGAGATGACGAGACATCAAGGGATGAGATGGCGAAACATTAGAGGATGAGTTGGCGAAACATCAACAACAGGACGACGAAGCATCAACAACAAATAGGACGACGAAACATCCTAGACTAATTGGTTTGTATCTTTTACTTTGAAAAAAGTTTCAGATTATTAGAATGTTTTAATGCACTCGACAAAAACAAGATTTTAATTTTAAGGATGCAAAAGGATAAAGGTAAAATGGCTAAGGGAAACTAACCTACTTCTAAATCCTAATGTTATCATGCAAAGTTGCTCCTAAGTTATGGATATAAACAAGGGGAAGATCTACCTAAAGTTATCATGCATGGATAGCAGACCTAAGGTCTATTTAGTTCAAACTTGGAGAAGCATGAACTAAAGATCCTAGGGGGAACATGGCAATATCATGAAAGAGATAAAGAAGCACACAATCACATTTAGAAAGAATGATAAGACATGCATGGCAAAACATCATGTAAAGGATAATAAAATGCATGGATGACGATACATCAGGCATGGATGGCAATACATCAATTATAACATATATGGATGGCAAAATATTATGTAAAGGATAATAAAATGCATGGATGACGATACATCAGGCATGGATGGCAATACATCAATTATAACATACATGGATGGCAAAACATTATGTAAAGGATAATAAAATGCATGGATGACGATACATCAGGCATGAATGACAATACATCAATTATGACATACATGGATGGCAAAACATCATGTAAAGGATAATAACATATGCATGGAGATGATGGTGAAAAATCATATGTAAAGAAGGTGATGATGATACCTAACGGAGAAAGTCCGTTGCCCCTTCAACATGCACGAGGTAAGAAAACTCTACTAGAAAGCGCCATCGACCATCCAAGTATCCAGGTTGCATCAACAAACGATCATGAACTCCTTTTCATTGATAAAGATCCCAAGAAGAAACTATGTGTTCATTGGTGGAGAACCCAAGAGGAGGCCATGTATTCATTGGTGAAAAGCCCAAGAGGAGGCCATGTGATCATTGGTGAAAAGCCCAAGAGGAGGCTATGTTTTCATTGGTGGAGTAGTTCTAAACTATTACATACCATATGGGAATGGGGATACAAGTTTATGAATGGGGATGTATCGTATCAAAAGTCCGAATAAAAGTCCAAATAATACAACCCAATTGAAATACATCAAATAATTAAACTAAGAATAAAGAACTTTATCGCATGGTGTGAGAAATCGCCTCAGGTGCACTTCAAGACGTCAGACAAAGCTTCACGCATCAGATGAACATCGGATAGAAATCCCTTGCACATTGTACTTGAAGCTTTGAGTTGAAATTGATGAGGAAAATCTTGTAATTCTCCAAGAAAATACCAAATCAAAGTTGAATTGATGATAATAAGAGAGGAGAATCTTGAATCCTTGGAGAATTGATGAAGAGGAAAACTTCAACTCTTCACCTCGACACCATAAACGCTCTTCAATGTTCTTGATTGATGAAAAGCTTGATTTGATCCTTGAGAATTGAAAAGGAATAGAAGAGTATGGGGCTGTACCGGAGAAAGAGATAAGAAGAAACAAATAAGAAAAAGTTTTCCGGCGCGGTGGTTTTGGAATTCCGGTGGTGGTTGTTGGTGGTTTGAGGTGGTTGTGCAACCTTGAGTTGAGAGAAAATTGAGAGAGAAAAGTGAGAGCTTGTTGCGGCGGTAAAGCGACAAGCAAAGAGTTGGTATTATTTTTACCGGGTGATATATACCAGTTAGGTTATATCGTATCGTGTCCATAAAGATTGGTTATTGATTCATCGTTCGACAATTCTACCGTTAATGAGTTTGGGATTAAAAGAAATGAAAATAAAAGACAAAAAGTAAATGAACTAAAAAGTATAAAGGATAGACAGCTTGTCCGGAACGAATGTAAATTACCCGTCACAGACTTAAATCTACCACCCATGTCATACTCGACCTACGATACTCGTCCGTGTCATCACATACCTCTCACAACCTAAGCTATTTCTAACCCTAAATTGAGAATCCTCCCGAATCATCTCAATATCCATTTCTGGCCTACCTCGACAACCAGAAGTCAACTGCGTCACCTCCATACCCATCTTTGGCATACTTCACCAACGCAGAGGCATTAAGTTCAGATACTCTATAGTGAATGTCAGCTCTAAACCAATTTCAAGAATTCAAAAACTAACAGATAATCATCCTAGGAAAGAATCTAAGCAATCTATCTCTAGTAAAGCTCAAATCCCTAACATAGAGTAAAAATCTAAGACAATCACCAACACAGATTCATAAAGCAAGCTTTATACAACGTCAAAGGCGACAAATATACATGAGTTATGAGTAGATATACATACAAAACCCAACAAAAGAGATTACAAAGAGAAGAGAAGAAGAGGAACCAAACATTTCTTGGTTTGTCAACACCAATCGACGAGGGATTTGACTCCGGATCATCAAAATGCAAGCTCCAATGTTGTTTTCTAAGCAAATCTATCAAAAAAATGATGTTGATGGTGTTGGGACCCAAAAATACCCAACCCATTACCTAAAAATATGTTTTTAGCCCCTTTTAAATAATTTTGAAGTCGCAGGGCGCGCTAAGCGCGGTATTCGCGTGATGTTCCGAAAAAAATCAGCATCTTGTTTTTGCCATATCTTGAGAACCGTAACTCGGAATTGCGTCCGGTTTGAAGCGTTGGAAAGCTTATTAAATTTCCTATCTAACCATGACAAAATATAAATCAAATTGAGTATTTTTATTCATTGATTTTGAGCTTTATTCGTTGATGAGTTGCTCAAATCGCGCGTTTGAAGCCGTGTCTTCGACACTTTATTACTCTATGCTCCAATTATGAATGAATACCTATAAAAGAGATGAAAAACTATCAAATGTTATAATATTTACACAAAAAATCAATTATTCTATTATGTACACATTTATACCAAAAGCGGGGGATTTATTCGAATAATATCAACAAAAGAACCGATAAGTGCCACTAAACATATATACAAAATAACTTAATTTTGGCACTTATCAACTCTCCTCAACTTGAAACATTGTTTGTCCTCAAACAAAGTCAAGTGAACTTAAAGAAACAAAAGATGATAATCAAAGAATCACAAATCAACAAGTTTTTGAAAATGGAAAACAAATGTATGGTTCAAACGAAAAATGTACACGAGAAATACAAACTTACCACTATACTACAAAAATAACATATAAACGAAACAAATCCTAAGTACAAAAATCATGCAAAATATTCTAAAACAAAACAAGCTCAATCATGAATCACACCTAGCAAAAATTCATCGGTAGATGAAGAACACACAAAGGTGAGGGATAAAAAACACTCCTCCACAATCTTGCAAACAATAGACTAAATTATGCATTCATCCAAAAACGTATTGAAAATACAAAAGCAAGAATCACAAGGGCTTTTCAAGGTTGTAATGTGGCTTGGTTAACAAATAAGTGATAAGTCCTAAAGCTAATCGAAACAAAAACTTGCCTAAACCTAAGGGAGTGATCAACTCACAAAGTTCCAAACAATATAATTCCAATCAAACTTATTCTTCATCACAAATTTCACACCAAACACGCCTCACTTATTAACATAACATTATTCCTATTCTTTTTGTTTTTGTTTTTTGTTTTTTCTTTCTTTTTCTAATCTTTTTCTTTTCCACATTTTTTTCTTTTCTCTTAACCTCATACCAACCACAATATAAGTACATAAACATTTCTCTACCCAACTTGAATTCAACCAACATTAATGTGTGAATACTCTCTAATTTATAAGGCAAGGTAAAAATCCATACAACAACATATAGTTGAGGGTTCAAGAAACAAAGAAATAAACATCCATACAAAAAAGGGTGAATTGACACTCATAGACAAGCATCGAGTTCAAATAAAAATGGATGTTGATAAAAGTTCAAAAGGGCTAACAAAGGATCACACACTCACAAGGTGAATTGAATATTTGGCCAAGGTAGTAACGCTCAAAATCAACAAAATGCCTTGATCATTTTCTTGCAATCATACAATCAACACAAAACACAAGATTAAGCTTAATAAAATCCAGTTAAAACAAGAATGTGGACTCTCATATGTAAACAATGGAAAGCTTTCTCACATTTATGGGTAAAAAGGGGACTAAAGTGATTCAATTCATGAGCAAGTAATGCAAAAAGAATGAATGGCATGGTAATTGTACAAATGATAAATTTCCTAAACATGTTATGCTATAGAAAGCGATAAACGAGTACCTTACGTGTACCAACTTTGAAACTATCATTACCATACATTCGCGAGTTGAAACGATCAAACTCGAAAAATCACCTCAAAAGTCTTCAAGTTACCGGACCAAAATTTGAGTCCAAACAACAACAAAAGAATTAGAAAAATAAATTGTACAATATTTACAACCAACAAAACTCCTCAAGCTAAACACGACAAGCTTGGGAAAAACACAATTTACGTACGAAACAAAAGCAAATTACGATACGTAAACTTGGTGACAATGAATTAACAAGTTGAAAAGTGAAGATTTAAAATTAAGAACAAGTCCTATTTTAACTTGTTAAAATACAAGTCACCACACACATAAACAAACATAAACAAACATGCTTGTTTTACGTCGTAAGCTCGACACCTTTATTGTGCGAGCACTAGTAACCTCCTCTCGTCATGCCATGGTATTTCCACACCGCGCAAACCTAAAGAAAGTGTCCTAAAAACCACACAATAAACGTTACGAATACGAGACAACTTACAACAATACTTGAAAACAAGGAAAAACACACATATGTACAAGTATGGAAAGTAAACACACAACATGTACATGTAACATATACAAATTCATATACAAAGTCTATACAACATATACATTAATTACAAAACTAAAAAAAACGGAATTATCGCAATACAGAAACAATAAAACCAATCCCAACAAGCGCCATTTTGTTGTGGTGGTAAAGCGACAAGCAAAGAGTTGGTATTATTTTTACCGGGAGATATATACCGGTTAGGTTATATCGTATCGTGTCCACAGAGATTGGTTATTGATTCGTCGTTCGACAATTCCACCATTAATGAGTTTGGAATTAAAAGAAATGAAAATAAAAGACAAAAAGTAAATGAACTAAAAAGTATAAAGGATAGATAGCTTGTCCGAAACAAATGTAAACTACCCGTCACAAACTTAAATCTACCACCCATGTCATACTCGGCCTACGATACTCGTCCGTGTCATCACATACCTCTCACAATCTAAGCTATTTCTAACCCCAAATTAAGAATCCTCCCGAATCATCTCAATATCCATTTCTGGCCTACCTCGACAACCAGAAGTCAACTGCGTCACCTCCATACCCATCTTTGGCATACTTTACCAACGCAGAGGCATTAAGTTCAGATACTCTATAGTGAATGTCAGCTCTAAACCCATTTCAAGCATTCAGAAACTAACAAATAATCTTCCTAGGAAAGAATCTAAGCAATCTATCTCTAGTAAAGCTCAAATCCCTAACATAGAGTAAAAACCTAAGACAATCACCAACACAGATTCATAAAGCAAGCTTTATACAACGTCAAAGGTCACAAATATACACGAGTTATGAGTATATATACATACAAAACCCAAAAAAGAGATTACAAAGAGAAGAGAAGAAGAGGAACCAAACATTTCTTGGTTTATCAACACCAATCGACGAGGGATTCGACTCCGGATCATCAAAATGCAAGCTCCAATGTTGTTTTCTAAGCAAATCTATAAAAAAAATGATGTTGATGGTGTTGGGACTCAAAAATACCCAACCCATTACCTAAAAATGTGTTTTAGCCCCTTTTAAAGAATTATGAAGTCGCGGCGCTAAGCGATGTGATGTTCGGAAAAACCATCTTTTTTGCGGATCTTGAGAACCGTAACTCGGAATTGCGCCCGGTTTGAAGCGTTGGGAAGCTTATTAAATTTCCTATCTAACCATGACAAAATATCAATCAAATTGAGGATTTTTATTCTTTGAACTTTGAGCTTTATTCGTTGATGAGTTGCTCAAATCGCGCGTTTGAAGCCGTGTCTTCGACACTTTATTACTCAATGCTCCTATTATGAATGAATACCTATAAAAGAGATGAAAAACTATCAAATGTTACAACATTTACACAAAAAATCAATTATTCTATTATGTACACATTTATACCAAAAGCGGGGGATTTATTCGAAGAATATCAACAAAAGAACCGATAAGTGCCACTAAACATATATACAAAATAACTTAATTTTGGCACTTATCAGAGCTCTTGGTCAAATTTAACAAATGATTTTCTCTACCAATTTTGTTAGTGGTAAAATATATTTATAGTGTAAAATTTTTGGCTTTGGAGTGCCTTGGATCTTCAATTAAATCCAAATCGCGATTATCAAAATAATTTTCGTACACAGTCCAAAACAGCTAAATCCGTGCGAAATTTTCGTACAATGTGATATGAATTTTTGAAGTTTCAGCACAGTTTTCGGGCGTCTGACGCATGCAGAATTCTTAATGTGCTCTTGGGAGAAAATGTCTCGAACGAGGATCTTCTGATAAAAATTTGCAAGTGAGTGTTTATGAGACAACAGAATCTAACAAAATATTTGAACTTTTGGCACTGGTCCCATCTTGGTTCGATAAAAAACAAGCGAGATATGATTTTTTGAAGTTCACGTACCAGATGAAAATTGCTCGGTTTAGCTCAAAATTTTGTCCGAAGAATAAAAGACTGGTCTTAAACGGTGAGGAATCAGTTCCCGAGTTGTAAATAAAAGATGTAGAAGGGTTCGATACGGAATTTTAGAAATTGGTCCTACTCAATTTTGAGTTTCCAGCTAAGAGATATGAACTTTTTAGTGGGCAGCACACACGGTTCAACACTAAAATTCAGTTTAATCCTCTTGAGAAATTGTATTTTTCGGGGACCTTCCTCACATAATTTGCTTCCGTATTTCAAACAAAAATTGTAGATAGAAATGAGAGGGACATGCCAGTCAAAATTCATAAGAAAATACCTGACGAGCTGTGAGATACGCTCTCTGGAGTGCCCAAAACGCACTGAAAACCAAAATCCACTTTATTGAGAAATAAGCGAATAAATTCAGTTTTCTTGACGAAATGACCTCCAACCTGAACAGATAATATAGAGGACATATTGATATGATTCCAGAGATTGTGGAACCAAGCCAAAATAGCTTCCTGACCAAAAAATCTTGCAAATAATCGTACGAACCAAGAAACATTGATTCTTGGCTCAAAATGATCTGAGATAGCTGAAACAAACTGTTTCTTTTGTACTTGAGATGTGTTGAACCTAGTAACCCCATGATCAATGATATGCATGCACCTACAGGTATGTTTTTGCAATCGAATTATGCATGCACAAAGATGCACTTACAAAGGAAAGAGACCGACTGAAGCAGATTCTAACAATGATTGCCACTAGATGAATTCCTCACCAATTCTTTGCAAAACTTCAAATCTTGAGGAATCAATGAGAGAAATGAGATGTCTTGAGATATAATATATCTTGTGACTTGAAAGATCCACAGATATGAGGACATGGGATTCCCTCAGAAGGGTATGCTAACACAATCAACCTCCTTAGCTTGTAGAGATCTTGAGAACCCAAAGAACTTTGATCCTATCACAAGGTATGAATGCAATGCAATATGATGTTTATGATGAAACATAAGCCTAAATCAAGAGGGTAAATTTTGGGGTACAACAATAATGAACTAAAATGTTGACTAAAACAGAGAGATCAGTATTCTTAACATAACAAATTAGGGACACCCCCTAGCATTGAGGGGTTTAGCCTCTCATAGAATTCAAAAGTAGCATAATCAAAATATTAGATAAAGACATTACAATAGATTGGGTCTTCGATCTTCAATTGCTCTCGCGCATGAAGAGTTCTCTGTTCCCAAATCTGTTGAATCTATGCTCTTCTATCGTAATTATTCTCTCCGGTGGCAAAAAGTCCCCTTCTCCTTCTCAAAGTAAGGTCTATATAGTGTTAGGTCATTCCCAAGCAATACCAAATGTCCAAACTACCCTTAATGACCCAAAACACTATAAAATAGAAAAAATCATAATTCTCAGCGTCATGGCTGACACGGGTCGTGTCCGATACACAGGCACCCGTGTCGGCCTCTGTCTACGCATACTTTGCCCAGACTTCCTGACACGGCCACCCGTGTCAGCCTCTGTTCCTTCTCCAAAACTCCCTTTTTGTGCCATTTATGACACGGGTTGTGTCCCATGACACGGGTGCCCGTGTCAGGACCTCTGTAGCCTTAAATACTCTGATTTTTGCACTTCTTTTGCCCCGATTTGTCACATTTTATTCTTTTGACCCTGAAAACACTTAAACACACAACCAAAGCATAAAATGCGGTAAAATGACATATAACACTAAACAAATAAAAGAAACGATAACAAAGTTCAATGTTAAATATCTGTGTAGAAACCACCGATCAAACTCCCCCAAATTTAAACTGTTGCTTGTCCGCAAGCGACAACTATAAGAACTCAATGGACTCACAGCAGCCGGTACTCATACGTGAGACTTCAGTTCACATTGCTCAAAAGGTAGTTTGTCCAGGCTTCACATGGCACGAAGAGTTTTCAGTAAGAACCTTTTAACTTGGAGCTTCCTCTTCAAATACCTCTCCAACTATGCTTTGTACCACTTAAGTCTTAACCAGATTTTCCTCGTTTTCCATTCGTACAATCAAATTATGGCAATAATAATTAAGATGATCATCACATGCAAGAGACTAATCAGAACTTCTTATTTCAGCACCAAACGATCAGCATTTGCTACTTTTAATTACCGATGAAATTTTCAAACTTTGTAGTTATATATTGTCCTTTTGGACGACGTTTGGGGATCAACTCCCTTTGGGCTGAATAACCTGGTGAGGGCTACCCAACTTAGTGAGTCAGTTACCTTTTACCGCCTTTTCATCATTTGGTGTCATCTTTAGTTATTTCACAACCAATCTTATCTGCATGCGAATCAAGACTATGCCGGACTGTGTGGATAAACTACTAAAGGATTACTTTTCAAGATTCAAATACTCTGGTACAACTCTGCACGTTAGACTCGTATCACTGTCACGTTATTCCGAACTTCCTCCCTTCAAACAATCATCTCTTTATCTCTATATACTATTCCCAAGCTTTCAGAAACACAAGCTCTTTAGCAAATCAATACCAAAATTTTCGGACAAGATTAGTAAAAATTAAAATTTTCGGGGGAATTTTTCCTCTTGGTCTTACGCAGCACTTAACATCAACTTAACAAGTAAAAAATAACCAAACAAAGCAATAAAACCTCCCCCAAACTTGAACTAAACGTTGGCCTCAATGTTTCAGACCAAACTCGAGAGAAGTGACTCACAGAGGGTAACGCAACACCAGCTGTTGCCTCCTAGCTTTCGCAAGAAAGGATCCCTTTTTATTACCTACAACGAAACAAAAAGAAAACTAAGTTATGAAAAGTGTGGGTTTCCTTCCACAAAGTGCTTCGTTTAATGTCGCCTGACTCGGCGGTTCATCCCCTTATGGGGGGTACTTTTTCTTCCACACTTTGTTGCTCATAATTTCTCCTTCTACTTTGACCATACCAACTGAAAATTTATTCTTTTCACCTGCACCTTGTTTCTTGACTTCAAACACCTTCATGGTTATCTTCTCATCAAAATGTTTTAAGGTCAGATGACCTATTTCGATATCAAAATTGCACCTGCTAGTCAACAAAAAAGGTCGACCAAGAATGATCGGGGTCTCTTCATCTTCAGGTATGTCCATGATCTAGAAATCCACTGGAAAAGCAAAATTTTCGATCTCTACCAACACATCTTCATCTATCCCATATGACTTCTTGATGGTGTGATCGACAAATTTTAATTTTGTTCCACTCCCGCTTATCTTTTCAATACCAAGCTTCTTGAAGATTGATAATGGCATTAAACTCACACTAGAGCCAAAATCAATTAGAACCCTTTTGAAAGTTCTATATTTTATGGTGCATGGTATTGCCACTGATCCAGGATCCTTCTGCTTGACAGGTATTTTTCTCTCGGGCGTGATGGCACACAACTTCTCATCAACGGGTACATGTTCATCATTTGTTGGCCTCCTTTTTTATAGAACCTCCTTCATGAATTTTTGGTACGAAGGCATTTTCTCAAGTGCTTCAAAGAAAGGTATGTTAATCTCTAGCTTTTTGAACAATTTGACAAATTTATCGAATTCCTTCTCCTTTGTGTCCTTCTTTTCCGCTCGAGAGGGATATGGCAGCCTAATCTTAGGTTTAATCTTTGTTTCCGCTGGCTTCACAGGTAGCACCACTTCTTCCTGTTTTTTCTTGTTCTATCTCACTTCTAAATCCACTTCTATAATATTATCATCACATTTTACCACTTCTTTTCTTTCTTTGGCAGCCTTTTCACTTCTCCCTGTTGTGATAACGTTCACATTCTCATGACTCTTCTGATTTCCTTGAACTTGCAGAGTTATTTGTTGTGCAATCTGCCCCAATTGGACCTCCAAATTTTTAATTGCAGCTGTGGTGTTTCTCTGATTGCTTCTTGTTTCTTCTTGGAATTGGGAAGTGTAGGCAGCCATCTTTTCAATAGCTATCTCCCATTCTGCCTTTTGAGGAATTTGTTGTTGTTGATCTTTCCAGGAAAAATTCAGATGATTCTTCCACCAAGGATTATAGGTGTTAGAATAAGGATTATTCTGCTTCAAGAACTTTATATCCTCAATTTTTTTTTGGAGTTACAAGATGAAAACACCGGCGGAACCTCCGACTGATAACTGGTATCAAATAGAGTCGGCATCGAATGTCTTTTATCTCACGAGGGAGAAAAGAAAACATCGAGTAAACCTGAGGGGAGAAATCACAGTCCTATGACCGAGATATCAAGAGAATCTAGGTAAGGGAGTTAGTTACACGAGGGGAAGGGATTAGCACCCCACGCGCCCGTAGTACTCTACGGTATCCACTTTCTATTTCTAGCTAAAAGGTGTGTTATATCTATGCTTAATCGCTAATCATTCATGTAAAGAAAAGAGAAAATAAGAAACCACGGGGAAAAGAAGGAAGTATTTACAAAGTTTGCTCGATCGAGCCCCGTGACAAGATGCCTACGTATTCCCGCGTGCAATGGGAAAGTCAGAGCGCCATAGTTCGGCTCACTTGTTTTGGTGGGTTTTGCGTTTTTTACTTGTGAAAAAGGTTTTAAACACAAAAAGAAAAGAAAGCGCGCCAAGGCGAAAAGAGTTGGTGTTGCTTGGTTGTTTTTACCTTGAGAAAGGAATTTAAACCATTATTAAGTGTTTTGTTTTCAAAGGAAAAAGAAAGAAAGCTTTAGTTTTATTACATGCAACTTGCAAAAGAAACTAGCAAAGCAAGGTTGGACCTATGGTTTAGGATGCAAGGGAATCTCTACCTACGTTGACATGCAAAGGATGTGGATCCTAATGTCTAGGCTAAAGAACCAATCCTAACCAAGCCCCTGGGGAAAAACAGACAAAAAAAGCAAATATGCACAAATCACAAGTAGAATTGCCCTAAACGGGTCTTTAAATAAACCAAAGGGGTTCCTGAACATGCTCCAACTACGGAAGCCCCATCATGCATCTCTATTCCTACTTCTCATGATATCTAGGAAAGTTGTAGGAGAATGCAATAAACTGTGTAGGAACTACCGAACGGATATAGAATCCGAAGAGCACTGCAAGCGGTAGAATTACTCCGAAAAACTTCAAGTACTGCATCCATGAAATAAGAGTAAACCGGTGAGAATTGTTCAAAGCATCAATACAAGCGAAATACGTGTCAATACGCATCCGAAGTAACAATGCCTGCAAGAACGAGAAGAAGGCAAGCAAAACAAGATAGGAATGGTGTACACGTGGGTGTACAAGCTCAAGCAAAACCTGCAAGAAGGGAGTTAGACCCAAAAAGCAAGTAGAAGAAAAGTATGCGAGTATTGAAGAAACGAGTCGCACGTGTATGCGACGCACGTCCCTGCATGAAATGGAGCACAAACAGTAGCCAAGCATAGCTAGGGTGACTACTGTTCACTATTAGAATCGAGAAAAACAGAAAAAATGAACTAGTGGACCGCGCTAAGCCCGGTATACCGCGCTAAGCGCGACCTGCAACCCAAAAAGTTAGAACATTTGGCGCTTAGTACGCTCTGGACCGCGCTAAGCGCGACCTGTAACCTGCAGAAAAATTATTTTTGATCCGAACCACCTGTTTGTGAAATTTTCATGCAAGAGTCCGATCCATACCGTTAGGCCACAATCCAGCAACAAATGAGAGCTAAACGAACGTGCATGGAATGCAAATCGACCGATAAAACCAATGTTCACATACATGTAAAGATGCATGAACATGTGAGAAATTCAAATCGAATCGATAAAATCAATATTCACATACATGTAAGGATGCATGAACATGTGAGGAATGCAAATCGAATCGATAAAACCAATGTTCACATACATGTATAGATGCATGAACATGTGAGGAATGCAAGTCAAATTGATAAAACCAATGTTCACATACATGTAAGGATGCATGAACATGTGAGGAATGCAAATCGAATCGATAAAACCAATGTTCATATGACAAGTTAAATGCATGAACATGCAAGGAATGTCAAACCCTAGTTTGGGTTGATTGTCTAGGAGAGAGTTTGTCTGATCAACTCTTGAGGAATCCTTGAGTATGGATGTATGAAATGTCTTGAGAAGTAGGAGGGCAAATTTTGGGGTATGACACATTGTCCTTTTTCTGATTTTTGCAGACCGCGCTAAGCCCGCTTATCCGCGCTAAGCGCACTCATGTTGCAACCGGCCTGAGCGCGACCTGTAGCATGCTTCTTCTTCCAAAAATTTCTTCAAAAAGTCCCAAGAGCTCATCAAGTTTCCTTGAATCCAAGCTTGAGGGAATCAATATTAAAAACCTACAATACAAATGTAAACTAAGTTAAATAATATATTATGAACAAAAACTAAATAAAAACATAATTATACCAAAATACTACATTAAATACTATTAATTAATTAAAAGACATTGTAAAAGACCACAAAATCATCTACAAAATATCCACAATTTGGTCCTTAACACCCTGACATGGTGTGACAAGTCCGTCTGCCATCCAGATCACTCAAGCCTTAAAGCAATATTCAAAAATTTCTGATCATGGTAAAACCAACGATGTTTATATATGCAAAATTTTACCACAAAACTTTGAACGTCTTTTGCAAACAAATCAGTAAATGCAAGAAATTAATTGACAAATAAAAACTCATTTTATTGATTGAAAGTGTGCCTGTAAATAGGCAAGTACAATAGGAAGCAACCCCTGAAATGAGGCAATTGCAAAAGTAAAATAAGAGGAAAACTAAAATGCATGGTAATGCGACAATGAATCCTCATTGGGTTTCAACCCTGCTATCAGTCTTATAAATCCAACTATCTCATCACTTCGCTTTTCCCGAAAAAGGTGATTGGCTTGATCACTGCCCTTCGGAGTAGCTCGAGATGTTTCCACGGAGTGCGACCACCGATCTGTTAAGCATGCCTATGCATAATATCTCTTGACTACATCCGCGTTCACGGGTAGTGGGAAGTCTTCTCCGTCCATTGTTGCGAGCATCATGGCACCACCCGAAAAGACTTTCTTCACAACAAACGGCCCTTCATAATTTGGTGTCCACTTGCCCTACGGGTCTCCTTGGGGAAGGATTATCCTCTTTAGCACAAGATCACCAGGTTGGTAATTTTGAGGTTGCACTCTTTTGTCGAACGCTCTTTTCATTCTCTGCTGGTAAATCTGTCCATGACCGACAGCTGCCAACCGCTTCTCATCAATGAGGCACAACTGGTCTAAGCGGTTCTGCACCCATTCGTCTTCATCAAGCTCGGCATCTTTCATGATTCTTAATGAAGGGATCTGAACTTCGATTGGAAGCACGACTTCCATGCCATAAACAAGAGAAAGCGGGTTGCCCACATTGAAACGAATGGTAGTCTGTTACCATGCAAAGCGAGCAACATCTCATGCCAATCCCGATAGGTTACTACCATTTTCTACACAATCTTCTTAATGTTCTTATTCGCGCTTCAATGACTCCGTTCATCTTGGGCGATGCGGGGATGGTGTGATGCTTGATCTTGAAGGACTCACAAAGCTCCTTCATCATCTTGTTGTTAAGATTCAACCCATTATCTGTGATAATCTTGTCGGGAATCTTGTAACGGCAGATGATGTTGTGTTTGATAAACCGGGCAACCACCTGCTTGGTGACGCTGGCATAGGATGTTGCTTAAACCCATTTGGTGAAATAATCTATTGCGACCAGAATGAAGCGATGTCCGTTGGACGCTGTCGGCTCAATCTTTCTGATCATATCAATGCCCCACATAGCAAATGGCCAAGGAGAGGTTAAAACATACAAAGGCGACGGTGGCATGTGCACTTTGTCAGCATATACCTGACATTTGTAACAAACCCGGGCATGATTGAAACAATTAACCTCCATGGTTGACCAGTAATACCCAGCTCGCAAGATCTTTTTAGCCATAGTGTGCCAACTGGAATGAGTTCCGAATGAGCCCTTATGCATTTCTTCGATGATCTTTGCAGCTTCATCTTTACCATCACACCTGAGCAACATCCCGTCATGATATCTACGGTATAGCACACCATTGTTGAGGAAGAATTTTGCTAAAAATCTTCTCAAGAACTTCTTATCCGTCATAGAAGCTTCCTCTGGATACTCTTGAGTCTCAAGATATCGCTTGACATCGTAGAACCAAGGATTGCCATCTTTCTCTGCTTTAATCTCAAAACAAAAGGCTGTCTCATCCAATCTCTGAATGGTTATCGAAGGCGCTTCATTAGCCCATTTGACTTGAAACATAGATGCTAGGGTGGCTAAGGCATCAACCAGGTTGTTCTCTTCCCGTGAGATGTGATCGAAAGTGATTTCCTCGAAGTAAGGAATCAACTTCATCACATGCTCTTTGTAAGGAATCAAATTTGGGTGACGAGTCTCCCAATCTCTATTAATCTGGCAAATCACGAGTGCAGAGTCTCCATACACTTTCAGATACTTGATTGTCAAATCAATTGCCGCCTCGATACCAAAGATACAAGCCTCATATTCAGCCATGTTATTGGTGCAATCAAAGCAGATTTGAGCTGTGAACGGGATATGATGACCGTCCGGAGTAGTGATTACTGCACCAACGCCATTGCCTAATGCATTGAAGGCTCCGTCAAAAACCAAACACCACTTGGATCCTGGTTCGGGTCCCTCGTCTGGACCTAAGATGTTACAATCCCGAATGTACATTATATCCTCATCAGGAAATTCAAACCTCATCGGCTGATAATCGTCCACTGGTTGGTGGGCAACATAGTCTGCCAACACACTACTCTTGATAGCTTTCTGAGTAGTATAATGGATGTCATACTCTGTTAAGATCATTTGCCATCTAGCGATTCGGCCTGTCAAAGCTGGCTTCTCAAATATGTACTTGATCGGATCCATCTTGGATATCAACAAGGTTGTGTGGGTCAACATATACTGCCTTAGTCGGCTAGCAGCCCACGCTAAAGCACAACAAGTTTTCTCAAGCAATGAATATTTTGTTTCACAGTCGGTAAAGTTTTTGCTTAGTAGTATATTGCATGCTCTTTTCGACCAGACTCGTCATGTTGCCCCAGCACGCATCCCATCGAGCTTTCAAGCACTGTCAAATACATGATCAACGGCCTACCCTACACGGGAGGCATAAGAATCGGAGGTTCCTGCAGATACTCTTTTATCTTGTCGAATACGACTTGGCAATCGCCATTCCACCTGACCATCTGATCTTTTCTTAGCAACTTGAAAATAGGTTCTCATGTGGCAGTCATGTGAGAGATGAATCTAGAGATGTACAAGGGATATTTAAGTACAAAGCCATTGAAACAAATTTGGGCAAAGATGATGAAGAGCATTTCACAAAATCAATCCCACTTCCTCTTATTAATCACAACCACTTTTTTTTCTATTTCTCACACAATGATCCTCCTTTTCTTTTTCTTTTCATATACATATTTTTTTCTCTTTTTTTGTATTTTTTTTCTCTAGTTTTTTTAGGATCATTGTGTCATCAATTCAAGGTTCTTTTTGATCAACCTCCCCAACTTGAATTTATCAATCCTTTTTATTTAAGAACATGCTCTTCAAAGGGTTAATCAACAATAGGGTTGGTGTTTACAAACAAGAAAAATTTATAGAATGAATCAGCATTGAATTTTCATAGATTATCAACAACTATTAAGCGGCCTACTTAACAATTAGTTGATTTGATAGATTCATTCCATAAATTCGATTTTTAAGCTCAAAAGGGTTCACAAAGATTCACTCACTCACGGTTAGTTGAAGCCCTTTTGGAATTGATGGTTTTTCTCATAGTACACAAAAAATTGCCTTGATCCTTTCTAAGTTTCCAAAATGTCAAAAACAAATTAAGATTAAACATGAATCACACGAGTTAACATAACTACTAGACACTCAATATTTGGTATAAGGTGGAAAGCTTCTCACCTTTGTGGTTTAAGTCCTAATGATTCGAATGTGAACACAAATGTTTTTATGTACATGCCAAGATATTTTGCATAATGCACAAATTTCATAGACATGTTAATATTCTACAAAACGATTAAAAAATGTACCTTAATTGAGGACCGAGTTGAGAATTATATCATCACCATCACTTTTTGGTGAAACACACTTACTTGCTTTCGAGTACCATTGAAAAATCAGGACAAACCAAAAGAAGTACAATTTAAAATAAACAAGGTATAATTTAAAATAAAATAAGGCAAAATAAATAAAAAGGACACCCCAAAATGGTGTTTCAAAATAAAAATTGTACTTAGGCACCTTGCCTACAAAATGGAATTTTGGAATTACAAACACATCCTAAAAAGGATGGCAACCAACCAAATTTACTAAGTCCTAAGGAACTAAAACAAAAACATAAACTAAAAACCAAAAAGTAATAAAATAAAAACAAAGGAAATAAAAGAAAATCAGTCTGAAGCCTCCAGGATGGAATCTCCCAGTGTATCCGAACCAGAACCAGAATCACCATCATCATCATCCTTCTCATCCTCATCACCATCTGCATCTACTACCTCCTCCTCTGCATTTGGCCCGACCCCGGGCCAACTGGCATAATCTCTCATCTGCTGGCTCGTGCGAGTGAAATGATCCACTCCCGGCTCTCGAATCTGCAATGCCAGTTGCTCTATACTCTCGTGCATGAACATAAATGCTCGCTGATGAGCAAAATGCATCTGTCGGTTCCACTCTTCTCCTGGACCGGCTGGAGGAAGGGCAGCAGCTACAGGGACAGCCCGGGCTGCAGGGTTAACATCAGAGGCCCTACAATAGCGGTCACAATAACCGTCATCAATGACACCGTCTATTGTGAGGTTCACAACAGCTGGAAAAATAACCCTCGCCCTCTTTAAAAGTCCCATAATCAAACCAGGATAAGTGAGGGCACATTTGATACGCTCCCCCTGGAGGTATAACTCAAAGCAACCCTTTTCAATTCATTTGCAATCAACCGGCCAAAGTCGATCTGAGCTTCATCAAGTTTGTAGGCAATAAGGCCGGCGGTCTCCATGGGTATCGAGGAGGTGTGGCTTCTTGGTCGCAAGTTGTACAAGACCACACACATAAGAACTCGGGCTCTTGTTTTGAGGCTGGACCTATTAAACTTTAGAGGTTGGCCAGCTCGATTTAATTTGTAAGAATGCCCGGTCAGACAAATTTTTCTCCTCAACATGTCATAATCCCAATTACCACGAGCCAGGTGCTCATGGTAAATATCCAACTCTTCCTCGGGGGCTGTCCAATTGATTCCCAAAATCCTGTTAATGGCGGAGCGAGAGAAAGAAACAAATTTTCCCCGAACCAGGGTGGTGAACTGAAAAGCATTTCCTTCCGAGGGGATAGCATTCACATAAAACTCCCGCACCAGCTCTACATTAACTTTAGATTGGGGCTCACATAGAACGCCCAATCCGTAGTTGTCCAAAATAGCATCTGGGTCAGAGTAGTGTCCACGATCACTCAGGCGAATGATTCTCTCAGACCAGATATTCCGCTCCTCAAGCTCCATGTACCTAGCCTCTTGGGTAGGCCCTAGAAATCTTGTTCCATCAAAAGGATTGGGTCTTGAGGATCCTTCTCCGGATGACGCAACTCTTTGTCTTTTAGGAGCCATCTGAAAACAACACCAAAATCAACAAAATGTGACACCGAGATGCCCGTTAGAAATAAATCATGCAAACAGCAGTGGAACGTAACCAAACAAGCATCAAGATTAAACAGAATAAGCAAAAACACAGCAAAAATTTTTTTTTAACATGTTGCAGACTGCGCTGAGCGCGCTCTGCGATTTTCTGAAATTTTTTTCTGCAAAAAGCAGAAATTGCCCACAAATCTAACCCTAATTAGAACGAAATTCCCAACCTACACAGGATATACAATCACAACATTCTAACTCTAAGAATACAACCCTAAATTTCTAACCCTAAATTCCTAAATCCTAACATGCAAAGCAGAAAAACACGAAATTAAAGAGGGAAAGTGAGAAAAGAAAAAACCTTGATGCTTGAATTTGTGAAAGAAACAAGAAATTTGCAAGAATTGTTGATTTTTGTGAGTGTGGGGTTTTGTGATTTCTCTTGAGAGGAAAAAGTGAAAGTGACAATGGTGAAAAGGGTGAAAGAAATCTTAAACTAAGTAAAAACGAACCAGGCCAACAAGTTGGGTTTGGGTCAACCTGTTTTTGAAAAATTATTTATTATTTATTATTATTTTTTTTAACACAGATCGCGCTAAGCGCGGTCTCCATCACGCTAAGCGCGAAATGTTCTGTCTGATGGGTCAAAAATTGCGCTAAGCGCGCCCTGACCACGCTAAGCGCGCTCTGCAGAATTTCATAAAAACTTGAAAAACGGAAAATTTACTAAAAGAAAATACCCAAACAACTGAAACATAAATACTTACAATGTTGGGGTGCCTCCCAACAAGCTCTTTGTTTAACGTCGTTAGAGCTCGACGGTTCATGATGATCAAGGATCATCAAAATATGATGCGGAAATCTCTCGGCTCACCTCGCCGCCAACATACCTCTTTAACCGTTGTCCATTCACCGTCCATTCATTCTTACCCTCAGGATCTTGCAAAACAACTGCTCCATAGTCTTTCACATCCTTGACTACAAAAGGACCGGACCACTTCGTCTTAAGTTTTCCCGGAAAAAGTCTCATCCGAGAATTGAACAAAAGGACGCTTTGGCCCGGTTGAAAGTCTTTGTGTTTGATCTTCTTGTCATGAAACACTTTCACCTTTGCCTTGTATTTTTTGTTTGAATGGTATGCTCCGTCTCTCAATTCCTCCAACTCCACGAGTTGCTGTTTCCTCTTGTCACCCACCAGAGAAGATCAAAATTCAAGAATCTAAGAGCCCATAGAGCTTTGTGTTCCATCTCAACTGGAAGGTGACAAGTCTTTCCGTACACAACCTAAAAGGGGGTTAGTCCAATAGGAGCTTTATAGGCGGTTCGATACGCCCATAAAGCTTCATCAGGTTTTAATGACCAATCCTTCCTTGAACTAGAGACAGTTTTTTCAAGAATTTTTTTAATCTCCCTATTTGACACTTCAGCTTGACCGTTTGCTTGTGGATGGTAGGGAGTTGTCACCTTATGCCTTACACCATATTGCTTCAAAATTTTCTGTAATAGTGTATTGCAAAAGTGAGAACCTCCATCACTTATCAACACCCGAGGCACACCAAACCGTGAAAATATGTTTTTCTTCAAAAAATTTATCACGGTCTTAGCATCGGCCTTAGGTGAAGCAATGGCCTCCACCCACTTAGACACATAATCAAAGGCCACTAGAATGTATTCGTTGGAAAACGATGAAGGAAATGGACCAACAAAATCAATACCCCAACAGTCAAACACTTCAACTTCCCAACATATTATTTAGAGGCATCTCATCTCTCTTCCCTATTCCGCCACTCCTTTGGCATTTATCACAACTCTTTGCATGTGCATAAGCATCTTTAAACAATGAAGGCCAATAAAATCCCGATTGAAGGACTTTAGTGGTCGTTCGCAATCCATTGTAATGTCCCCCATAAGGGGAGTTATGACAATTCCAAAGTATGTCTTTCGCTTCCTCACTAGACACACATCTCCTTAACAAACCATCACTACTCAACCTAAATAGATAAGGTTCATCCCAAAGATAGTACTTGGCATCGGCCAAGAATTTTCTTTTTTTCATTCCACGTTAGATCCTCCGGCATCAATCCCGCGACTTTGTAATTGGCCATGTCGGCAAACCACGGCCGCTCTTGGATTGCATACAACTTTTCATCTGGGAACTCCTTCCTAACCTCCTTCTCTTTGTCAGTGATTCCCACATTCACCAAGCGGGATAAATGATCCGCCACCAAATTTTCTGAACCTTTTTTGTCCCGGACCTCCAAATCAAATTCTTGCAACAAAAGAATCCATCGAATCAATCGTTGTTTGGAGTCCAGTTTGGTGAGAAAATATTTAATCGCCGAATGGTCCGTGAAAATCACCACTTTTAAGACAATAAGATAAGGACGAAATATTTCCAATGCATACACTATGGCAAGCAACTCTTTTTCAGTTGTTGCGTAGTTAATTTGAGCATTATTCAAAACTTTGCTCGCATAGTGTATAGCATGGAAAATTTTGTTCTTTCTTTGGCCAAGTACGGCTCCTACCGCATAATCACTCGCATCACACATCAATTCAAAATCAAGTTTCCAATTTGGTGCGGTGATTATTGGTGCATTGATCAAATTTTCTTTTAATTTTTCAAAAGCCATTAAACAATCTCTATCAAAAATGAAAGACTTATCTTTGTTGAGCAAGTTGCTCAATGGCTTTGCTATCTTTGAGAAGTCTTTGATGAATCTTCGGTAGAAACCCGCATGTCCTAGAAAGCTCCGAATGCCTTTAACATTTGTTGGTGGGGGAAGCGTCTCGATCACATCGATCTTGGCTTTATCAACCTCGATCCCTTTTGAAGATATTTTGTGTCCAAGAACAATGCCCTCGGTCACCATGAAATTTCACTTTTCCCAATTCAACACCAAATTCGTATCAACACACCTCTTCAAGACGGTGTCCAAATTCTCCAAGCACAAATCAAAGGATGCTCCAAAAACAGAGAAATCATCCATGAATACTTCAATCGTCTTCTCAATCAAATCGGTAAAAATGGATTGCATGCATCGTTGGAAGGTTGTCGGCGCATTACATAAGCCAAAAGGCATACGTCTATATGCAAATATTCCAAATGGACATGTGAAAGCCGTCTTCTCATGATCTTCCGGATTCACCGAAATTTGATTGTACCGTAACCATCAAAAACAATAATATTGTTGTCCCGAGAGTCTTTCCAACATTTGATCCATAAACGGAAGAGGAAAGTGATCCTTTCTAGTGGCTTTGTTTAGCCTTCTATAGTCGATGCACATTCTCCATCCCGTTAATTTTCTTGTCGGTACTAATTCATTCTTATCATTCGATACAACCGTCAAACCTCCTTTTTTTGGAACCACATGCACCGGACTCACCCAAGTGCTATCCGAGATCGGATAAATCATCCCGGCTTCCAACATCTTGACCACTTCTTTTCTAACCACTTCCTTCATAACCGGATTCAAGCGCCTCTGAGGTTGGGTGTAATACGGTGAACTGACTTTTTTAGGATTTTTTGTATCCAAATGTGCGGATAGCAAGAGTCGCCACCGACTTTTATTTTTATCCAATTAAGGGAAGGCAAAAGTACAGAAAAAGACCTTCGTTAGATTCTGAGTACGGGAGAATGGTTATGAAAAGGGAAGGTATTAGCACCCCTTTCCATCCGTAGTTATCTACGGGCTCTTAGTTGCTCTTAGATCACTTTTGAAAAACTTGTGCTTTCTGTGTGTTTGAAAGATATTTTGAAAAGGCATTTCGCTTTGACTTTGTAATGATTCATGTAGGAATGTATACAAAGTGTTCGGAAATGTTTCGTTTTTAGAAAAAGAGACTTTGCAATGATTCACGCTGGAATGTATACAAAGTGTTTTGAAAGTGTGAGGTGTGAAAAGTATTTTTGATTAGAGCAAGCAACTAGGAGACTTGTTACCCACTCAGAATTGGTCGTTTTCGTATTATTACGTTCCTTTAGAATAGCGCTAGCCATACCATTAGTTAGTAGGTAGCTCCATTCGTTGGATGTAAGCGGGACATTCGAAGGGACATCGGATGGTCATAGAAGGCAACTTGTAGGAAGTATCCTAGCACATTCGAAGGGACTATCATCATTTTTCGTAGGCGACAATCGAGGGTCAAGATCATGTATTCGGAGGCGACATCGTGGGCCAATGATCTTTATATCGAAGGGACTATGATGATTTGATTGGAAGGCAGCGGTGCTAGAATACCTCTACGTTCGAGGACTTGACCATTTGAATCGAAAGGCATCGAGAGAGAATTACCCTAAGGGGTGCATGTGTGAAAAAGTGCGTTGATTCAGGTATATGTTATCTTGAAAATTAGTGGGCTATGTTCAATTTTATCTTGCCATACACGCCTAATTACTAGCAATTGATAGAGTGCGGAAAGTAAAATGCGGAATGTAAAGTGCGGAAATGTAAACCTACGCTATTACATGGCTTTGGGGCAGATACATAATTTAAGATGCGGAAAGTAAAAGCCTAGATTAAAACTATTACATCCCATGAGCAGTTACATTATTGGAAAAGAAAAGAAAAACGGAAGAAACCTCTGTATCGGATCAACCTGTGAAAATATGAGAAAATCGGAAAATAGGATGAAATCGAATAAGAGGAAGATGTTAGCAAAAATGCAAATTTTAATATGGAAAAATTGGTACATGCTGGAAATAAGATAAATAAGCTAAAATAATTTTTTGGGAATTTTTGGAAAAGATTTAATAATTAAAATGCAATTTATAATGATTTAAATGCAAAAATAAAAATAAAATATGTATGCATGCAAAAATTATATTTTTTTAATTTTATAAATTAAATAAAGGTTTTTGTGAAAATAATGTAAAAAGAAAAAATGTTTTTGGTGATTTTTTAATGTATAAATAAAATATAGAAAACAATTAAAATATGATGGAAATATTAAAATATAGAAAATATGAAAGAAATTGAGTTTGGAAAAAAAGGAAAAACCAAAGTTGGTCCTGGCATGATTCGAACCCACGCCCTGGACTTCAAACTCCCAGATCCAATGCGCTGACCAACTGAGCTACGTTGCTTTGGTGTTTTGAAACGGAATGAATGGAAGATAACACGCGTCGCCTCCTGGTTCTTCCCGCTCGCGTAAACTTCGTCTTCAACCTTTTGAATTTTGACTTCTCTGCGTCGGCCATTGCTCGGCGCTAGGTCTACTACAATCAAAAAGCAAGCACGCATAATATAAATAAGTTCTAAGGCCATGGTTCGATTGAGGACATCATTCCGAATTCATTGGCATAGGTCTTGTTGGCCAATTTTTCCTGTATAGGGAAACCCTAAAACGACCACATAAACCCTAATCATGGTAATGCACGATTTCGGCCATAGAAATCCAATCAAAGTGCCCAGAAAGTTTGTAAGCCGCACTAAACACAAAAACACAATCAAAACGAGTTAATGATGCATGAATATGAATAATCGAATTTGAGATTTTCAAGAACAAACCAAAGCTGGAATTGCGATTACGAATGGATTTGAATGATGTAAAGGTGCTGGGCTTGAACAACCCAAGGAATGCAATGGAATCCTCAAAACACTTGAAAGTGCTGGATCGATGGTGCTAGTAGCTTCAAGTGCGAAAATTTGACTTTAGGTTAGGGTTCTGGAGCAATTCTTCTGTTCTTTCTTGATAGGTATACATTGTATATATATACTGGATGGATTTGGAGTTAATTTGAGCAAGAATCAATCAACTTTTAATGCAAATCAAATTTGATTTTTATACAAAATCAAATTTTCAAAATTTGATTAATTTCCAATCCAATCTTGCCATATTGATCAAATTTCGAAATTTGCTGGCTTTATTGAGTTGCTTGGATCTCAAGGAAGGAATAAAAATCAATCTTTCAATTAATTTTGATTTTATACTTTATTTTTCAATTTAATTTGTATTTAAATGAATAAATTCCAAATTAAATAGGAAAATAAAATAAAAATTCGTGGCATTGGGCTTGGATACTCCTAATTGTATGAGGAATAAGTTAGGATGAAAAAAAAGTAGGCCCATTTGCAAAAGATTTGATTTTGTGAAGTATCTCTCTTTGTGCATTCTTTCAAAATTGCCCAACTTGTGAATAGTGTAACTTGCTCAATGTTCCACATCTTTGAGAGTTCTTGGACTTTTTGGAAATCTCTAAGAGTCCTCTAACCAATGTCTTTGGTTTCACTTCAATTGGAGTTACCATGCTCAATATATGTTCAAAACAAAAAGTTGACTTTTTGTTGACTTTGAAAAGGACCTGTAATGTTTTGAGCTATACCTCTCAAATGAAGCATTTTTTGGACATTCTTGTGAGACATGAAGTTGTAGAGAATTGAATTTCCTTCAAAACAAGAGGTGGTGGAAAAATTTCTGAGAAAGTATGAGAAAGTTATGATCAGTCAAAGTTCAGTTGACTTTTCACCAAGAAACCCTAATTTAGAAAGTTTGACTTTTGAGCAAATCTTGAGTTTTCTTGATGAATCATGATCAACCCTTGATCAAATGATGAATATAACTTCGAAATGAGGATGTTGACCAAAAATCGAAGTTTTGTTGTATGTTGACCACAGTTGATTTTTGACCAATCTGTGATTTCCAACCATCTGAGCAATTGTCTGAGGAAACTTGGCTTGTGAAGCTTGAAACTTGACATGGAGAATCTTTGAAGCATATGAGGAAGCATGAAAACCATTGGAGGTGTTAGAAGTCCATCTGGATCTGAGGAATGCCAAACCCTAGTTTGGGTTGATTGTCTAGGAGAGTGTTCATCTGATCAATTCTTGAGGAATCCTTGAGTAGGGATGTATGGAATATCTTGAGAAACATGAGGGCAAATTTTGGGGTATGACAGCTGCCCCTGTTCAATCTTCTTGTACTGGAAGGGATAGATTGGCATGCTTTGCCTTTCGTGACTGGAGGTGAAGATGATTGAACACTCAATACAATTTGCACTTTGTTGGTGATGATGCGGGAATGGGCTTACAGATGCCATTCGGGGAAGTTGGAGACTTCGCTGGGGAATGAGTCGTACGCTAGACTTGAGACGGTTGTAGGAGATGGGCTTAAGATGCCATCCGAAAGGATTGATGCTGGGGAGTGAGCCGTACGCTAGGCTCTGTAGATGTTTCTGGAAGGAGATGGGCTTAGGATGCCATCCGGAGGGAGTCGTACGCTAGACTTTGTGCTCTCCTTTTGAATGAAGTTATTGGTCTGTATTGATTTTTAACCAAATATGCAGCATTCTGAAGGTGGAGAAACATTGACAAGTAGTCGGAGATGGGCTTAAGATGCCATCCGGGCAACTGAGTCGTACGCTAGACTCTCGTAGTTGCTGTTGACAATAAGAGAGGGTCAGAATAGTTCTTCGTGCTGACTGTTCTGCGGGGACAAAATGTGGATGTTTCCCTGTTGTGCATCGGGTGTTGATCCATTGCCTGTTATCGGAGGATAACTTGTGATCGTTCGGATAAGGTTTCCCGTCTGGCTTCGAGTATTAATCCTGGATCCGTTGTTGGAGAACAACGAGGTTGGTCGTTCAGATAGTTTTCCCGTCTGGCTTCGGGCATTAATCTTGGACCTGCTTGTGTCAGAAGTGATTTTCACCTGTTTTGGTAAAAAAACAAAGAGAAATTTTTGATAGAATATTGTTAGTCTTATGCAAAGTATGATGCATGGCAATGCGTATGAATGATATATGCACAAATTATGATATTCATGAATAATGTATGAATGATGGATGCTGTAGTATTTCAAACATATCCATCTTGAGGAAGATGGGCATATCCCGCTTGAGGATTTCTGACTTCTGCTTGGGGATGAGACGGATCGAAAACCTTGAGAAGGAATATAGCTTTGAATTCTCCGATGCACTATCTGACCAAGTCTCGAGCCTAGATACCATTGTGGATGGGAGGGCGGGAACAAAGGATCTGGTTCGTGGACCTGTTGGGGAAAATTCGGAGGTACTCTCTTGGGAATTTTGTGTATGGACCTTCTTGAGGAGTAGTTGGTAAGCTTTGGAGGCGGATTGGAAGGATCGGGTCCGTCGAAATCTCTGCTGGGAATAAAGGATGTAGGTTTCCCCGATGCACTATCGACCAAGTCCCAAGTCTAAACCTTGCTGTCGGGAAAGGATTTGTTGAAAGGCATCCTGTTGAGGACAAATGTCTCTGCTGGAGATAAAGTTGCTGATGAAGTTTTAAGGAAATCAGGACTGGTAAAGGGAAATCTGTACTCCGATGGGGATTTGTAGTGATTGATATCTCTGTGGGAATTGTACTCTGCAGGGGAACGCGTTGGTGACTTTCGTCGTCATCTCAATTCCGGGAGCCTGTAGTAGTTACTTTTGCATGTTCACTTTTCGTATGTTTGCGAACAAGTTCTTATTGTCGGATGCGTATAATCATTCAAAGCGGACGTTTGGACTTTACGCAGACAACAACAAACAAAAATTGTAAAGAGACTTGCATTTATTTGAAAGATGGCGTATGGCCGAGTAGTTTGTACAAGAGAAAGGTAAAAGGCTATGCGGGAACAATCTCGTTAAGTTCCAACTATGCTAGTACTCATATATATCAACTATCTCATCTCCTTCGTCGTTGAAAGTGATTGAATTGATTTTGCCATTTGAACTTGAGTCGATAGTAGTAGTGAAGTAAGTGATCGGGACGAGACATAGTCGTGCGCTTAAATCTAATTTTGCCTAGACCGCCCTTTCGGGTTTCGAGTCTGGGATACCCTTTTTGCCCAACCGCCTTTTCGGGTTTTCGACTTGCGGTGTACATATTTTGTATATATCCTTAACTTTTGCGAACCCTTTTGGTTCGCCAGGATATTATTTTTGCCTAGGTTAAATCGACCTAGCGGGTCTCTTTATCGTAGTATTTTTGACTATCTGCGTTCACGGTGTGGGAAGTCTTCGCCATCCATGGTGCTAAGTATCATAGCTCCTGAAAATCTGTCTTGACTACAAATGGCCCCTCATGGGTGGGAGTCCACTTGCCCACAGGGTCACCTTGTGGAAGAATGATGCGCTTGACTACTAGGTCGCCGACTTGGTACACTCGATTGCTTGACCTTCTTGTTAAATGCTACGATCATTCGTTTACGATAAATCTGTCCATGGCGGATGGATGCGAGTCGTTTCTCATCAATCAAGTTGATCTGGTCAAGGCGAGTCTGAATCCAATCGTCTTCGCCTAATGTTGCAGCGGTATAGCGGCAAGCAAAAGTTGGTATTATTTTATCGGAATTGATATATCCGGTTAGGTTATATCGTATCGTGTCCTGAGAGATTGGTTATTGATTAGTGGTTCGACAATTCTACCGTTAATGAGTTTGGGATTAAAAGAAATGAAAATAAAAGACAAAAGTAAATGAACAAAAGTATAAAAGATAGACAACTTGTCCGGACGATGTAAACTACCGTCACAGACTTAAATCTACCACCCATGTCATACTCGACCTCACGATACTCGTATGTGTCATCACATACCTCTCACAATCTAAGCTATTTCTAACCCAAATTGAGAATCCTCTAAATCATCTCAATATCCATTCTGGCATATCTCAACAACATAGAAATCAATGCGTCACCTCCATATCTATTCTAGCATACTTCACTGCGAGAGGCATTACGTTCGGGTACTCTATAGTGAATGTTAGATCTAAACCCATTCCTAGCATTGAGAATCTAACGAGATAATCATCCTAGGTAAGAATCTAAGCAATCTATCCCTAGCAAAGCTCAAATCCTAACATAAAGTAAAACCTAAGATAATCAAACACAAATTCGTAAAACAAGCTTTATACAAGCCAAAGGCGACAAATATACATGAGTTATGAGTAGATATACATACAAAACCCAACAAAAGAGATTACAAATAGAAGAAGAAGAGGAACCAAACATTTCTTGGTTTGTCAACACCAATCGACGAGGATTCGACTCGGATCATCAAATGCAAGCTCAATGTTGTTTTCAAGCAAATCTATCAAAAATATGAAGGTGATGGTGTTGGGACTCAAAAATACCCAACCCATAACCTAAAAATGTTTTGAGCCCCTTTTAAAGAATTCGATGTCGCGGTCGCGTCGCTCTATATCGCTTCAGTCTGCTATTTTAGCATTTTATTTTGCCGTATCTTGAGAACCGTAACTCAGAATTGTGCCCGGTTTGATGCGTTAGAAAGCTTATTCAATGCTCTATCTAACCATGAAGAAATATCAACCAAATTGATGATTTTTGTTGTGTTGAATTTGAGCTTTATTCGATGCGTATTATGCAAATCGCACTCTTGCTTAACCTTTGGCCTTTATTACTCAATGCTCAATTATGAATGAATACCTATAAAAGAGATGAAAAACTATCAAATGATACAATATTTACACAAAAACTCAATTATTCTATTATGTATACATTTATACCAAAAGCGGGGGATTTATTCGAAGAATATCAACAAAAGAACGGATAAGTGCCACAAAATGTATATACAAAATAACTACATTTTGGCACTTATCACCTAACTCTGCGTCCTGGAGGACTCTGGTTGAGGGTATCTGTACTTCAATGGGTAGGACGGCTTCCATACCGTATACAAGAGAGGGTTGCCCCTGATGTTAATCTTTAGTGCGATAACCATGAAGAGCAAATGGTAACATCTCATGCCAATCTTTGTAAGTCACATCATCTTTTGTATAATCTTCTTAATGTTCTTGTTGGCGGCTTCCACTGCGCCATTCATCTTAGGCCGATAAGGAGAAGAGTTGTGATCTTTGGATCTTGAGCTGCGTGCGAGTTCGGTGATCATCTTATTGTTGAGATTGGAACCGTTATCGTGATAATCCTTTCGGAGTGCCATACAAGCGAGATAAGATTATGTTTGATGAATCGAGCCACAACATTCTTGGTAAGATGACGGGCTGCCTCTACCCACTTGGTGAAATAGTCAATTACCACAAGGATGAAGCGATGTCCATTGGAAGTTGTGGGCTTGATTTCTCCAATCATGTCAATGCCCACATTGCAAAGGCCAAGGAGGTTAGCACATTGATCTTGGAGGTGCGTGCACTTTGTGCGTAAATCGACACTTGTGACAAGATCGGCGTAGCGATGACAATCGACTTCCATAGTGGACCAATAGTAACCTGTTCTCGAATCTTCTTAGCCATCGTATGTCCGGAGTGAGTACCAAATGCACCGTGTAACTCTTCCATGATACGTATTCTTTGTTTTACGGTCTACGGTAGTAGTAAGCACAGTCGTGGTTGCGCTTGTACAAGATGCCGTTGCTGAGGAAGAATTTGGATGCAAATCTTCTCATGAATTTCTTATCATTGACAGATGCCCCTGCGGGATATTCCTGAGTCTCAAGATACCTCTTCACATCGTAGTACCAAGGTTTCTCTTCTGCGTCAAGCTCATAACAATATGCTGGTTCGTCAAACTTCTCAATGATGATCAGGGGAGCCTCGTTGTCCCATCTAACCTTGAACATAGACGACATAGTAGCTAATGCGTGCATGGTGATTCTCTTCTCGTGGAATGTGATCAAAGTAATCTCTTGAAGTAGGGATCAAACTCGAACATGCTCTCGATAGGGAATGAGATTCGGATGCTTCGTATCCACTCGCATAATCGGTGATTACTAAAGTGAGTCTCCATACACTTGCAAGAACTTGATTCTTAAGTCAATAGCGACTTTGATGCCCATGATGCCGCTTGTACGGCCATATTGTTGGTACAATGAAACATAATCTGGCGGTGAAAGGCGTATGTCCGCTGCGGGGATGTGATGATGGCGCCAATGCCATTGCCAAGTGCGTTTGAGGCTCCATCGAAGACCATGGTCCATCGGGATCCTTGTTCGAGGTCCTTAAATGCGGGCACAGTTCTTATGTCGGTAACTAGAAAAACATCTTCGTGCGGAAACTCGAGCGCATAGGCTGATAGTCATCGGCGGCTTGATGAGCCAAATGATCGGCTACTATACTTCCTTTGATTACGAAAGTGTCTTGGATGTCATACTCGGTCAAGATCATTTGCCATCTTGCTATTCTTCTGAGAGAGCTGGTTTCTCAAAGATGTATTTTATCGGATCCATCTTAGAAATCAACGAGGGTAGTATGGGTCAACATATCTTGTCTTAGTCGGCGACAAAAAGCGTTACAAGTTTTCTCATTGTGGTATCTTGTTTCTGATCGGTAAACTTTTGCTAAGGTAGTATATTGCATGCTCTTTTCGACCGGACTCGTCATGTTGCCCCAACACACACCCATTGAGTTCTCTAACACATCAAGTACATGATAAGAGTCTTCCTTGATGGCGGCATCGGGATGGGAGGATTACGTAGGTACTCCTTGATTTTGTCAAAGCGATCGGCAATCGTCATTCCATTCTACCACTTAATCTTTCTTAAGTAACTTGAAGATTGGCTCACAAGTAGCGATTAGGTGTGCAATGAATCGGCAATGTAATTCAATCGAAACCTCGACTTCCTTCTCGGGGGCTGGCATCTCTTGTATAGCTTTAACCTTGGCGGGGTCAACCTCAATACCTCACCATGACGACAAACCCTAGGAGCTTACGGATCGACTCAAAAGTGCACTTGTTAGGATTAAGTCTCGATCTGTACTTCTTCAATCATCAAGCAGTTTACGCAAATGATCAAGATGTTCTTCCTCATGCGTGATCGAGCTATCATGTCGTCGGCGTAGACCTCTATCTCGTGATGGATCATGTCATGAAATAGTGCCACCATGGCGCGATAAATAACACTGCGTTCTTCAACCCAAATGGCATAACCTTGTAGCGAAAGTACCCCTTGTGTAACAAGGTAGTCTTCTCCATGTCTTGGGAGCCATTTAATCGATTGTAGGAGAAACCATCCATGAAGGAAAACCTTATCTTTGGCGATGTTGTCAACGAGAACATCAATATGGGAAGTGGGAAATCATCTTTCGGACTTGCTTTGTTCAGATCTCTGTAATCCACGCACATTCGTACTTTGCCATCTTTCTTAGGCAGCATGCGACGTTAGCGACCCAGGGATAAGAGGTGACAGCTAGAAAACCGGCATTGAGCGCTTCATAACTTGACTTTGATTTTCTCGACATCTCGGGGCGCATCGACGAACCTTCATTTCTTGGAGAAAACCTTCTTTAGTTGGCAATCGATGAACCACAATATCAATGTCTAAACCGGGCATGTCTTCGTATGACCAAGCAAAAACCTCAATGTAGCCTCGTAGCATCGCCAACCTTTCTTTAACACTTGCTCTCAAGACCGCTCCTATCTTGATCTCTTTTACATCTTCGTCGGTACCAAATTCACAACCTCAACTTGCTCTTGGTGTGGCTGTATAACTCGCTCTTCTTCTGTAGCAATCGACAAGTTCTCCTGGCACTTCACAATCTTCCTCACTTTCATCTTGGCTTGGTAGATCGGATTATCGAAGTCATATTTAGCACTAGCATAGCATTTATTACGAGATTCGGAGTGATTACTGCGATGCATCACGTGGGTGTGTGAAACACATAGCCTTTTGAAGGGGTGATAAAGTAAAGAAAGAAAAACACAATTGAATGCAAAGTCCAACGAATTTATTGAATGAAAATACGCAAACAACAAATAAAAACCCTACATAAGCGAGCCATGATGCCGGGCAAGGCACTAGGCTTTAGAGTTCATTGTTCAAACATAGAAAATACGAAAAGCAAACAAAACAAGAATAATTACTCGACTAAAGGAGATTGGTATAACGTCTTGATCTTCCAATTCTTGAGTCCGTTGTCGGGAGTTGGAAAGATCAATTCTTGATGTCGAAGTCGTTGTCGCCGTCTTCTATAGCATGGATCCCACTGGCGTCACGGAAGGGAAGTTGGCGACGCTCGCGTATCATTTCGACCCTTGATAGTGAAGCCTAAACCGGTCTTGTCAAACTTGAAAGGAAGATCGGGGCTGACCCCAAATAGCACTACCACCTTCTTGCTTGAGCATCTTTCGGGGAGGCCATCCTAGGAGGAGCTTGTGTAACCGGTGGCGGGAGAATCAGCAGGCATGACTACGGGACTGTTTCAAAAGCTTGCGAGTCTCAAAGAATTCACCCTCTACCTCGAGGTATCGAGCATTGTAGATGGTGACCATATATTCTTCTTCACCACACCTTTGTAACAACCTTTCCTTTTACGGTACTTCAACCGATGCAAGGTAAAAATGGCCCATGTATCCAAGGGCGTCCAAGTAGGCAAGAGTAGGGTGGACGGATGTCCATGACAAAGAAAGTGGAATCAAAAGTGGGAACCGACTTTGATAGGCGAGAATGAGCTCTCAATCTTGTTAGCTTAGAACCATCAAAAACACATACGATGATGTCTTTGGGTCTCGAGAACCAACCCTTCAACATCAAGTCGATCAAAAGCGATCTTGGTGGGATGTTGAGGCGAAACCGGTATCCACCACACATGAGATAATGTAGTACCCTTGCATTCAGAGAGATGTGCAAGGCTTTGTTATGTTTCCTTCGCGAGTCAAATCGACATCGAGAAGCCTAGGCCGTTGTTGGCAGCCAGGCTAGCAATACAAACTTCGAATTGATCGGTGGTAGTGTCTTGCGGCACATGAGCATTCTTGAAACTTCACCAAGGCATTAGCATGAGCCTCGGAACACAAGAGTAGAGCAAGCATGGAGATCTTGGACAGATCTGTCCCAATGTTCCACAACATTGAAGTCACTCTTCTTGATGATCTTGAAATTTCCTCCATTTCTTGTTTGGAGGTGTCTTGACAACTTCCTTTGGTATACGGTTGAGCGGGAAGAGTCCTGGTTCTTTCCCTCGGGTGGGGAAGTTGGTTGAGTAAGCGGAATCGAGCGAGTCGCGATGTCTTTTGGAGGAGAGATTTCTGGAGAGAATACCCTTCCGGTTCTGGTCACCTTACTTGATCCGGTGATGTTGCCAATATCGGGAATAGAAGCTTCAGCGGTAAGATCTTCAATGGTCAGAGGGTCTTGCTTAACACCATGATAGTAAACATCAGATCCATAATCCCAAGGAATAGCTTTGTCAGAGGAATACGGAACTGGTCTGGGAGAAGTGATAATGAGGGGTGCCACTCTAGGCACAGGATCAGCAGAGGAAATCCTTATGGTGTTAACATCAGCATAGTCTTCTGGGAAATCGTCACCCCATCCGGTTGCTTTAATATCTTCAATAGGAATCTTGTAGCTCTCAGGAACAGAATACTTCACCATGTAGTCATACTTTCCACTTGGCTTCCCCAAGGTATCCCACACAGATGATTCGGTTTCATTCGCATCTTCGATTTTCAACTTAGACATGCCTTCACACAACTTCTGCACAGGTGGTTTCAAGAATAGTATCTCACGGTTGTCCATCATGCACTGAACACGTCTTCTCAACCAAGCACAACCATCGGTGCGGAGGGCACCAGCGACAATCTTACGGGCATCCCGGTTGATGCGCGACAAATTCTTAACGATCATCGGAGGAATGGTCAAGTCATCTATGTTGAAAGCGTAAGTATCGTCAGACATTGGAACTCTTGTCATGGTTAGGCATAGGGCGTTGATCACATTGGTCTCGACGGGAGGATCAAATTCAATGCTTAGCTTCAATCATATCTTGAATCTTGTTCTTGAGCCCAACAATCATCGATTACTATGTGGGGCTATTAGAATGGTAAGCACACTTAGCATTAGGATTGTATCTCGGAGAGGAAGTATTGACATTCGAGGAGGATCCCTCAAAGTAATCGCTCTGCTTTCAACATGTGTTGCAAGGCTTGCGACAATGGCATGTTGATCTTCGTGCTGTCTTCGTGGCGCGTTGCTGTAGCGTTGTCTCGAGGTTGTCTTGATGTAGGATTGGAGATCTTGCTCCCACAGTTGAGCGGTCGGTCTTGGCTCGGCTTTTCGACCATACAGCATTGGCTTCTTTCTTACCACCAAAGATCTCTTGCGACATTTGAAGATGACTCTACATGAATCTTTCCACTCTTGATACCGGCCGATCGCTCGCTTTGTAAGTATCATTTCGGTGAATCCGGTGAAGAGTTTCCAATCAGATGATTGAAGAATGGACCTGACAATGTACCCATGAACATATCAACCAACTCCCTATTGGACAAGGGTGGTTGAACTCTGCCTGCTAAATCTCTCCACTTCTGAGCATACTCCTTGAACTTCTCGTCACGACCCATAGACATGCTTTGTAGTTGCATGCGAGTGGGTGTCAATTCAACATTGTACTCATCATGCATGAAAGCATCAATAAATCACTCCAAGTACGGATACGGTCATTCTCTAACTGATAATACCACTCCAACTGAGTTCCGGACAAACTCTCTTGAAAATAATGCATCCACAACTTTCTGTCATCAGTGTGGGGACTGATCTTCTGGACATAAGACTTCAAATGTAGCTTCGGACAAGAAATGCCATCATATTTGGCAAAAGTAGGAACTTTGAATTTGGGAGGAATCACAACACCAGGAACAAGACTTAGGTCATCAAAATTCAGCCCGGACATTTTCAGATTTTCCACAGCATTCAAACGGTCTTCAAGTTGCTTGTACTTGTCATCTTCATCAGAGTACTGGCTATAATCCGAACGCTCCTCTCTTTCTTTCTCGGGGCTCATTGGTCATCTTCGTTACCCTTGACACTCCCCTCAGTTTTGACACTTCCTTCAGAGAGTTCAATCCGACTGACCACTTTAGGACCACCTTTGTAGCGTCTGCCCATGTTGAGAAGACCCACAACCTTCTTCTTCTTGTTGATGAGCTTCTTCAGATCTTCTTGGCCTTGGACCAAGCTAGTGAACATCTTTGGCCGAGCATTACGAACACGGAGATCTTTGTGACTGTTAGAGCCATTCTTTGCTAAAATAAATAGCAAGAGGATGAGAAAACCAATCTCCAATGTACCTGTGATGCAATGTTATGCTATGCTATGCAATGTATATGCGAATGCTATGCAATGTTTTCAAGGACCTCTAAGGATTTAAATTTGTTAAACAAGCAATGAACAAACAAATATTAGTTCTCTTTTTATTCTTTTTCTTTTTAAGTACAAAAGATAGTTCAAAGCAATAAAAGAAAAACATAATATAAAGCTTCTAGGTCTCCCATGGGCGCTTCCTCTTGGTGCCGAGGTAGGCGTTGATGTTGCGCTCCTCGTGAAGTAGCTTGGTCAACTCTAGCACTTTCTTCTCGCTTGAGTAGCACTGAGCTTCAAAGGTATCCCTCTCTTCTTTAAGCTGAATCCAGGATCTCTTCAAGTCTTCGAAATCAATAGGCATGTCGGGGTGGAGAATAGTATAGGGTACGTCACCTATAGCAACAGGTTCCATAATTACGGGTACAACAGGCGTGAATGGCATCATGAGGTTTTGAGCTCGAGCTCGCACCCATTTGAGTTAAGGCTCCCAAGGAGTGGGATTTTGGTGCCCCAAAGTCTTGGTATCAGTCTTCTTTACCATGCCCCAAGCGTGTATAAACCTTCGTCGGTAATTCTGGAGATCGTGTTTGTAGTCGAACACAACATCTTGGAAAGCATATCATGTGGACCATCTCTTCGAGCAAAACCAAACTGACGTAGAGCTAGAGAAGGGTTGTAAGTAATACCTCCCCTTATACCAAGGAGTGGTACATTAGGGAATTCTCCACAACGCTCAATGAAGGTGAAGTCCTTTTGAGAGAAAAGACTCCAACGGATATCTGAATGAGAGAGTGACATCAGCCTTTGAGACCACTTCATCCTTTGTTCGTTCTTCAAAACTGATGGAGGGAGGTGCGAAATAAACCACCTCGAAAGTAACGGTATGCAACACATGAGAGTGCCTTGTCTCTTAATAGTACGAGTGTGGAGAGAATGTAGGATATCCCCAAGCAAAATAGGCACTGGATTACGGGTAAGGAACAACTTGATGGCATTGACATCTATGAATTGATCCGAGTTAGGAAATAGAACCAAACCATAAATAAGCAAGGCCACAATGTTTTCAAATGCATGGAAACTCATAACTTTGAGGAACTCTCGGGCTTTCTTAATTAGGAACTTAGAAAGTAAACCCTTAACTCCGCTTCTAGTTTCCCAATTGGCTTCAATATCTGAGCGCTTAAGATGTAAGGCTGATGCAATGTCTTCATACTTAGGAGCCTTTTCTAAACCGGTGAACGGCATTTGGTCAAGAATAGGTATCCCTAGTAACTTAGAGAACTCTTCCAAGGTAGGAACCAACTGATAGTCTGGAAATGTAAAGCAATGGTGTTTCGGATCAAAGAACTAGAATAGGACATGCATCATATCTTCTTCAAACAGGAGATAACCAAATCAAGTAGATAACCATGTCTTTTGATGGCGAGCATGGTGGGAATTTACGAAACCAATTCTTTGAGTTGAGAAGGTATACCACGAAGTTGATTCGGATAGTCTTTCTAGAAGCCATAACACCTACAAAGCAGCAAAGATAAATCCTAGGTCCTTGAAATGGTTAGAAATGATATGCAATGCGGATGATGTCATGATGTCATGTATAGCACACACAAGCAAATCACACAATGAGCCTATGGTTTAAGGCTTGCATGAGGTCTAGGTGATTACCCACCAAAGTTTGAGTTGGTTCATCTGTCCTATAATAGTAAGGGTTCTAGGAATCTCACATCATTGATCTTTCTCGTGGCGCTTATTTCAATGCGACTACCAAGTGGTCGATCGAAAATGTCCCAAAGTCGATCTCAATGAGCGTAGCATCAGTATCAACCAACCTCGGTCTACACCAAAGCCATCTCACTACCTAATGGCCAAGATGGGTCAATTAAGGTTCTAAAAGTTTAGTTAGCGCTGATGACACCGAAGCCAAATACTATCCTCAACTTGGAAATGAGGAGCATCGGGACAACCAAAGTGTCACGCTAACGTAGCCATCATGTTGACCGTTAAGTTATCGTCTAGCGGTCGCAATGATCTAATGCCACTTACCTAAAGGAAACCGGATCCGGTGTAGGATCCCCAACAATATAATACCCAAGCAACCCTTTAAAGATAAAGCAATCAAATCAAGCAGCGGTAAAAATGATCTATGAATCCTTAAGGCAATTCTCTCTTTAGGGTGATTCCCAGTAGTCGCCGATTACATGTCTGGTGAACCGACTTTTTAGGATTTTTGTATCCAAATGTGCGGATAGCAAGAGTCGCCACCGACTTTTATTTTTATCAATTAAGGGAAGGTAAAAGTACGAGAAAAGACCTTCGTTAGATTAAAGTACGGAGAATGGTTATGAAAAGGGAAGGTATTAGCACCCCTTTCCATCCGTAGTTATCTACGGGCTCTTAGTTGCTCTTAGATCACTTTTGAAAAACTTGTGCTTTCTGTGTGTTTGAAAGATATTTTGAAAAGGCATTTCGCTTTGACTTTGTAATGATTCATGTAGGAATGTATACAAAGTGTTCGGAAATGTTTCGTTTTTAGAAAAAAGAGACTTTGCAATGATTCACGCTGGAATGTATACAAAGTGTTTTGAAAGTGTGAGGTGTGAAAAGTATTTTTGATTAGAGCAAGCAACTAGGAGACTTGTTACCCACTCAGAATTGGTCGTTTTCGTATTATTACGTTCCTTTAGAATAGCGCTAGCCATACCATTAGTTAGTAGGTAGCTCCATTCGTTGGATGTAAGCGGGACATTCGAAGGGACATCGGATGGTCATAGAAGACAACTTGTAGGAAGTATCCTAGCACATTCGAAGGGACTATCATCATTTTTCGTAGGCGACAATCGAGGGTCAAGATCATGTATTCGGAGGCGACATCGTGGGCCAATGATCTTTATATCGAAGGGACTATGATGATTTGATTGGAAGGCAACGGTGCTAGAATACCTCTACGTTCGAGGGACTTGACCATTTGAATCGAAAGGCATCGAGAGAGAATTACCCTAAGGGTTGCATGTGTGAAAAAGTGCGTTGATTCAGGTATATGTTATCTTGAAAATTAGTGGGCTATGTTCAATTTTATCTTGCCATACACGCCTAATTACTAGCAATTGATAGAGTGCGGAAAGTAAAATGCGGAATGTAAAGTGCGGAAATGTAAACCTACGCTATTACATGGCTTTGGGGCAGATACATAATTTAAGATGCGGAAAGTAAAAGCCTAGATTAAAACTATTACATCCCATGAGCAGTTACATTATTGGAAAAGAAAAGAAAAACGGAAGAAACCTCTGTATCGGATCAACCTGTGAAAATATGAGAAAATCGGAAAATAGGATGAAATCGAATAAGAGGAAGATGTTAGCAAAAATGCAAATTTTAATATGGAAAAATTGGTACATGCTGGAAATAAGATAAATAAGCTAAAATAATTTTTTGGGAATTTTTGGAAAAGATTTAATAATTAAAATGCAATTTATAATGATTTAAATGCAAAAATAAAAATAAAATATGTATGCATGCAAAAATTATATTTTTTTAATTTTATAAATTAAATAAAGGTTTTTGTGAAAATAATGTAAAAAGAAAAAATGTTTTTGGTGATTTTTTAATGTATAAATAAAATATAGAAAACAATTAAAATATGATGGAAATATTAAAATATAGAAAATATGAAAGAAATTGAGTTTGGAAAAAAAGGAAAAACCAAAGTTGGTCCTGGCATGATTCGAACCCACGCCCTGGACTTCAAACTCCCAGATCCAATGCGCTGACCAACTGAGCTACGTTGCTTTGGTGTTTTGAAACGGAATGAATGGAAGATAACACGCGTCGCCTCCTGGTTCTTCCCCGCTCGCGCCAAGCTTCGTCTTCAACCTTTTGAATTTTTGACTTCTCTGCGTCGGCCATTGCTCGACGCTAGGTCCCTGGCTACAATCAAAAAGCAAGCATATAATATAAATAAGTTCTAAGGCCATGGTTCGATTCAGGACATCATTCTGAATTCATTGGCATAGGTCTTGTTGGCCAATTTTTCCTGTATAGGGAAACCCTAAAACGACCACATAAACCCTAATCATGGTAATGCACGATTTCGGCCATAGAAATCCAATCAAAGTGCCCAGAAAGTTTGTAAGCTTCGCACTAAACACAAAAAACACAATCAAAACGAGTTAATGATGCATGAATATGAATAATCGAATTTGAGATTTTCAAGAACAAACCAAGCGGAATTGCGATTCGAATGGATTTGAATGATGTAAAGGTCTGGACTGCTTCAGAACAACCCAAGGAATGCAATGGAATCCTCAAAAACACTTGAAAGTGGCTGGATCGATGGCTGCTAGTAGCTTCAAGTGCACGAAAATTTGACTTTAGGTTAGGGTTGCTGGAGCAATTCTTCTATTCTTTCTTGATAGGTATACATTGTATATATATACTGGATGGATTTGGAGTTAATTTGAGCAAGAATCAATCAACTTTTAATGCAAATCAAATTTGATTTTTATACAAAATCAAATTTTCAAAATTTGATTAATTTCCAATCCAATCTTGCCATATTGATCAAATTTCGAAATTTGCTGGCTTTATTGAGTTGCTTGGATCTCAAGGAAGGAATAAAAATCAATCTTTCAATTAATTTTGATTTTATACTTTATTTTTCAATTTAATTTGTATTTAAATGAATAAATTCCAAATTAAATAGGAAAATAAAATAAAAATTCGTGGCATTGGGCTTGGATACTCCTAATTGTATGAGGAATAAGTTAGGATGAAAAAAAAGTAGGCCCATTTGCAAAAGATTTGATTTTGTGAAGTATCTCTCTTTGTGCATTCTTTCAAAATTGCCCAACTTGTGAATAGTGTAACTTGCTCAATTTTCCACATCTTTGAGAGTTCTTGGACTTTTTGGAAAGATCTAAGAGTCCTCTAACCAATGTCTTTGGTTTCACTTCAATTGGAGTTACCATGCTCAATATATGTTCAAAACAAAAAGTTGACTTTTTGTTGACTTTGAAAAGGACCTGTAATGTTTTGAGCTATACCTCTCAAATGAAGCATTTTTTGGACATTCTTGTGAGACATGAAGTTGTAGAGAATTGAATTTCCTTCAAAACAAGAGGTGGTGGAAAAATTTCTGAGAAAGTATGAGAAAGTTATGATCGATCAAAGTTGATTGACTTTTCACCAAGAAACCCTAATTTAGAAAGTTTGACTTTTGAGCAAATCTTGAGTTTTCTTGATGAATCATGATCAACCCTTGATCAAATGATGAATATAACTTCGAAATGAGGATGTTGACCAAAAATCAGAAGTTTTGACTGTATGTTGACCACAGTTGACTTTTTGACCAATCAATGATTTCAACCATCGAGCAATTTGCGAGGAAACTTGGCTTGTGAAGCTTGAAACTTGACATGGAGAATCTTTGAAGCATATGAGGAAGCATGAAAACCATTGGAGGTGTTAGAAGTCCATCTGGATCTGAGGAATGCCAAACCCTAGTTTGGGTTGATTGTCTAGGAGAGTGTTCATCTGATCAATTCTTGAGGAATCCTTGAGTAGGGATGTATGGAATATCTTGAGAAACATGAGGGCAAATTTTGGGGTATGACATTGGGCTACCGACTTGAACTCTTCCTCCATCATGATGTTATGCATACAGTAAGCTGGGCTTATGCCTTTCAAATCGGCTAAAACCCAACCAATTGCATTTTTGTTAGACTTCAAAACATGAATTAAGCTTCCCTCCTCCTTCTCCGATAATGTGTTACTAATGATCACGGGTTTCTTACCTCCATCCTCAAGGAACACATACTTCAAGTGAAAAGGTAGTGCTTTCAACTCACATTTTTGCTCTTCTTCTTTGGGATCATTCTTCAAAATCTCCACTTCCTCCTCCCAAGGGTGCATTTCTTTAGAAATCTGCATCCCCTATAAACACTCTTCAAGTTCCCGCCTATCATTATCATCAAGCACATTAACTTCTTCTATTGATTCTTCGATAGCATCTATTTTGAAACAATCTTTTTTGTCATTCGAATGCTTCATTGCTTCAAAAAGATTGAAACAAATTTCTTCATCTTGAACCCGCACCTTCATCAAACCATCATCAATGTCAATCATCATTCTTGCCGTCTTCATGAATGGCCGGCCTAGAATTAAAGTTGCCTCCAAGTATTCCTCCATCTCTATCACAACAAAGTCAACTGGAAAAAAGAATTTATCCACTTTGACTAACAAATCTAAAGCTACACCATGTGGGCGAGTAATAGACTTGTCCGCCAATTGCAACGTCATTTTTGTAGACTTTAATTCGATATCCCCCAACCTCTTTACAATGGAAAATGGAATTAAGTTGATGCTCGATCCCAAGTCAATCAATCCTTTGCCGACATAGACATCTCCAATGGTAACGGGCAAAGTTACACGCCCCGGATCACTCTTTTTTTTTGGAATAACGCGTTGAATTATCGCACTACAACTTGCATCAACCATAATAGTCTCTTGATCCGTGTACCTTTTCTTCTTTGTCAATATGTCCTTCATGAATTTGGCATATTTCGGCATTTGCTCCAATGCCTCGGTGAATGGAATATTAATTTGTAATTGCTTAAAAATATCCATAAACCAAGCACAGTGCCTAGCATCATCCTTTTTAGACGGAGCATGAGGATAAGGTAAGTTTCGTAATGGTAGAGTGACTTCCTTCTCCTTTCCCCTTCTCAATTTCTTCTTTTTTTCCTCCAATTTTTCCTTTTCAACTTCATCATTATCAACATTTTCATTTTCGACTACAACATCATGTTCAACTAAAACATCCCCCACAACAACATTCTCCTCATATTTTTCAACTATAACTTCCTCCACAACTATCTCTTCATCATTCTCCACTTGGTCTTTTCTCTTCACTTCTTTCTTTTTCTCTTCAACAACTCTACCACTCCTAGTTGTAATACCTTTACAATGCTCCTTTGGATTTGCTTGAGTAGTTGGAGAAAATGAGGTCGAAGCACTTTGATCGGAGATTTGCTTTGCTAATTGCCCCATTTGAGTTTCTAAATTCTTGATCGATGCCTCCGTGCTCTTTTGGTTTTCCATAGAAGCTTGCATGAATTGGGCAAGTGTATCTTGAATGTTTGAAGTTCTAGCTTGATTTTGAGGTTGATTTTGAGGTTGAGCTTGATTTTGAGTTCCACTTTGGTAAGGATTTTGTCTAGCTTGATTGTTGTTGTCTTGTCTCCATCCGCCTTGATAACCTTGGTTACCTCTTTGTTGATAACCTTGGCCATGATTTTGATTTTGATAAGGAGGTCTTTGTTGGTATCCTTGCCCTTGGTTGGCCATATAATTTTCTTCTTCATTTTCCGGGGGACAAAAACCGGTCTTGTGATCACCCTTACATAATTCACAACTAGAAATTTGTTGTGTTTGTTTGCTAGATGAACCATGCATCTCCATGATTTGCTGTGGAAGCCTTGCCATTTGTTTGGTCAATTCTTCAACTTACTTTGCAAACAATTTGTTTTGCGCTACAAGTGCTTCATGACTAGCCCCAATTTCAAGAACTCCCGTTTTTACTTGCACATTTCCTTGGTCTTGTTGAACTTGGTGGTCATTGCTCCCCATCTTCTCAATTATTTGAGTGGCTTCATAAGGTGTCTTTGCCATTAAAGAACCTCCCGCCATAGCATCCAACAACAATTTATGTTGAGGTTGGAGACCATTGCGGAAAATGTGAATTTGAGTGATTTCATCAAAACCATGGCTAGGGCATTTTGCCTCCATGAATCTTGATTGAGGAAAAAACCTTTCAAGGAATTTCTCCTCCAACGCATTCCAATTTGTCATAGTGTCTTGCGGTTGGTCTAGATACGAATCCTTTGCTTTCCCCACTAAAGAATGAGGAAAAAGCCTTTGAAAGTATTGCTCCTCTTCGGCCTCCGGAGCTCCGGCCACACCCGCAATTTCGTAAAACTTAGTGAGGGGGTGTATGGATCTTCATGGTCATGACCATGAAAAGGATTTGCATAAAGAAGTTGGAGCAATCCCGTCTTCATCTCTGTGAACCTGCATTGGCTTGGCGAGCAAATTGAGCAGTGTGACGAGGGCTATTTACACAAGGCCCCCTCGGTGGTGGTGGTTGATCCGCCATAATGACTTCTCCTAACACGGGTGGTGTAGAAAAGTAGATGACTCTCCTCTTTCTTGTCTTTGCCTAGCTAGTCTTTTCCTTCGTTTACCTTGCTATTAAGTCTTCTTGTCGTCCTTTCAATTTGGATCGAATAGGGTTGATCGTAGGAACACTTCCTCGCATAAACTATAAACTGAAAAATTCTAGCCACACAAAAGAAACAAAAAGAGATTAGTAGAAAAATTATCTTAAAACACACAACTATTGCAATACTTGCAATATCAAACGCCAACCCCCGGCAACGGCGCCATTTTATTGTAGAAATGTTTGATGTTTCAAGTATTTCTATTATCGTATCCACAGGGATTGATGTGATATTGTAGTCTTTCAATAGTAAGGTGTATTTTAAGATTAAGTAACACAAGGGTTTGTTTTCTAAACTACTAATATCATAAGTTTCAAGCAAACAACTTTTAAAATCCTTTTCAAAGAGAGTTATGTTTGGATTCAAGAGAGTTTGGGTTTGTTTTCAAATGATGGAAGCATGTCAAGATTAGTTTCATTAACCTAATTTCATGTACATTCTATTAACCAAGTGATGAACTAGTTGATGATTTCTATAAATACGTATCCTCTCAATCTTGTTGATTTTTCACCAAGATTGTGAGTTTTATCATGTAAATCTTTGAATGATTTCTCACTACAACTATTGACATGACAATAATGAAGTTCAATACAAGTAAACACTAACTCACAAATCTATTTATAGCATTTGTTCATTAGTGGAAGAATATCCTAGGTCAACTTTGAAACATCCTTTTTCAATCATGATTCAAAGCATAAAAAGATAGTAGAACAAAGATATTCCATATATATAAATCATCAACCATGTTCATACACAAAGAGATTAAAATAAATACATGAAATTTTGGTCAACTACCTCTAATCTTGACACAAAAAGAGCTTAGCTACTCATTCTCATGGTTGCTTTGCTTACAAGATTGTTGGAGGAGATGATGAACATAGGAGAAAATCAATAAGAACAAGATTCAAATTCCAATTCTCTATGCCCTAAATTACAACAATGATGAATGATAAAGAAGAAGTCTGGTTTTAGCCTTTCTATGCACAAAGCGGTGGAAAAAGCAGTAGGTGAGCCAAAAGTGAAAGCATGGGTCCTTTGTGTGTCTGTGAACCGACTTTGAGATTTTTGTATCGCAAATGCGGATAGCAAGAGTTGCCACCGACTTTTCTTTTATCCAATTAAGGAAGGTGAAAAAACGGAAAAGACCTTAGATTAGAGTAAGGAGAAGGTTATGAAAAGGGAAGGTATTAGCACCCTTTTCCATCCGTAGTTATCTACGGGCTCTTAGTTGCTCTTAGATCATTTTCAAAAAGTGCTTTCTGTGTGTTTGACAAAAACGTTTTGAAAAGGCATTTCGCTTTGACTTTGTAATGATTCATGTAGGAATGTATACAAAGTGTTTGGAAATGTTTCGTTTTGAAAAGAATTTGAACTTTGATAAAAGTGTGTGGTGTGAAAAGTATTTTGTTTTGAGCAAGCAACTAAAAGTCTTATTACCTACTCAGAATGGTCGTTTTCGTGTTATTTCACTTTCCTTTAGAATAGTGCTATCTATACCATTAGATGGTAGGTAACCCTATTCGTTGGCTGTAGAAGGGACATTCGAAGGGACATCGGATGGTCATAGAAAGCAACTTGTAGGAAGTATCCTAGCACATTCGAAGGGACGATCATCACTTTTCGTAGGCAACAATCGAGGGTCAAGATCATGTATTCGTAGGCGACATCGTGGGTCTATGATCTTTGTATCGAAGGGACTATGATGATTTGTTTGTAGGCAACGATGCTAGGATACCTCTACGTTCGAGGGACTTGACCATTTGTATTCGTAAAGGCAACGAGAGAGAATTACCCTAAGGGGTGCATGTGTGAAAAGAGTGTGTCAATTTAGATATATTATCTTGCAAATTATGAGTGATCTATGTCCAATTTTTATCTTGCCATACACGCCTAATTACTAGCAGTTTATAGAGTGCAGAAAGTAAATTGCGGAAATGTAAAGTGCGGAAAGATAAAGTCCTAAACTATTACATGGCTTTGGGGCAGTAACATAATAAGAGTGCGGAAAATAAAAGTCCTAATTAAACTATTACATCCCATAGGCAGTTACATAATTGAAACTGAAAGGCAAGAAAAAATCGTCCGAAACGTTACAACCTGTAAACAGATACATAATCGGAAATACGAGAAAAATTGCATAAGAGGAAAAATGTTAGTAAAAATAAGAATTTTGAATGGATAAAAAAGTTTTATGTTAGTAATGACAATAAGATGATAAGATTATTTTTTGGTAATTTTCGGAATCGATTACGATTTTTAAAAACAATTAAAAGTCATTTAAATGATTAGTTAATAATTAAATAAAATATGCATGCAAAAATAATAATTTTAATATTAAAAATTAAATAAGTATTTTTCTGATAATTATGCAAAAAAGTAATATTTTTGGAGTTTTTTAGATGCATGATAAAAATATTTGAAGATAAATTAAATTAGATAAAAAAATATTAAGAGAAAATAGAAAAATAAGTTAGTTTTGCAAACTTGTAAAAAGAAGTGGTCCTGCCCAGGTTCGAACTCGTGACCATCTAGTGACAACTCACGCTCCCTTGCCTTTACCACTGAGCCAACGCGCGTTTGGTGTCATAAAACTGAAACGAAATCGTTCTAAGCGAATTTGAACCCTGATTGCCCAGAACACGCGCGAAGAACATCGTCTTCTTCGTTTGAAAATTCAAACACTTAGCGTCGGTCTCGTTCGACGCTAAGGCCCCTGCATATTTCAAAAACTTCATACAAGCAATATAAATGAGTTATGAGTACATGAATCGATTGCAAACAAGATTCTAAACACACTGGTGGCATCGGTTTTGTCCAATTTAACGGATTTAAGGAAGCCCTAAATCGGACCAGGAAACCCTAGCTATGGTGAATCACGTTTCAGGCCACGAAAATGCAATTGAGCTATCCAGCAAGCTTGCAAACTTTGTTCTAAACACAAAACAAACATCAAAACATGTTAAAAACGCATGAGAATTAAAAATCGATTTTGGAAGAAGTTTGATAAACCGAAATCGGGATTGCTTGATTCTTGATGTTTTTGAGGTTTGTAAAGGTCTGAATCGACTCCAGGGACTTCAAGGAATGCAATGGAATGCTCAAAACCAATTGAAATCGGCTGGAACTAGGGCTGCAAGCTGCTTGAACACCACGGTTTTTTTGACTTAGGTTAGGGTTCCTCCAAGCAATTTTTCTGTTCTTTCTCATGTTGTATGCATTGTATATTTATAATGGATGGATTTTGGGCTGAATTGAAGAGCAAATATTGATCAATCAATGTAAAAAATATTTGATTTTGTATGAAATCAAATCTTTCTTTTTTGATCCAATTTCAATCAATTCCTTGCCAAATCAATGCAAATTTCGAAATTTGACAGCTTGTATGAGTTGCTTGGATCTCAAGAATGAGAGAAAAATCAACTTTGCATTTAATTTTGATTTTATACCTTATTTTTTCATTTAATTTGTTTTTAAATGAATAAAATTCAAATTAAATAGAAAAATAAAGACAAAATTCGTGGCATTGGTCTTGGAGGTTCCAAATAAGATGAGGAACAAGTTTAAACCAAGAAAAACTAGGCCCATTTGCAAAATTTTGGATTTTGACAAGTATTTCTCTTTGTGCACCTCTTCAAAAATGCCCAACTTGTGCAAGGTGTATTTTGCTCAATTTTCCACATTTTTTAGTGTTCTTGGACTTTTTAGAAATCTCTAGGTGTCCTCTAAACAACCTCTTTGGTTTCATCTCAATTTTAGTTTCCATGCTCAATAAATATTCAATACAAAAAGTTGACTTTTTGTTGACTTTGAAAAGGACCTGTAATGTTTTGATCCATATCTTCAAAATGAAGCATTTTTTTAACATTCTTGAAAAGGACCTGTAATTTTTTGTAGAGAATTGAATTATCTTAAAAATGAGAGGTGGTGGAAAAATTTCTAAGAAAGTATGAAGAAGTTATGCTCAGTCAAAGTTCAGTTGAGTTTTCATTGAAAAACCCTAATTTGGAAACTTTGACTTTTGAGCAAATCTTGAGTTTTCTTGATGAATCATGATCAAACCTTGATCAAATGATGAATGTGACTTCAAAATGAGGATGTTGACCAAAAATCAGGAAGTTTGACTGTATGTTGACCACAGTTGACTTTTTGTCCAATACAACTGATTTTCAAACATCTGAGCAATTGTATGAGGAAACTTGACTTGTAAGGCATGGAACTTGACATGGAGAATCTTTGAAGCATATGAGGAGGCACGGTGACCATTGGAGATGTTGGAAATCCATCTGGATCGGAGGATAGCCAAACTCTAGTTTAGGTTGATTGTCTAGGAGAGAGTTTGTCTGATCAACTCTTGAGGAATCCTTGAGTATGGATGTATGAAATGTCTTGAGAAGTAGGAGGGAAAATTTTGGGGTATGACACACTGTCCTTTTTCTGATTTTCGCAGACCGCGCTAAGCGCTCTTCTTTTAATCATTTGGCGACAGTAACATGCTTCTTCTTCCAAAAATTTCTTTAAAAAAGTCCCAAGAGCTCTTCAAGTTTCCTTGAATCCAAGCTTGAGGGAATCGATATTAAAAACCTACAATTCAAATGTAAACTAAGTTAAATAATATATTATGAACAAAAACTAAATAAAAACATAATTATACCAAAATACTACATTAAATACTATTAATTAATTAAAAGAAATTGTAAAGGACCACAAAATCATCTACAAAATATCCACAATTTGGTCCTTAACACCCTGGCGTGGTGTGACCCTGCCATCTAGATCACTCAAGCGTTAAAGCAATATTCAAAAATTTCTGATCATGGTAAAACCAACGATGTTTATATATACAAAATTTTACCACAAAACTTTGAACGTCTTTTGCAAACAAATCAGTAAATGCAAGAAATTAATTGACAAACAAAAACTCATTTTATTGATTGAAAGTGTGCCTGTAAATAGGCAAGTACAATAGGAAGCAACCCCTGAAATGAGGCAATTGCAAAAGTAAAATAAGAGCAAAACTAAAATGCATGGCAATGCGACAATGAATCCTCATTGGGTTTCAACCCACCTATCAGTCTTAGAAATCCAACTATCTTATCACTTCGCTTTTCCCGAAAAAGGTGATTGGCTTGATCACTGTCCTTCGGAGTAGCTCGAGATGTTTCCACGGAGTGCGACCACCGATCTGTTAAGCATGCCTATACATAATATCTCTTAACTACATCCGCGTTCACGGGTAGTGGGAAGTCTTCTCCGTCCATTGTTGCGAGCATCATGGCGCCACCCGAAAAGACTTTCTTCACATCAAACGGCCCTTCATAATTTGGTGTCCACTTGCCCCGCGGGTCTCCTTAGGGAAGGATTATCCTCTTTAGCACAAGATCACCGGGTTGATAATTTTGAGGTTGCACTCTTTTGTCGAACTCTCTTTTCATTCTCTGCTGGTAAATCTGTCCATGACCGACAACTGCCAACCGCTTCTCATCAATGAGGCACAACTGGTCTAAGCGGTTCTGCACCCATTCGTCTTCATCAAGCTTGGCATCTTTCATGATTCTTAATGAAGGGATCTGAACTTCGATTAGAAGCACGACTTCCATGCCATAAACAAGAGAAAATGGGGTTTCCACTATTGAAGTACGAATGGTAGTCCTGTAACCATGCAAAGCGAAAGGCAACATCTCATGCCAATCCCGATAGGTTACTACCATTTTCTGCACAATCTACTTAATGTTCTTATTCGCCGCTTCAACAGGTCCGTTCATCTTCGGGCGGTACGGGGATGAATTGTGGTGCTTGATCTTCAAGGACTCACAAAGCTCCTTCATCATCTTGTTGTTAAGATTCGACCCATTATCTGTGATAATCTTGTCGGGAATCCCGTAATGGCAGATGATGTTGTGTTTAATAAACCGGGCAACCACCTGCTTGGTGACGCTGGCATAGGATGCAACTTCAACCCATTTGGTGAAATAATCTATTGCGACCAGAATGAAGCGATGTCCGTTGGACGCTGTCGGCTCAATCTTTCCGATCATATCGATGCCCCACATAGCAAATGGCCAAGGAGAGGTTAAAACATTCAAAGGCGACGGTGGCACGTGCACTTTGTCAGCATATACCTGGCATTTGTAACAAACCCGGACATGATTGAAACAATCAACCTCCATGGTTGACCAATAATACCTAGCTCGCAAGATCTTTTTAGCCATAGTGTGCCCACTGGAATGAGTTTCGAATGAGCCCTCATGCATTTCTTCGATGATCTTTGCAGCTTCATCTTTACCATCACACCTGAGCAACAGCCCGTCATGATGTCTACGGTATAGCACATCGTTGTTGAGGAAGAATTTCGCTGAAAATCTTCTCAAGAACTTCTTATCCGTCACAGAAGCTTCCTCTGGATACTCTTGAGTCTCAAGATATCGCTTGACATCGTAGAACCAAGGATTGCCATCTTTCTCTGCTTCAATCTCAAAACAAAAGGCTGGCTCATCCAATCTCTGAATGGTTATCGAAGGCTCTTCATTAACCCATTTGACTTTAAACATAGATGCTAGGGTGGCTAAAGCATCAGCCAGGTTGTTCTCTTCCCGTGAGATGTGATCGAAAGTGATTTCCTCGAAGTAAGGAATCAACTTCATCACATGCTCTCTGTAAGGAATCAAATTTGGGTGACGAGTCTCCCAATCTCCGTTAATCTGGAAAATCACGAGTCCAGAGTCTCCATACACTTTCAGATTCTTGATTCTCAAATCAATTGCCGCCTCGATACCAAAGATACAAGCCTCATATTCAGCCATGTTATTGGTGCAATCAAAGCAGATTCGGGCTGTGAACGGGATATGATGATCGTCCGGAGTAGTGATTACTGCACCAACGCCATTGCCTAATGCATTGGAGGCTCCATTAAAAACCAAAGACCCCTTGGATCCTGGTTCGGGTCCCTCGTCTGGACCTGGGATGTTACAATCCCGAATGTACATTATATCCTCATCAGGAAATTCAAACCTCATCGGCTGATAATCGTCCACTGGTTGGTGGGCAACATAGTCTGCCAACACACTACTCTTGATAGCTTTCTGAGTAGTATAATGGATGTCATACTCTGTTAAGATCATTTGCCATCTGGCGATCCGGCCTATCAAAGCTGGCTTCTCAAATATTTACTTGATCGGATCCATCTTGGATATCAACAAGGTTGTGTGGGTCAACCTATACTGCCTTAGTCGGCGAGCAGCCCACGCTAAAGCACATCAAGTTTTCTCGAGCAATGAATATTTTGTTTCACAGTCGATAAACTTTTTGCTTAGGTAGTATATTGCATGCTCTTTTCGACCAGACTCGTCATGTTGGCCTAGCACGCACCCCATCGAGCTTTCAAGCACTGTCAAATACATCATCAACGGCCTACCCTCCACGGGAGGCATAAGAATCGGAGGTTCCTGCAGATACTCTTTTATCTTGTCGAATGCGACTTGGTAATCGCCATTCCACCTGACCATCTGATCTTTTCTTAGAAACTTGAATATAGGTTCGCATGTGGCAGTCATGTGAGAGATGAATCTAGAGATGTAGTTTAACCTCCCTAGAAAGCCACAGACCTCTTTCTCAGTTCTTGGTTCAGGCATTTCTTGAATTGCTTTTACTTTAGCAGGATCAACCTCGATACCTCTTTCGCTTACAACAAAGCCTAACAGCTTGCTAGATTGCACACCGAACGTACACTTGTTCGGATTCAGCCTCAGTCTAAATTTCCTCAATCGATCAAATAACTTCTGTAGGTGTACCAGATGCTCTTCTTCATCCTGAGATTTAGCAATCATGTCGTCGACATATACCTCAATCTCTTTGTGGATCATATCATGAAAAAGAGTTACCATTGCACGCTGGTAAGTTGCCCCGACATTTTTCAATACGAAAGGCATCACCTTGTAACAGAAAGTTCCCCATGGGGTAATGAAAGTTGTTTTAGCCATGTCTTCCGGTGCCATCTTGATCTGATTATACCCGGAAAAGCCATCCATGAACTAAAACACTTTTGCATGAGCTGTATTGTCCACCAATATGTCAATATGGGGAAGAGGAAAGTCATCTTTCGGACTTGCTCTGTTCAGATCCCTGTAATCCACACACATTCTAACCTTGCCGTCTTTCTTGGGCACAGGAACAATGTTGGCAACCCATGGGGGATAAGAAATGACTTTCAAAAAGCCTGCATCAAGCTGTTTTTGGACTTCCTCTTTGATATTCTTAGACATCTCAGGATGAGTCCTTCGAAGTTTCTGCTTAACAGGAGGACATTCCTCTTTCAAAGGCTGCTTGTGCACCACAATATCGGTATCCAACCCAGGCATGTCTTCATAAGACTAGGCGAAGATATCAGAATACTCTTGGAGTAGTTCAATCAATCTTTGCTTCACACTGTCTTCCAAAGTGGCCCCAATTTTAACCTCTCTGATCACATCAGAATTGCCCAGATTCACTTTCTCAATCTCTTCCTGATGCAGTTGGATGACCTTCTCCTCTTGCTCTAACATTCTTGCTATCTCTTTAGGGAGTTCACAATCTTCCTCACCTTCTTCTTCGGCTTGGTTGATCGGATTATCAAAGTCATAAAGAGTGATAGCAGAGTCGTTATCAAAGGAATCCATTAGGAGTGTGGGATTATATCTGCATGATTGATTTTAATGCATATTTCAGTTTTTTTTAGATGATAAAAGAAAAATAAAGCATTGTCATTTTGCGTTTTAAAATTGTGATGTAAAATTGAAGGAAAAGGAACAAAACATTTGAATGAAAAGACGTTCTTTATTTCATGGTAAAAAATGTTGCATATGCAAACAAGGTGGCCCTACATATGATTCAATGTACCTTGGGCAGAACACAGGAATTATTGCATGATAACAGAAACAAAAGAAAATTACTTTTTGACCATCGTGACTGGGACACAGTCTTCTGAGGTCCAGTTGTTGAGCTCCATGCCAGGGACACTGGGACGGATCCACTTGTCAATATCGAACTCATTGTCAGAATCATCCACGATGTTTGCTTGCCCGGAACCGATGCCAGCACTAGAAAACCTCACAGGAGTATCCATGTTGGGTGCTTTCAGAATCTGACGGCGCAGAACAGGGTCGAAATCCAACCCGAACTTGTTGAACTTAGGCGCTACCTCCACCACATTGCCCCAGCCTTCAGGGCGTCTAGCCTCGACCACAGCTTTTGCATCTTTCAAAGATGACATGGAAGAATCTGGTTTGTCCTTCTTAGCCTCCTTCTGCTGAGGGGTCTTCAACATGTGACAATTTGAAACTAATATTACTCTATTCACGTTGTGTTAGTATTATATTCTCCATATCATAATAATTATTATATTTATAAGAAAATAGTATTTTATATTATTTTTGAAAGCTATTTAAATCAAAAAAATATATTAATTAATTTTTTGTACCATATTAATAATTTAATATATAATAAATATCATATAATATAAATATAAGAACTAAAACTATTAAATTAAAGAGATTAATTTGTATCCACTGTCCACAATAAATTACCATAATTCAAATATATTATTTTAAAGATTATTAGAATAAAAGTTAAATATTATTAAAAAATTTAATGATCACAATTAACAAATCTATTAAAAAAATTATATCTAGATTAGGGATGTCAACGAGGTAGTGAATGTTCGGAGGATACTTCTCTGTCTCATTCTCAAATTTATTTCCCATCCCCTTCTCCAATCTCCGTTACGGAGCAATATTTTCGTCCCTCTCCACAAATCTTCTTGAAGATCCACATTGATTGAATTTTAAGAAAAAATTTATACTTTTTGATCAAAACTATAACACTAATATTTCGTTATTTTTCCTTTAAAAAAATATATTTAGCATATTTCTTTTTTTTAAAAAAAAAAACACATCATGCATCAATAACTAAAAAAGGAAAAGCACTTGTAGTTGCTAATTTTTTTTTTTTTTGTAAAAAAATAATAAATATTAACAGAACTTGTTGCTACCAAGCTTCCACTAATTTACTACTATAGTATCGTCGTTGTCCAACGCAAGTGATTGATTATTTTTGAGATTGATAAATTCATAACTACTAATTTATTAATTGAATGAAAAAACATGTTACGAATGGAAGTAAACTGAATTTGAATAGTAATTATCATAAACACAATGAACAAAGAAGAGTAATTGTTGTAATGATGATGAGAATTGAGAAGATGATAAATATAGGAGACAAAGATGATTCAGAAAATAAAAGAAGACTTTGTGTATATTCTATGTATTAGGGTTGGATACTTGGGTAGTGAAACAATATATTATACAACAAAACATAAAAATAAAATGATCAACTAATGACTATTCATTTTCTAATACATTAATATTTTTATGTAAAATTATATAATTATAAAATATAAAAGTTAACTAATATAGTCGAAGTCAGAGAATCCATAGGACGAATGTTACTTTCCCAATCTCTGCCCCAAAGTGTCATCGGGGGAACTTTTCCCTTCATCCCCGCAGGGGAAAAAAATCCCCAACTTCGATGCTCCGAACAGATAATCTCCACAGAGATCCCCATTAACATATGCAAATTGACCTCCCTAATCGAGATACTAAGAGTGAATAATCGGTCGATTTGGGTCGATATCGGGTCCAAAACTTATATCCAATGAAAATTGTGGTTTCATTCTAAAGATCCATTCCAACTGATAAAATTTCGATTTTCGATGAATTTGGTTAAATCGGATTGACGGATAATTCGGGTGGTTTTAATCGATTTAATGTTTATTGAGCTAAACTCATAAAATAGTCAATTTTTTTATAAAATTCACATATTCATATTTTAGATTTTTTTTAAAAACTATCAAAATTTTAGAATAATAACGCTGATCATACATAAAATCCTAGCCGAGCTATAAAGACGAAGGGGCAAGGAAGAAGCCGAGCATGGTCATCGACCGAAAAACATGGAGATCGGAGTATGGTTCGGGCATATAACCCGGCCTTACGATCCATGATCTAGCTCGGCAGATAAAGCGAGTGTTACGTCCAAGCTAGTCATCAAAGGTGAAACTGCCACATTAACCCTGGCGGCGCGCGTTACACATTAAGGCCATCATTTGTGAACGACGGACGTTACTCACCTTTAAGGCAATTCAGTTATGGAACTGGGAAGGCATAAGTCGTTATAGGCATTAAACATGGAAGTCTCGATACTTCTATAAAAAGGGGCTCCTGCCAGCGGGATAAGCAAGATAATCATTAGCTTGGAGTTCAAGATACTTAGCTTGAGTCTCCAAATCCCTAAAGACATTTGTATAAGTTTTTCCTGCAAGAACATTTGGCTCCCACCGTGGGGCCTCGATGAAATCTATCCCAGGCCACCGCATGGTATTCAATAACACGATGTCAACAACACCACCAACCGATCCACCAGACTTGGCACAATTGTTGGTCATGATAGATGATCTGTGTCAGCACAATGACACCCTACAAGATAGTGTTTAGGCTCTTCAACAGAAAAGTTTGGATGAAACAGAAGAGCAAGAGGTAGAACTCTTGGAACCACAACCTTTATCTCATGTCATTTGGGAGGATGTTGTTCCTGAGAATTTCAAGCCTACCGTCCTAGCAACATACGACAGAAAAACTGATCCTCAGGAGCGATCATTTCAGTTAATAACACAATGGCATTAATAGGAGCAACATATTCCTTGAAATGCAAGCTAATGGCTGGCACTTTTAGGGAATCCGCGTTGCGATGGTACATGGCCTTACCACGGTTCTCCGTGATTAGTTACCATGATTTCGATAAAAAAAATAATCCAACAGTTTTCTGCAAACCGTCACCGGAAGGTGGCCACTACCTCGTTGTTCAACATTAGACAACGTTCAACAAAATCACTACGGGATTTCATGGTCAGGTTCAATGAAGATACCATAAAGGTTTCTCACCCCAATCAGGAGATCTTTGTGACGGCATTTCAGCACGGACTCAAGGTCGGGAAATTCAACGAGTCTCTGGCTCAGAAACTGGCCAAGAGCATGGACAAAATCATTACCCGAGTTAAATGTTATGTGAAGGGCAAAGAAAGAAATATGGAGAAGAGAGCCCGAGATGCTAGAGAAAAGAGCAAAGGGAGAGATGATAGCTCAGATCAAAAGACTCGGCCTCGAGATTAGTCAACATCCCGAGATCGTGCCCAGGAGAAATGACCTCTATCACGGACCCATCAGACATTAAGACCAGGAGAAACCTTCACACCGTTGAATGCCAGAAGAGAAGACATTTGGAGAGATGTGAACCATTTGAATTTGTTTCCTAAGCCATGGAAGCCTGATGCGGTAAATGCCGCGATGGGAAAAAATCTGGAAGCATGGTGTGAGTATCACCGTATCAAAGGACGTACAATTGAGTCATGTGTTCAGTTACGTAGAGAGATAGAAAAGTTGATCCAAAGGGGTAAACTTTCATCCTATGTGAAAGATAGCTCGGAACAAGGCGGCAAACGCAGCCTGCCTCCAAAGCGAGGTGAGGATTATGGTTCACCATCAAAAAAGAAGGGTAAGGAAGTTGAGGAAGTTCGTGAGGCAAGAATAACCCGACATACGCTCAACACCATTTCTGGAGGGTTTGCTGGAGGTGGATCCACCAGCGCAACCTGGAAGAGGTATGCGCGGGGTGTAATGCATATGGCTCAGGCTGGGACAACCAACGATAATCCCTGAGTGATAACTTTCTCCTGGGAAGATGTGAAATGCATTTTTCCTCATGAAAACAACCCCATGGTCATTAAAGTACAAATCAGAGACTGGGGTGTAAAGCGGGTTTTAGTTGATCCAGGTAGTTCAGTTGATGTCATGTATTAGGAAGCCTTCAAGGGAATGGATTTTTACCCCAAGGAGTTACTGTCGTTCAATGGAACCTTGGTAGGATTCTACAGCAAACAAGTTCAGGTGCTGGGTCATCTCCTAGTGTTAACCACTTTTGTAACCAATGAGAATGCTAAGGATGTCCGAGTCCGATACCTGGTAGTCAACGCTTCCTCGCCCTACAATATCATCATAGGACAACCCTCGTTCAATGCTCTAGAAGAAACTTTGTCAACCTTATACCTCATTATAAAGTATCTGTTGGGTGAGGGCCGCGTCGGGGTTGTCCGGGGAGATTAGCCTTTGGCCAAAAAATGCTACAAGGACAACATGAAGATTACGAAAAAGCCGGTACCTGCTGAAAGCCCGGCAGACCATAAAGTTAATGGGGTGGACATCGATCCTAGGGAGGACCCTAAAGAAGATAGCTTGACTCCTCAAGAGGAGACAAAAGAAGTGCAGATCGGATCTAAGCCTTCAGAAGTTACTCACTTGGGAACGCAACTTTTCGCCGAGGAAGAGGCCGTGATAATCCAGGTTCTGAGGCAGAACATAGATCTTTTTGCTTTGAAACCCGCAGATATGCTCGGGATCAACCCAGAAGTTATGTGTCATCATCTGACTCTTGACCTAGATGTCAAGCCGATATCTCAGCGGAAGCGGAAAATTGGTGAAGAAAAGAGGAAGGTCGTTGCGGTGGAAGTTGAGGAATTGGTCAAAGCTGGATTCATTGACGAAGTTCAATACCCAACATAGTTGTCTAATGTTGTCATGGTCAAGAAGAAAACTGGGAAGTGGATAATGTGTGTGGACTTCACAGATCTTAATAAAGCATGTCCGAAAGATCCTTACCCCCTGCCACACATAGATCGACTGATTGATGGGGCTTCAGGGTTATGACTTCTGAGTTTCTTGGATGCTTATTCGGGATACAATCAAATCAAAATGAAACTAGCGGACGCTTCGAATACAGACTTCATGACGGACCGGAAGAACTATTACGATCAAGTGATGTCATTTTGATTGAAGAATGTTGGCGCGACCTACCAGAGGCTCATGGATATGGTTTTCGCTTCACAGATAGGGCAAAATATTGAGGTTTATGTGGATGACATGGTGGTCAAGACAGTGGCAGATTGCAAACATGTTGTAGACATTGAAGAAACTTTTGCAGCGATTCGAAAATACAACATGCACCTGAACCTGGACAAATGTACTTTCGGGGTGCAGGCTGGCAAGTTCTTAGGCTTCATGTTGATAAGTCGGGGAATAGAAGCTAACCGAGATAAATGTCAATCGGTTATTAATATGAGAAGTACGACTACAATACGCGAAGTGCAACAACTAACTGGCCGGTTGGCCGCGTTGTCTCGTTTTTTATCTTGTGTAGGAGACAAGTCGATTCATTTCTTCGCGCCTATTAGAAAGAGGGTGGATTTTGAGTGGACTGATGCATGTGAGCATGCATTTCGGGAGGTGAAGCAGTTTCTGTCAACTCCTCCAATTTTAATCAGACCAAAAGAGAATACACAACTGGTGTTATATCTCGTCGTATCAGATCATGCCATTAGTTCGGTGCTGGTACAAGAAGGAGAGGCCGAAGAACGTCAGGTATATTTTGTTAGTAAAGTGCTGAAGGGAGCAGAGTTAAGATATCAAAATATTGAACGGTTAACACTAGCATTGGTGACAACTGCTCAGAAGTTAAGACATTACTTTCATGAGCATCTTATCCTAGTGAGAGCGAACTTTCCCCTAAAGCAAATATTTAAGAAGCCATATATGGCGGGAAGAATGGTGTCTTGGGCAGTGGAGTTGTTCGAGTATGATATCGACTTCACTCTGCGCACCAGCATAAAATCTCAGGTCCTGGCAGATTTCATGGTGGAATTTAGCTCCCCGCCTGTAAGTGATTTTCCTACAAGGTAGATTCTTTCCGTAGACGGATCATCGAATTTGAAAGGGAGTAGAGCTGGTATAGTCCTGGAGGGTCCTAGTGATATAATATTGGAGTATTCGTTGCGATTCAGTTTTAAAACAAGCAACAATCAAGATGATTATGAGGCCTAGATAGCTGGCCTGAAGTTGGATATAGAAGTTGGGGTGAGTCACCTGCTTATTTGAACGGATTCACAACTAGTTGTCGGGAAGGTGAGCGGAAGTTTTCAAGCGAAGGATCTTATTCTAATAAAGTATGTCCAGTAGGCACTGTCACTATGTAAGAAATTTGAGGCTTTCGAGATTTGTCATGTCCCAAGGGAAGAAAATACCCGGGCCAACCTCTTAGCTCGTCTAGCTAGCACCAAAGGGTCCGGGATGAACAAATCGGTGATACAGGAAACCTTAATGTTTCCATGCATTGAAAAAGAGGAGGTGCTTGTAGTCGAGGAGGAACCCGGTTGGATGACTCCCATCATCAAGTATCTTCAGCAAAATGTTTTACCTGAGGATAAGGAAAAAGCCCGACAGGTTAAAAAGATTTCAGCAAGGTTTGTGATGGTCGCGAATAAACTATACAAGATGGGGAGAGTTGCTCCTATGTTGCGTTGTGTGTCCGAGAAGGACACTCTTTTAGTGATGAAAGAAGTTCATGAGGGTATTTGTGGAGACCATGTTCGTGGTCGGTCACTATCCAACAAGATATTGTGTGTGGAGTACTACTGGCCTACTATGTTGAAGGACTATATTTGTTTTGTTACTCATTGCATAAAATGCCAAATGTTTGCACCTGGAATCCATACATCGGCCGAGCTACTCCACTATGTGTTGGTTCCGTGGCCTTTTCACTAATGGAGGGATGACATCCTCGGACCATTTCCTGTGGCGTTGGGCAATTAAAGTTCCTCATTGTAGAGGTTGATTACTTCACTAAGTGGGTAGAAGCCGAGGCGGTATCCCGGATATCAGCGGAGCGTGTCGTCGTTTTTACTGGAGAAATATAATTTTTCGCTTCGGACTCCCCCAGGTTATTGTATCCGACAATGGGACACAGTTCGCAAGTGCTTATGTTGTGGAATTTTGCAGGGACCTTGGAGTCATGAATAAGTTTATCTCTATAGAGCATCCACAAGCCAACGGTCAGGCAGAATCGGCCAACAAGGTAATTCTAAATGCAATAAAGAAGAAGCTGGATGAAGCCAAAGGACTGTTGACGCAACACCTTCGTGAAGTCTTGTGGTCATACCACACCACCATTCATTCAACAACCCATGAAACGCCTTACAGAATGGTTTTTGGTGTCAATGCTATGATCCTTGTGGAGGTCACCTTACCATCATGGAGACGGGAAAGTTTTGAGGAAAGAGCTAATAACCAGGGTTTGGATGTTGAACCCGACCTTGTAGAAGAAGTAAGGAATACAGCACACCACAGAGAAATCGCTGCTAAACAAAGGATAACACAATGTTATAATTTGAAAGTGAAGCAGCGGGGTTTCGAGGTCAGAGACTTGGTTCTTAGTGGGTTACGGATCCGACCAAGAAGGGAAAATTATCTCCTAATTGGGAAGGTCCATTTCGAGTACTAGAGAAACTTCATAATGGCGCTTACAAGTTAGAGACTTTGGAAGGCATAAAATTACCCAGGACTTGGAATGTAGCTAGTCTCAAAATGTATTTAAGTTGAATAATGTAAATTGCATGAATAAGGATGGTGTACTCTTTTTCCTAGGCAAGGGCCATGGTTTTTAATGAGGCACCTTAAAATTAATTCTAGTTTTTAAAGATCAATAGGTTATAACAGGCTCCCTTCCTCGGAACTTACCTTTGGTGATCCGGCTCAGGTACAACCTGACTTAAAGCTAAAACTCGGCTCACTGCCTTGGTTCAAGATACTTTTCTTGAATCAGCGTCAATCATAGCCCGGCATTTCGCCACAACTCGGCTCACTGCCTTGGTTTAAGATAATTTGCTTGAACCTGCTCAGGCATAGCCCGACGTTTCGCCAAAATTAGGCTCACTGCCTTGGTTCAAGATACTTTGCTTGAATCAACGTCAGACATAGCCCGGTGTTTCGCCACAACTCGGCTCACTGCCTTGATTCAAGATACTTTGCATGAACTTGCTCATGCATAGCCTGACGTTTCGCCAAAATTAGACTCACTGCCTTGGTTCAAGATACTTTGCTTGAATCAACGTCAGGCATAGCCCGACGTTTCACCACAACTCGACTCACTGTCTTGGTTCAAGATACTTTGCTTGAATCAGCGTCAGACATAGTTGGCGTTTCACCACAACTCGGCTCACTGCCTGGTTCAAGATACTTTGCTTGAACCTGCTCAAGCATAGCCCGGCGTTTCGCTAAAATTAGGCTCACTGCCTTGGTTCAAGATACTTTGCTTGAATCAACGTCAGGCATATCCCGGCGTTTCGCCATAACTCGGCTCACTGTCTTGGTTCAAGATGCTTTGCTTGAACTTGCTCAGGCATAGGCCGACGTTTCTCCAAAACTAGGCTCACTACCTTGGTTCAAGATACTTTGCTTGAATCAGCGTCAGGGATAGTCGGCGTTTCGCCACAACTCGGCTCACTGTCTTGGTTCAAGATACTTTGCTTGAATCAGCGTCAGGCATATCCCGGCGTTTCGCCATAACTCGGCCCACTGTCTTTGTTCAAGATACTTTGGTTGAACCTGCTCAGGCATAGGCCGACGTTTCTCCAAAATTAGGCTCATTGCCTTGGTTCAAGATACTTTGCTTGAATCAGCGTCAGACATAGCCCAATGTTTCGCCATAACTCGGCTCACTGTCTTGGTTCAAGATACTTTGCTTGAATCAGAGTCAGGTATATCCCGGCGTTTTGCCACAACTCGACTTAAAGCCTTGAGTCATTTTAGAAAGCTTGATAGGGTATGACTTGACAAAACCTCGAAAAACTAATCGGGGGCTAGTCTTTCTACAAAGATTAAGTATTCTCAATGAACCGAGGATTATTCCTTTCAGCGAAGTCTTCATGGCTTAAAATAAACCATTTAACTCGGGGGTTACTACATATCACATATTTTTGTTCACGAAATTAAAGCATTAAATTAGTATGAAAACAATTCATGCAAGCAGACATTAAACAAATGAAGTATGAAATCCAAAGTGGTAAAATTTAAACGCCCAGAGGACAATTGTTTTAAGTCTTACAAAATGCACCCACCAAAAAAGGTGACTAACTTAGAAACGTCCACGATAATCGGCTCTTCATTTAGTGTGGCATCACTATCATCGTCGTCAACCTCCACGAGCTTTCCATCCACTATGGCCTTGAAAAAGTCAACTTTAGAGATGTCGAGATTCGGGTACATACAAGCGACTTGGGCCTTTTCTCGGTCAAAAGCCACGTCCCCGACATTAAGCACATCCACCGAGACTTGACCAAAGCTTCTTTCAACTCAGAGCATGATTTTTCTTAAGCTTGCAGATTGACTGATTGCTCGACAGCGAAAGTCTTTACTGAGGCAAGTTCTTTTTCCAAGGCCTTTATCTTCTCATAAATTTCAAGCGCCTTGGTCTTAAAATGGGACTTCTCCTCATTGAGAGATTTCTCATTCTCGGTCAGCCTCTTGACCTCCTTCTCCAGCTCGGAGTATTTCTTATCTGCATCATCGTCGGACTCAAAGAGACCCCGGGTCAAAACGACACACCTCATCAAGTATGAACTTATATGTTGTGTGATTTTCTGAGGACCAAGATTCTTCAGCTTGTTCACATCTTCTGTAGCATTGAGATGGTCATATAAAAATTTGATACCATCAAAATCAATAGACCAGAACTTATTCTCGGTCGAAGGTTGGTTTGAGCTGTTGTCGGTTTCTTTTAACAGAGTGGAGACTTCCCAATCCTCCAGATTCACCTCGTTTTCCATTATGGTCTTGAGTTTCTTTTGAACGTTCTCGCCAGCCGGCTCAGCGTCTGAGGGGCGCTTGACGGGGGATGTCGTGATCACTACAGTTTCTAACGCGCTTGGCTTAGAACCCGTGTTCTTTTTCTTCTTGGGTGCCCGAATCTCTAAACCGGAAAGGTTTGATTTGGCTTCAGAGGGGCCACCAACACCCATCCAGGCAGCACGAGCCGCTGCCATCAACTTCTTCTGTTCTTTCACAGACATGTCAATCATCTTATGTGCATGCAGGAAAGTATGAAAAGAGGTTAATTAAGAGAAGTAAACCTAGCAAACAGGTAATGCGTAAAAATAAACTTACCCAAGAAAGAAGGGATCTCATTATGGGATAGTGATAATAAGTCTCTAACCCTGATTGGCCGAAATGAATCTTAGATCCCAAGAGTCAGAGTTTCTGATTCACTTAAAGCGTCATAATCGAAATCGAAGATGGGTAGTGGGTTGCACGTCCAATAAAAGGGAAACTTGTGGTGTCCGTCAGCACCATAGATAAGTTGTGGGCACCGAGGACCACATCTGACTCGGAAGAAACGTTCCTTGTAGCCTTTGAAGTTGGAGGTATAGGTTTGAAGGAAACTTCTCTTCGGGATTCCGCTTATAGCAACCCAGCTTCTAGAATCTGTGTTCTTTATTTCAAAGAAAGAGAAAAATAACCCTATAGCCGGGGTTACAGTCAGATCCCTACAAATCAACTCAAAACTCTTATAAATCCCCAACTATTCGGGCGTAGTTGAGAGGGGGCTACGTTCACTGTTCGGAGTATGTCGGTTTCAAAGTCAGTAAAGGGGAACTGTATGTTTAGCTCTTCCACGACCCCAACATAGAAAGAAAACCACTCAGGGTTTACTCCCTTGGGTCGAGACATGCAAATATTCTCCCCCGTCTCACAGGGTTCCAGGATTACATCATTTTCGTTTCCTATGGAGGAAACATTCCAGAGAGACCGAAGGATAGCAATTTCCAAGTCTTTAACAACGCTTTGTTTGAAGCCTAGGGCTTCTCCTTTGAGCAAGTTGTTGGTTTTCATTAGGAGCTCCACGGAACCTGAAGAGTCAGGGTCAGAATCACTATCAGAGGTTAGAACTTCGTAATCGATTTTGTTCATAACCTTCTCTAGTTCCTCTACCCCTAGGGCATCCCTCATCTCTTGCATGCATTCCTCCCCCAAGACTCTATGCTTGTCACTACTTAAATGTTTCCTATGACCTAAATTGTCACATTCTCTAATAATCACCATCCTATGAGTAAAATAAAAGAAGAAGAAAATGGAGGACAAAGAATGAATACCTAAAAGTACGATTGAAGGACTTGAAAGGTTTCAGATTGAGTAGACGGCAGCGAAGGTTTTGTGGGGAGGAGTGAATAAGGAAATAGGGTTTGAAAAAGGAAGGAAACGTTATAAAAGGAAAAAGTGAAGAGGTAGCGTGTTGGAATTAAAAATTCACTAACAATTATTATTACACCTATACCAAGATATGCAACTATTCAGTGAAACTAGGAGGTGTAACACACGCGCTCACATGTCATCTAAACCGACGTGCATCTCGGTTAAAATTCATGACTCTTATATTTATCGACCACAAAAATTCAAAGCATGAAGTCGTATGTTCGGGGGGGCTTATGATCATACATAAAATCCTAGCCGAGCTATAAAGACGGAAGGGGAAAGGAAGAAGCCGAGCATGGTCATTGACCAAAAAGCACAGAGATCAGAGTATGGTCCGGGCATATAAATCGGTCTTACGAGCCATGATCTAGCTCGGCAGATAAAGCGAGTGTTACGTCCAAGCCAGTCATCAAAAGTGAAACTTTTACATTAACCCTAGCGGCGCGCATTACACATTAAGGCCATCATTTATGAACGACGGACATTACTCACCTTTAAGGCAGTTCAGTTATGGAACAGGGAAGACATAAGCCGTTATAGGCATTAAACATGAAAGTCTCGATAATTCTATAAAATGGGGCTCCCGCCAGCGGGATAAGCAAGACAATCATTAGCTTGGAGTTCAAGATACTTAACTTGAGTCTCTAAATCCCTAAAGACATTTGTATAAGTTTTTTCTACAAGAACAAACACAGAGAGAACTATTTTATTTTATTGTTAATGAAAATATTATTTTACAATAATATTTCTAATATCATTTAATACTAATATGTGTATTACCATACTTTAAATCAGAAATTATATAACACTCAGTTTCATATTGCATGTATTGTATTTTTGTGACTACAAATATCATCATTAAATTATAAAAATGATAATAACATAGAAATATTATGAATCTCATTTTTATAATGGGTCACCATTAGAGGTGAGAATAGGATGGGCTGAGTTAGGCTTTGCCAAGTCTGAGTCTGACCTACTAAAAATTATAAAGCTTAAGCTTGGCGTGTGGCCTATCATATGCTTATTTTTAGGTTTGAGTCTGACCTGTTTGAAGGTCTGTTTGACCTATTAGCCTACATAAAAACCTATTTTATTTGAACATTTATAAATAAGAAATTCAACTAATGTTTACAAAGACTAACAAATTAAAATATAAATGAGACTAAATTCTTATTTGCATTTACTTATTCTATTTTACCTATTAACATAAGTTTTAGAATGCTATTTATTTAAGAGGATTTATGAAAACAACTAATGGCATTGTTCATAAATTTTTCTTTACTTATATTCATAAGTTCTTCTAGATAAATAAGATTTATTTTATATTTTATTTTAAAGTATAAATAAAATATAATAATAATAATAATAAATTTATTTTAATTTAGTTAAATAAGTCGATCTGATTGATTTAAAAAACTTTTTATGGCATGTGATCTAAGCTATTTAAAAAAAATCTAGTCTAATCTGAACTTGTGTAGATTACCGTAGGTTTCTATTAGTCAATCTAACATATTTCCATCCCTAGTCACCACTATAATATTAAAAATAAATAAAATAAATATTAATTGAGTTCAATTTAATTTGATTTTTGATGTATTTAAAATAGTTATCCGACCAGATCAAAGCAATCCAATAATACCCAAATGAAATTATCAATCAACACTGGTTTCAATCCAATTCATTTATACAAAAAAGATAATAATTGGTCGATTTGAATTTGACGGTTAATTTTGTCCACCCTTACGAGATACCAATGAAAATCTAAATTAAAATAAATAAAATAGTTAAAGCTCAAACTTTGAAAATGAAATGTTTCTTCCGAGGCATCAATCCACCCGAGTTCTAACTACCATGCGCAGCTGCGCGTGTCCCCCTCAAGTACCATTCTAAGCCACGTCATCCATTTATCCCCTAATCTATCTTTATAAATTAGGTATTTATAAAATAAAATGTATTAAAATATCACATATTCAATTCAATATATATATATTTATAAAATTAATTTATACTGTAATCTATACTTTATAAAATAATACCCTTCTTATTTCAAATGATTAACTATTTTATTAATTTAAAAAATTTACAATATATATAAAATATTATTTACTTCAATATTTTTTATAATATATATGTTTTATTATTTTTTTGAAAATCTAAGAATTGTGAAATTCTTTGCATGCAGAATTGAACTCACAATAATAATGAAGTTCTTATTAAGGATGTAATTTAATTTTTGGTTTTATAATATATGTTTTTTATTTTTTTGAAAATCTAAGAATTGTGAAATTCTTTGCATGGAAAATTGAACTCACAATGTAATTCTAAAAGCAAGAATCGGTCAATAATACTCATATTTTTCGATCTGATCACTAAATTACTACAGTTCTATTTCTTTAGAATAAGAGTACAAAAGAAAAGAAAAAAAAATTAAAATACTTTTTAATTTATTTAAAGATCCTTTTTTTCATTTCACTTATTATAAAAACCCACTCCACCATCTCATTTGATAAACAACACAAACCAAAAATCCAGAGCAAAGAAGAGAAAAAAAAATGCCTTCATCTTCCACAACCACAGTTTCAAAATGCACTATCTACCCAAACCAAAAATCATCCATAAAACCCTTAAAGCTCTCTGTCTCTGATCTTCCCATGCTCTCATGCCACTACATCCAAAAGGGAATTCTACTTTCCGCACCCCCATATTCCTCTGAAAACCTAATCCACACCCTCAAAACCTCCCTCTCAATCACCCTCTCCCACTTCCCTCCCCTCGCCGGCCGCCTCACCACCGACTCCGACGGTTACATTTACATCACCTCCAACGACGCCGGCGTCGATTTCATTCACTCCAAAGCCAAACACCTCACACTCAACACCGTCCTCTCTCCTTCTCTCATAGACGTCCACCCTTGTTTCAAAGAGTTTTTCGCTTACGACTTACCTGTCTCTTACTCCGGCCATAACACCCCCCTCGCCGCCGTCCAAGTCACCGAACTCGCAGACGGCGTTTTCATCGGTTGCACGATCAACCACTCCGTAACCGACGGAACTTCCTTCTGGCACTTCTTCAACACATTCGCCGCCGTCACGAAATCCACCACCGCCGCTGTCAAATTCTCCAAATCCCCCGATTTCACCCGCGACACAGTTTTCAACTCCTCTGCCGTCCTCCCTATCCCATCCGGTGGCCCCGCCGTCACTTTCGACGTCGACGAGCCCATCCGTGAACGCGTCTTCCATTTCTCTCGTGAATCTATTCTCAAACTCAAACACAAAGCAAACAGTAACAGTAACAGTAACGGTGGTTGCAAAAACGTTAACTCTAACGGCTCTAACGGTCACGTTCACAGAAACGGAACTGTAAACGGAAGCGCAACTGTTAACGGAAAAACAGACTACAGAAACGAGATCTCGTCGTTTCAGTCGTTAAGTGCGCAACTATGGAGATCAGTGACACGTGCACGAAAACTAGACTTATCCAAAACGTCGACGTTTCGTATGGCTGTGAATTGTCGACACAGACTAAACCCAAAAATGGACGCGTTTTATTTCGGGAACGCGATTCAGAGCATCCCAACCGTTGCTTCGGTGAAAGATATCCTATCCAACGATCTAAAATTCTGCGCTGATCTTCTCCACAAAAACGTCGTCGTATACGACGACGCTACGGTGCGCCGCGGCATAGAGGATTGGGAGAGTAATCCTAGGTTGTTTCCTCTTGGGAATTTTGATGGGGCTATGATAACTATGGGAAGTTCACCTCGTTTTCCTATGTATGATAATGATTTTGGTTGGGGGAAGCCTTTGGCTATTAGGAGTGGGAAGACGAATAAATTTGATGGCAAAATTTCTGCTTTTCCTGGGAGAGATGGAAATGGAAGTGTTGATCTTGAGGTTGTTTTGGCTCCTAAGACTATGGCTGGACTTGAAAATGATATGGAGTTTATGCAGTATGTTACAGAGGTAGTTGTGTGAAGAAAAAAAAAACAACCTAAGACGACATGGAAAGGGTGGTTTGGTAAAGTTAATGATGTTTGGTATGTTCGGTCAACGTTGGTTTGATGAAGGTTGGGTAAATGTTTAGGGAGTGTTTGGGTGGTTGGTTGACACTATTGATATTAATGAGTTTCTATAAAAGTGATTTTCTTGCTTTTTCACTTTCCACGTGACTAGTAATAGGATGGGAAAGTAATAATGATGATATTGATAAATGGAAATGGAAGATAAAAATGAATATGTTGGAGCTAAAATAGATGTTGTTTTTATGTGTTTTTTTTTTATAAATGAATTTGTTTCACTAATGGTGTGAAATTAGAAATAATGGGATGCTAGAGAAGAAATAAAGTTTGGAAGAATTGATTGATATATAATAAATATTGAAGTATTTAATAAATATAATTTGTTTGGAATATTTAATTAATTATATACATATTTAAAGTTTATAATCAAAATTTTATTACTCTAATTATAATTGTAATTAGACTAAATTACAATTTTGGTCCTCCTACTTTAGCGTTTTCACGATTTTCGTCCTCTATTTTGTTTTTAAACACTTTTGGTAACCCATCCCTACTATAGTTAAAAAAAGCTTATATGTCACTTTCTAAAATACGTGGCATATAATAAAATGTCAGTTGTGTGTTATATAATTACAAGGAAGGAACAACATGTATTTTAAAAAGTGAAACATAGTCGTTTTTTGTAGCCAAAATAGGAATGAGGATCAAAAGTGTTTAAAAATAAAATAGGAGAACTAAAATTATGAAAATACTAAAATAGGGGGACAAAAATGTAATTTAGCCTTATAATTATAAATTATGTTATACAATTACAAGGAATGAACAACATGTATTTTAAAAAGTGAAACATAGTCGTTTTTTTGTAGCTAAAATAGGAATGGGGACCAAAAGTGTTTAAAAATAAAATAGGAGAACTAAAATTATGAAAATACTAAAATAGGGGGACAAAAATGTAATTTAGCCTTATAATTATAAATTATGAGATAATTATAAATTATGAGATAGAAGATGAAGAACCTTTAATGTAAATTTCGTTACTCCCTCTGTTTTCAATAGTGTTTAAGAGTTTTCTTTGAGATTTTTACACTTTTTAATATAATAATATTGTAATGATAGAATATATGTGGAAAAATAAAAATGATCTGGTGTGAAATAATGAGAAAGAAGAAGTTTTTAGGTCTGGTTGGCTTGCTTTTTATAAGTGGCAGGAATGATTAGTAATAGTAGGCAGAGTCGACTGTTAGCCCGGAGCTTCAACAATCAATTGGGAACTTACGATCGAGTGTGGTGTGTACGAGATCACTCTGGAGTTTTTGTTAGTGCATGAACAACTTAGGATATTGGTAATTTCTCTATTATCGAAATGGAAATTTTAGCACTAAAAGAGGTTATCTAGGATGTTATATCTTTGCATCTTGATCGTGTTATCTTTGAAAGCGACTCTCTTAGGGTGGTTCAAGTGTTACGGTCCAATAATAATGGTAATTCAGAATTTTTCTTAATTATTCGAACTATTAGATCTTTGTTGTTTTCTTTTTCAAACTTTGAGGTAGAGTTTATCAAATGACAAACGAATATAGTTGTTCACTCGTTAGCAAAGGCAGACAATTCTTGGTATAAACATAGTTTCTTTCAGGCAAAATACCGTTTTTGGTCCCTTAAATTTACCTCGGGGTACATTTTGGTCCATTTTCTTTAAAAAGATCCAAAGTGGTCCTATAATTGTTCAAAAAGATCCACGTTAGTCCTTTCCGTCCATTTTTCACATACGGCGTCAAATTTTGCTTGGGTGGCATCTGACATGGCGTCTGTTTATACACGTGGCATCTATTCATAATCAAAGGTCATCAAAATTCTCAAAAATATTCCAAAATTTTGTCTTTAACTAAGAATCAAACCAAGGACACCTTGGGTTCTACACCTCATGTTTACCACTAGGCCGCTTTAATCCATGTGTAATTAGGTTACAAATTAGGTATATATTTATATTTCGTCTTTTTCTCAAATCTTTGTCTTCTTCCATTGTAGTGAGAGTCCTTAGTGGGATTAATCAAAGCAATTTGTTAAGTATAGCTGCAAACAGAATCATCATCATTCTGCAACTTAAGGAAACCCAACAACAACAACATTAGTTCAAAACACAGAAATTTGAAATCACAAATTTGAAACTGTTACAATCTTAATAGAAAATCTAAAACTATTACGAAAATTTGAACACTAAAATCGAAAAATGAAAACACATAAGATTGAATTTGGGGCTTTAGGGTTTTAGGGTTCAAAGATGACTTATCCCTCCGTCACACCATACTTTTATCCTTTGTGAGCTTATCCGCCTTATACAACGACTATCCCCATCGTTGTTTCACTAGATTTGGTCCTACAATATGGCAACGACGTCAACAGGTTTGATCTATCGCTCCTCATTTCAATATTTATGTTCCAAATCTAATCTTCTTTAGTGAATCAACAACGAGATCAAAGGAAAGTGAACAATTTTCATCAAAATCCGTTGGGACCTTTTTGCGTAGAGAATCACAAGCTTTGAACCTTAAAGCCCCAAATTCGGATTTCAACAAACAAATCAAAGACAGTAAAACAAAAAGCGAAATTGAAGACAACAAACGAATTTGAATTTTAGATTTTTAGTTTAGTTTTTTGATTTTGCTGTTCTTTGACAAAGATTTAAGGAATCTTAGTACTAATTGAAGAAAGCCATGAACTTTGTAGAAATCCCAGAAAAGTGATAAACATTATACATTTAATTAATAAACTTAATAATAAAAGGAACATTGGCTCAATGGTAAACCAACATTAAAATGACTAGCATGTACATGGTTCGAATCTAGATCTAAGGAATTTTTTTTAAGTTTCTATTTGAGAAAATTGGACGGAAAAGACTAACGTGGGCCTTTTTGAAGAATTAAAGAATCACTTTGGAACTTTTTAAAGATATTTTGCCTTTCTTTCATCTTAATCCTCCTTGTATTGAACAGTTCATTACTAATGATATGAGTTAGTTTTAGTTTTGATTTTGTTAAAAAAATAATTATGTTGATTATATTGATAAAATAAATCTCTTTTAATAAAATAACCTTACTAAAATAACTTTATTAATAATATGTAGTAAAATATTTATATGAATTAAAATACAATTAATAGGGATAAGTAAATAGAAAGAAATAATAAATATCTCATTGATATTTTAAAGGGATAACTAGTTTCAGACATATAAAAATAGAAAAGATAACACCTATTGCGAGACGGATGAGTACCTATTTCATATGTTCTTCCATCTCTATTTCAAAATGGCTCTTGTTTAAAGTTTTTGTATAAAAATTAATAAATGTAATGATATTGTCGTAAGACATTGCAGTTTTACTAGATTAAGAGCATGTTTGTTTCAACGTTAATTTTTTTTTTTTTGTATTTTTGAAAATAAATTTTACAAAACCGTTTTTCAAAATATTGTAAAAAAATTTAAATTCGTTTTTCTAAATTAAAATACTAATATTGACATCTGATAACATAAATATACATTATTGAAGACTAAAATATAGTCAAAATCGTAAATTTTTTTCAAAAAGTTGTATTCAAAAATAATTATTATGAAAATCTATTTAAAATAACTTCAAAATTAAGTGATTTTTTTGAAATTTTGATATCCTAAAAAAGTTTCAATAAAAAGATGAAATACCTAATATAACATTTTAAGACTAATTATTCAAACCAAATTTTCATTTAAAACTTTTATGAAAAATTTGTTTCTAATTTTTTTTGCACAAAATTATGTTACACTATAAAATTATTTTTAAAAAAGCCAAAATAAACAAGCCCTAATTTCCCCCGTGTCTCAGACCATGTTATTCTCTTCTTGAATAGGCCTGGAATTAATAGGAGGAGGAAACCTTTTAAGTTCAATAACTACTAGATTGATCATAATGAATATAAAAAGATTGTGAAAGATAGCTGGGACATGCCTGCTTCTGAAAGGCCTATGGAAGTGTTATGGCACAAGCTGAATAGGCTTAAGAATAAGTTCATGAAGTTAAATACTATTAATGACATCCATCAAAAGTTGGAGGTGGCTAGGATTAATTTGACTGTCGCATGAAGAGCTTGGAAAGAACATGATGGATAAGCATAATATTGATAAAGTGAAGAGTCTAACAGAAGAAGTGATAAAGTGGAATGATCTGGAGGAAAAAAGAATGCTCCATCGGACAAATATTAATTGGTTGAACATGGGGGACAGCAATTTTGCTTATTTCCATGCTTATCTCAAGAATAGGAAAAATACAAATAGCATCCAATTTCTTCATAACGATGATGACACTGTGAAAGTCTCCCAGCCTGAGATTGAGAGAGATATCTTGGAATTCTACATAAATTTAATGGACAATGCTGCTAATAACATCACTCATATCAACATTGAAGTCATGAGAAAAGGGAAGCAAGTCAATATGGAGCAGAGAGAGTTTCTGACAAGTGAGGTCACTATTACTGAAATTGAAAATGCTCTCAAAGGTATTGAAGATCTGAAGTCCCTAGGAGTTGATGGCTATGAGGCTAAATTCTTCAAAGCAAGTTGGCATGTTATAAAAAATGATGTTGTGACTCCATTCAGAGAATTCTTTGAAAAAGGGCAGATCCTGAAGGACCTTAACAAAACCATTATTACCTTGATCCCTAAATCAGAGGAGGAGAAATCTATCAAGGATTATAGGTCTATAGCAGGGTGTACAATTGTGTATAAGATAATCTCCAAAGTCATGACCACAAGGTTGGGCAAAGCCCTTCCTAGCATTGTTGGTATTAATCAAGTAACCTTCATTCTCAGCCAAAATATTCACCACCACATTATGCTTGCGCTTGAGTTGATTAGAGGTTACACTAGGAAGGAGGGTATTCCTAGATGTATGCTCCAACTAGACCTTCAAAAAACATCTTACGACATGGTAGATTGGCAAGCTATGAAGCAAATCTTAATCGAGATAGGGATTCCTAGGAAGTTTATCCATTGGGTGATGACTCCTCAGAATAATGCGAGCTATGTTTTCAATATTAATGACAATATCTCTAAGACTATGCAGGCTAAGAGGGGCTTAAGGCAAGGGTATCTCATCTCCCCCTTGTTGTTTGTGATCATTGTGGAGTATTTGAACATGATCCTGGATAATATGTAGAAGAATTACAACTTTAATCATCATGCAAAATGTGAGATTAGGCATAACTAATCTCACTTTTGCTGATGATGTTTTGTTGTTCTGTAGAGGGGAGGTAAATTTTGTCAAGATGTTGCTTGATACTACTAACAATTTCTATGCTTCAACATTATTGGTGATTAATCCCAAAAAGTGTAAGGTGTTTTGTGGAGGAATGGAAAGAGTTTTGAGGAACCAGGTGATTGAGACTACTAAGTTTGAAGAGGGTCAACTACCCTTTAAATATTTGGGTGTACCAATTACTATCAAAAGGCTCAATATATACCACTATATGCCCTTGATTGATAAAATTACTAGTCGAATCAAGCATTGGTCTTCAAGGTTGCTCAGCTATGTAGGAAGAATGCAGCTTGTGAAGAGTGTGATCCTGGTCGTCACTCAATACTGGATGCAATGTTTACCGCTCCCTTGTTATTCATAAATGTGACAAAGTATTTATCACCTCCAAACTAATCCACCTGGATTGGTCCACATACATCAGAGTATATGACTTCGAGGACAACCTTTGACTTGCTTCTTGCATCCTTGCTGAATCTATTCTTGTGTTGCTTCGCTTGCACACATTCTTCATATACTTCGTTTGGAACATCCATTTATGACGTTGAGATGGCCTAGTCGATAGTGCTATATCCATTCGTCTCTACTAGCTGCAGTCGAAAGGCACTTGTGCTCCATCACATTTAGTTCGATCTTGAAGGTTCTATTTTGGGACATAGGGGCCTTCAAGATTAATCTTTCATTCGCGTCGACGACTCTCATCATCTTGTCTTCGATCGCCACTTTGTAATTCTTTTCGACCAACTGCCATATGCTAAGCAAGTTGCTTTTCATGCTTGGAATGTATAACACATTCGAAATTACTGACCTTTTGCCATATTTCCTCATGATCATAACATCTCCAATACCTTTAGTTGATAGAGTATTGCCATTTGCAAATTTCACCATATTCTTCATAGAGGGCTTTAGATTAACAAACCAATCTTTCATTCCAAACATATGTGATGAGCATCCTGAATCCAAGTACCATTGATCCTTGAATTTCTCTTCATCTCTTGTTGTGACCATCAATATCATCTATTCTTATCCATACTTAGCGAACTTTGCATCACTCTCTTGACTTTTTCGCTTCTCTGGACAATCACTCGAATAATGATCATACTTCTGACAATTGTAACATTGAATGTGACTCTTGTCAGGCTTTCGACCACCACCTCTTCCTTTATTTTCAACACCACCTCTTTGGTTGCCTTGGTATGCGTTATACCCCAAAATTTTCCCTCCTATTTTCAAGTTAATACCCACATCTCCATACTAAAGAATTCCTCAAGGGTTGATCAGACAAACTCTCTCCTAAGTAGTCAACCCACAACTAGGGTTTTGTTTCTCTCAAGTCAAAAATTGATTTCTATTGTATCAAGTGAGAATCATGTCTCCTCATATGTCTCAAGGTATCACCATGTCGAGTTTCAAGCCTCATACCCTAAGTTTGCTCAATCAATTGCTCAGATGGTTGAAAATCAGTTCTATTGGACAAAAAGTCAATTGTGGTCAACATACAGACAAACTTCATCATTTTTGGTCAACATCAATATTTTGAAGTCACATACATCATTTGATCAAGGGTTGATCATGATTCATCAAGAAAATTCAAAGAATGATCAAAATTCAAAAGTTTCTAATTTAGGGTTTCTTGATGAAAAGTCAACAGAACTTTGACCAAGCATAACTTTCACATACTTCATCAGAAATTTTTCCACCAAAGAGAATTCAATTCTCTACAACTTTGTGTCTGACAAGCATTGCCCAAAAATGCTTCATTTGATAGATATGGGTCAAGACATTATAGGTCCTTCTAAAAGTCAACAAAAAGTCATCTTTATCCAAAGAAGTGTACATGAACATGGAATTTTAAATGAAGATTAAACCAAAAGGAGAATTTAAAGGACATCTTAAGCTTTCTAAAAAGTCCAAAACACTCTCTTGAGAAAGTTATGACTTGGGAAAAATTGGAAATTTTGAAGAAAATATTGATCAAACTTGAAAATTTTCCAAATGGGCCTATATTTCTTTGGTTCAAACTTGTTTCTAATGTTTCCAAGAGCTTCCAAAGCCAATCCACACACCATGGTTTCATTTATTTTTAGATTAATTCAATTTTAATTAAAATAAAATGTGAAATTAAATAAAACAAGTACAAGACTGTAAATCTAAGCTTTGTGTGGTCCAAGCAACTCAATACAAGCTGTCAATTTCGAAATATACTTGATTGTCAAGAGATTGGCATGATTGAAGATAAAAAATGGAAATATTTGGTGTTAATTTTCAATCAAATATATCCACATCAATGCAAGATATTTCTACACTTTTGTTGACCTAAATTCTTCCTCTATAAATAGAGAACACCATTAGAAAACACGATTTTGCAGCCAATGAAGCTAGGGTTTGAACTCAAATTTTGTCAAGAAAGTTGCACCATCAGGTTTCAAATTCCAGCCTTTCCCAATCGATTTCAACCATTCATTCATACTCCTGAGTCCCTCAACAATCGATCCAAGTCATTACCTCATTCTAAAGCATCCTAGAACGTGCTAACCAAATTGCACCAGTTCGGTAAAGGTTGAGATTTCTAACTTTCGGTTTACACGATATAAACTGTATTTATGCATTCATTCATGTTCATTATGTTGTTTTGGATCGATTTGATGCATTGGTTGTAAGTTTTAGTGCAGGAACGATGAAACACCATTGTTAGGGCACAAAGCTTCCAAGTTTTTGTATCCATAGTTGTAAGACGATTCAGGCCAAAATAACCCCAGATTCGGATCCAGGGGATGATTTTATGTTGATCTGGATTGTTCCTTTTTTTTCTCCCGATTTTGCAGGTTTTAATGTTTGAATGGCTGGAGATGGTGATCGGAACCACCGTCCCTGGGTGGTTGACCAGTGAAGACCAATGCAGGGAAGGCGTGGCACTATCCGATTCGTCCATTTGAATCTCTTGGGGCCCAGCGCACGTTTGATTTTAATTGTTTGATTTTCAGGAAAAAGCATCCAATATATATTTATCAATGTGTAATTATTAATGGATGTATCACCACTCCAATGGTTAACCATGCACGCGCTAGTCCTCCTAGGCTCTCAAGGCGTGAGTTCGATCCCTGCCTTTTGCAACCTTTTTTTTTCAATAATTCTGATTTTCACAGGTTTACACATTTATGCTTCTGGAGGCGAGATTATAACACTACGGACATGTGGTTCAGTTGTTAACTTTTGAACCAGCAACCCCGGGGTCACGAGTTCAACACCCTGGAGGGCTATCCCTATTTTTTTGATACTTGTTTCCTTCAACTTTTCTTATTTTTGTTTAATTTCTTTTTCTTTTTAATTCTTTTCACAAATTATTTTCACTATTATAAAAAATCCTAACAAATATTTTTATTTTATACTTAGGTTTAAAAAATGTTTAATTAATTTTAGACACAAAAATATTTTATTTTTATTTTCACTTAAAATTATTTTCATAATTAATTTCTAATTAATCTAGAATTAGCTTTTCTTAATTAAAATCAATTCCAATTTTTTTCTTTAATAATTAGTGCTTAGAATATTTTCACAATTACTAAAACATTCTTCTCATTATTTATTTATTTATTATTTTTGCATTTAAATATTAAAAATCGATGTATCGGTCGCAAGGATATTTTTGTAATAGTGTAGTTTTACTTTCTACACCTCCTATTATGTATCTTCCCCAAAGCCATGTAATAGCGTAGGATGTGACACCTCCAATTTATTCAAGTATTAAATAATTAGGAATTTAATTAATAATTTAATTAAAGACTTAATTAATAATATTTTTGGATTAAATGGATTAATTAATTTATTTAATTAAAAGGAAGGTTGGGGGTGTAAGGTTTAATTGGAGGTGTGTGGAGTAAAAAGCTCTACTAAATAATAACTACTTTATTTCTATTATTTGGAAAATAATAAAAAGAATATAAAAAGGAAAAGAAGGAAAAGAGGGTTATTTGGAAAAGTCATTATACGTGAGATTGGAGAAGAGAAGAGAAAAGAGGAAAAGCCAAACGCTGGGAAATTCGAAGAATCATCGCGAGGTAAGGGGTGATTTCATTCAGTTATGATGCCTTATGGGTTTTGGGATACAATTGAATAGTTGGGTATGTTAGGAAACTTGAATTGGAGAATCTAGGTTTGTAGGATTATCCCTAAAAGTGTCGGATTATATGAAGTGGAACCATTAGTAATGATATGGAATTATTGGAGATGATGAAATTATGATATGTGTTGTGTATTGGTTGGATTTTGGTGTTTTGATTTCATGAATTCGTATGGGAATGAAAAGGAATGAATTGGGATACATGGTGCTGTCAAAAAACTGGTTACTCCTGGGGAGGAACCGGGTTCCCAGTTCAAATTTTCAAAATAAAACCATTTTTCAACGTGGGAACCGGTTCCCAGTATGGGTGATCCGGGTTCCCATAAAAAATTTCAGGGGGCGTGTTTTTGAAAAATGTGGGAACCGGGTTCTCCCAGGGAGGAACCGGTTACCACTGTGTTGAACTTCAAAATACTTAAAACTTTAAAAATTCATATTTTCCAAACCGTAACTCCGATTCGAGTGCCGTTTTCGGCAGAATTTCTTAAATTAAAAATACTATCTTATAAAACGAAAAAAATATTATTTTATGGAAATTATTTTTAAAAAGAGTCGAACTCCCGATTTTTGAAAACTTTGGTAGTTTAAGGACGATGGAGAATGGTTCGTAAATTGTTTTGATTTAGCGAATGAGAACTAATGCTTATATGTTGTGCTTGTTATCCATTATGATTGAGTTGTTATCATGTGATATATTGGTGTTAGCATTATGTGGAATTATGTTGTGATCATATTCCGTTGATTTGATGTTGCATGCTTTTATGGTGCATGCATAAGCATTCTGGATTGGTTCATTCCCATTGTGCGGAATTGAACTTGCAGAGCCAATAAACTTACCAAATGTGCAGAGGTAGTGAGGCTAGATTCTTGACCCAGTGGTTATGGGCGAATCATTGATTGACGCTGTTTCCGAGTGTAATGGAACAGGGTGTGGACTTGGTTCACGTTTGGTACCACATGCATAGAGTATGCATTGCATATGGGATTGTAACATGCTAGGATGGTTTCCAGTGTTGCAATTTCCATTGATTGTTTTATTTGCATAATGAATTGTGTGCAATGCATTTGTGAACTGAACTATGATTATGTTATTGATAGTGGACTAACGTATTGAATTGCTCCGTTGTATTTAAAAACGCATAATGTATTCTATATTGGATAGAGATCTCACCCTTACTTTAATGATTTCAGATTAAAGTTAGCAGCTCAGGAGTTAGTGAGGATGGCTTATAGAGCTGTGTCGTATTTTGTCCGCGTGTGTCAGTGTCATGCTCTGATAGTTGTAACACTGGGGGAAACGTTTGGATGAAGAGTTTTATTTATACACCATTGTTTTATTTATGTTGGGAATACTTATGAATGAAGTCATTCCGGTTTTGTGATATTTTCCGCTGTGTAGAACATGAGGTTGATTTGAATATTTTATTCTAATAATTTCCTTCAGTTTAGCATGATTACTGTTCGAAGCTGAGGCTTTTGTATTTTAATTTAACTTTTAATTGTGACATCCCTTGTTTGCTTGTTAACTCTGATTTTTAATTAACGTATTCACGGGGTATTTTAGAAGGGGTGTTACATAGGACCTTTACTTTTCGTCACTTTTACTTTTTGCTCTCTTATAAACTATATATACACTGCTTAGATGTATGGCTAATAGGATTGTATGGCAAGACTAATCAATTAATCTTAGATCACCCTAACAATCAAGATAATGTATCTGAGTCAACACACTTTTCACACTTGCACCCCTTTAGGGTATCCTTTCTTGTTGCCTTACGAATAAACAATGGTCATGTCCCTCGAACGTAGGGGTACCATTAACAAAAGTCCCTTGATTCAAAATCATCACAAAGATCATAGTTCCTCGATGACCCTCGATTGTTGCCTATGAATATATGATCTCGTCCCTCGGTTGTTTCCTACGAATAAGTGATGATCGTCCCTTAGAATTGCTAAGGTATCCTTACAATGTTGCATTCAATGACCATACGATGACCCTACATCTGTCCTTTCACATCCAACGGATAGAGTTACCTACCAACTAGTGGTATGGATAACATTATCCTAAAGGAAAAGGAAAATAACAAGAACGACCTTCTGAGTAGGTAATAAGACTTTTAATTGCTTGATCCAATCCAATCAAAAAATGTTTTTCACACCTCACACTCTTTTCAAAAATACTTTCAAACAAACACTTTGTATGCATTCACACGAGAATCATTACAAAGTTACATTTTTCAAACAAATATTTTCAAACACTTCGTATATTCTTGAGGACTGATACAAGAATCATTACCAAGTCAAAGCAAAATACTTTTCAAATACTTTTCAAATCACATACACACAGAAAGCGACTTTTCAAAAAGTGAACTAAAGCAATTAAGAGCCCATAGATAACTACGGATGGAAAGGGTGCTAATACCTTGCCTTTCATAATTACCTCCCAAACTCAAAATCTAACAAAGGTCTTTCCTGTTCTTTTCACCTTTTCTTTATTGGATAAAAGAAAAGTCGGTGGCGACTCTTGCTATCCGCAACATTTGCGAAAAATACAAAACAAACAAGTCAGTTCTCCCACCGTGTTACAATATGGTCTTCTTTGATTCGACCTGTTTCCTTCATTCTGTTTTCCTCTACCAATCGAACTGTTGTAGCCACATCTACCTTTGCCGAACCACTTTTCATTGCCTTTCTTGTATTTTGCTGATTGAGCCTGCAGAGCCACATCACTCTTTGATTTGTCTGCATCTCTTTCATTCATCCTTTGTTCGTGAGATTCAAGTGTTCCTTGAAGTTCTTCCTTTGTTAACTTCGAAAAATCTTTCCCTTCTTCGATAGACACCACCACGTGGTCGAACTTAGGAGCCAAAGATCTCAAAATCTTTGAAACAATAACTCTTGTTGTTAATGCTTCTCCACATATCTTGATTTGATTCACTAGTTTTGTAACTCTAGTGAAGAAATCAAATATGCTTTCACTGCCTTCCATATGAAGCAATTCATACGTTCTCTTGTGAGTTTGTAACATCACCTCTTTCACCTTTTCAACGCCTACAAAAGATTTCTCAAGGATCTCTCAAGCTTCTTTTGCAGATTCTGAATCACTAACCTTTTCGAAGTTGTCTGGACTCAGACATTGATAAATTATAAAGAGAGCTTTATAACTCTTCTTATACGATTCTATGTGTTCTTTTTTTATTCTTCTGAATCGTCTTATTCAAGCTCTTCTACTCCATCCTTTACAAGGTCCCAAAGACCTTGACAATGGAATAAAATTTTCATCTGCTTACACCAATTCTCATAGTTATCTACTTTCAAAATTGGTAGACTTACTAGATAGTTCGCATTCCCATAACTCACTTCCATCGTGAATTCTTCTTCCACGATCGTTCTTGATTGTTCTTATTGTGGGACACACCTTTGTGAGAGATACACCACATCATTACCTAAAACCTTAAGGTGATAAGTGTATGGGTTCTCTCACATATAAAGTATTCATTTTCCCTTTTTCTAACCAATGTGTGACTTCTTCTCTCACTTAAGTTTTTAGTTGGATATGTGGTGTGCCTCTCACAAAGGTGTGTCCCAAAGTAAATGATCCCTCCTCGAAATTCCCCTTAAAAATGGTATCATGAGCCTATGGTTTTGAGATAAGGATCGGCTAACTTGTATCGAAACACTTCCCGTAGGCGGTGGATAGAAGGTGTTCCGTTGGAGAGTGCCAACGGTGGTACAAGTGCATGTGAAAGAGAGCTTTCACATGAGGGGGAGCATTGTGACTCACACTTGAGGGGGAGTGTTGAGAATCAAGTGTGAGGAAGAAGTCCCACGTTGATTAGAAAAGGAAAGATTGAACACTATATAAGTGAGAAAACCCACACACCTATTACCTTGAGGTTTTAGGTGGATATATGGTGTGCCTCTCACAAATGTGTGTCCCAAAGTAAATGCTCCCTCCTCAGAATCCCCCCTAAGAGTGGTATCATGAGCCTATGGTTTCGAGATAGGGACCGACTAACTTGTAGAAGGTGTTCCGTTGGAGAGTGTCAATGGTGATACAAGTGTATGTGGAAGAGAGAGCAGTGTGAGGAAGAAGTCCCACATTGGTTAGAAAAAAGAAGAATGAATACTTTATAAGTGAGAGAACCCATACACCTATCACCTTAAGGTTTTAGGTGGAGATGTGGTGTATCTCTCACAAAGGTGTGTCCCACAGTAAATGCTCCCTCCTCGGAATTGCCCCCTAACAATTCGCACCATATCTCATGAAAATCACGTTGAATAGGGTTTGGTGTAAATTGAAAGTATATTTTGAAATAATTTTTCAATATTTTATTATTTAGTTTGGAACCGAAAATATATTTCCGATTTTTATCCAAATATTTTGAAATACGATACATATCAGAAATATACTTCTGATGTTATAGAACATCTAAAAAATACATAAGAATTTAATTCTCTGTCATTTGTGGATTAAGAAATCCATTAAAAGATACTTAAAAGACTAGTTTCTTTTCTACGGTTTCTTGTGTTGTAAACGTATGTGAAGATAAGACAACACTGTTGTAAACTTATGGGATGATAAGAGAACATTAATTATTTTAATTAGTGAGAGAAGAAGAGGCTAAAATAAAACATTGAAAAGAACCATTTTATTGAATTTTTTAAACCAATTTCATCTCTGCATACATCAAAGATGCATGATTACGCAATTCTTTGTTATACGTGAGCAGTCACTTATTAGAGTTATTAAAAGATAATGATAAAATTTAAAGAAAATGAAGATAAAGTTGTGGATAAAGAATATAATATAAATATGTAAGCATTTGCGATAAGAAAATTAATATAACTGCAGTATGTGATGTGCAATTAAACCGCCAGAGGCCAAGCTTATGTGATGATCTGTTTCATTTGAACATATCTCGTGGGATGTATTATTCAATTGTTTGTGATATTTCCAACATGGACACAACATCTAAGGTGTTAAAAATACTAAAATAATAGCATTAGTACTATATTGTTTTTTTGTTATAATTTATTAGTCATATCAAATTTATATGGGGATTCATTGTAATTATTGGACTTGTTTAGATTTTAATCTATAATAGTTCATCAAACAAATTACAATAATTAAACAAATTTAAGGGATTATTTTATCCATTTAGATCTTCATAATAAAAAATAAAAAATGTTGTAAAATTTCAGAAATGCATTTCCACAGCTCATCTTCGGATGCATCTATAGTACTCATATTTCAATATGTTGTGAATAAATAATTTCAATTTTATTTTATTTAAATTTAATCCAAAAATATATTTTTGAAATATTCAAAGATACATCTTCATAATTTTTTTAAATACTTTTCAAGTAAATAACCATCTAATTAGATGTGCAATTAAATGCAATATCAATTTTACTTTTCACATTAGGATGTATAAAAACAAGTGAGGTAAATGCTACTATACTTACAAGATAGAGTCGTGAAAAAGGCATGTATATGGTTTTCTTGCTAAATATCTTTTTTTTGGCACTATCCTATTAGTGTACATTGTAATGATTTATGCTCCAAAGATAGATACTTGAAGTGCTTGTATGTGATTAATCTGCTGCATGTTAATAAATTTAAATTCCAAGGGATGCTGATAATAATAATAATTATTCACATGCTCATGCTAAAACTCTATACGAAATGGTTCAATTACAAAAGTATATTTTCGGAATCAAGAATTGACTTATAAAATATTAGAGATGTGTGTATTATAAATACGTTCAGAGATGTATTTTTAAAATTTGACAAGGACATATATGAGTTTTCAGTTCACACTCATTCTTTGGAGTGGAAAAAATAATGCCCCAAATTTAATTTTAATGTGGAAATTGAAAAAAGTCAATGCATAATATTGAATTTAAGTGTGAGTGGTTAAGTCATAAAGTGTATATAAATGACAAAAATGTTAGATTTATAAGAGAAGTGACTCATATACCTAATGTCTTAAGATTTTGAGTGAAAATGTAGAGTCTCACTCGTTTGTGGTCTTAGAAAACTGGTCTAATTGTTGATCTTTCATTTCCTTAACTAAACAAGTGATATTGAAGTCATAGTTTGACTTGATGGGGAGCAGGAGTAGAAGAATTCAATGTTGGATTTTATTATATGATGTGTGGACTCACAATTCTCGAGGAGATTGTTGAGTTAAAGTGTTAGTGATTAAGTCTTACATCTCCTATGAATGAATATAATGTTAGATTTATTAGATAAGTGACTCATATACGTAATACCTTAAAAGTTTTTAAGTGATGGTGTGACGTCTCACTTTCTCGTAGTCATGGAACATGATTTCGTTCCACATCACCTATGAATGGGTAGAATGTTGAATTTAGAAGAAAAGTTATTCATATACCTAATGCCTTAAGATTCTGGATGGAAACGTGACATCTCACTCACTTAGTCCTAAAACATTGACTCCATTGATCCTAAAACATTAACTCCATTGTTGCTCCTGAAATCTCTAATGCATAGCAGAATATACCAATAGTCTACAAGTCATTACATAAGCACTTATGTATATTTTTAAAAAAGAGACAATCGACAACAAATTAGTAAAATCAAAGGTCATAAGTAGAAACTAGAGAATGACAATGACAACAATTTAAATAACACCATGGTTCTATGTGATGTACATGTACTATCGTTAAATGATTTTAATGATGGCAATTGTCAAATGACTATATTGATGACAACAGTCAAATAAAGGTGTTGATGAAAACTGTCAAATGACTTTGATCATGATAACTCTTTCACTGGGATGAAGGTAATATAAATTTCTAGAGTGTAAGATTGAGTCGTTTTGATCAATCATATTGTTATCATATTTCTTTGGTGTCGATTTATCATCAGATTCTTCGTCTGGTGCCATGAATGATTAAAGAAAGAGCTAAGGGGGTGCAGAAAAGATGAAGAAAGAAGATTCTATACTACTGATACCATATTACAGCCTGACTCGGTCAGGAGAAAGAAGAAGATGAGCCATAAGCGGGAAATATAAATTGAAAAGATGAAGAAATTTTTTATATATTGAACACTATGCCAAAAAGGCTTTAGTATATATACACCATAATTGACCATGAGACTAAAATAGTAAAGCCCAATAAACTCACTAAAGCCTAATCGTTAAAATACAAGTTATTTATCTAATAGAAATTGCCTCAGAAATAACATATATACTTTTGCATTCTAAATTTCATGTCAAATATTTTGCTTGTATAATAAGGATGAAATGTAGTTTTGTATATTTTTCGTCTCACTAATTTTGAATACCAAATTGAATACCAAATTGAATACCAAATTTAACTAATGAAGTAATTTTGAATACTATAGTTTAGTATATATTTTTCGTCTCACTAATGAAGTAAATAACCTTTTTGTATTAACCAAACATTAAAGCCAAAAGTGTACACTTGTTGGTTCCAAGACATAAGTAGCACATCATCATCTCATAAAATGCACACTTCCATTTTATTAAACAAGTTTGAATAAATTTCCCCTATCAAAAAACAATTTAGATACATTTATTAAATAAACATTCTCTTGTTTTCTCTCACTCTCTTTTATTCTTTTGCCTGGCTCTTCTGTATCCCTCCACACCTACACTTGTGAATTGGAAGGCCTACACTTTTTGCAAATTGCATGATGAAATTGATGTGAAGAGAAATATCAACATTTTGGTAGATCTTTTGGTGGTGGTATCACTGATTGCTTAGGTCCTTTCCCATTGTCCACCAAAAATGCCATCTTTAGACCCCATGTTGTATGCACCTCCAAATGGCAGTGCATGAACCAAACTCCTATATAACAAACACGTTGAAAATGTTAGAACAATCGAACTGATTCAAAAGAAATAGAATCGTCTTTGGAGACATATAAGATAGACTACTGCGTTGTTTAAAATTTGACATGTTTAAACCCATGAATAAAAATGTCTCACAATAATTTTGTCACAATAAACCATGACCAATATAACCTCTATTTGATTTACCACACTTAAATTGTATTTAACCTATCTCCGAAAACTCGAGACATCCCTGACAAGAAACTTACATTTTGTTAAATATTTCTATTATTTTACACTTAGAAAATATCCTTAAATATTTGCATGAGGTATCGAGCGATCTACTCATTTATTTGTAATTATGTGACAATTATACTAGAGAGAATCATGGTATTACTGTGATTATGTCAAATTCATCGGAAATTCAAACATAGACTAAATCTTGCGATATTTTATATTCGAGATCGAGAATTTTTACCTGGATTATCAGCCCGGAATCTAATCGCAACCCAACCACCAGCCGGCACACCAATTGTGTTCCTTTCAACAGGATCAACAAGGTTAAAGTTCTTTGAATCAACTTGACTATTATAATTTCCAACTCCTCTACCAACAACAAAGAAATTGAAACCATGAAGATGAACAGGATGATTCTCCGGTGCAATGATTCCGGTATCTTGCATAACAAGCTGAACAGTATCATTAAATGCTAGTCTATAAACCTTAGTACCACTGTCCGTGTTCAAGTTCTTAGGCCCGGCTCCGGTGTAATTAAAAATATGCGGCGGATTCGCTGGAAAATCCGTCGTAAAAACATTTTTAACATTGAAGTAATGTGCTTGTAGTAAAGCTGTAGTTGGCATAACAAATGTCACATTGTTAATAGCAGCTACAACTCTGCTACCATTTCCAGCAACACATGATTTACAAGGTTTGATACCTAATCCGACCGTGAAAAAAAGCGAATGATCGATTTTCAACGGCACGTTAACCGGGTATTTCTTCGAGTTAAGTCCTTTTAACGAGTTTAAGAAGTTGTTCGCGATTTGTGTCGCGTTCTTTGGAGGGGGTGTAGTGAGAAAAGTTGGAGTGTTTGCAAGAGTAGTTCCTGAGTAATGCAATGTTGCTGTGGCTGTTACGTTGTCGACGGTGATTGGCGCGTCCATGAAAGGCGAAGCCGCGACTAAATATTTTCCTGATTTTTGGTTTGCGTTTAATAGTACATTCGTTGTTTGGCCCGGTGCGATGACAATTGTTTCGATTGCGAATGGTTTTGTGTATGTTGCATCAACTTCTACAACTGTGAGTTTGTGGCCTGCTATTTTGAAGAAAAGTTCTTCATTGAGTGCAGCATTGATGATTCTTAGTAGGTAGGTTTTGCCACTCTCTACAGGTAGATTGTATACATCTGCATAGAAAAGTGAAATTTCTATTATTAGTCTTTACAAATAGTATCTGATGATGATGTTGATGCTATTTATAAGAAAAATTTACTTTTTAAATTTATTAAATAATTAATATATTTGAAATATATATATATATATATATATATATATATATATATATATATATATATATATATATATATATATATATATATATATATATATATATATATATATATATATTAGTTATTGGTGCCCAAAGTATGAAACCTAGAGTACCGAATTTGAGTTTTGAAATGAAGAAAATACCTTGTGTGGAACAATTGGCAACTTTTCCAGGAAGTCCATTGATAGTATGAGAATCTGATACATTTGGTGCCAATCCTGATTTTAGAGCTTCATTGATAATAGCTTCAGTATCAGATTTCCACCATTCTCCTGCAATTTTATCAATTTTTGACAAATATCATTAGTTTGTGACACAAACTAATTGACAGCGTAAAGCTCATCATTGTTTTGACGGTGTATCGAAATAAAACGCAAGACCGTTTTTGAAGGTGTGCCATTCAGTTTCCCGCGTAGAGCCAAAATTTTGTAACCATGATTAAATAGAGGATCATAAAATATTGTTACGATTAAATCATAGTTAATGAGAATTTCTATTTGTTTTGCCACGATTAAACTACTTAATCTACACAGAATTTCTAAAAATTGAGACGGCTCCGATTAAACAGATTGATAAAAGGTTTTTTTTTTTACATACCTAGTACCAAAACTAGTTCATCATCTGGCTTTGGGAAAGGATAAGGGACACCTTTCTTTGGCAAAATAACAATGGCACCATGAACAGTTGATCTTAGCCAATTAACATGTGCATGCCAAAGAAGTGTTCCTCTTTGACCAGTAATGGTGAAGTTGTAGACATAGCTATGTCCTGATTGAATTGGACATTGTGTTACATATGCAGGTCCATCAGCCCAACCTGTTGTCAACTGCCTAATACCATGCCTGCCAAAACATAATCATAATAATTACTCTAATTTGCAATAAATTTATTGAAAATTTTATCGATCCGAGGTATTCATCGCTATATTGTCAGAGAAAATTGATTTATTTGATCCAAAATTTATACCAAATATATCAACTTTTACTTATGTTTAAGACTGGAATAGTACAATCAGATATATTATTTACTCGTTATTTTTACAATATACTTGATTAAATTCGAAGAAAGATTAAAATGAATTATGATTTCTTACCAATGGATGGTAATATTGTGGTTGACTTGATTAACAACTCTGACTAGAACTGTATCATCTTCTCTTGCATAAAGAGTAGGTCCTGGAAACTTGCCATTAACTGTCACAATTGATTTGCTTGAACATAATCTAGTTGTATTTTTGGCCACCACCTGCATTCATTATTAATTATACCAAAATTAGAAAATTCTATGTGGAAATTAATAATTATAGTGTGCATGTTGTTGGAATAAATTGAGTGATTAACCATCTTAGATTTTAGTTAGGGAGAGATCAAACATTTCATCCTTTTTTACTGTGATGAATATTCATGAAAAAGAAATTAATTACACCAAACTATTTTTATACATGCATGATTATCATGGCCGACTTTGAGGGTCTATAAGATGAACGGGCTATAACGTAGAGTCTCATATTAGATTTGTAATTACGACTAAACAAGACCCTTAGTTATTTTGTCATAGTTGAAATATGACAACCTCAAAATATTTAAAACGACTCACATGATAAATATTAAACTTTGAAACATTACTTACATGAAATTTGTAGTGTCTAACTTTGCACTCAACCAAAGCTGGAAGAATGCAAGAAATGAGAAGTAGAACTCGAATCCAAGAATAGTCCATTTTCACTCACTTTCTCACTATCTTAATTAGATATCGACTTAAGATTTTGTTATAAACTTAAAGTTGTTAAGTTGCATATTCATTGATGAATGCATAACACAAACTTATATAAGATGAAATATGCATCGCTACCACGTCGTTTTACTTTGTTAGGTGAATGATAGATGCATTCTTTGATATTAAGACTTAGAAGACCTTAGTAGGACAAATGGAATGAACTAGATATTATAATCTTATCATGTCTTGCATGTTACATAAAGTTGTGTATAATGGAAAAGTGGTGTATATTACAATTGAAGTTATTAACTTAACCTCTCCTTAATTAGACACATTTCAGTTCTTATAATCATTACTACCTCTATCTTTGTATCTAAACTATATACTATCACCTTAGCAATTTTCTTAATTTTTTAAAGGATTTTTTTCCTTCAATTTTTCATGTCTATTAATTTTTTTTACCCTAATAACCTTAATTATTGTACATCTATCTTTGTTCTATATTATAAGTTATTAAAAACGACTGACTTTATAAAATTATGCTTTACTTTACAAAATTACTATTTATTGACTATTATATTTTATTCAATTTAGTAATTGGCGGGAAGGATAAAAACATGATGATCTCTTTTAATGTAGTATTTGATTACACAATATAAAATGATAAATTAATTTTAAAATATTACTATATACTATATTTTTAGTTTAAAAAATTATCTCGAAGATTAAAAACTTAGAGCTCACCAAATGAAGATGGTAAACAAAGACACTAACCTCAAAAGAAAATATTAAAATCCAAAAATACTCGAGTCAGTATTTAGTCAGGCAAATAATAAGATTCTTAAGTCATTGCATAAAAAATGCAAGAGTTATCCACAAACCTACTAAGATATTATTTCAAACTCAAGAGAATATTTATACTCTCTCCGTTCCTTTTCAATTGTCACACTTATCAAAATCTCTATTATCAAGACATTCAAAAAGGAACAAATATATTCACATTTTACTAATTTACCCTTATCTTTATCATTTCTCTTAAACACTTCTCGTTGAATGCGTCAATTAAAAAAAATAAGGGTATAATTGATTTTATACTTATAAAGTGACAATTAAATAGAAACAAATTTTTTCCGCAAGTGTGACAATAAAAAAGGAACGGATCGGGAGTATCTTCCACGTACTTTATTGTCTCTGACATGTCCAAAAATACAATGTCGTTTTGATATTTTCATATCGACCATACAATTGATGCTAGATCATAAAAAGGTTGCCTCTAATCCTAGATATGCCTCCAAGCAGAGTAAACATCTGAAAAAGAGACAGAAGATCTCTAGGGAGAACAACACACAACCCTAACCAATTAAAGACCCTATATCGAACTATTGTCGGTACCTCATAGGTCACAAAAATATTAGTGGCCAATTCGAATGGCCATAAACAAAAGGACATGAAAGACCCCTTAAACCCATCTCTTAAGCAAGTTCTCTATGGTGTGAACCTTATCCTAAAAAAGTCTGCAAAAGAACAAAAAAAAATTTAAGGAGCCAAGCTACTTGAAATACAACGGAGAACCAAATTCACAAGATTTAGAGAATGGTTATTATGAAAATCACGAGCAATGAGGCTCCAGTATGTGGATGCCACAATATATAAGTCATCATTATGATGTTGCCACCACTTATCAATCTTTGTGGCAGGGGTAAACTTTTGAATAATAAAAAACAAGATTATAAATCAAATCCAACTCATAACAAAAAAGAGACATTTTTTCTCTACTTAAGAATCTAAACCCATACCCCACTCTATGACACCCTAATCTCCCCAATAGTTTGATCACTCTGATCGAAGATAGAGAAAAGTCTTGGAAACTTAACACTAAGAGGATTGGTCCCAACTTAAGAGTCTTTCTAGTGGAAAATGAGAAGAACAAAACAAACATTATTATGAAGGCTAGCCATTATTTTGGAGCCAATGATGGACTCACATCTCCAACAAGAAGGCATATGCTGAAGACCCATAAAGGACGAAGCATGAATGAATTCATATCTCGTGGATATAGTATCATGCTAGAGAAAAATAGACCCAGTGATAAGGAACCACATTCATTTATCTAAGAAGGTCGAGTTAGCCATAAAAAACAAGATTAGAAATCAAATCCAACTCATAACAAAAAATAGACGCTTTTCTCTACTTAAGATTCTAAACACAGACCCCACTCTGTGACACCCTAATCTCCCCAATAGTTTGTGATCAAATATAGAGAAAAGTCTTGGGAACTTAATGCTAAGAGGATTGGCCCCAACTTAAGAGTCTTTCTAGAGGGAAATGAGAAGAACAAAACAAATATTATTTTGAAGGCTAGCCATTATTTTGGAGCCAATGATGGACTCACATCTCCAACGAGAAGGCATATGCTGAAGACCAGCATCCTTGCCACCCATGAAGGACGAAGCATGAATGAATTCATATCTTGTGGATATAGTATCATGCTAGAGAGAAAAAGACCGAAATATAAGGAGACAAGTCCACTTATCTAAGAGGGCCGAGTTAGCCAATTAGATATCTTAGGCTTACGCCAATCAATTTATCTCACTTAGACAATCTTAGGGTCATTTTTCACCATTCTCAAGATAAATATCCTTTGAATTCTCATTATCTGTTTACACATATTAATAAACATCTTTGAAAAAGACAAATAGAATATAAAAATGACATCAAGAATAGAGTTTAGGAGGACCATTCTCCCTCCTAAATAGACATACTTATGTCCTATAAAAGAAAACATCTAAATATGAGGTTAACTTAAGGTTCCCCCTTTGATTTCAACTGAGGCTTAACCCCCTCCAAAAGATCAAGGTACTTAAAATGGAGGACTCTTTATTTATGGTGAATACTTATACATCGTTGAATATCACTATCTTTAATCAATCAAATAGTATAATTCAATGTCATACATATCACTTAGTATTTTATTTTAATTTAAAATAAATAAAATTTTAAAATAACTAATCAATTTAAATTAATTTAATCGTTAGTTAATTTAGTGGTAATTGATACTAAATTTGATAGATTCAATTATTTTATGATCGATTCTCCACAACTACAAATCATTGATGAACTAACTTAGCCAGTACATGAAAGGCTGGATACTAATGTGAAATTTCTTTTTACTATTTTTATTTTTACTTATTTATAATAAAATTTTGAATTTAATTAATTAATTGGGTATTTATATTTAGCAACAGTTAATGATAATATTTATTTATTTCTTATATTTGTAATTTGACTTCTAAATATAATATGCTCCCCACTAAATAATTAACGTAGAAAGTGAACCAATTAAAGTGTGATTATTACATCAGTCTTAGTTTCGGAACCTAATTCATCATTATGACTTCCTGAAACAGAACCTTTTCTTTGCAGGTCAAACCAATTTGCAGAAGTTAATCATGTTTAATGTTTTCTTTTATCAGATTCCGCTAATAATTATATAAACTATAGTCACGGATTAAAGTATAGAAATGTAAAATAATTTAGGTGACTTTTTAGTATTTTCAAGTTTGGTACATGTACCATATAGGTGAAGATCTAACCTGAGTTAAGATTATTTTACACTAAGATATTTTTCCCTATTTTTAGAATTGTAATTCTTGTGCTTATCTTACAAAACTACTTGTATTTCTTGGTAATTAATTAATTAATAATTATTTTCTACTTTGGTTTAACCGATATCTCCTCTTAATGAAAAGTGTATGAAGCAATAAGTGGTAAATTTATGTGACAAATTCATTAAACAAAACATAATCATAATCTTCATATTGTTATTGGAAAATGCAATGATTAAAGTGATCATATATGAATCAATATAATGTACCAAAATAGTAGAGGCTAAGGAACTAGAAAGTGTTTTGAGCAAAGAACCCTTATTGCTTAGCACACAAATTATATACTATGGTTGAGAAATGGCTTTCAAAATTATAGGTCATCTATCAAATAGAAACATAGAAGGATACATCATGTTTGGTTTGAAAGCTAAGATTAAACCAATGTTGGGTAAGTTAACTACTTTGTCACCTTCCAATGTATCTTCTATGATCTACTATCTTCATTATTTATTTTTCTTTCTATATGTGTCTTTCTAGATCTCTTTCTTTGGGTAGGTAACGGAATAACACATAAAACTATAGTTCAAACTGTAAATTATTATTGCTATGATATTTAATTATTTAATGATTTAGTGGTTTAGGTCAACTTTGAAATTAGCCAACATTATATTGTACCATTTGTTGATGTTGATTGATGGTGATAAGGTGGTACATTTTTATTCTTTCTCTTCTTTTTTTTGGGTGGAGTGGTACTTTTTATTCTTTTCTTTTTTATTAAAAATTAAAAGTTTATATATATTATTTTCTTGCAATTAAAAAATTTGTTATTAATAAATGTAATACTAAGAATTACTTTTACAGATATGTTGACAGTTACTTCAAACTCAAATTTGATATTATGTATTGTTTATTGTATTTATATAATTAACAATATTTTGTTGTAAAAAAATTAAAATTAAAATATACATTTTTTAAAAATATTATTTTATAAAGTGTAGGAATTAGGTTTCAAAATCATATTTTCTTACTTTTACAAAATCAAAGTCTTGTTACTAAATTGACATATTATATATACAAAACACATTAGATATCTTTGAAAGATCCTATGTCCTATATTGGTTAGAAATATATAGTTAAAAATAATTGGTGTATATCCGTGCGTCTGCACGGGTATCCGTTGGTGTTTAGTTATTTTGTTCAATATTTTTTTTAATACAAAATTTAATATTATAAAAAAAGATGTTCAATAAAATATATAATATAATAATTTAAAAAAACATTTTTAGTGTATATTATATTAAAAAAATATTAAAGAATACAAGATTAACACTATAAGGGATGATTATTATTATTTGGGTCCAATAAATATATATATATATATATATATATATATATATATATATATATATATATATATATATATATATATATATATATATATATATATATATATATATATATATATATATATATATATATATATATATATATATATATATATATATATATATATATAATGAGTTGTTATTGTATCGGGAAGGCCCATGATTGAAGTTGTCCAATGTAAAATCTAAATGATTTACTTTGTCCATGCTTTACAAGTTTTACCAAAACAGTCACCGGAAAGGTTGCTACAGTAGAAGATGACAAAGTATGTTTAATATATTTGAGTTGTGCGGTTGGGTTGGAATGACAAAGTTTGTTCAATATTGCCATTATTGTAGAGGTAAATATGTTTTCGTTAATATTCAATATTTTAATATTTTCATGTTCCCGTTAATATTTAATAGTTTGATAAATAACTCTATGTTCGCGTTAATATTCGAGTTAATATTCAATATTTTGATAAATAATTTTACGTTTTCGTTAATATTTAATATTTTGATCAATAATTTCATGTTCTCGTTACTATTTAATATTTTGATTAGTAACTTCATGTTACCGTAATATTCAATAGTTTGATCATTAACGTCATGTTACCGTAATATTCAATAGTTTGATCATTAACGTCATGTTTCCGTTAATATTCAATAGTTTGATCAATAACTTCAAATTGCAGGTAATATTATTAGGATACCCATGTGTCCGCACAAGTACTGGTGTGTTACTCGTATTTATTTAAAAAATATATAAGAAAAAGAAGAAAAAAACAAAATTGCTTAACCAAAAAAATTTATTATTTTTAAAAAGGACATATTTTTAGTTGTATTTGAATCATACATATAATTTTAATATTATATTTGTTTTTTCAATATCTATAAAAGTATTTACCAATAAATTTTTTTTACCATTTAAAAAATTAATATTCACTCATAAATTTAAAAATATTTAAATTAATTTATTAAAAATATGCTTTTTCTTGAATTTAAATATTTAAATTAATTTATAAAAATTATATACAATAGCTTATTTGCAATGTATAAACAACCACTCACAAATTTTGCATACAACCTACTAATAATGTCTGTTAAAAATTTGATGGGAGAAAAGGTAATGTATTACTTCCAAAGTTAATTTACTTCTCAGAGACACTCAATGATTAAATAAAATAATAAAATAATGTATCACTTTCAAAGTTAAATTATTTGTGATAAATCCAACACATCAATTAACTTAAAATGATTGAGTTTACTGATAATATAGGAATTAAATTGTTGTCAGATTTCTTTTCTAACTCAATACTCAAAATCACACATTCATAGATAAAGTAATTTAGGTATGTATTAAGACGGTTTTCATGTTAATTAAAGACAAGTTTGCTTTGAGAGATAACGGAAAAGGACAAATCATTTAAACATGTATGTAGAAATGGTGGGAAAGAATAGCTTAGAATGTACATATTGTTCAACTCTATGGGAGAAAAGATCTATCAAAGTAGTTTGAGCTTTATATCTTCTTATGAATATCATGTGCCCTTCCTTGAGTAAATGATAAACAGTTTTTAGTCCTAGTCACAAACTACAAAATGAATGGTAATATAATTCACAACCCAACCTAAAAAATACTAATCATTTAGCATTGTGTTCAACTGCATAAATAATGCCACAATATAACTTATAATATCAATTGTATAAGTAAATGAATGAACAAATAGTCAACCTATAATATAAGCAAAAAAAAACATATATCTCTAAACATGAAATAAATTGCCACAAAACATCCACCAATCCCCTAAACACGCCAGTAACTTGAGAGACAACCTCTCTGCCTCACCGTTCCAATGAGATTACGATCCAACGCAACCAAACTCAAGCAACCAATAAGAAGCGCCTCAATCAATGAACCAATAGACCCCCTAGATCTAGATCCAACCAAAAGCAAAGAATAATGCTCCCATGTATGTTGCAGCTTACTTCGACAATAACATTGTGTATCTTAGTTCTTAGAAACAATGTTGTTGTCATGATTGCTAAATAAATAAGCTGAAAATGAGGAACAATGCATTCGTGAGAGGTGACCTAAATATAGAATTATGATATAAGGAACAATAGTTGTTGAATATTTCTTACTTGAATGAGTTTGAATATATGGACAAAAGAATTTGCTTCATAGGCAAAAACTCTCTGCTAGCATAAGCCTAACAGCTCCTTCATGTTAGCACCATATTTCTTTATAGTCAAGATAGCATGGCATTTAGATTTGTCAAAAGGATTAGCTAGTTCATCTCCAAGTTTTTGGCCTATAATGAGAGATACTATAATGATAAGCTTCTGAAGTTGAGAAATACATTAATAGTTACATTCTTTAGACTTTACATGAATCCATCTCATTTGGGGAATCAAACAATCTTCTTTTTCACCTTGTCCTAAGGCCCTGGGAGTTGCCAAACCACAACTGTTATCAACAGCATTGTGCTTCAACCAGTGTCTTTGCTTGGGAGAAACAATTCCAACTAAACTTTGATCTTCAACTTTAACCAAATCATGCGATGGCTTTATTAAAGAAGTGCGGAAATTGAAAGTGGAAACCAATCAAAAAGATGTGCATTACATTTGTTTTGTTGACATCTTCTAACATAGAGGTAAACATAGACACATACTAAAAATGATTGATTCTATTAACTTCTGGCTTTTTCAATAACAGTTTTGTTTTGAACTTGAAGCATATATTTTTGACATGAGTGAATTTATGGAAAGACACACATATAAGTACCTTCCAGGAAGAACACCTTCATTTTTTATGAGTGAATTTATGGAAAGGCACAAATTCTCCAAACTTAGTGGTTCACCTCCACATCATGTTAGTTACACCGAAGGCGATCAATTGGCTGAAGCAGTTCGGCGTCGTCCTCACACCGTAAGAATGTTAATATAATGCATTGGCTGAAGTAGTTCGGCGTTGTCCTTACACCGTAAGAATGTTAACAGAATGCAAGCATAGCATCATGATCCTATATAGATCTAAAGTTAGGAAACAACATATAATTCAAAAATCATCAGCAGCTTACAGTATAAAAGCTCCTTCAACTGAAAATAACCAGAGAGAAAAGTCTCCACCGCATGTATGATAAAGTAGTATGCATCATTTTTCATGAATTCTTTTTAGACCTTATATTATTAAGAGAGTGACAATCTTCAAAGAGTCAAAACATACCAGTTTCAAGGGAATACTTGCACTGGCTTTCTCTTGTTGATCAACAATATTTGCCTCAATTAACATCAGTACTGAAATCACGCCAACTGCTCCACCCGAAAAGGATGCCACAATTGGGTCGACATGACTGGATTTATGAACCAACCAATTCCAAGTTCTCTCTTAGTGCAGTCCTCATTCCAATGACGCGGTCTGCCATAACTTTTAAAGAAGCAATCTATGTAAGATAATTTTCTATCCACTGCCACAAGTTATTTAAGCTTGTTTTAGAATAACATGATTATTACCAAAACTAATTATTCAAACAGAAATAAGTAGAGCATTTATAAATAGTGTGACAGCATAAGGCTAAAACTCTCAAAAGCAAGAGAATGTTGAGGACATTGCCTCATGAATGCTATGCAAACTTGTCTAGGAATATGGGAGAAGAGTTAGGATAATTTTACCCTTAGTTCGTTTAGTTAGCTCTTTCATCATTGCTATCCCATTCAAAAGTAGCTCCAATTCTTCAAGGTGGTCTGAAAATATTTTGACGTGCATAAACCAAGTTAACAGCAAAAAGGAATAAAAATATGTGAAAATTACAAGCAGACATATTGAGAATAGAGAAGGTCCAAAATTGATAAAACAAAATGAAACGACAGGGCAGTTTAAATTGCACTCAATCACATCAAGCAGGAAATTACTTTTTCTCTCCAAAATCATACCCTGAAAGTATGTACACAAGTTACACACTAATGTCCTATGATCTAGAAACAGTCTGTTAAATCCATATTGACAGAAGACAAAATTGAAACTGACATGTTCATTGATTTGTGAATTTTAATCCATTAGGCAGTAAGGAACCAAATTGAAATCAAAGTGTAATAAATAGGCACTATTAGTGCTTGACAATGCCATCTATATTTACCTCCTAAACCTTGTAGGTGTCTCTCAAACTTATAGGTGGAAGGAAATTTGATTATTGCCTCCCGCATTGCTTGGAAATCTTTTCCGACTCTCATATCTTCCCTGAGCTGGTCCTTTTCTCTAAGCCAATAAAAGTGCCTTTGAGAAAGAAAGTCCATGCCTTCATCGTATGATATACCAAAAACCTGGTAGTTGAAATCGCCTAAAAACAACACCATATCAGCATCAAATAACTCAGGTTTGGCAATGCGTGACTCCTTCATAGCATCTATTGTAGTTATCTATATATTGCATTGTGATGTTTATTTATATAAAATTTCACATGCCCTGTTGCTGCCGCACTAACAGATGCACTTGCCTAGCCTGTATGTACCACACATCATGATTAACCCCTGCAATTCAACCATGTCAGCCTAACATAATTACATCATGCATCTGTTGAAATATTCGTCACCATAAATACTGAAATGTGTAAAAGTGAGCAATTCATTACATAAAAGTGCAGTTTATCCCTTTAGAAACCGCAAATACAATGTTGAATACAACCAAAAATTCTTTGTTTGATGTTCTTTTGGTTACATGCATTCTGTGTTGTAAAAATGACACCAAACGAACAAAAACTCTATGCAAATATAGAAGGCAAAAAACCTCAAGCGATTTGCAAACAGTCTCAAGTTCACAACCATGATTGCTCTACTGAGTAATCATCACCACTTCAATAACGCCCAAACATGTCCTGCTCCCTTGTTCAAAAACCGGAACTGCTAATGTTCCGTGTACATTACACTCTTTAGCATGGTCAACTCGCAAATACTCTTTACTCCTGAAGAATCAAACATCACGTGTCCACTCAGGAATCTTATCTCTATAAACTCGACCAGGCAAACCCGCCATCAACTCCTTCGAGTCCTCATCCTCTGCAGAAAAGTGATATCTCACACTGTTTCCGGTCACTACAACCAACATTATTAACCATAATCCGATTTCCCTGTTCAGTGGCAAGAGGAGAATCTTGTGATTCATTATGATCCTCATTGCAAGGTGGCTCGCTGTTCTCCAAGGCAGACCAAGTGAACGAAGGGTCAAAGATCAAATTTGAAAAAGGAGAACTTTACAGCAAGAACTCAGATCCATCCACATAAGCTTCCAACCAACAACCATCCAACAAAAGCTCACTCATATAATCAAAATCCATTGAATTTACATCTTGTGGCGGCGCTTCCATCATGGCCGCAAATGATGTCACTGCAGCACCATCTCCCATGAAGAACTTGCTTCGACTTCTTCTTTCTCCACAAACCAAACCAAAACTTACTTGTTATAGAATCTATAGATGCATCAACCACCAAACAGATCTGAAAAATCCTTGTCTTGCTGTCAAAAGAGTTGAGAAAACCTCTAATTTTGTTCTACAGTGATTGGCTAAGAGAATAAAGGAAAATCAGAGGAAAAAATATATAGGAGAGATTAAATAACTCTTTCAACACAACATACTATCATTACAGATAACTCTTAATCCACAATCACCAACATTGGCTATATTCAAATGACCATTCTTTCCCAACATAGAAATCATGCTTCACATAATCGCAGACAATAAATCGATGAGGTACATAAAATGTGGTAGTACAGTCTAAAATTAAAATTAAAATGCATATTGGTTTTTATCTTTTTAATCCAAATCGAAATGCTAAATAAAAACCAATGATAAACTTACACAGTACGTGAGCCTGTAGAGAAAGTAGCAGCATGTGCTTTCCTCATAAGAATTTGTGGATCATTATTCACCTGATAAATCCACAAATATTCAACATTTTTATTAGTAAACAATGGCACATTCATAGAAGCATTCATATTGATTTGTGGCAGTAAATTTCAAAAAATGAATGTTCTTGGAAATAATAATAATAATAATAATAATAATAATAATAATAATAATAATAATAATAATAATAATAATAATAATAATAATAATAATAGTAATAATAATAAAAATAATAATAATAATATAATAATAATAATAGTAATAGTAATAATAATAATAATAATAATAATAATAATATAGTAATAATAATAATAATAATAATAGTAATAATAATAATAATAATAGTAATAATAATAATAAATAAAAAAATAATAGTATTTAAATATTAAATATCTAAATTATTCGTATAATTTCTAACAAATTAAGTTTAAAATAACTTATACTATTTTAAAGAAATTTTCATATAAATTACTTTTAAAAGCATAGAAAAAAATCATTTGTAACAAAACAAAGATACTTTAAATATCCCTTTTATAGTAAAAAAATTTCAAAGACTTCACTGAGCATCCTTTTCAAAATCGACATAATATGTTGAAATTTAAAACTATTTTTAATTTAATCATGGACAACACTAGGACACACAAGTGAAAATGTTTGGCTTCATAAGTCATATCATACATAAAATCAAATTTGAAAACGTTTTGGCTTCACAATAACAACTGTCACATTGAAGAAGAAATGGCCACTATCTCAAAACTTAAACATCATATACATTTCTATTTAGGATATTTTTCATGAATCGTATCTTTAATTTCAATGAAAAATAAATTGCTGATTCCATGAATCATATAAGATATTTTCATTATTATCCAAATACTTGCTTTTAATTAGTATTTATTACTTTCTTTTGTTTTTTTTCCCTTTTTAGTAAAATTATTTAATTTCCAGCAAAAGTATTCTATAAATACTCTCCCTTTGAATAAGTAAATTTGAGACTAAATTAGAAGTTTTTCTTTTTCTAAAAACAATTGAATTAAAAGTTTTTTTCTTTAATTGTTGCACTCTGTCCCATAACACGTCTCTATACAATTATGCCAAAAGACTTTTGTCCACATACAATCAATGTTTATACAATTTTTATTTTTTTTATCAACATAAAAAAAAATTGAATATTACATATATACCCTTTAATTCCTAATTACTCCTCACTAATTCTTAAAAATCTATTTTATTTTTATGGAAATTTCTAGCCACAAACATATTGCATTTAATAATTGTCATAAAGGAAATTAATGAGATGGCTGACTATATGTGTGAAGTATATTTCAAATTGAATTCATTGCACTCATCACATTCACACATTCATCATATTTTAAATTTTGTATGTTAATTTAAAATATTAAATTTAAATTTAAATTGTCTAATCTGGATCGAACGTAATTAGTACCTTAAATACATATTTTTAAAATTAGTTTATTATATAATAATCTTATCATGAAAAAAAATCATTTATATTTAAAAATATCTTTAAATTTCCTATTATAAATAAAATAAGTATCTTTAAATTTATTATAAAATAACCAAAAAAAAAAAAAACTTCATCTTTTCTATGCACTTTATTTCTCCTAGTTTTGTCCATGCTCTCAATTCCTCATATTTTCAAAACCCTTCATTCCTCTCTAATTCTTGGGTAAGCCTAAACTTTTCTTGCTCAATATCTGCATTTGCATGTGCCTTTTTCTTGTTTTTGAATCTATAATAATAACAAATTTTGGGTTTTTTATGTTCAAATTTGCATGCAGATGGTTTATTCTTAGCAATATAATATAATATTTCTTAGCATGTAAGGTTCAGAAATTTTGTTATGTTATCACTCTGATATTATTCTTATATATTTTGTTTTTTCTTCAAATTTTGTCCTACTTTTCTTATTAATGTTGATATTATATATATAAATTGTTGTTGAAACTTCAATTATGGTGGTAATGTAAAACAAATTAGGGTTCTTTGGATTTTTCCTCTTTTATCCCTTTTGTATAATTTCTTTGTAGTAAATTTATGGTTCTTTAGGTGATTTATGTAAATTGTAATGTTGGCATTTGAAACTTACATTTTGAAAGTATTTTTGATTCATTATTTTTTCGACTTCTCGGATCAAATCGAATGTTTGTAGATTAATATTCTGATTACTGTTTGCTAATGTGCAGAAATCTTCGAAGAAGTCTTAAATTTGTCAGTGACAAATAGGAAATTGTTTCTGCTACTATGGTGGATGGCATTAAAAAACATGATGAGAATGAAGGAGATGACTTGTATACGGAAGATGGAACGATCGATATACGCAAAAGACCGGCCAACAAGAAAAAGACGGGAAACTGGAAAGCATGCAGCTTTATTCTCGGTATTCATATATCTGAAACACTGACACGTTGGCACTGATGATAATTTGGAAGAAAAAAATAGAATAATTGAATGTAATGACGTGTGTCTGTGACACTGAACACGTTTTCGATCTGAAGTGTTTTTGTTATGTAGAAGTTGATGATACTAAAAGGTTAAAATGAAAAATTGTTGCTGCAGGAAATGAATGTTCTGAAAGATTGGCTTACTATGGAATGAGTACAAACTTGGTGAACTATCTTCATGACCAATTCGGACAAAGTAATGCAACTGCTGCGAAAAATGTGAACACATGGTCCGGGACATGTTATATCACACCTTTGCTTGGAGCCTTTTTAGCCGATTCGTACTTGGGAAGATACTGGACAATTGCCATTTTCTCGTGCATCTATGTCATTGTAAGTTCATTTTCAATTTCACTTTTATTAAAAGATCGTTTGTTACGAATTGCATTTGAAATTTTCATTTTGATCATTTGTGTGCTTCGCAGGGAATGGCGCTTTTAACGTTTTCTGCTGTTGCACGTGGATTGAAGCCACCGTGTGATGCTGATGGTTGCCATCCGACCTCGGGACAAACTGCAGCTCTCTTCATAGCACTCTACTTGATAGCTCTTGGAACCGGCGGTATCAAACCATGCGTTTCGTCTTTTGGTGCTGACCAATTTGACGATAACGACGAGAGTGAGAAGAAAAAGAAAAGTTCTTTTTTCAATTGGTTTTACTTTGCAATCAATATTGGCGCGCTCATTGCCTCGTCCGTGTTGGTTTGGATTCAGATGAATGTGGGATGGGGATGGGGTTTCGGAGTACCTGCAGTTGCAATGGTTGTTGCAATTATATTTTTCTTCATCGGAAGTCAATGGTATAGACTTCAAATACCTGGTGGAAGTCCCATTACAAGGATTTGTCAAGTTATTGTTGCGGCATTTAAGAAACACGGGCTAAAAGTTCCAGATGAAAAGTCTCTTTATGAAACTGCGGATTCGGAGTCTAATATCAAAGGGAGTCGTAAACTTGAACATACAGATGAATTGCAGTAAGATATGAAAATTATGTTTACATTGCAAATGATGTCTTCGAATTCTATATTTACATTACATTCTTAGTATACATGCCAAATATTATTACGCGATCTATCATGTTTATAACCTATGACATTTTTATTGCATACTAGGTGTTTGGATAAGGCAGCAATAGAGACAGGATCTGACCAGGCTCGAGAAGTACCGAATCCGTGGAGGCTTTGCACCGTAACACAGGTTGAGGAGTTCAAATCGGTTATCCGAATACTTCCCGTTTGGGCATCACTGATAGCCTTTGCAACAGTCTACAGTCAAATGGGAACAATGTTTGTGTTACAAGGCAACACAATGGATCAACACATTGGCCCTAAGTTCGAAATTCCATCAGCATCCCTCTCCCTTTTTGACACTCTAAGTGTCATCTTCTGGGCCCCAGTCTACGACCGCATCATTGTGCCCTTCGCAAGAAAGTACACTGGCCACGAACACGGATTCACACAACTTCAACGTATAGGAATTGGCCTAGTCATCTCCATCCTTTCCATGATCGTGGCTGGGATCCTAGAAGTCGTCCGTCTCGACATAGTACGAAAAAACAACTACTACGAACTCAAAACCATCCCTATGTCAATCTTTTGGCAAGTACCGCAATATTTCCTCATTGGCGCAGCCGAAGTCTTCACAAATATCGGCCAGATGGAATTCTTTTACGGCGAGGCACCCGATGCAATGAGAAGTTTGTTATCTGCACTTTCACTGACAACTAATGCATTGGGAAATTATGTGAGTACATTGCTTGTTATTATTGTCACAAACGTTACTACGAGAAACGGAAATCTTGGTTGGATACCGGATAATATGAACCGGGGTCATCTCGATTATTTCTACTGGCTTTTAACCATTCTTAGTATGCTCAACTTCATTGTATATCTATTCATTGCTAAGAGGTATACATACAAAAAAGTTTCAAGAAACACTGATTGAGAAGATCCAGTTCATGTAAAGTAAGCATTGGACCCTGATGAGTAAATTGAGGAGTTGTTGAAGCTTTGATTGAAAAATAAAGTATTGAGATTTAATAAAACAGTGTAGTTGTTTGTGTACATATGATTAAAATCTCAGATGTTTATGATATGATGTATCATTTTAGTCTCGTTATAGTCTATGATTAGGATCCCAACAATTGAACAATTGAAATATGTTGTGTTGATCTTTTGGTTCATTTCTACAATCCTTCTCAGTCAAATCATAAATTGTATAACTGTTTGGAAAATATTTGTCTAGTTAATGGCTTTAGAGATTGCAGTTTTTAAGCTACTCTTGTTGCTTTGCTTGCATACATTTTGATGAAGCATAGTGTGAAACTTAATAAGACTTCAAAAAGTACATAGAAAAACAAACAGATGATTATACAGAGACATATTTAAAAAATCACAACTGTCTAAAAATCTTTCTCCAAGCTAACTAAGTAGTAATTGAAGTCTTGTAGATACTAACTCAGTTGCTTGGTGAATCCATTTCTTTGTTGATCAGTGTAAGGATTGGCTAGATGATTATGATTACTTGTTCATTTTTTAAAATAATGGGCTAGTATACGTTATCTGCTATGCTTTTCATTTTGGTTAGAACTTCTAGATTTGAGGCACAATCACGAATTATTTCTACAGAATCTTCGGTGTGGTCCGAATATAATTATTTTTACCCTTCCATTTGCTCTAAATAATGACAGAAAACAAGACTTGTTGGTCTTGATTTAGAACTTTAAAAGAGAAAAAATTATAGATGTGAAAGGGATATTAACACTCACTACCTGTTGAATAATAGGCCATAATCCAACAAGCTCTCGGCACTCAATATTTTTAGGGAGAATAGAAAACAAGATGTTTATCATCTTCTAAAGATGCTTATCATCTTCTAAACCTTCTCCACGAATTTCACAATAGTCCAAAATGTGAACCCTTCTATCTATCAACTACTTTCTTGTATGCACACAATTCCTTCATAAGTGTGTCAGATGATATTTTTTTTCCCTAGGGAGAGTTTTAAATTTCCATAAAAGATTTCGGTTCTCCTAGACCTTAAATGAGATGTATCAATAGTCTCTTATATACAATAACGATAGACACTACGAACTAAATACATACAATTTTTTTCAAACTTCCACACTCTTTTGTCAACCTGAACAACTTCAAATAATAAAATTTTAAGAATTTTACTGTTTTTTCTACTCCAACAAAAGTATGGATCAAATTGTTATTCCACCTTCCACACTCTTTTGTAGCTTCAAATAATAAAATTTTAAGAATTTTTACTGTTTTTTCTACTCCAACAAAAGTATGGATCAAATTGCTATTCCACCGCTTCCCATCAGAAAGCATCAACTCAAAGAGCTTCAAATTCTTTACTAATGGAATATTTGGCTGGGGATTTACCAACGAAGAACTATCATATAACAAATTGTGACACCCTAAACCACAATAGAATCACTCGATCCAATACTCCATCTATAATCTCTTTCTCCATATTATATTGATTTATGTTATCATCGTCTTTCCCCTTTGCAGTATTTGCTTGTCTTCTTTGTCTTCTGTCTCTATTTCTAAAATTCTAGGTGAAGCATTATCTCACCCTGAGTGAAGTCAAGCAATGATTGATAAAATGTATGTTCTTTAAAGCATTGGTACCTGGAAACTGGCTCATTTATCCCCTGGAAAATATTAAGTAGGCTGTCGTTGGATTAATACAGTGAAGGTTGGTCCAGATGGTAAGATTGACCGATTTAAAGCTCGCTTGGTGGCCAAAAAATACACTCGGATTTTTGGATTGGATTATAGTAATATCTTCTCGCCTGTAGCCAAGATGGCATCTGTTAGACTTCTTCTAGCCATTGCAGCCATTCGACATTGGTCTATTCATCAACTTGACATCAAAAATTCATTTTTATACGGTGATCTTATAGAGGAAGTATATATGGAGGAACCACCTGGGTTTGTTTCTCAGGGGGAGTCATTGAATATGTTTTGTAGGCTACACAAATGTGTTTATGTTCTTAGCAATCTCCGAGAGCTTGGTTTGGCAAATTCACCATTGTAATTCAACAGTTTGGTATGTTCATAGTGAAGTCGAACATTTTATTTTTTATCGTCATTCAGACCAAAAGTGTATTTATCTTATTGTGTATGTAGATGATATTGTCCTAACTGATAGTGATCAACCAAGAATACTTTTGTTGAAACAACATCTCTCGAATCAATTTCAGACAAAATACCTTGGTAAACTCTATTATTTTTTAAGTATTTAGGTAACTCAATCTAAGGATGGTTTGGTGATTTCTCAACGGAAATATGCTATGAATATTTTGAAATAAATAGGTTAGTTGAATGTTAAACCAACTGATACTCATATGGATTCAAGTGTCAAACTCCTACCAAATCAGGGGGAGCCTCTAACTCAGGAAGGTCTAGGAGATTTATTGGAAAGTTGAATTATCTCACAGTCACTCGTCCGGACATTTCTTTTGTAGTTAGTGTGGTAAGTCATTTCTTAAATTCTCCTTGCCATAAACACATGGACATTGTTATCTGGATTTTGAGATACATAAAATGTGCTCTAGGAAAAGATCTTGTGCATGAAGATAAAGGACATACTCAGATAGTTGGATACTTTGACGCTGATTAGGCAGAGTCACTCATTGATAGACGATCAACCTCTAGATATTTGTACTTGTTGGAGAAAACCTTATATCCTAAAAAAGTAAGAAGAAAAATGTAATTGCATGATCAAGCGTCGAGGCATAATATATGTCCGTGGCAATGGCAACATGTGAGCTCATTTGGTTAAATTAGTTGCTCAACAGTTGCGGAACATCCTTGGGACAGGGGGGTGGCCATGGCCACCCCAAAATTTTAGATAAAGTTTTTAAAATTAGGTATAATTAACACATTTTTCAATTAGACATTCTATTGATATATACATATGCGCGTATTTATTATAGAAAAATGCGTTGGCTGAGTGGTAAGACGGTTTTGCTCAATCTTATGTGTTACGAGTTCAACTCCGAGACCAAAATTTCCTATTAATTTATAATATTTAATATATCTTTTAGTTTGACAATGGATTCAATCTATTTATTAAGTATAATTTTTATCTAAATTCATCTATTAATATTATTTTAATGTAATATACTTGTATCGATAAAATTAATTTTAATATTTTAATTTTACAAAATTATTTTTTAAAATTGTTCTCAAATAGTTTTTTAAACTCTCTCATCCATATACTATTTGGTTGTTGTTTTTTTCCCTCCCTTCACATGCATAAATTTTTAAACTCTCTCATCTATGCACTATAATTAACATAATCTTTCACATTAGTTTTTTATTTATTTATTTAGCCAATCAGTTCTAATTTACACATAATAAATCGATTAATAATTTTGTTTCATAGTTTAGAGAGATTCACAGATCGAATCTTATTTTCACCAAAAATAGAACTCGGGTAGTACTCACAAAACTAAAATCTTTAGATATATGGTTTATAAATTTAACTTTTATTAGCCAGAAAAAGTGAAAAGAAATACAATAAATATCTTTAATTCATTTATATATTAAGTTATGATTAGTTAGAGTTAAATGTAATTATGAATCAACACTAAACTCATATTTTATATTAAATCAAACTTAATAATTTTCCATTCTATATTTAAATCCTCACTCTCTATTTTTATTATTTTTATATTGTTCATCACTTTAACACCATCAGCAAGATAAAGGAAATAATTTTTCAACAAGTAATATTTCTCTCTTTAAAATTATTTTAAAAAACTTAACTTAAAGAAAAAACAAATAACTTTTTATATAAAAATTACACATTAATTATTATTATTATTATTATTATTATTATTATTATTACTTTTATTATTATTATTATTATTATATTATTATTATTATTATTATTGTATATTTGGCCCCCACAACAATTTCATTCTGGTTGGTTCCGCCACTGTTGCTCAATGAACTTCAAATTGAAGAAGCAAAATCAATGACACTTGTTTGTGATAATCAAGTTGTATTGCACATTGCTTCAAATCCAATTTTTCATGAGAGGACCAGACATATTGAGATGGAGTGTCACTTTTCCAGAGAGAAGATTGAATCAAGCATCATCATCACAATTTTTAGTAATTCTAATGATCAATTGACAAACGTGTTTACAAAATTCATGCGAAGTCCCAGAATAAATTATATATGTGGCAAATTTGGTGCAGTTGACTTATATGTTAAAAAGCTTGAGGAGGAGTGTTGATATTTGTATATACAATGTTAAAAAAATGTTTCTATATAAAATACTCTCACATCAATTAAATCCTGTAACTAGATGTAATCTCTCTATATAATATAGCATTTATAATGATTTTTAAAACACATGGTTTATTCAAATTTCTCGGGAAATGCAACTATAGTCCAATATGGGTTGTATGAATCTGCGGAAGCGGTGGTCTTTGGGAAATCTGATGGGGAATGGAGAATGAATTATGTGTAATACGGTGACATTATGCATTATGGGTGTTTCTTCTATATGACACCAAATAAGTTCTGGTTTGAGAAGTTCAGTGATTTACATAGAGGGTCAATCATTATTACTTAGAAACAATAAGCCATGAAAAATTTAAGGTTTTGGATCAATAAGGCTCAGATTGCATGACAACTAAAAGGATTATCCACGAGATAGATTTTGTTCTTGATAATAAGAGAAATCTACTTTCTCGGTAAACTAGATAAAAAGGTTATCTGTATAGAGGTGAAAGTGACATATTAGAGGTTATGAAGAACTCAAGGATTGTCACTATAAGTGTAAGGAAGCATGGATTCTACTCAATGGATGGCGAGGAAGTAGTTGGGTCAGTTACTTTAGTTTCTATAAGAGATGTCAAGAACTGAGTTATGGCATAGAAGGTTGAGGCATGTGAGTGAAAGGGATCTGGTGGCGCTCTATAAACAAGGTCTTCTATGTAGTGACAAAGTGAAGAATCTAAATTTATATGAACATTATTTATGGTAAGACATGTAGAGCAAAGTTTGGATATGGTCAACAAAGAACTAAATACACCTAGGACTTGATACATGTTTATCTATGGGGATCAACTAGAACTCTATCTCCTTCTTGTGCAAGATACTTCCTGACTTGTGTATATGTTTTTTCAAGGAAGTTGTGGATTATCATTCTTAAAACTAAAGATGAGGTTTGAGACCTTCTAGAATTGGAAAACAATGATTGAGAATCAAACATAAAGGAAAATCAAGAGACTTTGTTCAAATAATAGTCTTAAATTCAGTTTTGATTTTTCAGTGATTATTGCAAGAAGGAGGGAATTACTAGGCATTAATCAGTTACTAGGACACCCCAATAAATGGCCTATCATAAAGGTTCAACATAACCTCTCAAGTGCATATTTCCCAAAGATCTTTTTGTTGAAGCTGTGATAACAACTTATTTCATAATAAACACATGTCCATCTACAGCCTTAAACAAGAAAACACCAAAGGTCTAGTCTTGACATTCTCCTTCCTATGACAGACTTAAAGTGTTTGGTTGTGTTACCTACGCACACATAAGGCAAGACGAATTGGAACCCAAGGCCTTGAAGTGCGTCTTCATAGAGGCTTAAAGTATTTGGTTGTGTTGCCTACGCACACATAAGGCAAGACAAGTTGGAACCCAGGGCCTTGACGTGCATGTTCATAGAGTATCCAGAAGAAGACAAAGGTTATAAGATATGGTGTTTGGAAGATGGACATAGAAAATTTATTGCAAGTAGAAAAGTGGTGTTCATTGAGTCTAAAACAGCTTATAAAACATCATCAAATACTAACAAAAGGACAATTGGATCCAAATCTAGAATAAGCAATGTTTGAGGTGGAGCCTACTCTTCTTCAACCTAAAGAAGAGTGTCTAGAGGAAACTCGACCTAATGTTGAAGTTGAAACAAATGATTACCTACTGGCTTGAGATATGACCCGGAGACAGATCAAACCAACTGAATGTGAATACCTAATTTGTTATGAATCTTTAATGAGAGCACAGTTGATCAAACACTAAGATTAAGACAAATAGAATTTTAACAACAAAGACTTAAAGAGAAGAGAGAAAAGGCAAAATTTGAATGAAATGTTCCCTTATTATTTTGATGAATATTGATTGATACCTGCCTCGTTACAATTTTGAAACACTATATATAGTTTTCTTTACAATATTACAAGTTAATACAAACGTGAGATCGACATTAAAAAACCTATACAGAGTATATGCTGTTTATAGCTATAACTAGACCTAACTAACATTACTAAGAATTGTACACAGTTAGTGGTTAAAAAACAAAAAATGAAAAAGTCATCATAGTTGACTGCACAACCTGACTATACACTTATCTTGACTAGTAATGTCAACTTAACCAAACATCTTCCCATGACTCTATTATTCTTTCCATGAGGATACTAGAACACTCACTCAAATAAAAGTGTTCTAGAGTGAATGTGTGTTAGAAAGAGAGTTTTAGAGTGAATGTGTGTTAGAAAGAGAGTTTTAGAGTGAATGTGGCTAACTCCTCACTCCAATTCTACGAGTGTTCTAACACATGTCCAGTAGGAGTCTCTCATGGTTTATTGATTTGTAGACCTGAAAGAAAATTAAAGATTGAATGGCTTAGTAATGGAAAACCACTATATGAGGAAAACAAAAAGCTTAGCAAATAATAAAAACTTCAGAGTCAATCTTTGGAAAATCTAGAAGCAATTATATAAATCGTTTTAAGAAAAGTTTAAGCAAAAAATTTGCAATTACATCCTCCAATCTTTGATATTGTAGAAAATTGTGGATTAATGATATTGATGCGACACAATTGCGATTGTTGTAATGCAGTAGCAGAGGTCTCAAAATCCTTGACTTCGGTAATGGACAATGGTTCTTTCTCTTCAATGTTTAGCAGGTTTTAAGATCACAAATTAACTGCAGCCAATGACAAAATTTCAAATAAATACAAAATCAATAAATAGGTGCATTACCTAGACATGTGAAACCTGCCGCCAACGAATCCAGTCCAGCTGCAGTAGGGATGAAGTTGAACGAAACAATGTAGTATGCATTAAGCAAGATGCTCCTATGCTCAACATCAAGGGTGCAGGCCTCTCTTAGGCAGTTCTGAGATTGCCAAGATTGTTTGCATTTTGAACGAATTCTCTGAAAACATGGCTGGTCTCCATCTGCAAATTCTGTTCAAGTGTACTTTTCATTTTGTTGATCAAGTATCCTGCTTTCTTAATCTTATTCCCCTTAAAGCATTAGGATCAGGGCTATAGCTCAAATTGGAGATAAACTTAATTTGATTAAGCTAACACAATAATTTTGCCCAGAAATTCTTTCACATTATTCATATCTACTTAGTGTTTTCTTCTTTTCTCTTTTTGTTTAAAATCATCTGTGGACTCTACTTGAGGAGAGACCCTCTTGACAGCATATTCATTTTCATCGACGCCAACAACATTTTTATCTGGTGCATGAAATTGGTCCATTTTCCCCCTGATTTGTTCATCATATATGAGATAAATTGTTGTCTTCTTTACAACGAAACCGTTCTCAAAAATGACAACAATCTCCACTTTGTCACCAGGTTCCATACTTGATACCACTCTCTGCCACTCCTGATTTCCAAAGGAGGATAACGCCTCTCTCTTATAGAGTTGGATGGTGGTCTTTGTGTGATTTTTCACCAATACATTTTCAAGGCCATATCAGTGTTGTTAAATATCGATATCGGAAAATATCGGATCACTGAAAAATCGATATGCGGTATAAACAAAAATAAAAACTCAAAAAGTTAAAAACTTAAATTTCAAATTTCAAATCCAATAACTAAAACAGAAAAGCTACAAACAAAAATTTAAAAGGAATTAAAACTCAAATAGTTAAATAGTTCAAACTAATAACTAATAGTTCTTGAAAGTCTAAATAATGATAAAAGATTTAACTACTCTCATTTCCCCCCGTAAATTCAGCTTTTGATTCTTCGATGACAGGATCTTCCACTTCAATCACTTGTTTTTTTCCCTTCCTAGATGAAAAACCAACCGACTTCTTCTTTGTTTTAGATGAAGTACCAACAACATTCGGGTTAGGAGTTTCTTTTCTCGTTTTAGTTGTTTGCCTAGTATACCTTGTAGGCTCTCCAACTCCTGAAGCAGCTCTATAAACAACTTCCCAATTAAGGGCATCCTCATCATTCTCATCCTCAAAGACTCTTTCATTTCCAGCATCAACTTCATCAGTTCATTCCCAGATTCAACTTCATCACCATCCATCATCCCAACCAGCCAGTCATTACACGAGTCTTCTATGTCACCAAGTGAAATTGGATCGACTTCATCCCTAAAGTTATATCTCCGAAGTAAAGCTTGATTATATTTGACATACACAAGTTGTAGCCCACAGCAGCCCACAATTTCTTTTTTCAACGTTTTTAAATTCTACTTTTCCATCTCTTCACCTTACCTTGATCTTTAATGTTTCTCCTTTTCCACCTCTTCACCTTATCTTCTTTAATATTTCTACTTTTCCACCTCTTCACCTTACCCTCTTAATGATTTTAAAAATGATTTATTATAAATAAAAAATAAAATAAAAAGTATGGCTTCCAATATTCCATTCATAGCTGGTATACCGGTATACTAGAAAATCGCCGATATCACAAGCATCGCGAAATTGAATCGGTATACCGGCTTTCGTATCGGATTGCCAAAATTCCAATACGCAATACCGGTATACCGTCGGTATACCGGATATTTAACAACCCTGGCCCATATGATGGGATCTCGTCTGGGCTTGAAAAATAGACAATGCACATCACTGTCTTCACACTACGACCTTCCACTTGAGGGACTTCTAAAATTACAGATCCTTCTGAATTGAAAGTTAACCAATCTGGGTAGTTATCGTCGGGGAGCAAAAAACTATCACATCCATCAACTGTCGAATTCTGTAAAAAGTGAAAATTGAAAATAGGCTCAAAAGATTATTTAACAATGTATTCATACCACCTTATCGTTTATCTAACAATCCAATATAATATTCGTCATAAGCTAAATAATTGTATTTGTTAATAAAAATTATGATCTTTTGACTACCTGAAAAAGTTCTGCAGTAGTGATATTTTACAGGGAGGAAATCATTATTCGAAACTATTTTGAGAGGGAGAGAGTGAAACCTGTAAGATCCTCTCTTTCAGAATGTTGGTGATTAGGCAATTCATTCCCATTTGAATTATAAGAGATTTCATGGAATTTCTTGATGTTGAAACATGCACTTGACTCTGCCATTCAATTAACAATGAAGCCTTCACATCTGATACTTGTGATGTAGTTCCAGTTGAGTACTTCAATTTCATAGAATTTTTTGAACTTAAAGCATTCAAAATTCTTGTTTTGTCTAGTGAAAGTTGAAACTCTGATCCACACTCTAGCCAAAGGGTTTGAAGCTTCGGAATGGAAATGGTAATAGATGATAGATCGTGGGAACAGGCGAACAGCTGCTTGATGACCCTACAGAAATAAGGGATGACATGCCGGTAGTTGTTAAAATAGGGGGTGAAAGATTATTTATTGGTGACATCCAAGACTGAATGATGGAAGGAAACACATCACGTGAGAATCCTTTGTATCCGCACAAAGAAATATATCTGATGCTTTTAGACCTTACTACTGAAAAAGGAACTTTTGTTATAGCTGTGTTATTTGTCATCAGAGTGGATAAAGATTCCATCTGTTCAAAGTCTTCTTCCAACTTGTCAATCATTAAACATCCAGATAGAATGAGAGTTTTCAGGGATTTCAACGTATAGATGTTCCTTGGAAGATTACGAAGGCCAATACAGTCTTTCAAATTTACTAGAAGAACTTTATTGAGATGTTCAACGCTATCGGATATCTCAGACAACCTAGGACAATCTTTGAGTACTAGCTTTTCAAGATTAGGCAAGTATGAAAAGTCAGGGGTCGGTGTCAGATAATGAGAATGACTAAGATTGAGAATTTTCAGCTTCTCCATCATCTGCAAGAACAGAAATGTTATAGAGAACTTAAATGGATAAAAAGCATAAACATGTGAAACAATATTAATTGTCAAATATACGAGACTCCAATCCTTCCATCACAATTCCGAATAAGGCAAACTTGCCCTTAAGTGCACTTTGGACGCAATACTTAGCTTAAATTCCATTCAGAATAATGAAGAGTGAAAACAACTTAAAATTAGTACCTGCATCTCTTTCCACACAAGTTTGACATTGTTGTTTTCTAACTCAAGGGAAATTAAATTTCTTTGATAGAAGTTTGAAGGTATGCATGTAAAAGGAAATGTTTCCAATACAGCCATCTCAAATTTCTTGAAAGATATTTAAAATCTCCATCAAGTTGTGTGCCAGAAAGTTGAAGCAATCTGAGTCTCTTCATGTTCTCAAATGCTTTAGTACTGAAACATTGTGCACTAAGACTTGGCAGCTTCAAAATCAGTCCCTCAACATCAATTGTTCCCTGTGATATATAATGGACCAAAAAGAAAAACATGTTACGGAGAAGCACAATCATTTGTGTACTGTAAACTAAAAGATACAGAACAGGGCAGATAAAAAAAACTTGGCATGATTAAAATGATTGTTTGTTTCTAGGAACCAGGAAGCACAAAACAATCCACAACCAAACTAATATTTAAAGAATGTTGAGTACTAACTCAAAAATGTTTTTTTGCTTCTTTGAGCTTAAGATATTTAAAAAAATAAAAATTCTTATTTACCTAAAAAACAATTTAATCTAGAATTAAGACAAAAAGTATATGAAATTCTTACAGTATGTTCGGATAATACATCAAGCACATCCTCGTGAAACCACAACCTACTACGTTCCTCGGGCTTCTTTGGTGACCTTTCCCGAATGATTTCTCTTCCCATATCTCGCAGCAAATCATGCATGCCAAGCTTGTTCTTATCATCAACTATTACAAGGCTTCGCTTAACAAGGATACGTATTCCAATTTCTGCGAAAAGTCCACAACCATTTAATATATGAATAACATCATGTCGGTCCATTCCAATAAAGAAGTATGCTACGTCAAGGAATATTTCTTTCTCTGTATCATCATTTAAACCATCATAGCTTATTTTTAACTTCTTATATACTTGAACATTGGGAATTCTTTTGAGTTTCTCCAATACACAATTCCACTCTAATATCTCTCGATCAAATAAATAGGACCCAAGGACTTCAAGAGCTAGCGGCAATCCACCGGAATACTTAACTATATTTCTTCAAATTTCAAAAAAATCTTCTGAGACTTATTTTTGTTTGAATGCATGCCAACTAAAAAGCTCAAGAGATTCCCTTTCATCCATTTCTTTCATCATGTATATTTTGTCAACTCTATTCCCTCTAAGTATATACTTCTCTCTTGTTGTGATGATTATTCTACTCCCAGGAGCAAACCATTTACGATTTCCACACAAAGCATTCAGTTGGTCCAATTTATTTACATCGTCAAGTATAAGAAGTATTCTTTGAATATATTTTTTCCAAACTCAATGCTTTGTATCTTGGTTGTTTCTTTGAAAATATCATGCATAAGTCGTTCTTGTAAATATGTTGGTCCAGTAGCTTGCTCCCAAACCTCTCTAACATTTGCAAGAAAACTCCCACCTTCAAAATTGCGGCCAATTTTATTGAAGATGGCTTTTGCAATGGTTGTTTTACCAATTCCACCCACCTCACATCCCTAGTAGTAGAACATCATTGGATTGTTGAGAGTCAAGAAGTTGAATCATATCGTGCACTCGAGATTCCACTCCAACCGGATTATCAGCAATGAACAGGTTTGTCTTCTCCAGCAAACGTGTAACATTTGCAACAATACTCTTGACAATCTCACATTCATCCCTATAAAATAATGCAAAGAAATGGTACATTTACATACACCGATATACTCAGATTTATGTATCATAAGTAATTACATATATTTCGTATGTGTTAAATTTACAGGGAAAATTTGAGTAAGAAATGTATTGTTGGTTATCTTTGTGTGTAAAGTGAATCGTATCAAAAAGTTGCAATTAGGTTGAGAGTATTATTCAATGAAGCGAATTGTATGTGCAATTATCATTTAGTACATAGGCAGCATGGGCACGGCAAGAAAAATAAGATTTCAATACAAATTTCAGGCTTCACTTATGTCACATCATAAGTAATTACATATATGTTCGTATGTGTTAAATTTATAGGGAAAATTTGAGTAAGAAATGTATTGTTGGTTATCTTTGTGTGTAAAGTGAATCGCATCAAAAAGTTGTAATTAGGTTAAGAGTATTACTCAATGAAGTGAATTGTATGTGCAATTATCATTTAGTACATAGGCAGCACGGGCACGGCAAGAAAAATAAGATTTCAGTACAAATTTCAGGCTTCACTTATGTCACATCTAAGCAAACAAAAAAGGACTCACCTAACACAAATGTAAAGTCAAAGTCTAAAAAAAAAAAACTAATTAACTTATTGAGTTGGTCGCTATGAATCACGAGTACAACACGGACACCAGACACGATAGTGACACGTAGATACTGATAGCGATTGAAGAAAATCGGAGTAATTGAATGCAATGTAATCACATGAGCTGGTGTACTATTTGTGTCAAACACCAGACAAACTCTAACATCTTAAAAAGGAATATGTAGTTTTTAATATCTTAATCCACTTTTAGAATTTGTGGCTTAAGGTTACATTGTTTGTTTTAATATCTTAATCTACTTAATTTGTAGCTTTTGGGTTTAAATGAACTCGATTTTACATAAAATTATCCAGACATAAATCACTTTACATTCATTTCACTTTTAACCGGAACCAATTCACTCAAAAATGAATTTAAAAACAACTCAGCAAAGCATGAAAACAAAAACAAGATTGAAAATTATAAAAGCATTAATAACCTGAGATGTGAAATCACAGAATCTCTCATCCCTTGAAGCCCTTGAAGCAGATTGTGAGATGTGATCTCCTCCTTGAATTCCGGTGTTTTGAAGAGAGGCGTGAAGATGTGAAGTGAAAGATGCACGTGTGTCTTCCCCTCTGAAACTCAAGAATACGTCGTATTTTCTATTGATTCTGGCGGGAATGTATACACCGAAGAATGGGAAGTTTAAGAAATCGTGGTTAACAATATCGTCATCATCTTCGTCGCCGGAAAATGGAGTCCGGGAAGACATGGAGGGTTTGAGATTTGGTGATAGGAAGATATGGTTGTAAGATTTTCAGATCCAGCTGAGGTAGGGTTTTAAGAGTTTACCTTCTCTTCATTCATATAGAGTATACTGATTTAATCAAAACCAGGAGTGTAAATGGTTGATTTAGGTAGAATTTAGTCAAAACCATAACTTAATTTATATAGAGTATACTGATTTAAGTAGAGATCCTTTCTATTTTTTAGTAGAAATAGACATCTCAAATAAATATCTATTTAATGTCACTATTTCAAAAATATGTGCAATTATATGATTGATTTAATCTAAAACTATAATACATAATTGACATCTTCATTTCTTTAGAGAAAAGAAAAGATTTTTTTAGAGAAATAGAGAGGATCTCAATCTCAATTTATGTATTGGTCTAAGATAAGGCTACTTTAGCTACCTTTTTGCTTGTAGCAAGAGCATAGTGCACCCTTTATCGAAACAGTTTCAATCCACTATTTATTTTAATGCGAAAAATCATATTTTTGTTTAAACAATTTCATTTATTTTAAGATAATAAAAATATAATTCAGGATTTAAATTCAGAACCTTGAGAGAAGCACACTCTTAAAACTCAAATTTTCTCCGGTATGTCACCACACACGCATGCCCTTTATTATTTTATGATAATGTGTTATTTGTTAGTTTTTTCATTCAATATATGTTTTACAGTTATTGTTTATATAATTACTTAAAAAAATAGTCGTATCACTGTTTAGTTGCAACAGCGGTGTCACGGAACAATTCTATAACACAAAAAAACTCAGGAGGAGGAACTAGTGATTTCCTCATTAACAAGGTGTTAACAAAAGTGTAGGTCCTTAAAAAAACTTAACATACTAAAACATTAAAACATGATATTCCGTAATCAGCTTGACAACTATAACATCAATAATTTAAAACTTGGGTAATATGATAAGTATGCGTACATACGGACACGGTACATGTGCAAACAGACAATGGTTCTTTCTCTTCAATGTTTGAAGGTTTTAAGAAAACAAGTTTAGTACAGATAATGATAACAGTTTTCTTCAGTCAAGTTTTCTTCTTTTTTGCTTTTGTTTAAAATCATCCTCGGGCTCTACTTGAAGCGAGACCGTCTTGGCAGCGCATTCATTTTCATCACCACTACCAACAAAAACATTCTTATCTGGTGCACCACATTGCTCCATTTTTTTGCCTATTGATTCGTCATATATGAGATAAATTGCTGTCTTCATCACAATGAAATTGTTGTCAAAAACAACAACAATCTCCATTTTATCACCAGGTTCCATATTGGATACCACTTTCTGCCACTCCTCGTTTTCAAAGGAGGCAAATGCCTCTCTCTTATAGAGCTGAATGGTGGTCTTCGTGTGATTTATCACCAACACATTTTTAAGGCCATCCGAGATTATGTTATCCGAGCTTGAAGAATAGACAAAGCACATCATTGTCTTCAAGTTATGCCCTTTCACTTGTGGAACTACAAAAATTACAGAAGAACCTTCGGAATTGAAAGTTAACCAATTTGGAAAACTATTACCAGGCAGCAAGCAACCCCCACCACACGCATTGACAGCCATATTCTGTAAATAGTGAAAATAGTCTCAAAATTTTACTAAATATTGTTATCATTTGTACAACAATGAAAGATGTAATCTTAATCATAATATAGTTAATACTTTTATCAATAGATACATGCAAGGGAGGGAGAGAGAGACCTGTAAGATGCTTTCTTTCAGAATATTGGCAGTTTGGCAATTCATTCCCATTCGAATTAGAAGAGACTTCGTGGATTTTTTTGTTGTAGAAATGTGCACTTGACCACAACATTCAATTAGTGTAGAAGTCTTCACCGCTGATACTTGTGATGTGGTTGCAGATGATTCCAATTCCTTAGAACTAGTTGCACTTAATGCATTTAAAATTGCATCTCGTGAAAGTTTAAGTTCAGAGCCGCACTCGACCGAAAGACTTAGAACCTTTGTAAGGACCTCAGAAATAGTTGATAGACTGTGGGAACTACTTCTTGATGCATCTAAAGAAACAAGAGATGACATGCTTGCAGATGTTTGAACCAAGGATGAGACGTTATTTGTTGGTGAGATCCAAGACTGAATGATAGAAGGAATTACTTCGCGAGAGTATCCTTTATAGCCACACAGAGAAATATATCCAATGTTTTTTGACCTTGCTATTGAAAAAGGCACTTTTGTTATTGCAGTGTTATGTGCAATCAAAGTGGTTAAAGATTCCATTTGTTCCAAGTCCTCTTCCAACTTGTCAATCATTAAACACCCGGAAAGAATAAGAGTCTTCAGAGATTTCAACGTATAGATGGTTCTTGGAAGGTTAGAAAGGCTAATACAATCTTTCAAATTTATCAGAAGTACTTTGTGAAGATGTCCAATGGTATGGGAAACTTCAGACAACCTTCGACAATCTTTGAGTATTAGCTTTTCAAGATTAGGCATGTTGGAAAAGTCGGGAGTCTCTGTCAAATAGTGAGAATGACTAAGATTGAGAATTTTTAGATTCTCCATCCCCTGCATGAAAAAATACACTAAATATATGAATATAACTCATTTGTCTGGATAGTCTACTAAAAAATTCATGTTGATTCACACTTGTTGTAAATCTTCACACCATCATCCGAATTTGAAATGCCAAATTATAAAAGCAGATTTATGATCACCAACCATTTCATAGTAACTCTGAGATTTTATTAAGCACTAAACTTTAAGGTATAAAAAATAAGTTTATAAAATACAAAAAAAAAAAGTTAAACTGAAAATTAATACCTGCATCTCTTTCCTCAAAAATTTGATATTGCTGTTTTCTAACTCAATGGAAACTAAGTTTCTGTAATAAAAATTTCTAGGTATGCATGTAAAAGGAAATCCATTCCAACACAACCATCTCAAGTTTTTTGAAAGATATTGAAAATCTCCATCAAGTTGTACACCAGCAAATTGAAGCAATCTAAGTTTCTTCATGTTCTCAAATGCTTTGGTACTAAAACATTTTACATTAGGTGTCAACTTCAAAACTAGCCCCTCAACAGTTTGAGTTCCCTGTGAAATATAACAAATAAAAAATATATATAAGACAGATGAAAAATTTGTGATGAAAACGATGTTTCACATCTTTACGCTTTAGATATTTAAAATCCAGAATACAATAAAAAGTATATGAAGTTCTTACAGTTTGTTCTAACAATACATCCACAACATCCTCGTGAAAGCATAATCTGCTACGCTTCTCAAGTTTCTTCGGTGATATCTCACGAATGATTTCTCTTCCCATATCTCGTATCAAATCATGCATTTCAAGCTTGTTTTTACCATCCACTCTTACAAGGCTTCGCTCAACAAGAACACTTATTCCAATTTCTGCAAAAAGTCCACAACCATTTAATATATGCATAACATCATTTTTGTCCATCCCAATAAAGAAAAAAGCTATGTCAAGGAATATATCCCTCTCGGTATCATCATTTAAACCATCATAGCTAATCTTCAACTTCTTTTGTACTTGATCATTGGGAATTCTCTTGAGTTTCTCCAATACAGACTCCCACTCTGTTACCCCTCTATCAAACAAATAGGACCCAAGGACTTCCAAGGCTAATGGCAACCCCCCACAATATTTGACTACATTTCTGGAAATTTCAGCAAAATTTTCTATAGGACTCGCTTTCTTGAATGCATGCCAACTAAAAAGCTCAATTGACTCACTTTTATCCATTTCTTTCATCATGTATACTTGGTTAACTCGATTCCCTCTAATTATTTGCTTATCTCTGGTTGTGATGATTATTCTACTTCCTGAACCAAACCATTTACGGCTTCCACACAAAGCTTTGAGTTGGTCCAATTTACTCACGTCATCAAGTACAAGAAGTATTCTTTTATGACATAGTCTTTCCCTTAATGCAGTTTTTCCTGATTCAATGTTTTGTATCTTGGTTGTGGTTTCTTTGAAGATATCATACAAAATACGTTCTTGTAAATACATTGGTCCAAAATCTTGCTCCCAAACTTCCCTAATATTTGCAAGGAAGCACCTAGCTTCAAAATTGCGACCAACTTTATTGTAAATGGATTTTGCAATAGTTGTTTTACCAATGCCTCCCATACCCCACATCCCTAGTAGTAGAACATCATCTGAAAATGGAGTGTCTAGTAGTTGAATCATATCCAGCACTCGAGATTCGACTCCCACCGGATGATCAGCAACAAATAAGTCTGTCTTGTCAAGTAAATGCGTGACTTTTTCAACAATGTCCCTAATATCCTCACTTTCGTTCCTAGAAAAAAATGAACCAATCAAAAGTTGCACATTTATCTATTATGCATATTAACATATGCTATGTGCATATATGTGCCAGAAGTAGACGACAAGGTTGAGTAAGAAAATTGTAATTGCATGTGTATGTGGAAGTTGAATTGGTTACAAAAACATCCAATGAGTTCAGTAAGAGTTTTCTAGCTAATAGCTTACTCAAAAACAAATTGAACGTGCAACTATCATTTAGTACATTGCCAACATGACTAGAAAGAGGAGATTTAGATTAAAACTTATGGTGTCAACTATATATGTTACTACATATTAAGCAAACAATGAATGATTCTTTCATGTGCACAATACTATTTATGCAGAGAGGAGAAGCTCTATATGAAAAGAAAGAAAATACAAAGGAACTTAATTTAAACAAAAAGTCAAAAGTCAAAGATATATGCATAGACAGTGAGTGCAATTTATTCAACATGTGTTAATGTACAACATACTGACGGGAGAAGATCGTCTTCATTCAAATAATAATTCAGTGAAATCTGAACAACACACTACAAAAACAAAAATAAATAAAAAATGCAAGTGTAAAGAATTTTAAGAGTTGAGATCATCACCGCCGCTCCCTCTCCAGTGAAATTAACACTGGAGACTATCTATGCCCCACACTGACACGCAAGGTTTTAAAAACGGTCCGCGGCCGCAAATATCGCCGCGACAGCACGGTTTTGGCAGATACCGATACCGATATGTTATCACCGTATTCTAAATTGAAGAACAAAATTATGGTTAAATCACACCGCGAAGACTGCAATATACCTGTACCGACCGAAATCACAAAAACCTTTACGCGACCGCAACACGACTGTTGCCGTTTTTTAACATGTGTCAGTACAACAACAACAAAACCTTATCCCGCTAAGTGGAATCGCTACCTGGATCAACTTCTGCCATAATATTCTACCATGCTTATATTCAAATTGTTAAACTCGAGATCTTTATTAACTTCTCGTATAATTTTTTTAGGTCTTCCTCTACCTCTAGCCATTTAACTTCTCTCTATCAGATCTATTCTCCTTACCACATAATCTACAAGCCTTCTGATAATCTGACACATGTGAGTATGTGCTTAGGTAACAACATAATAATTGAAGAATTGAAATCAGCAAGTAATTGTTAAAATGATACCTGTGATTTGAAACAACAAACCCTGCCATGCAACTTAACTTAACAAGAGCATTTTTCCAGTCTATACCCTCTAACTCATTTTCATCAACATTGTTCAAAAGATTTCGAAACACTTCTCCAACATCACCAGTTTGATTACGAACTTCCGATGGATCTACATGGTAGAATACAGGCAGTACCACCTCATGGTAGAATACAGGCAGTACCAACTCACTTTGATAATTAAATATATGCGACAGCTCTCGCATACACCACTTTGAACCTGCATAATTTTTGGAGAAGACAATGACAAAAACACTAGAATCTTCAATTCCTTCCAGTAATGACTCCGAGATGGAACTTCCCTTTTTAAGCGATTGATCGTCCTTGAAGACGATGAATCCGGCGTTTTGAAGAGAGGCACAGAGATGTGAAGTGAAGGATGCGCGAGTATCTTCGCCTCTGAAACTCAAGAACACGTCGTACTTTCTTCCGGATGAACTGTCTTCATCATCAGAAAAGAAATCATTTAAGGATGGCATGGAAGTGAAAGAAGACATTGATGATATTGAGCGAGAATTTAGGGTTGAGTACTGATTTTGCTTTGTTGATATTTTTCGGAAGAGATTGATCTATCATTTTGTAACTACTGTTATTGTTTAATGCAAGTTGCTTTGTTGTTGTTTTTTTTAATATTCAACAGTCGACTAATCCAATAAACTGAAGTTTTTCTTTTTAAGCAATTGTTCTCCATATGACAATAATTTTTAAGAGATTAATTCTTAAACAACACTATAAAATATTTTCCACAATCAATATATTACAGCTATTAGAAAAACATTTTATATAAAAGTAAAACAAAAATTAAATATTAATAAAAATTTAACAGTTATAATTCACTAATATAAAATTTCTTTAATGTATTTCCAATAGCTTTTATAAAATCAGGGCAAAAATATTTTGGAATATGCCTTTAGATGACTTACCGTGAAAACAAACATGCATTATACCTTTTCTTTCGCCTTCTCTGACCGTTACAAGTTCCATTTCAATTTTGAGAACACAACATTTAAATTTTTTTAACACCATATTGAATGGGGTATTGAAAAAATTATTCAATCGCTTATAATAGGGTGTTGAATAGAGTATTAAAAGTGAAGTGGATTAATTGATGTTTTAAATATTTAATATATTAAATGAGGAGAGAATGAAGCCACATAAAATATTTTACATGATATTATGGGTTGTCCTGAATCTTTAAATTTGTATCTCATATTAATTATTTGAATTCATTTATTTTACGATAAATTAATTATTTATTTATTTTAATTTTCAGCAAAATTCATCATTTTTTGGTTTATTTGATTTGGAAAAAAAAATTGACATTATTAAAAAAATATAAAAGAAAATACAAATATAAAATAAAAATAGTGGAATAGAGTATTGAATTTTATTAAATAAAATTATTATAATAAGTAAAAGTTGAACCTATCATGTATTTTAAATTATTAGATAAAAAAATAATTATATAAAATATAAAAAGTGAAAAAATAAAATATTGAATATGCAAATCATTGTCACAACTAATACAAAAATAATTTATATATATTTAAACAAAAGTCAAATATTTAAAAAATTTTAACATTTATGACACACAAAACTTCTTTAGTGTATTTCAATTAAATTTAAGTTTAAAGTGATTAATGACATTCAAAAAATTAAGATGATTTATATTTTAAACCAAAAGCTATAATGCTATATACACTTTAGTTATGAGTTTCATTTCAATTTTGAGAACACAACATTTTAATTTTTCTTAGCTGAGAGTTTTGCTGTTCATTGTAATCTCTTTCAATTCTAGAGATTAATTTCTCTGCAATATTCGATTTCTACCCAAAAATATATATCTTTCTTAATATAAGTATTTCAAGGGTGGTTATATTTCTTAATAACAAATTCATGTTTTGGTTTATATTTTATTTAATATCATTTTTTTTTATATTTTAAACTTCATTTTTAAGAATAAATTTATAATTTATAATTATATTGATTTTTAACTTAATTCATATTCAAAATAAGAAACATAAATTAGAGAGATGAAATAAAATCAATTTTGTTGAAAATCTATCTAAATTTTTGTAGAATTTTTATCAATCTTGATGAACAAGATTGTTATCAATAAACAATAATAATGGGGGAAAAAAGAATTCGGATTTACGAAAATATGAGAGAAGATGGTGATTTTTGCAGAGTAACTCTCTATCCACAAATTGTGGAAAATCTTATTCACTTTACAACTGCAAAATTCTGTGAATTTTATGAGTTGATTACAAAAATAGGGGTTTCTTCCAGTATTTATAACTGAGCATGCTTGCTCCCTAAACCAAAGTCTGAAACTATAAAAACCCAAAATATTTATTTTAGACCAAAGTCAAAATATTGTGTGAAGCAAATTGCTTCGACACTTCGACATACTATACAACTTGACACACTTAGACTATTTCGACACAACCTTCCTTCTGTCAAGCATCCTGCTTCAACACAAAAAAAAAATTACACTTTCAACACACCATAAATTCATTGTGTCTAAATTATATATATATATATATATATATATATATATATATATATATATATATATATATATATATATATATATATATATATATATATATATATATATATATATATATATATATATATATATATATATATATATATTCATCATAGCTCTTAGTCTTCCTAATACTTCAATCTGACTACCTTTCATCATGATGTCTGCAATCTGATTCTCAATTCTGTAGTGTTCCAAGTTCATCTTTCCATCTACTACCTACTCATGAAGATTATGGAATCTCATCTCAATTTGTTTGCTTCAACCCTGAGCTATTGGATTCTTCACCAGATTGATAGTTGACATGTTGTCGCTCTACATGGTAATTACTCAATGATTTTTCTCCGTAATTTCTTCGACCAAGTTCAACATCCATGTTGTTTGACATGCTCAAAGAGAAGCAACTATGTACCTTGCTTCACATGACAGTGATGTCACTATTAGTTATTTTCTCAAATTTCAAGCAACTGGTGCACCACCTAGTATAAACAAATAACCAATTATGAATTTTCTATCATCAACATCACTACACTAACTTGAGTCGATGTATTCCACTAACTTGCATTATTTTCCTTTATCCGCCGCAGGAAACAGAATTCCATAATCGAGAGTTCCTTTGAGATACCTTAGTATCTTCTCCGTCATTGCTATATGTGATACATTCGGCTTCTTCATAAATATACTCAACATACCTATGTTGTATGTTAAGTCGGGCCTTGTGTGACAAAGGTATCTTAATGACTCAATAAGTAATCTGTATTGAGTTGGGTCGATATCATATTCATCTGAGTCTTTCAAAAATTGCATTTTTTGGCTCAACAGGTGTCGAAGTCGACTTACATTCTTCCATCTCGAATCTCTTGAGAATTTCACTTGCATATCTTCTTTGATGCATCATCAAACCTTTACTACACTTGTAGAATTCGACTCCAAGGAAATATGAAATGTCGCCCAAATCAGACATTTAAAATTTCTTCCTAAGATCACATTTGAAGTCTTTGATCTCTTTATTGCAACTACATATTATTAATAAGTCATCGACATAGATACATAGTATAAACAATTCAATATTGCTTCTTCTTAAATATAATCAATGCTTAGTTGTGCACTTCAAAAATTCCTAATCTCTTAGGAAACTATCAATCTTCTTATTTCAAACTCTTGGAGATCGTTTAAATTCATACATGGCTTTTTGCAACTTGTACACCTTTCTTTCTTTGCTTTGATTCACAAATCCAACTGGTTGTGCAACATAAAATTCTTCGTACAATGGTTCATTTAGAAATGCACATTTCAAGTTCATCTAATATATGTGCCAACTGTTCATTTCTTCTAGACCAACAACCAACCTGATTATTTAGATTCTAGCAACATGTCTAACCTGTCTAGCAACATCGTCTTTCTGAAGAAATCCTTTCGCCACAAGTCTAGCCTTGTGTCGATTTACTTCTTCTTTGAGATTCAGCTTCACTTTGTATACCCACTTGACACCAATTGCCTTTTTGCCTTGAAGAAATTTGACAAGTGACCAAGTGTTGTTGACTTCAATGGACTTTAATTCCACATTCATTTTTTTCACCCGCTTCAAATCCTTCAATGCCTCGGTTGCATTGACTGGTTTAACATATGTATAAAAAGAGTAGTGTACCATCTCACATTTATTATCGACCATATCACCTTATGTAATTACACAATCTTTCAACCTTTTAGGCATGCGTCTAGTTCTCTGATGTGTTCTTGGGCTTATATCACCTTTCACTTCTTCATGTCGAATTTTTTCTCTTTCGTCTTTAGTGGCTGGTTCTTTACAAAAGATTATCACTGAATCTTTGTTAACATTTTCAATTCAATCTCATTCCTTAAGCTCATCTATGACCACATCCCTGCTGATAACCACTTGATTGTTCACTAGGCCAAACAACTTGTATCCTCTAGCCGAATGATATCCTATTAGTATCATTTGACTTGACTTGTCATGAAGTTTTCTTGTCCAATGATCTAAAACATGTCTATGTGTTATAGATCCAAACACTTTTAGATCAATCAAGCTAGGCTTCACATCATGCAAATATTCTTTAGGTGTAATTCCTTCTAGCTTCTTTGTCTGACATCTGTTCAAGATATATTTTGCAGACGACACAACTTCACCCCGAAACTATTTAGGTAAATGCTTTCATTTCAACATACTTATCACCATATTCATGATGTTCGATTATTTCTTTCTTTAGTTCCATTATGTTATGGAGTGTAGGATAGCACCACCTCGTGCCCACTTTCTTTTTTCTCACATAACATGTCGAAGTATTTCGACACATATTCTCAAGCACAATCAGTCCTCAAAATCTTGAGCTTTTGACCACTTTGTCTTTCGACCATAGACTTAAATTTGGCAAATAAATCGAACACTTCACTTTTCTTCTTGATCAAGTAAGTCCACATTTTTCGACTGAAATCATCTACGAATGTAACAAAGTATTTGTTACCTCCATTCAATCCACCGGGATAGGACCACACACATAAGAGTATATGATTTCAAAAATAGCCTTCGACTTGATTTCCTTCCATACATGTGTGATGAGCATCCTAAATCCAAGTACCATTGATCCTTAAATCTCTCTTCATTTCTTGTTGTGACCATCAACATCATATTTTCTTCTTCATATTTTGCAAACTTTGCATTACTTTTTTTATTCTTTCATTTTTGGGTTAAATAAGTTTTTGGTCCCTATAAGTATCTCAAATTTCGTTTTTAGTCCCTCTAAAATTTTCTTTTAAAGAATGGTCCTCCTAAAAATTTAAATTTTAACTTTTGGTCCCTCGTGGCAAAATCGTAGCTAAAATGGTCTCTAATTTCGTGGCTAAATAAAAAATCGTCGCTAAAATCGTCGTAAAAACCGTCGCTAAAACCGTCATAAAAACCGTCGCTAAGTTGCATGAGGGACCAAAAGTTAAAATTTAAATTTTTAGGAGGACCATTCTGTAAAGGAAAATTTTAGAGAGACTAAAAACGAAATTTGAGATATTTATAGGGACCAAAAACCTATTTAACCCTTCATTTTTCTATACAATCATTAGAATAGTGACCATACTTATGATAATTGAACCACTGAATGTGAATTTTGTCAGTTTTTCAACTATCCGCCTCTTCCTTTACCTTTAATATCACCTCTTTGGTTGCCCTGGTATATGTGGGTCTTCTCTGATTCGACACAATTTTTTCTTGCTGGTTTCGATCATCTGAATTGTTGTAGTCTCCTCTACCTTTGTTGACGAACCATTTTCCTTTGTCTTTCTCTTGTTGACTGCGCATGCAAAACCACACCCCTCTTTGACTTGCCTGCAGCTCTTTCAGCCATTCTTTGTTCATGATATTGAAGCTTCCCTTGAAGCTCTTCCTTTATCAATTTCGACAAGTCTTTCGACTCTTCTATGGCTACTACCTCGTGGTTAAACTATGGATCCAATTATCTCAAGATCTTTGCGACCATATATTTTAATTTAATTCACAAGTTTCATAACCTAGTGAAGAAATCAATTATGCTTTCACTTTCTTCCATCTGAATCAATTCATACGTTCTTTTATGTGTTTGTAACTTCACCTATTTCCCTTTTTTTTACCTCCAAAAGACTTTTCAATAATTTTCCAAACTTCTTTCGCATATTCTACTTCCCTAACTATTCATCATTGTCTGAACTCAGACAATGATGAACTATAAAGATCTCAAAGATCACGACAACAAAACACTACCTTAATGTTCTTTCACCAATTCTCATAGTTATCAACTTTCAAAACTGATAGACTTGCTAGAAAATGCCTGTTTGGATGATTAATTGCCATCATAATTTTCTTCTCTTGAATCTCTCAACAGGAGCTCTTGATACCAGATGTTGAAAATCCACCTAAACCTATGAAGAATTTCTATCAATCTTGATGAACAAGATTGTTATCGACACACAATAACAATAAAAAGAAAGAATTAGGGTTTACGAGAATATGGGAGAAGATGATGATTTCTGCAGAGTAACTCTTTGTCCACAAACTGTGAAAAATCTTATTCACTTTGCAACTACAAAATCTTTTTAATCTACTATCTAACATATAGTAAGAGATTGCTCAAACTACCTAAACTACCATTTTATAAAAAATATTTTACACCATGCTTTGGACATTTTAGTAACTAATAAAATAACTCTTAACTTTTTCTACTTTTACCAATTGTCAATTTTTCATTGGTCCAAATTAAAAAACTTTTTCTCTCATCTTACACTACTTTCTCTTTTCTCTCTCATCTCTTTTCAATTTATATGATTATTTAATATATTTGAATTTTAATATAATTGATTCTTTTACAATTAAATATCTCATTTTAAACTTACATTTTAGGACATATTTTATCTTTTTTATTTGTTTATTATCGTTGAAAATACTAATTAATCTATTATTTAAATTTAATAAAATAAAAAATATATTTTATGAAATTGAATAATATTACATATCATTCACACAACTAATTTTTTATCTTACGGGTCACTATCAAATTATTATCATTATTTTCAAATGTTAATTTTTTTCTTTCTCCATGTCACAAGTTTTTTTTTTTAAATTATTGAATACATTGAGTTTATTTTAACATTACGTAATTCAATTTAAATTCACATGTGTATCTAAATATATCATTTGTCAAATTTACCATTATATTTTGTATAATATATTATTTGTTGTAATATTTAGATTTCATAATTTTTCATTGTACTTTCCTAATAAATATGAATTTTTAATATATATATCAAAAAACTTTATTTCGTCAATATTAAAATAAATTCACTCGTGCGGGAGCACGGATCTCTGACTAGTTCTCAATATATAATAGTCATGATATTTATGAATCATCGTAACTTTTATTTTTAATTCATATATTACTTTCAATTGATATACTACTTATTACAACTTTCCATTTATACAGTAATGTATTAAAATTCTGTTATGAAAATTTTGATTTAATTAAGTATTTAATTTTAATTTTTATATATATATATCTTAACCGTATCGTATCTAGTATTAATTAATTAATATCGTATCTATGTATCGGATACTTATCATATTCGATATTCGTATTGTGTTCGTGCTTCATTGCTTAGTGATTAATTCATGAAATTTTAGCTAGCAATACTTTTACATCTTTCTTCTTAAGTCCAATTTTCTTCCTTTCTGCTTTTGTTTCAAATCATTTGCAGGCTCTACTTGAAGAGAGATCCTCTTAACAGTGCATTCATTTTCATCACCACTACCAACAAGAACATTCTTATCTGGTGCTTCAATTTTATGTCAATTGGTTCATCATATATGAGATAAACTGCAGTCTTCATCACAGAAACTGTTCCCAAAAACAACAGCTATCTCCACTTTGTCACCAGGTTCCAAAGTTGGTACTACTCTCTGCCACTCCTCGCCTCTCCCTTATAGAGTTGAATGGTTGTCTTTGTATGATTTATCACCAACACATTTTTAAGGCCACATCATGTAACATTTTTAAGGCCATTTTTAACAGCCATCTCAAATTTTTTGAAAGATAATTAAAATCTCCATCAAGTTGTGCACCAGAAAGTTGAAGCAATCTAAGTTTCTTCATTTGTTTAAATGCTTTGGTACTAAAACGTTTTGTACTAAGACTTGGCAGCTTCAAAGTCAGTCCCTCAACAGCTTCTGTTCCCTGTGAAATATAATGAACAAAATAGTAAACATGCTATGGAGCCAAAGTTTAAAACAAAAAGATACAAGGCAGATAAAAACTTGTGACGAAACCAATCATTTGTTACTAAGAGCCAAGACACACACAAGGATTCATAACCAAACTAATACTCAAAGGTACTGAGGTAATAACAACACAAATGAATGCTTACTACTAGCTCAAATGTTGTTAGCTTATTTACCCAAAAACAAATATTTTAAATCCTGGATTTAAAACAAAGTATAAGAAGCTCTTACATTATGTTCTGACAATACACTAAGCACTTCCTCATGAAAGCACAACCTACTATGCTTCTCAGGGTTCTTTGGTAATTTTTCACGAATGATTTCTCTTCCCATATCTCGCAGAAAATCATGCATGCCAAGCTTGTTATCATCAACGATTATAAGACTACGCTCAACAAGGATACGTATTCCAATTTCTGCGAAAAGTCCACAACCATTTAACATATGTATAACATCATTTCGATCCATCCCAATAAAGAAGCAAGTTATGTCAAGGAATATTTCTTTCTCAGTATGATCATTTAAACCATCATAGCTTATTTTTAATTTTTTATGTACTTGATCATTGGGAATTCTTTTGAGTTTCTCGAATACACAAAACCACTCTGATACCTCTCTATCAAACAAATAAGACCCAAGGACTTCCAAAGCAAGTAGCAACCCCCCAGAATACTTAACTACATTTTCGAAAATTTCATAAAAATCTTTTCTATGACTCATTTGTTTGAATGCATGCCAACTAAAAAGCTCAAGAGACTCACTTTTATCCATTTCTTTCATTGTGTATATTTTGTTAACTCTATCCCCTCTCAGTATATGTTTATCAACCCACGCACCTGCATCTGGGTTTTCCAATCTGATCTGACTGCGATAATATGTAAAACCTGGTTGTGTTAGCGCGTACGCTATATTCATAACTGTTTTCCGAAGACACTTATCTTTGATCTCGCACATGAAATTTTGAACGATATGTCTTGCGCAATAAACATGTGTAGACGGTGGGTTGTGCCAACCGTTGGCGGGCTTGTTGTACGCACTATCAATTGAGGCATGTCTGTCAGAAATTAGACAAAGATCACGTTGTGGTGCTACGTGTGTTCGAAGATGCTTTAGGAAGAAACTCCAAGTTGCTCCAATCTCTGCCTCTATAAGAGCATAGGCGATTGGGAACACGTTATTGTTGTCATCCTGTGCCACGGCCATCAGTAGGGTGCCCTTGTATTTCCCGTACAACCATGTTCCGTCTATCTGTATGATAGGTTTGCGTGCAAACCCGGTGATGCAAGGTCGAAAAGCCCGAAAAGTCTCGAATATACCATGTCCGACACGTACCGTCTTGGGAAAACGCCGCGTCGTCTCGAGCATAAAGCTGTTCCGAGCGTTCGCGTGCATTCATGTAGAGGTAACTCTTTGTACGAACCCTCCGGTTTCGTAGATTTGCTCGATAGCCTTGTTTTTGCTAACCGTGCCTTTCTATCGAGGGTATAGTTGTATGTTGTAGTGATGTGGGATATTATTGTTTTCACCTTCAATGAAGGATCGCAACTAACAAGAGGTAAGATTTCTTGACAAATGAGATCATGACTCAATTTTCGGTGATCCTGTGATTGTGTGGAATTAACACAAGTGTGTTCCGTCATAGAACCTATCACCCATGAATCACTACGCAATCTATATGATGCAGTTAGATGGAAGTTTTCGGGGTGGGTACGGATGATTTCTCTCTCTCTTGTTCGATCCATATGAAAGTCATAGTTGTTTATCATGTGGAACTTTTTTATTTCTCGGACGCAATCTTCTTTTGAACGAAATTTATCTTTGACTTTTAAATTTGCATCTGACTGTACTTCAGGGTTGTAGAATATATCAGATGAAGGGTCATTTGTGCACATGTTGAGGGTGGTCATATGGAGTGGTGTGAAGATCGATGTGGAGGCGGTTGGCTTTCTTCCTCGGCCTCGATTCTTCATTTACCATGATGTTGACTGCGTCTCCTCGCTTCTTCTTCAACATCCACCTCACTTTTCCTCCTCCGTAGGATCAACCCTCTCTGTGTCCTGGAACACGACGTACAACTGAATCGAGTCGTACCCAGAATATTCATGATTACAAAACATGTTTTGCAGATCTTCGTCGTCTTCAACAGCTACCTGGTAAAATGTTACTTGGTTCTCACCAGTAAAAACAGGATGTTGGTAGAAAATGTGTGACGTCGGACCTCAACGAAGTTTGGTCTCGAGTCTTTTTTTGTAAATACGAAAAATTCGCATTGCTATTTAGACAAAATTGGATATTTTCAGTGTTTCTGAATAAAAAACCGGATACCTCATTGTTGTATGTCTCACCATTGAAATTTACAGTGATAATATATTATGGTACAGATGACATTTTTTCTGGGTTTGAGTGTTTGAAATTTGGGTTTTTGATTTGAATGTGTGAGATGTTTGGGTGTATAAAAGTGTTTGATTGTGTGGGATAATTATAGATGGGAAAAAATCACATGCAGTCTAGGGTGGCAGCTAAGGGACAGACCTATTTATGACTAGGTCTGTAAAAAGCCAAATTGAATGGCTCCTATGTGTAAAAATACAAGGGAGGCCCCATCTCCTTTGGATTTTTACAGGCCTAGTTATAAATAGGCCTGCCTGCCACCTAGCTGACACACTAGCCTGCATGCATGCAACCTGCCACCTAGCTGAACCTAGCTGCCACCTAGTCTGTCACAAGCCATCTAGGATGGCGCCTTAGTTCAAAAATAAAGGGGAGGCGTCATCCCACTTGGCTCCTCCTTGACAAGTGGCATGCATGCATGCAAGGCCCCAACCACCTCATTTATTCCTCTCTTCTTGAATCACCTATAAATATGGCTTCTCATTTGTGTTTTTTCCATCACCACTCTTCACTCTACCTCTATCTCTAATACAATTCTCTCATTCTCAAATCATCAGTAGAAATTTCAATCATGAGTCTCTTGACGTTAGGAGAATCTCACCGAGGAACAAGGGCAAATATTGCAACCTATTTAAGTTCTCTTTCATTCTTTTGTTTACATTCTTTTTCTTACATTATTTTTTTATTATGATTTAAATATTGTTTACACTTTCTTACACAATTTATTTTCACATTATCTATAGGACACGAAAAAATTTAGATGCCGCTCACGTCATTATGTTGTTCCCGACCCGTTCATCGTTCCATACCTTGAATATGTCGGTTTTGGAGAGGTTATTAAAATCTCCAACTACACAATCGATTCAAAGTTCATTCTTGCATTGTGCGAAAGGTGGAGACCCGAGACACATACATTTCATCTACTTATAGGTGAGTGTACCGTCACACTAGAGGACGTATACATGTTGATGGGTCTTCCTATCAATGGTAAGGCGGTGAATGGTCAAGTCCAACAACCAAACAATCTATGCGAGGAGTTGTTGGGTAGAGATATGGTCGAAGGTCCTAGTGCAAGAGGCCAAGGTATATTTCTATCCACTCTTAGAGAGTATTATTATTCCCCTTGTTTTGGATGAAAACTCCACCGAGGAACAAAAAATTATAAAAACTAGAAACTACATAATGTTAATGTTTGGTAGTTTTATTCCCCGAAAGTACCGGGAATAGTGTAAATTTTATGTATTTGAATTTACTTCGAGATGTCAATAAGATAGGAAGATATAGTTGGGGTTCCGCTGTTCTTGCCCAGCTATACTCCTCATTGTGTAAAAACTGTATGAAAGACACATCAACTTTCAATGGATGTGCTTTCTTACTTCAAACATGGGGTTGGTGGAGAATGCAATCACTCAATCCCGTCAACGACCTACCGTTCAGTTTTCCATACGCAACAAAGTAAGTACATTGCTTATTTATTAAAATATTTTTATCTTTCATATATATAAAATCCTAATATATTAAATGTTAATTCATTTAGGTTTAGCGTAGTGGGCATGGATTACGGAAAGAATCTGAGACACAATGTTCTCCTATACCGTAATCTAATAGACCACCTTGGACCAACCGATGTACGTAATTTCAATTAACTCCAAATTATTTTAACTTTAACGTATATTATTTTTATCATTATTAGTAATCAACAGTTTACATGGAGACCGTACTTGGGTTTGGACCATGTACCAAATGATGAAGATGTAGAGGTTTGGACTGCGAAGACTGCAATCATACTGTTTAACATTGTGGAAATGCACCACAGCGACCGTGTGAAGATGCAGTTTGGTATGTTCCAAGACATACCCCGCGATCCGAAATGCTTGGATCCTTGGCATCTAAAAAGGATCGATGCCCAATGAGGACTTAATAATTGGAGAAATTTTGCCAGGGTTGTAGGATGTGGAAAAACCGAGCAGACCATATCTTACAATGTCCCGTTTATGAAGATGACGAGATTATGCAACACTCTCGTCAATACATTGCTTGGTACCAGTCAGTCACAAATCCAGAAATGCATGTTTCTCAACCCGCTATTTGGTCGACCTTGGGGCAACCTCCGAGTCACAAGAATAACGAAGACAACGCTACCGCCAACAACAACCTCAACAACAATACCAACAACAACCCCAACACTACCAACAACAACAACAACCACCCCAACACTACCAACAACCACCCCAACAACACTACCAACAACCATCAACTTCCCGCCAATCAACCCAACGACATAGAACCACCAACACTCAATCTCAACCCCAACCCCAACAACAACCTCATCACCCACCCACCCAATACTCACATATGTCACACACCCAAGTTCAATACACCGAATAAAGGGCATATGTCCAACCCCCCTATATGGGTCCATCAACATCTCACCTCACCCCAGACCCTGAATTCCTTGAAGAATATTCCCCAACCAACCCAACATTCCACCAACCATCGTCGTACCAACCCCCGCCATTCATATGGGTACGAGACTCCTAACACCCAATTTCCTTTTTACCCCACACATTCACAATCCACATATAGGCGCCATCTCAGATGGCTTTTCCCATGTGTTTTACACATAGGAGCCATCTGAGATGGCTTTTAGGGCAAAAAAATGAGAGGAGGCGCCATCCTGGCTGGCTCCTGCTTGTAAAAATCAATGTAGGAGCCATCTCAAATGGCTCCTGCTTGTAGAATTTGCGTAAATTTTTTCAAAAATTAGTTATTTTTGTTTTTTTTTTTAAAACTTGGTTATTCCAAAAAAAAATTCTAAAAATTTTTGTTTATTTTAAAATAATAAAAACATAATTTATACTTAATAGGATTTAAATCCAGAACTCTGAGATAAGCATATTCTCAAAACTCAAACTTTCTCGACTATGTGCACCACACACATGCCCTTTATTATTTGATAATGTGTTATTCGTTAGTTTTTTCATTCAAAATATGTTTTATAGTTATTATTTATATAATTACTTAAAAAAATAGTCGAGTAGCATTTATTCTACTATCTTATTTTTGGGATCAGTCGCTTCGTTTTGCCATCTAAGATTGCTAACCATGAACAAATATCACTTTTAGTTGCAACGGTCGTGTTACGGAACAATTCTATAACACAAAAAAACTCAGGAGGAGGAACTAGTGATTTCCTCATTAACAAGGTGTTAACAAAAGTGTAGGTCCTTAAAAGAACTTAACATACCAAAACATAAAAACATGATATTCCGTAATCAGCTTGACAACTATAACATCAATAATTTAAAACTTGGATAATATGATAAGTATGCGTACATACGGACACGGTACATGTGCAAACAGACAATGGTTCTTTCTCTTCAATGTTTGAAGGTTTTAAGAAACAAGTTTAGTACAGATAATGATAACAGTTTTCTTCAGTCAAGTTTTCTTCTTTTTTGCTTTTGTTTAAAATCATCCTCGGGCTCTACTTGAAGCGAGACCGTCTTGGCAGCGCATTCATTTTCATCACCACTACCAACAAGAACATTCTTATCTGGTGCACCACATTGCTCCATGTTTTTGCCTATCGATTCGTCATATATGAGATAAATTGCTGTCTTCATCACCATGAAATTGTTGTCAAAAACAACAACAATCTCCATTTTATCACCAGGTTCCATATTGGCTACCACTCTCTGCCACTCCTCGTTTTCAAAGGAGGCAAATGCCTCTCTCTTATATAGCTGAATGGTGGTCTTCGTGTGATTTATCACCAACACATTTTGAAGGCCATCCGAGATTATGTTATCCGAGCTTGAAGAATAGACAAAGCACATCATTGTCTTCAAGTTATGCCCTTTCACTTGTGGAACTACAAAAATTACAGAAGAACCTTCGGAATTGAAAGTTAACCAATTTGGAAAACTATCACCAGGCAGCAAGCAACCCCCACCACACGCATTGACAGCCATATTCTGTAAATAGTGAAAATAGTCTCAAAATTTTACTAAATATTGTTATCATTTGTACAACAATGAAAGATGTAATTTTAATCATAATATAGTCAATACTTTTATCAATAGATACATGCAAGGGAGGGAGAGAGAGAGAGACCTGTAAGATGCTTTCTTTCAGAATATTGGCAGTTTGGCAATTCATTCCCATTCGAATTAGAAGAGACTTCATGGATTTATTTGTTGTAGAAATGTGCACTTGACCACAACATTCAATTAGTGTAGAAGTCTTCACCGCTGATACTTGTGATGTGGTTGCAGTTGCAGATGATTCCAATTCCTTAGAATTAGTTGCACTTAATGCATTTAAAATTGCATCTCGTGAAAGTTTAAGTTCAGAGCCGCACTCTACCGAAAGACTTAGAACCTTTGTAAGGACCTCAGAAATAGCTGATAGACTGTGGGAACTACTTCTTGATGCATCTAAAGAAACAAGAGATGACATGCTTGCAGGTGTTTGAACCAAGGATGAGAAGTTATTTGTTGGTGAGATCCAAGACTGAATGATAGAAGGAATTACTTCGCGAGAGTGTCCTTTATAGCCACACAAAGAAATATATCCAATGTTTTTTGACCTTGCTATTGAAAAGGGCACTTTTGTTATTGCAGTGTTATGTGCAATCAAAGTGGTTAAAGATTCCATTTGTTCCAAGTCCTCTTCCAACTTGTCAATCATTAAACACCCGGAAAGAATAAGAGTCTTCAGAGATTTCAACATATAGATGGTTCTTGGAAGGTTAGAAAGGCTAATACAATCTTTCAAATTTATCAGAAGTACTTTGTGAAGATGTCCAATGGTATGGGAAACTTCAGACAACCTTCGACAATCTTTGAGTATTAGCTTTTCAAGATTAGGCATATTGGAAAAGTCGGGAGTCTCTGTCAAATAGTGAGAATGACTAAGATTGAGAATTTTTAGATTCTCCATCCCCTGCATGAAAAAATACACTAAATATATGAATATAACTCATTTGTCTGGATAGTCTACTAAAAAATTCATGTTGATTCACACTTGTTGTAAATCTTCACACCATCATCCGAATTTGAAATGCCAAATTATAAAAGCAGATTTATGATCACCAACCATTCCATAGTAACTCTGAGATTTTATTAAGCACTAAACTTTAAGGTATAAAAAATAAGTTTATAAAATACAAAAAAAAAAAGTTAAACTGAAAATTAATACCTGCATCTCTTTCCTCAAAAATTTGATATTGCTGTTTTCTAACTCAATGGAAACTAAGTTTCTGTAATAAAAATTTCTAGGTATGCATGTAAAAGGAAATCCATTCCAACACAACCATCTCAAGTTTTTTGAAAGATATTGAAAATCTCCATCAAGTTGTACACCAGCAAATTGAAGCAATCTAAGTTTCTTCATGTTCTCAAATGCTTTGGTACTAAAACATTTTACATTAGGTGTCAACTTCAAAACTAGCCCCTCAACAGTTTGAGTTCCCTGTGAAATATAACAAATAAAAAATATATATAAGACAGATGAAAAATTTGTGATGAAAACGATGTTTCACATCTTTACGCTTTAGATATTTAAAATCCAGAATACAATAAAAAGTATATGAAGTTCTTACAGTTTGTTCTAACAATACATCCACAACATCCTCGTGAAAGCATAATCTGCTACGCTTCTCAAGTTTCTTCGGTGATATCTCACGAATGATTTCTCTTCCCATATCTCGTATCAAATCATGCATTTCAAGCTTGTTTTTACCATCCACTCTTACAAGGCTTCGCTCAACAAGAACACTTATTCCAATTTCTGCAAAAAGTCCACAACCATTTAATATATGCATAACATCATTTTTGTCCATCCCAATAAAGAAAAAAGCTATGTCAAGGAATATATCCCTCTCGGTATCATCATTTAAACCATCATAGCTAATCTTCAACTTCTTTTGTACTTGATCATTGGGAATTCTCTTGAGTTTCTCCAATACAGACTCCCACTCTGTTACCCCTCTATCAAACAAATAGGACCCAAGGACTTCCAAGGCTAATGGCAACCCCCCACAATATTTGACTACATTTCTGGAAATTTCAGCAAAATTTTCTATAGGACTCGCTTTCTTGAATGCATGCCAACTAAAAAGCTCAATTGACTCACTTTTATCCATTTCTTTCATCATGTATACTTGGTTAACTCGATTCCCTCTAATTATTTGCTTATCTCTGGTTGTGATGATTATTCTACTTCCTGAACCAAACCATTTACGGCTTCCACACAAAGCTTTGAGTTGGTCCAATTTACTCACGTCATCAAGTACAAGAAGTATTCTTTTATGACATAGTCTTTCCCTTAATGCAGTTTTTCCTGATTCAATGTTTTGTATCTTGGTTGTGGTTTCTTTGAAGATATCATACAAAATACGTTCTTGTAAATACATTGGTCCAAAATCTTGCTCCCAAACTTCCCTAATATTTGCAAGGAAGCACCTAGCTTCAAAATTGCGACCAACTTTATTGTAAATGGATTTTGCAATAGTTGTTTTACCAATGCCTCCCATACCCCACATCCCTAGTAGTAGAACATCATCTGAAAATGGAGTGTCTAGTAGTTGAATCATATCCAGCACTCGAGATTCGACTCCCACCGGATGATCAGCAACAAATAAGTCTGTCTTGTCAAGTAAATGTGTGACTTTTTCAACAATGTCCCTAATATCCTCACTTTCGTTCCTAGAAAAAAATGAACCAATCAAAAGTTGCACATTTATCTATTATGCATATTAACATATGCTATGTGCATATATGTGCCAGAAGTAGACGACAAGGTTGAGTAAGAAAATTGTAATTGCATGTTTATGTGGAAGTTGAATTGGTTACAAAAACATGCAATGAGTTCAGTAAGAGTTTTCTAGCTAATAGCTTTCTCAAAAACAAATTGAATGTGCAACTATCATTTAGTACATTGCCAACATGACTAGAAAGAAGAGATTTAGATTAAAACTTATGATGTCAACTATATATGTTACTACATATTAGGCAAACAGTGAATGATTCTTTCATGTGCACAATACTATTTATGCAGAGAGGAGAAGCTCTATATGAAAAGAAAGAAAATACAAAGGAACTTAATTTAAACAAAAAGTCAAAAGTCAAAGATATATGCATAAACAGTGAGTGCAATTTATTCAACATGTGTTAATGTACAACATACTGACGGGAGAAGATCGTCTTCATTCAAATAATAATTCAGTGAAATCTGAACAACACACTCCAAAAACAAAAATAAATAAAAAATGCAAGTGTAAAGAATTTTAAGAGTTGAGATCATCACCGCCGCTCCCTCTTCAGCGAAATTAACACTGGAGACTATCTATGCCCCACACTGACATGCAAGGTTTTAAAAACTGTCCGCGACCGCAAATATCGCCGCGACAAAACGGTTTTGGCAGATACCGATACCGATACGTTATCACCGTTTTCTAAATTGAAGAACAAAATTATGGTTAAATCACACCGCGACGACTGCAATATACATATACCGACCAAAATCGCAAAAATCTTTACGCGACCGCAACGCAACTGTTGCCGTTTTTTAACACGTGTCAGTACAACAACAACAAAACCTTATAATCGCTACCTGGATCAACTTCTGCCATAATATTCTACCATGCTTATATTCAAATTGTTAAACTCGAGATCTTTATTAACTTCTAGTATAATTTTTTTAGGTCTTCCTCTACCTCTAGCCATTTAACTTCTCTCTATCATATCTACTCTCCTTACAACATAATCTACAAGTCTTCTGATAATCTGACACATGTGAGTATGTGCTTAGGTAACAACATAATAATTGAAGAATTTGAAATCAGCAAGTAATTGTTAAAATTATACCTATAATTTGAGACTACAAACCCTGCCGTGCGACCTAACTTAACAAGAGCATTTTTCCATTTTATAGCCTCGGACTTATTTTCGTCACGATTGTTCAAAAGATTTCGAAACACTTTTCCAACCTCACCAGTTGGATTACGAACTTCCGATGGATCTACATGGTAGAATACAGGCAGTATCATCTCACTTTGATACTTCAATATATGCCACAGCTCTCGCATACACCACTTTGAACCTGCATAATTTTTGGAGAAGACAATGACAAAAACACTAGAATCTTCAATTCCTTGCATTAATGACTGCGAGATGGAACTTCCCTTTTGAAGCGATTGATCGTCCTTGAAGACGATGAATCCGGCGTTTTGAAGAGAAGCACAGAGATGTGAAGTGAAGGATGCACGAGTATCTTCGCCTCTGAAACTCAAGAACACGTCGTACTTTCTTCTTCCGGATGAACTGTCTTCATCAGAAAAGAAACTTTCTAAGGAAGGCACGGAAGTGAAAGAAGACATTGATGATATTGAGCGAGAATTTAGGGTTAAGCACTGATTTCTTTGTTGATATTTTCGGAAGAGATTGATCTATCATTTTGTAACTACTGTTGTTGTTTTTTTATAATATTCAAGCAGTCAGATCCACTGATCCAATTAGTTGAAATATTTCTTTTTAAGCGATTGTTCTCTATATGACAATAATTTTTAAGAGATTAATTCTTAAACATCACTATAAAATATTTTTCACAATCAATATATTACAATTATTAGAAAAACATTTTATATAAAATTAAAACAGAAATCAAATATTTATAAAAATTTAACAGTTATAATTCACTAATATAAAATTTCTTTAATGTATTTCCAATTTTTAAAGTGATTAATGACATTCAAAAAATTAAGATGGTTTATATTTTAAACCAAAAGCTATATGTGTCTGTTTGGCAAATTGGTGTGGTAGCCGTGATTTTGAGAAAACCACGGTAAAAACCCACGGTAGGATAAAAACTTTCTTTTGTAGCTTTTATAAAATCAGGGCAAAAATATTCTAGAATGTGCTTTTAGATGACTTCCCGTGAAAACAAACATGCACTATACCTTTTCTTTCGCCTTCTCTGACCATTACAAGTTTCATTTCAATTTTGAGAACACAACATTTAAATTTTTTTAACAATGTATAATGGGGTATTGAAAAAGTTATTCAATTGCTTATAATAAGGTGTTGAATAGAGTATTAAAAGTGAATGAATTAATTGATATTTTAAATATTCAATATATTAAATGAGTAGAGAATGAAGCCACATAAAATATTTCATGTAATATTATTGGCTGCCTAAATGTTTAAATTTGTATTTCATATTAATTATTTGAATTCATTTATTTTATAATAAATTAACTTTTTATTTTATTTTATTTTTAGCAAAATTTATCATTTTTTAGTTCATCAAATCCTGATGCGTGGGTGCAGGGTCTCAAAAGCTCAAAATAATCAAGAAAGGTTAAAATGAAAAGAAGGATTAACTTGTAACTTCGAACATCAAATCCTGCAATGCCACCAGCATCACGAAATGCATCTCCCCAACTCTGCTTCACGTATTTGTCTAATTCAAAAGTACTTTTTCCAAAAACTTTCCAAACTCATTGGTTTGATGTCGAACTTCCGACGGATCTACACCGTAGAATACAACAATACCACCTGGTCAATATTTTCTTTACACTCCATTATTCTCACTAACTCTTGAAGACACCATATTGAATCATCGTAGTTTTTGAAAAAAACAATAATAGAAATTTTAGAACCGTAGATCCCTCGAAGTAGTTCCAATTAGATCTGATTCCTCTTCGAAGCGATTTATCATCCTTAAGAGAAGAAGCAATTTCTAGAGATAATCTAAGATAATGGTGGGTAATTGTTTTCAATTATGATTGATATGAGGGAAGGGTAAATGTAGGATTTCGATTATCTATAATTGATATTAATTGTGATGAATATTGATGTAATTAATGAAATATTGTATATTGTTGTGGTGTGTATATGTTGTGTTACCAAATCATTGACAACAATCATACTGTGAATTGATTATTGAGTTATGTGTTCCATGGATCCTATTTGATTTGACATGAATTGGATGAATTGATGATGATAGATGATTATTTGATGTTATAGTTTTGATGTAATGTTAATGTATATGATTCTATGATATGATAGATGATTTTAGGATGTTATAATAACATAAAATTGATCTGTTATGGTTTGTAGGATAGGTTACTATCATGTAAAATGGTGTTTAATTGATTTAAAATTGAGTTTTTATGTCCAACGAACAGTATGTGTCGATACGGTCGAGATATGTGTCGACACGTAGCCTTTAAAAAAGTGATTTTTGGAAAATATAACAGTATGAGTCGATACATGAAGGTTGTATATGTCGACACATAACTACAAGCACTACAGACTTAAGAACGTGAGTACACGTGTTGACACGAAACACGTATGTGCCGACACATGCATCAAAAATTCAAAAACATTATTTTACAACATATGTATTTTTAATTGTGTCCAAACCTTTTCTTAAATTATTTTCATGATACATGATAACAAAATAGAGTAATAGACATGTGTTTATATTATTGATAAGTTGTACCTGTTTTCATGTGCTTAAATTGACGAATTGTTGAATGTTGATTGAAATTGTTGTGTGGCAAATGGTGTTGTTGTGTGATGAAACGATGAAGATGTTGTTTATGTTGGGATGCATATGTTGATGATGTTAATGTTGCATGTTGTAAATCATGCATCATGTTGTTGGATCTTCATGTTCTAAATTATGTTGTGGTCTCGTTCGTATGGTAGTGGTTCGAGTGCAAGTAGCTAATTCTTATGTCTGAAATTTGTGAAGTGTTACCTATGGTGGCGGTAATGATTTTTGTTGTGCTCCAGTTCAAGAGTGAACCAAATCCTATGATGGTGGATTTTGTATCCTATGGAGGTACAACAGGGAGCAAAAGGAACTTGTGTGTTCATAATTGATACCACATGCATTGAGTCAGTGTTGGTTGCTTATCATCTTATATTGCATTGCATAATCTTGTTGGTGCTATGTGTTGTGTTGATTTTTTTGAGAAGTGATGTCAATATATGTTTATTCCTATAATGGAAATTTTATTAGTATTATTTATGAAGTTTGGGTGTGAGTTATGATATGATGATGTTGTTGATGGGTTGTATAGTTATGTTGAAATCTATCTTTTCTCATGTCTTTTATAATTGATTATGATTACTCGTCCTTCTGTTTAAATGTTGTCTTTACTTGGGTAACATATAGATACTCAAGAGTAGATTCTGTAGACGTAAGAAGAAATTAGATACACTGAGTTTATTTATAGTTATCGTATTATGTAGTGGAATTCTTCTCTGATCCATGTAAGATCAGATTGGGTTGATGTTTGATTTCTTAATTGATTATGTTGTTTATCTCGAAGCAAATGCTAATAATTTGTTAAGATATTTTTAAGATGCTTTTGAGTGTTGACAACACTTACTAAGTTCTTAAATTTTGGAGTTTAAGACTCAAATTATGTTGTTGCTTTATATTTAAGTTTCTTTATGATGAATCTCTTGCGTTGATCACAAATGAGTTTTGATGTCGTGTAAACATCATGAATGTGTATATTTTAAAAAATTAAATGTTTTGTTACAATCCGGATTACGAAGCAGGATTTTTTAACTATAGTTTTTCCATGCTTCAAAGAACAATTACAAGTTAATAAAATACAAAATTTAGATTTGGGTTTTGACTCAGTTTGCTACAGATTAGCTGCGATTTTAGCTATCGATTAGCTAAAAAATTTATGGACTCAAGTATGTGCTTGACCCTATCATGTTTAACCGTTGGCACTGCCACTTGTTAGTGTCACGACAGCTCTATTAACGGACGTTAGTAAGAGAGACCAAAAATGTGGACGAAAAATTTTAAAGGGATCATTCTTTAAAAGAAATATTTTAGAGGACTAAAAATAAAATTGACAATATTTTAAGAGATAAAAAACATATTTAACCCTTTTAATTATCACACATTATAAATGGTAATATTGTTATAATCGACAACAACTTTATTATCATTATCAATCTAATTTTACTACGGTAAAAATAAATCCACTCATCCAAACATGCACTGAGTCAATAAATTTTATAGTGAGCTAATAAAATTTTAATACAACAAGAAGAAGTTTTCTACTGATCCAACTTTATATCGGAAAAAATGAATCTACAAATCTAAACATGCAATAAAATTTTAATAAACGAGAACAACTTTGCTACTAATATAACTTTATTATGGTAAAAGTAAAATCACTCATCCAAACATGTAATGAGTCAATATATTTTATAGTGGATCAATAAATTTAAAATTTAAAATTTTATTTTCTTATATCGTGGAAATTAATTATATACATGAAACATGAAAAATGAAACAACTTATCCAAGATTGTGTATATTTAATCTTCTACATCTATTACTATTTCAATTTAAATTGACTAATATTATGAAGTTTCTTTTCATATTTTTATTACAATCTACAAACAAGCACGATTTTGTTAGGGAAAAATTAATATATAATTATACAATGGATAATATATTTATTTTAATATTTAAAAATATACTCCTATATAATTATACAATGGGTAATATATAGAAACATATTTCTCTCGCCGAGAAGATGATTACCCTCAAAACCCTATTTCTCCCTTCTTTATATCTTTCTTCCAACACCTCCACTTTTACTACTCTGCACCACCCCCACAACACAACCAGAAAAAGTTGTGTGTTTCCGTGTCTCTGCAGCACCAACAACTCCAATGATGAATCTGATAGTAATTCAAAACCTGAAGGTGATGTTCAAAGCCAAGAGTTATTGGCTCAAATTGCAATGATTCAGACACAAAAAGTTCGTCTAACGGATTTTTTGGATGAGAGATCTGAATATTTGACACAGTTTGGTGAAGAAGCTAACGCTGAGATTGATAGGATTCGTGAAGCTGCTCTTCAAGGATTGGATGAAGCTAGTGATAGAGTATGTATGTACTTTCAATTTGTTTACCATGTTAAGATTTAACATATGTGTGTTAGTATCTATGTTAGTATCGTGTCTGATATTCGAGTCTCTGTCAATGTTTTATAGTTAACTTTTGTGTTAGTTTTCGTGTTTGTGTTAATGTTTTATAGCTAACTTAATAACGTTTGTGTCAATGCCAACATATTTGTGTTTGTATAGTGTCTGATATTCGTGTTTGTGTCAATGTTTAACCATTAACTTAATAACATATTTGTGTTACTATGGACATCCATATTAGTGTCAACATATCTATATTAGTATCGTGCCTCATATCGGTGTTTTTTTAGTTAACTTAATAACATATTTGTGTTAGTATCATATCTGATATTCGTATCGATGTCAATGTTTTATAGTTAACTTAATAAAATATTTGTGTTACTATCCTGTCCGACAATTGTATCAGTGTCAAAATATATGTGTTAGTATAGTGTCTGACATTTGTGTTAGTATTCTGTTTGATATTTGTGTCTGTGTCAATGTTTCGTAATTAAGTTAATAACATATTTTTGTTAGTATCGTGTGTTATATCCGTATTAGTGACAACATATCCATGATAGTATCGTATCTAATATTTATGTATGTGTCGATGTTTGATAGTTAATTTAATAATTCCACAGATAACAGCAAACATAGAAAGCCAGATGCTAGAATTTGAGGAAAATAATGAACTTAACAAACAAGAGATTGAGGAGAGTGAAAGCAAAGTAATAGAAATTGAAGGTCAAATGGAAGTTGACAGAAATGAAGGACTATTCTTTAAGAACTTAGGACAGAAAGGGCCTAACGTTGATAAAGCAAAAGCTAAAGAAGAAGTGGAAAAAATGAAAGATGAAACAAGAGAGAAAAGTGAAGGAAAAACAAGCAAAAATGTTTCCTTATTCTTCGCTGGACTTATTACATTTGGAATAATTAGTTCTGTTAATGTCCCAGTTTCAATGAGAACTGATTGGAGTATATTTGTTCTTGGTCTTTTTTTTGCGGCTTTGTTTATTCGGTTCATTGTTCAACAATATGAAGATGATGATGAATGACGAGGAAGAAAAGAACTCAAGCATGTCTTCTCTTTTTTATCAGATTAAAGTTTCAGTTTCTATGAGAAATAATTTGTAAATGTATAATCTTGTAAATACCAGACGATTTTGATCAGTGTTCGACTTTGACACGATACCAACACATATGGTTAGTGGTTACATTAACTTTTTCCATTTTTTCATATTATTATCAGTGTCGAAATATTTGTGTTTGTGTCGGTTATTCAAACTTAGCTCTCAGTGGTTACATTAACTTTTTCCATTTTTTCATATTATTATCAGTGTCGAAATATGTGTGTTTGTGTCGGTTATTCAAACTTAGCTCATGAATTGGACCTGATACATGAAACCACTTTTCTGATAAATTGGTAAGGTCTAATGAGTACATTCATGAGTATATCACACTTCTACTTTACCATTTTCGTGTGATATAAAACTCATGATCATTATCATTTTGGTCGTACCTGACCATTTTGGTCGTACCTGACCAGAGGTACCTGACCAGAGATACCATTTTCGTGTGATATAAAATCGTACCTGACCAGAGATCCTCAGCGTTGGGTCCAGTTAGTGGGTAGTTGGTCCAGGCCCACTAACGGATTGTCAGGGTTTGCGTGAGCAGAAGTCCAGCACGTGGCCTCCTCCCTGGTCTGTCGCTCCGTGGTATGTGGGTGCTTGACCCGGTATTCACGGAGGGCAGGTGACGGTTATGTTCTGGGGTACGCAGGGTGCTTGACCCGGTATTCTCGGAAGGCAGATACGTGGCTCTAACGTGCACAGGAGGAGATCCCTACCCGTTATGGATAGATGGGCCTTTGAATCTATGCTTTATTGGATTGGATCTTTATGGCAGTGGTATGTTGGATGTGTGTGAAAACTTTAGATTTAGATTTAAAGTTTGAGTGGTAAACAAACTTCTTTCAAGAAATGAATAAAAAGATAAATATTTTTTATGTAATTAAAAGATAAATTGAATTAAAAGATAAAGTGACTATTTCGATGTTCCAATATTATTTTCATGTAGTTTTCTAAAGTTGTAAATTGGAGCTTTAAAAGATAAATTGAATTAAAAGATAAAGTGACTATTTCGATGTTCCAATATTATTTTCATGTAGTTTTCTAAAGTTGTAAATTGGAGCTTTAAAAAGTTTTTTATGAATCCGCATCAAAACCGAACAAACACTAAATATGGTTAATTTTCCTCTAAGAACCAAATAATATTTTATTAAAATTTCAAAAATAATTTCTTTTTCTTTTTATACAAATAGATAATTTGTTTTGATATTTTAAAAAAAATTAAATCATTGGAACTTAATTAATTGTTTCGGTAAGTAATTTAAATTTTTTTACTACGCCACTTTTTTCCGAGTTTTCCAATAAATTAAAAATTAAAAAGAAATTGCCAAATGAATTTGAAAAAATGTTCTGGTTTATATATTTTTGGATGCTTCGAAAACTTTTCTGAAATGTGTGAAAAAAGTTTTAAAAAAATTAAAATATGAACCATTTATATAAAAAAGAATCGGTCTAAATTTTTTTTAATGTAGGAGTATGAGTATAACCACAGGGGTCTAACCTAAAACATGAGAATTTCTTATGGCATTCTATAGACGAAAAATATTCTGTGAAAAATCAAAAATATCTTCTAAATATGTATTTTCATGACACATTTTTTTAAAAAAAATTACTTTTACGAAAAACCAAAAATACACTTCCGATATAAACAAGAAATATATAGTGTGATTCACTACCATGAAAGAAGAAGAAAGATTACTGTTATGCTTGTACCCATTTTGTATGACTCACTACCATGAAAGAAGAAGAAAGATTAAAGATTACTCTATTACTCTTGTGTCCATATCTGTGATTCACTGCCATGAAAAAAAGATGAAAGGTTACTCTATTAGAGTTTGATTTCGATTATCTTCTTTCGAATTTGTTTAGGGTTCCGATTACACATTTGATTTTTCTAAAATGTAATTTTATTTTAAAATAAATATTTCAAAACGAGTAATGATTAACTTGTATTTAAATATATAAAGTGAACAATTTAAATTGATAAAACTTTGTATCATTTTTAAACAAAATTATTTTAAAAATAAGTTTCTTATTAATAAATATTAAAAAATTATGTTTTTTCCAAAAAAAAAATATTAATGAATATAATTTTATTTTATTTTATTAACAAAGTTGTGATTTGTTTAAAATTGAAAGTAATTATTATTATAGTTTAAATAACATTCTATTACTAAAATATATTAAAATTCATGTATTTTTATGAAATATTATTAAAAATTACGTATTTTTAAAAAATATTAAACATAAAAACTAAAATAACAAGAAAAACTACAATTATTCTTCTAACTACAAATTGTAACTTTTTTTATTCCAAAATTAAATATTTAATTTATTATTTAAAAACATAAGAATAAAAATTATTTTGTAATAATTTAGATCCTTATATGAAATAAAATACATTTTGAAGTTATTTAAATTTTTATAAAAAGGTTAATAAAACAAAACAAAATCAATTGAGATTTCGTAATTCTTTTAAATTTATGAAATAACTAAAAAAAATTCAAATTATCTTTATAATTGTTATCATGATAAAAGAATGTCAAATAGTAGTCATGAAAATTTAAAGATAAATGATAATCATAAAAAAAATTAATGAATAAAGGTAAAACTTTATTGATACAATTATTTTTATAAATTGAATAAGTTATAATTGTTTTTATAAACGGGAGTAAATTATAAATAATTTTATAAACGTAATAAATTTAATTATTTATACAATTATTTACATATATTTTTATATATGGACAGACGAGTTCAAGATGCTTATAAACAGAAGAAAAAATAAGTTACAATAATTTTGTAAACAATAATTTTATATAATATTATTAAGATTTAATTATTGAAAAGTCGCACTAAACTGAACAATATTTATTATTAATTGGATACAATAAAATATAAGAAATAAAATATAATTTTGAAATATTTATGTATTGATTTATTGTAATAATAAATATTAAATTATTATTTAATATATAATTAATTTTTTGATATTCTTAGATTTAATATATAATATTTTTTTGATACATACAATAATAAATGTTATATTATTATTTAATATTATAATTTTTTATTGTCAATAATAAATTTATTTTAATTAGTTAGAATATTTATTTTATTTGACAACAAATTAAATAGACATTAAGATAATAAATTCAATATATATCACGCAATATTTATTTATAAACATAATTAAATATGAGATACATGTTTATCACTATCGAATAAATAAATTTAAGATGATACGATAAATATTTAATTTTAATTTTTTTTTATAAATATAAAAAAAATCTACCATTTATTCAATTGTTTTGAACATGAAATAGTTCACAATATTTTTATAAATGGTCACAAGTGTTCAAACCACTACGAGATAAATTCTACACTTTGATATAATAATTTGTAGAAACAAAATTAATTACAATAACTTTCATGAACATGAATAAGTTACAAATATTTTTATAAACAAAAAAATATCAATTGTTTATACAATTATTTTCACATAGGTTCGAAGCGACTGTTCATTTTAATACTCAACTTTTAAATTTTTCTATTGGTGCATATATTAGTCTATATTTTGTAATGAACTTTATAAATAAGTATTTAGTATACGTGTAATGTAAATTGTAAATTCAAAGAGGGTTCGTGCGATAGCACGAGTTCTTATTAGTAATTGGAAATAAATCAGAGAAAGCTATATATTATTATAAATATCTATATTGTTATAAAGATACCAAAAACACTAGTCCAGTTCTACATTTCAATATCTGTTTACACTACACATAAAGGGGAAAATCCCATCATCATGATCTCATTCACTGTATTGCAACCTTAAACTATCTGTTAACTAAGCTTGAACAAATCCCTTCTCATAAAATATCCACTTTGATTTCGTGATCAAAACTCAATGCAGTACCCAGGTGTTCTGAGCTGCCTAGAGCGCGAAACAAAATGATCACCATTAATCATTGTTCCGAGAAAATGATGGCAATGGCACTGCACCTTGTGGACGAAGGATGACAAGCACGCCAAACATCCCAAGCATTGGAAGAACAAGAAGCCACTTCAACAATTTATAGTAGTGCATATGGAATGTAAGTGAGAATTCGTCAGAGAAATATAGTCCATTTTTGTCGACCATCTCAACCAAAACTGTTCCTGTGGTCCGTACTCCCACAGTAGGCAGCTTAATTCGATGTTTACCAGGTTGAGAATAGGTCTCGTTGTGCTTTATTGTTCTATCTCCTTGGTAATTACCAGGGACAAGCAAGGTTGTCTGATGAGTTCACAGCATGAAAAGCAAAGAAGAAAAATCATAAACTGAGTGCCAGATAGGAGAATAAGTTATCTAAAGTAATTTAATTGAGAACTTACAGTGACATTGTAAGGTCCTTGATGACCAGATGGGTATCTGTAATTATCTACAATTTCAATTTCCACCCAAAAGCTCTTGCCTTCCTCATCACGGAATGCCCTAGAAGGATGAGTAACGTAGATGCCTTGACGACCGTACCGATTTGCAACATTATTTCTTCCTTGGTTAGGCAATCTCCATGCCTAAGACATGGTATAAAAGCAATTAAGCAAAAGAGTCTTTTGAAAAGACGAAAGTTTAAATGATTTAAACTGACACTGAAAAATACTGTACCTTGAGGGGATGGTGAGGAGAGGGAGTTGAGAAGCAGAAGACATTGCCATTCATTGTTGAGACAATCAGATCAAGATCATCCCCGCCATCTACATTGTCTGCCAGAACCATGCTATATCTGCATAAAAAATTACATGTTTATATAACTTCTGGAAGATTGGGTGGAAAGAAAATTTATGAAAGAATTAAACAACAGTTAAGATTAGAGAATTTCTTACGAAGTTTCACCAATGTCAACAACATCAGCACAGCCGGTAGGTCCATCAATGAGGTACAAATAACCATCAAACGAAGCGGTAACAATGGTCAACCCCTTCTTCTTTTCCTTCTGTTTACTTAAATCAACTAGAAGAACTTGATTCATCACTCTTCCGTGAGTTATAAATGGATACCGTCCAATAGATGATCCATCCCTTCCATCAAGAACATGAATCTTCCCAGATAGTGTTGGCACAACAAGCTCAGTGTGGCCATCCCCATCGATATCACCAATAGTTGGAGCCTGTGGAAAAATATTTAGATGAAATTGACAAGTCAATTTTTGAAGAGGAAAACAACTAAATGGCTGCTTATCATTGGGTAAGTTGTACAAGCTATACATTCAGAGCAGCGGTACAAAGGAATAGTTAGTACAAATTGCACCTACAATTTATTAAGAATTGTAACAGCTTTGCAAATTAATCACATATTGAGTATACATATAAATGTTCGCTAGCTACTCTCAATTTAAGTTAATAAACATCTAAAGATAGATTATAGAAATAGCTTAAGTTACAGTTTATGTGGAGTTAACCCTCATTTTCTCTTGAATTGTAGAAATGGCCTAAACGTACACATTTACTAAATATATTACTTCCTCCGCTGTTACTAATCAGAAGTGATTGAACCATGAAAAATGGTAATTTTATTTCTTTCAGAAATCTAATGGCACATGAGAAACATGAAGCTAAAATTATGCAATTCATAAGCTTATTTTCATTACTCTTCCCTTTTTAATCTAAAAGTCACATATTCTTCCTTTTCTCACACTTCTTCGTACATCCTACAATTATCTTAGTGTGTTTATAAGTAAAAGGCTTCCTTCATATTACAAACAGATTTTGTACGGCTGACTTAGGTTCAACTTAAATTCCAAGATGATATTAGAGTCTATCCTAAATTCATGGGCCACTCGCAATCAGGGTCACTCAGGTCACATTCTAGACGTCAACTCCTGGGCGTAAGGGAAGGTGTTTTGAGAATATCACTTATGAATTATGATGTAGTTTTGCTTGAAAAGGAGTTCATAAATGAAAGGAACTTCTTATCTTACAAGTTGATTTGTACTATTGAGAAGTCTACCCCAAATTCTAAGATATCCCATCAACCCAAACCAATTTTAAAATGCTATTAAATACATACATTGTCCGCTCCACAATCAATAATCAGCAAGATAGCACAAAATACATGCAATCATGCGATATTCATTGACATGCTAAGGAAGATTGAGATAGTACATTACATGTGGAATAAGACTCTTCAGATGCTTTTCCCATATCAATTCTCCTTTGGGGGTCCATACAACAACATTTCCATGTGTATCAGCTGTAACTAGCTCAATTTTCCCATCATCATTAACATCAGCTGCAACAACACCTCCTTGAATCTCAGCCATTTCAAGAGGGAACTTTTCTCTAATTTTACCTATTTGAGAAATAAATAAAAAACTATTAGCTTTTGATAAACCAAGGAAAATATATACACAAACGCACACTATGATTCCAAAACATCCGTTCAACTAATAAATAAGAACAATGCTAAAATAAAAGTGAGCCACCCATGAAATTGAATCATATTTAGCAAACACTAATTATGCTTATAAAAAATCCCAAAATTAAGATTTCAGATTCAAAACATGTCCACGCTAATAGTGCAAATCTTTACTGTCAAGAAACTGCAATAAAACAAAGCAGAAAGAAGCAAAAAAAAAAAAACTAATAGAATCACAGAAAAGAAACACTTCTAGTTTGTATTGATAATAAGAAACTTGTGAAAGAATCCTCTATACAAGATAAATTAAAACAGTGAATTGTAATTGTAAGATGAAGAAAGGTAAACGATACTCCACAATAAGAGTATTCCCTCTGAGATTGGAACCACCCTAACACTCATCCCCGTGATTCCCACAATACACTCACCATACTTTCTCTCTCCTCCTCTCTCTCTTTGTCATTGTAAAAAATGCAGCTGCTATAATGGAAAAATGCGGCAACCGTAGCAACTATAGCAAACAGTGGCTGAAAAGCCAGATTTCCCAGCAATTTGAGTTTTAGAACCAATTTCCATTTTGGGGGAGAGTATCTGAATTCTCTTGCAATGTTTTGCTTCAGAAACAATAGATTTGAAATTGAAACCCTTCTTCAGTTATTCACGTAAAGAAGTTGTCAGTGTTTCAAATTCTGTTGCCTTACCTGGCAACCCAATGCTTGCTGGCATCATATCTGTTTCCAGCCAACAGTGGCATTTTCTGGCTGCCGGCTCACTGCTTACAGGGTATCTGTCCTATTCTTTCTCTTTCCTTCACTTCAATGGTCTCTTCTTGTCCTATATTCTGATCTCTCTTTTTAACTTACACGTCACAGTTCAAATTCTTCTAATTTTTGCCTAGTGTTCAGTTTTTTCTATTAACTTCCATTACATTTCTTTCTTCTTTTCTTTCATTTCTGTTTATAATTGTATTTGCTGATAGGTTGATGGGGATTGCTATTAAACAGACTTATAATCACAAACAATATAACATAGACACTCCTCAGTTTAGACATATCAAACACGCGTCGAATACCAACTCCCGAACAAGACCATCTTTGGGGGGTGGTTGCGCTACTATTGGTTATGGATAGAACATTATGGTAAAAGTTGATCCATGTAGCCGACCCACTTAATGGGATAAGGCTCGGTTGTTGTTGTTGGTTGTGCTACTAGCTGGGATTGATAACTAGGAAATCAATAATAAAATATGGTAGTAGAGAAGCAGGCTCCAGAGAAAATCAATGAAGACCGCATAGAAGCATATAAAAAAAATACATTTTTAATACAAGATGGTAGTAGAGAAGCAGGCTCCAGGCATTACCATGATGATCTAACACATAGAATAGGCCATAAGAAGTTCCAACAAGAATGTCTAGATACCCATCACCATCCAAATCTACAACGGTAGGAGAAGAATATATGAATGCTCTGAAGTTTGCTGTATCCGTACTCATATCAAGCTCTGTAGTCCACTTAACTTGTTTTGTATCCAGATCAAAAACAACAATACCACCGGCAACATATTTCCCAATGTCAATGTCACCCAATTCTTTCTTATGCTCCTGGTTGTCATAATACCTGTCAGCTTAAACATTGCTAATTACCACCAGACCACTAAATTAACAAGTACTCATTTGCTAAGTGTAGACTATACCAATATAAGAAAACCAATCAATGTCAAAAATCATATTGCACTGTTGCTATGAATTTGATGACGGAAGAGAAGAAAAAACTAATGCAATAAAAATGTTTAAAAAACAGGATTAACAAAAACTCAGCCAAATTCAAACTACAAAGATGATTGAATGAATTTATCTTAAATAAAATAGTACACTGGATTTTGATGCATCCCAACAATTACGAAATGTCACCAATGTTGGAGTCGTTTATGGATATAGCCCAAGAATAGAGCATTCAATTTTGGCCTTGTATTTTTTCATTGAGGACCTGGTGTATATCTCTAGAATCTAGATAACTAGTTAACTATTCTATGTTAGCAACTAATAAAAAATATATATACAAATTAATACTCACATATACATACAATAAGCATATTTTGTATTGTGCATTGTATTTAGCTCAATCCTTTATGTAAAAGATTGGGCCGAGTTTGATTGCAATTAGTGGAACGGACAGTAATTACTGGATTACAAAGAAAACCGCAAGTTTCATTGATTGTTCCTTCTACAGAAAATATTATTAACGCCATTATCTGTTCACACATGACATCTCCAAAGCTTCCCAGCATGTGACTTTTATCCTACATATTACTCTTGTTTTACAGAATCAAAAAAACATTTTGAACGTTTATAATATGATTCATCTTTTGACAAGCACTAGCAGTAATCAATTAAAATTATAATACATATCGTTTGTTTTTTAGCTATCCAATATGGTATACAGCTGCCAAGGGATGTCAAAAGGTTGAAGACATCTGAAGTTCTAAACCAAATTTCTACCTCTTTAAGAGTGAAACTGTAGGGAGTAGGGACCTTTCTTTCATCTATTTATCATTTGACATTCTTTTTCACAATGTAAAACTTTATCTTCCCAACATACCCTGTTTCCAATACTGCAAAACAGAGCATGTATTGAGTTCTCTACCAATGCCGAAGTGCAACAATTACAGTTCGGCGGAGGCCATTTTCCCACGAATACACTTGCCTACCAAAATATCATGTAAAAATATTTCAAATATATAGTATTATTTTTCATTTCAGTAATATCTTACAATTTTTGTAACGAAGTTATGTTTTGCGATCTTGCTACCCCTACCGATCTTACAAAATAATTGGGTAAGATCTTACAATCTTATGTTATACGATCTTACTATCCCCTCCCGATCTTGACAACCTTGGTATTTTCATTATTCCCCATCTTACCCACCTAACAACAACCGAAGTCTAACTCATTATTCATAGATGTCTGTAGGCATAGAGGTTGAAGGTCTATTAAAATGTACAGCTATTACGTCCACTAAATTTATTTTATATACAAACCTAAAGTTTTAAATTTTTTACAATGACAATAGAAAAATAATGAATATAGGTGACATCATTTAAAAGTTTGAGCTTCTGAAGTTTTTTTTTTTGTATTATCTACACTCACGAATACAATCTCTCTTCTGAGTTTCATTTCCATCAGATGATGGTTCACTTTCCTAAAATAAAAAAGGTAAACCATGAAGCACATACTGATAAAATAACAACAGAAAAGGTGCACAGCTAGTCAGCTGTCATCATATTCACATAACTATGAGTTCCAATCACAGAATTGTTATGATTACGAAAGCAAATAAAAACAACGTAAATGAAATTTAAAAACAAAGTGTAACGATAGACTCACTCATGGTCAAAGAAATAAGAAACACCAACAACCATTTCCATTACACCATCATTGTCAATATCTGCAATGACCTGACAAAGCCAAGAAAAAAACTACAATGAAAAGCCAAAGTTTTGTTTGTACTCTCTCCAGGACTTTAACAAATGCAGAATTAGTAAACTGTGTATTAATAAATAAAAAAAGGTGTAGAAGGAACTAACAGGAGTGCACAAGATGTGTGAGTCAACATTCACGTAATCCTCTAATTTCTCATGTTTCATTTCAGTCCATTCTTCATCACCCCACAGCGATTCATCAACATAATCATCATAATCATAGCTGTACTCATCGGCCAACTCATCACTATTGCGGAATAATTCGAAAGACGAATCAGCATCTGCTTCCAGTCCTTCCTCATTTTCCACAGTTGCTGCATGAACGCCTTCCTTACCTTTGGATTCAGAATCACTTTGTTCAACTCCTTTTACGTTGTTATCTTCCAGCAGACGCCTCCCAGTGCTGGTTTTATTATCTGCACTGACAGTTTCCACAGAACCAGCATTCACAGTTGAATTATCTGCACTGACAGTCTCCACAGAACCAGCATTCACAGTTGAATTATCTGCACTGACAGTCTCCACAGAACCAGCATTCACACTTGAATTATCAGCAATCGTTGGCATCTTAATACTCTCCTCTGATTGGCTTCCATTTATTTTCTTTTCAGGCTCGGTACTAGACACACTTTTTGTGTCGGGGTGACTTTCTGTTGATGTGGCAGCTGAGGAAATGACTTCGTGTTTGCTTCCATTTGTTTCTACAAGGAGAATTATCACCCCAAAGATAAAATTAGATTAGATAAAAATAAAGTTCACATATTTAAGGATCTTTAAGCAATGTCTAAATATTCAACAATTATCTAAGAAGTAAGGGCATAAGAAACTTACCGGACATTGATTTTGCAATAGTGGCTTCTTGGACAAGTTGCTCATCATGAACATCTGGTTGGGTGCGGTCCGCTGGATCAGCATTCAAACCCACATACCAATTTTTAAGCACTTTCCTACGTGGGACCTCAAGCTTTTCTGACATGATATAACCGGAAACCCTAAAAATGAAAAATTATTATAACAACCTTAATAAAAGCACATCATAGCAACGGATAATTTGTAAATGGAAGAAAAATTCGGAAACTATGTGTTGGAATTATTGGAATTACAAATTATTGAAATTATAATATTGCATTTATGAGTCTATTCATGTATCTAGGAGTCTAGGAATCTATGCCTTGTAAATTACATAATGTACCTAGGAAATAGCTTTAATCTTATCATGTAATTACTCTCTTGTGTGTATATAATCAAATCACTTGAGTGTTTTGTAACTCAAGCATTTCACCAAATATTCAATTATCAACATGGTATCAGAGCTCTGGATCTTGAGAGACTTGCTTCCGCATAAACCCTAACCGTCTTCATTACGGTAAACCCTATGTCACCTTCATTGTGACAATTTTGCTGCCTTCATTGCAGCCTTGTTACTCTTCGTTGCGGTTTCTTTTTTTTCTGTCCAAAAACACCTCTATTTCACCTTTTTTGCTGCTGTTTGGCTTGTCTTGTTGCTGTTTTTTTTTTAGCTTTCTATAAATGGCTGAAAAAATTACTGTTGATTATCCTTTAACATTCACCAAGGATGAGGTGAATCGTTTAAAGACTATACTTAACGCTCTTAGTAAGCCTTCTGGAAGTTGTTCTCTACCGACGAACGGCTTGAGTGTATGCTCTCAATCCTTTAGTGTTTGCGGTAATATCTCTAAGAATGCTTGGTTTTGGACTCCGGTGCCACCGACCATATGACATTCAATCCTAGTTTGATTTCCTCTTACACCTCCTCTGAGAAGAACTGCTATGTTACGGCTGCTAATGGTTCTTATGCCCGTATTGATGGCTCTGGGAGTGTTAACTTGCAACCTCCACTTCAATTACAAGATGTGCTACATGTTCCCACACTCTCTCACAACCTAATATCTGTTCGCAAACTTACCCGTGATCATAATTGTAGAGTAATATTTTTCACTTCTTATTGTGTTTTTCAGGATCTTACCACGGGGAAGACAATTGGAGTTGCTAAGGAAAAGGGAGGGTTGTACTACCTATCTGATGAACCAAATTGTTCGAAGGTGTTGGCTTCCTACTTGCAGACCAAGTCTTCCGTGTCTTCTTCTCATTCTGCCGCACAAATTTGGCTTCAGCACAAGCGCCTTGGTCATCCACCATTCTCCTTAGTTAAGTCTATGTTTCCTTCTTTGTTTTTACATCATTCAGTTGAGTCTTTTAAATGTGACGTTTGTGAGTTAGCTAAACATCATCGTGTCTCTTTTACTCCTAGTTCCAAAAGTGTTGAACCTTTTGATCTCATGCATTCGGATGTTTGGGGACCTGCACCTATTTCTAACATTTCGGGTGCTAAATGGTTTGTGTCATTTATTGATGATTGTACTCGAGCCACTTGGATTTTCTTGATGAAGGATAAGTCAGAAGTACCAGAAATATTTATTAGTTTTTATAACATGGTACAAACACAATTTGGCAAGGGGATTAAAAGAATTCGCTCTGACAATGGCAAAGAGTATGTCAATCACATCTTTTCAAGTTTTACTAGTCAACAGGGAATACTTCAAGAATTTACATGTGTCGACACCCCACAACAAAATGGTGTTGCAGAAAGAAAGAATCGTCATTTACTTGAAGTTGCTCGAGCCATCCTCTTTCAAATGGCAGTTCCCAACTCATATTGGGGAGAAGCCGTTCTGACCGTTGCCTACTTAATTAATCGGGGAAAACTTATTATCCTTCTTGTCTATGTTGATGATATTATTATTACAGGAGATGACCTGGCAGAGAAACAATTGCTAAAGGAAAAACTATCGGCAGAATTCGAGATGAAGGACCTTGGTCAACTCAAGTATTTCTTCGGAATTGAAGTTGCTTACTCAAACCAAGGCATTTTCATATCTCAAAGGAAGTATATACTTGATCTCTTGCAGGAGACTGGGAAACTGGGATGCAAACCTTCAAGTGTTCCAATAGAGCAAAATCACAAGTTGGGCTTCGAAGAAGAAAGTGCCAAAGTTGACAAAGTCCAATATCAGAGGTTGGTAGGAAAGTTGATTTACCTGGCACACACTAGGCCTGACTTGGCTTATGCAGTCAGTGTAGTGAGCCAATTTATGCATGACCCAAGAATGCGACACTTACAAGCTGTTGATCGCATCTTGCAATACCTCAAGGCTACTCCAGGAAGAGGACTACTGTTCAAAAGAGGTGGAAGCTTAACTATAGAAGCCTACACCGATGTTGACTATGCAGGATCAATAAGTGATAGAAGATCCACTTCGGAATTTTGCACCCTCTTGTGTGGGAACCTTGTCACATGGAGAAGTAAGAAACAAAATGTAGTGGCTCGGTCAAGCGCTGAGGCGGAATTTCGAGCTTTGGCTCAAGGAATCTGTGAGCTACTTTGGATGAGGATCATTCTAAATGATTTAAAAATACAATGTGAAGGGCCTATGAAGTTGTTTTGTGATAACAAGTCGGCAATCAGTATTTCTCATAATCCTGTTCAACATGACAGGACCAAACATATAGAGATTGACCGTCATTTTATTAAGGAAAAACTAGATAGTGGTTTAATAGCTACATCCTATATTCCTTCTGGACATCAACTAGCAGATGTGTTGACAAAGGGTTTGCCACCTGATCGTTTCAATCAATTGACTTGCAAGCTGGGAATGATTGATATCCATTCGCCAGCTTGAGGGGGGGTGTTGGAATTATTGGAATTACAAATTATTGGAATTATAATATTGCATTTATGAGTCTATTCATGTATCTAGGAGTCTAGGAATCTATGCCTTGTAAATTACATAATGTACCTAGGAAATAGCTTTAAGCTTATCATGTAATTACTCTCTTGTGTGTGTATAATCAAATCACTTGAGTGCTTTGTAACTCAAGCATTTCACCAAATATTCAATTATCAACACTATGCATAAAACAAACCTGAAAAATAGCACTTCACCATTGTAGGTTGCCAAAGCAATTTCTCTCACCCCATCTTTGTCTATGTCATATAGAAGTGGACTAGAATGCACAGTTGATTGATGGAAAGCAGGCCAGCCTGAAAAACCAAGCAGAATATTATTTTGAAAAGTTAAATCAAACATATCACAATAATGACAGGTAGTGATCAGTATTTGCAATAATTAGCTAAACCTTAAAAACCCATTTACATAAATCCTTTTCAGACCATCCATTCATAACAATATAATATACTTATACTGTCATTCTTTAGGCTTCCATACAGAATTATCGATAAGAGTGTCTTCTCATCAAACATTGGGATTCTTAGACATTGCTCATTGAAATCTCTTCTAAAACTTCCAAGCCCATTCGACTATCCAGGAATGTTAAGAATGGGATCTTTCATTCTTGTTGAATACGAATGGTCGCTTCTGAATTTGTCAATACTCAATATCCTTGTAACCAAATAATAGAAATGGCATTTTAAGTAAAAGATGTAGCGGAAAAGTTCCCTTATAACAGTACAGTTTGCAGAATTCCAGGGTATACACCTTCCAACGTCCAGTAGCCCTAACTCTCTATATTGACGTGATGCACTGTCTATAATTCCTCACTCTTTGTTATATACATCACAATGTAACCCTTTATATACATCACATCCTAACAGTACAAGGAGCAACTCTCCTAATGTGGTTATATATATATCATACTTTTATGCCAAAACTTTACATGACTAATATCTAACCCCGTAAGAGAGTAGAGTTGTATTAAGCAATCACAGACCAACCTAAAACTTTGCGAATCATATACATGAATCAACAAATACAACGGCACCAATGCTAGGTCATTACCCATGTGTCACACTATGTAGCTCAAGTATAGTTTAATGAGCAAGAGCCATTACAACAGCTTACAAAGGCGGTGCAAACAGGAATAGGCCATATACGGGACAAGCAATCATTTTTCAGTCATTTGCTTCTCTCTGGACATAGAATATCAGAGAGTAACATAGCATCCGTGTTAACTATCTTCTAAATTCTAAATCCTTCTCTTATGGCCGACTTAATTCTCTCCAAGTATAAACCCCTTCGACTACTCTTAAGCCTAGACCTATGCTAGACTAAGCCCAAATTGATATCATTAAGAGAATAAACATGTATCTTACAAGTTCACACATACACATATCTTATCTCAAAAACGACCTTTTTACCTGGCAACTTGTCCCCGTCGGTACCTTCTAGAACTTCAAGATAGTGTACAAACGAAGGAACCACTATTTCAAGTTTCCCATCACTGTCAAAACAAAATTGCAAACATTTAATTTAATGACACAAGAAACCAACAACTACCCAAGGTTAAGCACACAAATTAAAAAATCAATTAATTAATGTACATTTGTATCATCAAATATCAATACATTATACACCCTTAACTTTATCATTAACTGTTTTACAAATTCTCATTTTTTTAATACCAATAGCATCAATATTCCCAGGCTATAAAAAATCAAAAACTCAACTATATCTTAAATTTCTAAAACAATCCTTAATTCAAAACAAAGATACAGCAACAACTAAGTGGAGTCAGCTACATGGATCAACTTTCGAATTCTACATAGTACCGACACCTTTAAAAAAAGTGTCTCCGTGTCAGTATCAGACACATGCACCAACACTTACGATTAAGTTTAATTTATTCATTTTTTAAAATTATTATCAGTGTCGCCGTGTCGTGTGACATTACCTGTTAATATCAGCAATCAAGGGGTTAGCATAGATGCTGGAACTAACTTCAGTTTGCCATCTAAGCTCTAAATTCACAGGACATTTCGAATTCACCAAAGCATCCTCGTCACTAACCACATAACAAACAAACAAACAAAATCAGTCAAACCAAACCAGTATCAAAAAAATATCAAAACCTAAATGAACGAAATGAAAACAATATACATTTCGGGGTAACCAAGGGCATCATCGGAGGCTTGACGTTCCCGGAAGTTATTCTTTTTGGAATCGTCGGAGAAAGCGAGTGAGAAGGTGCAGAGTAGAAGAAGAAGAAGAAAAAGAACCGGCGGTTTCATATGAACTGATCTGGGAATCGAGGAATTGGAAATTGATTTGGAAGATCAATTGAGCATTTTATTATTGAGAGATTGTGTGAAGTGAAAAACCCTAGCTAGGTTTTATTGTTGAGTTGGATCTGTGCATAGATTTACAGTTTCATATGAAAGGGGATGAAGCCAATTGGACTCTAAATTGTTTTACCAGTGTGACTATAATGGAAGGAAAAGTATTTTATTTTTATTTTTATTTCTTTTGAAACTAACGAATTCCACCTCTAAGTCTACAGAGAGGGCGGAAAGATTTAATCTTTTAAATCAAATGGTAAATATATGGATTATATCACTAAATAAAAGGCTAAGCTTAAAATGGTTAGTAAATGATGTTCATATTAATATAAGTTGGCTTAAAAGGTTGGAGGTTGTTAAGTTTTATCTTGTCACGTAAAATGCATGAGAAATAGTAGTAGTCAAAGTTGGAACATGAGCTTAAAAACCTAAAAGATATTTTCTTCCATTGTTATTGGTGTACAAATCCAAAAATGATTATGCTTTATCAAAGTTTTATACATAAGTAGGGTATCATTCCAAGCAAATTCACATTCCTTCAACACACTCTTCTTAACTTTGCCAAATAAGAAAATCAATTGAGAATTCCATAATCAATTCCTCCAATGAGATCATTAAGGTCAACGAGACCACATCTTGTGATACGGGATCCTCTCAGAAGGACGAAAGAATATGAACTTCTGAAGGTGCAAGCACATTCATTGGATCATCAATAGTAGGAAGAACTTCAGTAACATGGATGAGGAAATCAAAGAACAAGAAGGATCATGTTGTAGAATTTAAATTTGACTCAGATGTTGATGAGGACTATGTATCATTCCTCGTGACTTATGATTGGAGTGATGACCAAGTTTAAGGGTTGTAACCTTATTGTAATGAATTTGTTAGTTCTTAAGAGAATGGTTTCGAGGTAGAAACAATTTATGGATTAATAAAACAGTTATGTTTCTCATAGCTTCTCATTTACATTTTTGTCATTAACAACCTCTGACATAAATAGGGATATTGAAATTTCAAAGAAATTTTCAACCGTTTCAGCCATAAAATTTTGAAAATACTAATAAGAGTTTGACAAAAGAAACATGATGTGATTTTATTTTACCATAATAGAAATGCTAATTACCATAATAGAGGCTGACACGCTTCAGAGATTGTCGTTCATCAAAAGCTGGTTTAGAGCTTTTGATCACAATAGCTTCTGATCATCATTAGACTCTAATTCTCCATTCAGAAGCAAACACTATTATTCTATAAAATGCATGTTTAGCTTCTTTTAAATAAAATAAAATCTTTCAACAGTAAGAAGTTTGGTAAATATAGTAGTCAATTAATGATCAATATCATTGAAGTGTATGTCTGAACATAATCTCTAATAAAATGATGTTTGATTTTTATGTGCTTAGTTCTAGAATGTTGAACAAGATTCTTTGTCAATTAGAGAGCAACAATATTATCATAGAAGATTGGAATAATACTCCACAAATATGATAATCTTCTAGTTTATATTTCATCTATAATAGTTGTGTGCAACAACTAGCAGCTGAAATGTATTTTGCTTAAGTTGTAGACAACACAATAGTTTATTGTCTCTTACTTGGACATCATATAAGGGTTTCACCTATGAATGGACAACTCCCACTAGTATATATCCATCATAAAATCCAACTAGCTTAAAGACTAGAATTTTTTTGTAAAGCAACTATAGATTCGTTGTTCCTTTCAAATACCTCAAAATTCTATTAACAACAGTTAAGTGAGTTTCATTAGAATATGACTGAATCCTTGCACTCAAACAGACACTAAATAAGATATAAGCCCTAGAAGATTCTTCAAAACCTCCTTCAAGAAATGGTTCTTAAGATTTCCACACTTGAGAAGATTTGGCATATCGGTCATAAGAATTCAAAGTAAGATACTTTGACTTCTTTGACGGTTCATCTCCAATGATTTTCATCTCATGCTTTAGAGATCGTTGATTAATCTTTCTAGACTCATATTATTTAAGTGCCTAACTTCTTGTATAGCAATCACCTTTTATATATATTTGGCAAGAAGACTTCTAAGAATTTCCACCACTCAAACTCGGTAGAATTAACGATGAATGTTGGAGGTTTAAAAATATAATTGTTCTTTTTAGATGTACTCTGCTAAACATTTTTATAAGACCAATTACTTCTGATTCGACCATGTTGTTTTTCTCTTAGGATCTTTAATTTATCTCGGTTAAGTGTTGAAACATAAATTGTGCTTTGATACCAACTGAAGAAGAGAAAAATACAAGAAGATAGTTGAATTGGATTGACTTTATCTCTTTTTTCTCTTAAAAAACTCTAGTCAGATTTTGGATGGAGGATCAGAATCTGAGTTAGAGTATGATGAAGGCAGATAAAAATAATTAATACAAAGAATAGTCATGTCTTTCAAGAGATTTACTCTATAACCAAATATGATTACAAATGTCCAAGCATACAAGTAAGAGACTTACAAATGATCAAGCACACAAGTAAGAAACTTCAATGTTCAAACACACGAGAAAAAAACTTTTAAATGCTCAAACACAAACATGAGACCTTGGTTACTCAAACACGTAAGAGACTTCCAATGCTCAAGCACACACATAAGAGACTTTTCTGACTATATTGCAAACAATTAAGAGATTCTCACTATATAACAAAAATTGTGGATTTCTTAACCCACCCCATAACCTTCTTGTGCACCACGTGAATTTTCTAAAATGCCCCTAAAAATCAGAAATATATTTCTGGTTCGCACCCTATATCATAAAAATCACGTTGAATAGGGTTGGGTGTAAATCGGAAGTATACTTCCGATTTTAAACTATATGTAATTTTTAAATAAAGCGTGTATGTGAGACCAAACTTGAAATAAATTTTTAATATTATATTATTTAATGTGGAACCAAAAATATATTTCCGATTTTCACCTAAATATTTTAAAATACGATGCGAATCGGAAATAAACTTTCGATTTCTAGGGGCATTTTGGAGTTTTCATGAGGTGCGCCTCACCCCTATGAGGTGGATTAAAAAATTCACCAAAAATTTAGGAAAAAAGTATTTTCGGTTATGCATCTCCGAATAAATATTTTTTTAACAAAAAAAATGATTTCGAATATGCATTTCCAGATTTTTCTCTGTTATAAAAAACTAAAAATACAACTAAAAATCAATTAAAATTATATTAAATGTTTATATTTTTTTTGGATTTTTTTATTTAAAATATGAAAACATAAAATAAATCAAATAAAATAGAAAAACATGGAAAAACCATTGACGCGAGCCAGAAACACCAAGATTATTTAGTTATATTCTATCTTATTATAAAATATATCAATTAATACAATTGATACACCTTGATTCTAATCCTTAATATATATTAAAACAGAATACACGTTTAAGCGTCAAATTTAATATAAAATTCCGCCTAAACATGTGTACAAGTTGATACAAATATTAAAATACTTCGGATATATATATATATATCCAGAAACCCATAAAAATAAAATTTTGTAATACTTCGAATATGCATATGCAAAAATCCATGAAACTAAATATTGGATCTGTTCAAATATACATATCCAAAGATATTTTCGAATTTTCAAGAATTTTTTTTTATACGTAAATTTTCAAAAATTTAACATAACATACAAAAATGGACAGAGAAATTCTCTTCAATAAAATCAAATGCAACCTCAGAAAAAGGACAGCATACATGTTGAGACTTACAAAGACCTGTTAGAAAATTAAACTTACATACCACTACATTTTTTTTTTCAAAATTCAAAGGAGCATCCAAATTCGAAAACACAAGAATTAAATAACTTCAAGTTACACAAAAACATCTTATAAATGTTTCAAAAGACGTACGTGATTAATTAATATTTAATACTTATTTATCGTATTTCAGTTTTGACACCTGTAGCAACTTGAGTGAGGTTAAACATCAGTAATGCGACCAAGCCACAAACTACTAAGGTATCATCCGTGAAAACTTAGCTTTGTAATTTCACAATACTGAGTTTCGAATTCCCCCAAATTTGGTTGAAAAATGCCCAATAATAACACTTTGATTAATAGAAATACTCTATTCCCCCAATAAATAAAATAAATTAGGCATCCAAGGAGAATGGAAGGCTTGCTACCACTAATTAAATTAATATTCACATGCTGATATAATTCTAAACAACGTAATGGAACTTGATTCTAACAAAAACAACATCTACCATTTGAATAAATTTATAATCACTAAATAAAAATAAAATTGATAATATACAATAATATCCTAAATCTAACCCTATTGATCTGGACAAATAAATACCAGAAGCTTACACCAACAGGTACATATCATTATGTTTTCACCTCATCTCCTACACTACAAACATCATCTCATATCATCTCATTCCTCCCCAACTGAAATAAGTTGCAGCTAATCATCTTCGCTTTGCAGCATTACCATGCTGATGCTGATTTGCTTTACTATCAGATTTGATCCTGTCCGCATACATGGGAAGGCGAATTATCTCATTTATTTCATTCAACAAGTCTTCCTCTGTGATGTTGTCTTTTATGCTTCGCATCACCTGTAATTAATTAAGTAAATGGTTGAAACAAAGTACAAATAAGAAATGTGAGAGATTAAAAAATGGGAGTTAGTATTGGACCTTTCTGTAAGTATTAAACTCATTTGGAGTTGATTTATCTGTCCTAATTCGCAAGAATATCCATTCCAGGTTATCAAAATCCCAAGTACACTCAATTATCTTTCCCGAATAAAGTGAGGGTTCCGAACCATCTGCATATTTAACGTTATCAGAAAGCAATTGAAACTAAAACAAAACAAAGTTGGACAGATAAAGTAAAATGAACTTCGTCTGACCTGGGAAAGCAACTTTATTCCCATCCATGAGTTTCTTCTTTCCCCGCTCATTCACAAAAAGTAGCTCCCGGTCACCTTCGACCTGCCAATAGAAACAGCTACAAATTAATACAAATTAATAGCAGCTTCAATATCAAACAACTGACCAAGTAATATCAGAATTCCCAACACAATTCAAAAGAAGGTGATGATAACCTCAAACAGAAAGTCGACTGAATTTAAATTAGCGTATTTCCACTTTAAGAGTCCTTCATGAGTACGTGGTACATAAGGATCGTCCCAACCCTGGTAAGTAATATAGTCAGTAACAAACTTCATGAATCCAAAACAAAAGGAAAAGAATAACATTATACTATAAGTTAACAAGGATTTGGAAGTAAAAGGAAGGGAGCAGGATGCAGAGGTAGTCTATGTACACATTGGTTCATTTCCTTCCAAATCCTTATCACTCGTATCAATAATGAGCCACAAAGATTTATTCTCCACTCATTATTGCATAGATCCCATTTAAGGAGGCAATCAACAGATTCAAATGATAAGATACAAAAAGGGAACAACAAGCAACGGTTGAAACAACAATAACTGCGTGACTTGCTAGCTTGACACATAACAGAAATTCTCATTCTGGTGTCTAGTACACTTGAAAGTGACCGCTGATCATTGATCACCATTTACAACCCACCTGAAATATGAGACCATCTGCCTCATGTGAGAGTCTTTTGATGAATTCCTTTAAAAGCTTTGTGACAGTAGAAAGCAACCAAAAATCTTTCCTCCTCACCTAAACATTTCAAAATACCAACAGTCAGCCAAAAGAGAAAAACGAGGCTTCATGTATTCTGTGATCAATTTAAGGTTCAAGATGCATGCCCTGAATGGTTCCAGATCATATCTGTAGTAAGGATTTCTACTCTGGTATATATGTTGACGTTCATGATTCCTAGGTTCAATCACTTCTTTCTCAAGCATCTTCCATCTTTCACAGAAAGGTCGCTGCACCAAGTTTTGATTCAATAATCAATAAGTATACACAGCTACCAAGAATCAAGAATTGCGAGAAATTAGAACAGATAAAAACTCAGAAAACATTGTTGAAACATTTCAAATTATGATGAATCAAACCAATGTTCGCCAGAGTATCCTAAGACAAACTCACTCTTGACAGACAAATGTGAATAAGACTACAACTGTGATCATTACATACCAACTATTGATTGGAATTATGAAGAATGTTTTTCTCATTGTTAGGAAGGCATTCAAACTTTATTTCCGGTTAATACACATGCCAAAGCCAATTTCTTTTAGTAACATAACACATAAAAACATGTTTATGCAGCAATAAATTTAAGTGCAACCAAATGCAGGATCCTTCTGAGTTCCAATATTCCAATCAAACAAAAAGACACAGAAGTTCAAGAGGTAAGGAGGAAGATGGTTTGACAAAATAATAGACTGTTATATGCCTGTCTGATTTGAATGCTAACTGTGGGTTTTATATCCTATTACATAGCCAAAGAAGACCAAAGGAAATCTGAAAACTAACAAAGTGACCTGTGCAATCTAAGTAACAACCGAAATATAACTTGCACAAAATATAGGATTGCCTCCCATCAGACTCTGATAGCTTGTTAGGAAAGAAATAAACAAGATACAAATGATGGAATTGATGTCTAACCTACATAGCTGAGGTGCATCATATAGATTGAAAATAATAAATGCACAATACTACAGTTATCTATTTCATTCTAGCAATTCTAAAACAGAAATTAGATCACCCAGCATAATTTTGCAGAATAACTTCGATACCAAACCTCTATTATTGAAACATGGTTGATTGCCATAAGATCATATATAAGGTATCTTCTCTCCTGCTTATTTGAATCTGGCAAAGTATCGATAACCATTTCGCCGTCAAGTAATGTGAAATGGTGGGTCTTCTCACCCAAACCCTTATAACCAAAAAAAAACAAATTCTCAGTCTTTGCAAATTTATAACAAAACATAATAATATGATTTGTCTCTCTTAGCTGCACACTGATTTCATATTATTGTATAATTACAATCAAGAAGCTTATTATGAGCCAAAGTGACAAACTTACAGCATTATCCCAACTCCCAAGCTAATTTACATTACTCATCATAACACTACAGTACATCAAAATTACACACGCTGTAAATAACACTACCACTCCAGATAAAGCTTTTACCAAATAGGATGGATTCTATATGAGAATATAAATTTAAATAAAGCATGTGTAACAGGTTGTAAAAGATAGATGTAGTTTCTAGAGGACTTACCAACTTGGAGTTGGTTACAGCTTGTTCATAAGAAACTATTACACATGCTTTAGCTGAATATATAGTCTCGTAGAACTTCCAATCCAAGGGAATAAATTGGAAAAACACAGTCCAAAAAAGGCTAGAGAACTTTATGGATAACAAAATCATGTTTTCCCAGGGATGGCTAGGGTGATTTGGCTAGGTTAAAAAATTCAAGGTTAGCATAAAATAGAACAGAGCTGAAAACTGCAAAATGGAGCGAGGACTTGCAAGAATATAGGCAGTGAGAAAGATAAATGCCAGACTTTACAGCGGGAAAAGTCACCGCTGAGACAATGATAAAATAGTATTTTGGAACTGGATTGCTCATAATACACAGTAGAATATATAGAGGCAAAGAGTTTACTGCAAGCTAATCATTAACAAACCACCAGATCACTAGATAATGTAAAGTAACTATCATAATTATGGCTGATAATGGTATTTACACATATTGCAAAATCTACTTATGTTTAATAATCTATAAAGCAGCATACATACATCATTCAAACTCCTGCAAGGAAACCTCATTTGGACCCTTCGACAATTAAAGCTTCTATCAATCAAGTAACACCCATCCATTGTTATTAACATCATATACCGTGTACCATCAGCTTTCCACGTTGCATAATAATAACGCTGTCGTAATAACTGCAAATTATCCCTACATACCAACATAACAAAATTTAACATAGATAAAACTGACAAAAATGTCAAATTAATTAGGAACAATGCTTTGAAATCAACATAAGAGCAAACTTACAAAACAACGAAAGTGCATAAATAATTAAACTTAAGAATTTAATATCTGACTTTTATAATAATTATCTTTAAAGTCATGCCCATGAATAGTTGTAATTGACGGAAAGTATAAAACTCTTCAAACTAATGGTGCATAACAATTAATCTCTGAATTTAATACTTCTTTTTTTATGTAACTAGTGGGGGTAAAAAAATCGTGAAGATGTGCTGTTGTAAGAACACGTGGGCAAAAACTTTTGTTTTAGTTACCTTTTAAATATGGGGAAAATCTCACTACAATTATAAAAACAATAAATATACACTACAAGTCCAAATTCAGACTCTGAACCTGGTTCATTTGAAAGGAATTTAAATAATTGATTGGCGATCACTGCACCCCTCTTTCCTACACAACCCCGGCACCCACCCTCCTTTCAAAAAGTTTTGCAAAGGATGTTTTGTAAAATGACTACTGATTCTAGGCATGCAATTAGAATCTGATCATCCAGGGACAAGGCCTAGTGAAATGTTTTGCACTTGCAACTAACAAAGAACGCATGGAATGTGAAAAAAACGATAATCATGTTAAGATGATGCCTGAATTCCCTGTAATCGTAGGGAGTGTCTAAAAAATTGCTCCCTTACCTTACATTTGTTACATGCAACTACAAGATAGGGGTTAGAAGTAAGTTAATGACAATTTAGTCATTGCTGTAGATAAAATATTAAGCTGAATAGGATTGACAATGAGAAAATGTACATAACTAACACAATACAAAGCACAGTTAATTAAACTAATATCAAATATCAAAACATGATTTAATGGCTCAAATAAATAGTACCTGTTGAGAGAAACTGGGTGTGAACCTGGAAACTGTGTATGTCCTCTGCCCTGCATATTAGAAGTTAGTGAACTGGCAATGCCAAGCATTAGAGGTCCATAAAGCAGGTAAATCATAAAATGAAATAGGAAAAGAAAGGCATGATCTGTGAACAATCAAAATAAAAAATGGCCAATAAAAATTCAAGCCCTACAACTAAGTAAATATTTACAGTATGAATGAACCATCGTGAAATTAGAAAGAGTTATTCATACAGATTTTCCACAAATCACACATGGTAAAATGTCTCACATACTGAACTAAAATTCAACATGAAAAGAAGTCCATCGCAAATTAAAGGCCCTCCACAAATTAAAGAGTGATTTTACGAAACAAAATAAAACGCAATAAAAATAAAAACAATTAGTATCCAGGCTAATAATGAGTAAATATTTCAAGTCACATAACCAAATTTACCAAAAATGGGAAATAGACAACTATAAACACAAATGAAAAAAAATCAAGTAATCAGAGTATGAGTACCATGTTACTCCAAATAGTAGCAAGAGGAAAACCTCTCAAATGATAGATACTAAAAGAATACTTGATTTATAAAACATAAAACGACAAGTCCAAGCAAGTCAAATGAAATGTATGATAGTGTAATGTAACAAACAAAAAGATCAGATCAAATGGGTGTTAAAAACTAGAAGAATATACACCATCAATTTCTTTGTTGTAATATGAGTGAATAAAAACGGAAAGATACAATGTCAAGATTAAAATTTATAATTTATAATTTTAAAAACAAGTTCTCAAATCTTAAGAGTAAAGCTATGCATGAAAATAAGAGGACTTACCCCAACACCCAATCTAAGTGTTTGATAACAGAACTGTCGAAATGCATCTTGCTGATCGCTGGGTATCTCATCTCCTAAAACATCATCATTCGTCATCTGAGTGCCTGTCTCAATGTTCTCCTAAGAAATTGGGAAAATTCCAAGTTTAAAATAAAACACGTTACATGGCTGAGTCTACAATTTTTATGAGTATTAGTATGTTACCATTTGTCTTGAACTACGTAAGGATAAATTACAACCTCCATTAATAGATGCTTAAATTATACTCACTGCATTCCCCTCTTCTATTTTGAAAAAAATAACTTAGCTTTATTTAGAGATTGATATGTGCTACATTTCACTGTATTTTAATGTGAAAGACGCACTTTGGATCAATTTTTCTCGGTGATTCTTGGCATCACCGGCATCCAATTTTGATATTTAGTATCAATTTCTGGACTAAAATGAATTTTGGTTAAGTATCAAAGTGATGTGATACTATAAACATTTTTTATTATGATAAAAATGTCATCTTGTTTTCCTTCTTTTACCTACTGTTAAAAGTCCTATATTGGATGAGATATGGTTTGAACATAAGCTAAGCCTACTAAAATTTTAGCACAATAAAAATGACGCATAGGAAATTGTTAAAACTACATTTTGTAAAAGATAGAGAGAGCAATAAATTAAAAAATAAATAAATTCTCATTAGACAGGCCTTTAGATTACCTAATGGATTTCTCAAGAAGTCTAGTCCCTATCAAGAGAGTCAGAAAAAAGAAAATAGAAAAGGCAAAAATATCAAAATTCACTATTAATATTATCCACACCTGCAAATCAGGGCCTGGTACTCCATCATCATCATCGTCTGGAACTGCTTCACCATTGAGATCAAGTTCAGAAGACCTTTTCCATTCTGGAGTAGGAGGACAGACTACCATCTCGGGTTTCTTTTCATGATAAAATGTGTACAATGCATCAATATAATCAGGTTTATAGATTCCTGGAGGGCGCGCTTCAGAAAAAATTTTAATTGCCTACAAATTGAGAAAAAGGTATATTAATTGAATTAGAAGAATGCCTTAAACAGGCCAAAAGGAGTGATAAAGAGAGCTACAGTAACAGGGTGGCTCCAAAACTGACCTGTGTAACAGACATTGACATAGAACGCATTAGATAGTGGATAATCATGTATCCGGTACGGTTATGCCCGTGTGTACAGTGAACAAGTATATACTTCTTTGACTGCTTTTGGCGTGACAAAAATTGTATAACCTGAAAATAATAGTAATAATATTGTTAAAAATTAATAATTACGGTAATTCTTGCGCCTTGAAGACAGCTGTTGGCAGACTAGATTATTTGAGAGACATTTGACTTCTATTTGGCGTAGAGCAGAGTATTGCTTCCTTGACGTTTTCTTATTTACAATGGTTTTTTCTTTAGGCTTTTAAAGAAGGATCTCTTATCCTCAAAATTAAATTATCCTATGAGTGCTAAGAAACGGAACTAGAAACTAAATTCTTCAAAATCACTCCCTTCGTCCCACAATGAGTGACCCAGATGACAATTACACCCAGATTAGAGTAAAATGTACAAATGAAAGACTGAGAAGAATGCTTTTACTAAAGCACCTCTTATTAAGTATTGATGGTGATGAAAGTAGTGGTAACTAGAGGGTACAATTGGAAAAACTAATAATGCCTTATAAAATAAAAGGGTCATCCATTTTGGGACAACTTATTTTTACAAAGGGTCACTCATTGTGGGCAGGAGGGAGTACTATTCATGGCTAAATAGTATTAAAAAAACAAACCTCATAGACAAACTGATTCACAGATAAATTATCAGGTACAGAACCACGCCCCCTGCATTGAATCTAAACAAAAACAATGATCATTAAATATATTAACAAGAAAGAGATGTCAAATTTATAAAGAAAATTGTAAAAGATTGAGATGGTGAATTAAATATGGCAACTACAAACCTTAACATGCTTGATGCCCTCTTTTTTTAAATCCGTCACTGGATAGTATCGAGAGGTATTTGTCAAATCAATCACCAGACCAAGCTGCAAATCAAAAAGCAATAAATTTTACGTATACAAGTTTTTTTGTAGGATATAGAACATTCAGTCTCTCAGTCTCTCTACATTATACTCCTAAAGACAAGTAGCAAAGATTACAATTGCGTAAACTAGATATATAGCTCTTTTTTATATAAGGATATAACATTTAAAATTCATTTCAATTACTCCTACTCTAAAAATCAAATCTAAGAAAAAATCAACCATAAAGAAGCATAGGAAATAAGAAACATATAAACAAACATCTCAACAAAATATTACATTTTTAGGATTAGCTCTACTTACTTTCCTCCCTAAAACTCTCTGTTGATGTATCACTTGTTTAAATGAGTATCTTTTACCAGGAAAAATGCAGTCATTGAATGATTCCCCAAGAGGAACTTTAGAAGGTATCATGCAACAAATCTCCTGGCCAGATGCAGGGCAATCTAACCAACCTGTATGAAAAGAATAAAATAATATGTAAGTTTTTTCATTCACATTTAGAACAATAGTATGGGACAAAATGTATTTCAATAATCTCAAACATGACAAGTAAATTATAACAGCTTTGAATCTGAAATGTATAAATAAACTTATTAACAGTGACTACCAACTAAACAACCACTAGCTGACTCAATACCAGTTTAATGTCAGTCCATTTTTTAATATCTGTTTACGAAACATTCATTTGTTATATTTATTTGTGTGTAGCATGTCTTATTTTATGCATAATTATTTACGCTATTTGCCTGCTAAACTATCCAAATTTTATCATATAGGCTTTTAGGTGATATGCTATTTGCCGCGACCCGCGATTAACAACATTGCGTCAAACTCAAGGTAGCTGAAACATAGAAAAATAATCCTAGACCCTAACTTTTTCATACAATTCATAAAACCTTAGAGCTAAAAAATTCTTTAACGGAGTATCAACTAGCTATTCCTTGGTTGATCAAGCATAAATAAGTCAACTTGCTATATAAAGCCCTAATATAGCTACAAGACTGCGTCTTAAGGCAGATTCTATCAAGTTAATCAAATCAGTTAACTTGCTATTTAGAGCCCTGAAATGGTGATTGGACAGGACTCGTCTAACCAACCACCAATTGAAAATTATCGTGCACCATCTACTCTCATGAGTCATGACCCACACCGGCGTGAAACCTTGAAACACTTCAGGCAATGCCACTCATCCTGTTTCTAGAGATCTTGTCGCCCCAACCCAATTCACTTTCAGTCACACGTGGAAAGCTTCTACGGCATGTGAAGTTTGTGCACCACCCTACAATCCATTTTTTGGGGCTACCTTTCTTGTATGATTTTAACCTAGCATGTTGATGTTGCTATGTGATTTCTAGGTCAAGGACACTCTAATCACTTAATCAAGAAAGTTTATGACATTCCTACTGAGGGCAAAGGGCAATGACCAAGTGTAGAGTGCCAACTGGTCTCATTGTTTTGGCAATCTATTGATCCCAAGTTGTTGTCCACTTCCATTCGTGTAAAACACACTATGATATTCAAAGAAAGTTCCACAGGTATAATCCAATGATGTGTACAGAGGTAGTATGGCTCTTTCTACAATCTTGTCACTCTTCAAATGACATGTCATGATGTGCCCACATACTTGAATTGAACAAAAACCACCATTAAAGAGACCAAGTATATCCTTTAGATGGCTTTTGTGCCTCATGATCTTCATAAAAACCATAACGATAATGTTCCTGATGTAAACAACCTTAAAAGGTCCCTCTTCTGATATGAACTTTGTCCTAACCAGACTCCTCCACATTTGTCTCTATTCTGACTAATCAAGGAGGTTACAGCCGTAGGGGGGCCGAGAATATTGAAGGCTAATCTGACTATTCATGGATTTTGGGATCTAGTGTTTCTAATCACATAACAGTTAACTCTACTCTTATCTCCATGCTTCCTGGGTTTAAAGGAGGATAACAGGGTAGTTTGAAAGCTAATTTCAGTTAGCTAGTGCTCCCTTGTAGAGTTCAAATATTTCAGATACTATTCTAAAGAAAGAACTCAAATAGCACAATTAGTTACCGATTAACAATACTATTCACTTTTTCATAATATGATCAAGTTTAATCAATACATAACAAATCCACTTTAAATATAGGTCAAACTAAAGAGAGAATTGTATTAAGAAATATCTTATTTCTATCACATTGTTGATTATCACTGGCAGCAAGGAGACCATGGAAAGAAACGCTTACCCGGAGGAAGCCTACTTGTATCATATGATTTAGGGTTTTTTGTATGAAACTGTTGATCATATCGAGGTGATTGTGATCGATTCACAGGTTTATCATCTGGACGTTCTCTTTTCAAGCGTCTCTTTCTTTCCTCGCGCTCCTAAAAAAAAGAAACAACAAAGCATGACTTGCGTTAATGAAAAGTCAAGTAAGTGTAATACACAGATCGAAATACTAATTACTAATGAAACTCGCGTATATATTTGTTAGCCAAAAAGAATCATCGTCTCAAAAGTCAAAATTGCTTGACATTCAAAATCAAAATTGCTCGACACATTCAATTTAACAGTCAACACTAAAACCTGGATATAATTCAACGTTAATCATACATCATGCATTTTTATTTTATTGCAACTTGCGTAGAAATGAAATATTCAAAACAACTTAAACCATCCACTCATTAAAATAACCTGTTAGAATTAGATTGCTGTTGAACTACAATACAACACAAACATGAGCTATCAACTCTTAAGAAACTCTAAAAATGAATTATTGACATAGCCCCATAGCAACAATTGCAAGGACTAACATGGTTTATATGGCATAAAATGTGGATTCAATTCCTTTACCCACTACAACTCTAAAAAACTATAACTCCATCATGTCACATCCCCTCATTAAAATGTGGAAGTCACAAGCTCACAAGTCATAACTAAATAACGAGAAACTAGAACCTAGAACCTGACCAACATTTGGGGCCTGTTTGGATGGGCTTTTTTAGCTTATCTACTACCATAAGTTTTGTGTCCCTATTTGGGAGACTTAATCAAAACAGCTTATGACATTTTTCATAAATTTTTTTGAACTTATTTTTATAAAGATAACTAATGAAAACAACTTATAGCATATAGAAAAACAATTTAAATATATTTTTCTTATTATAAAAATAACTAATGCAATATTATTTTGATAAGCACTTGTGCCATGAGCTGCAAATAAGCTGTTTATCTAAACAGATCCCAATCACTTGAGATGAAACCAGAAAAGAACAAACAAAAAAGAAGGAAAAAGAGAAAAATAGTACCCGGCGTGCTATAGCAGCTCCACTTTCTACTTGGTCTTCCGGTGCACTATACTCTTGAACATGTATCTTCTCTTCATAAACATCTTCATCTTCCTCCTCCGGTACCGGAGACGCATTCAAATCCATAGAAACTATCATCAAGCATCGAAAAACATTCACGCGCGCAATAAAAATGCGAAGAAAAAAACACTATAGTCCACCTCCTATTACATAACAATCCTTTCGTGTCTGCATCATTCAAATTTCAAACAAGTTCAATCAATTCTAACAAACAAACTAACCAATAAAATTAATCAAATAGTTGAATCCTAAATACAAAAACGCTAATCAAATTTCGATGCACGCGTATAATGAAGAAGAACGAAAATCACAGTAATCGAATCCTACTCGAAGTTCGCTTCAGGTGCGAAGAATCAAAAGGAAAATTCAAATTGAGGAAAAGTAAGAGCGTGGAAAAGTTGCGATTTCGCGAACCTGTGTGTATAAACGAGAGGGAATCGAGATTGGAATGGAGAAATCGGAGAATTCGTGATCGGGAAAAGGGGGAATGAGCGCTGCGATGGAGTTAGGGGGGAAACCCTAGAGAGAGGAGGAGTGAGGTTTGTTTGTTGGGGTTAGATAGAGAAAGAGAGAAGAAGTGAGGTTTGTTGGTGTTGGCTTATTATCATTATTTTGTTTTTTTATTAGTTAAAACGAATGAAAGAAAACAAAATGTCCTCATTGCACATTTATACTTTCTCACAAATCATGTGCGGTATTTCTATAATGCTTTATTGTTATAATTTGAAATTTTACTTGTAAAGATTAATTGTAGGACATGTTTTGAGATGTATTTCTGGATTAATGTTTTCAAATTTTAAAAAATATTTTGAAGTGATCTTTTAGTTAGTGGAAAGTATTTAAAACTAGTGTAAGAAAGAAGAAATTTCTTCTCTTTTATTTTTCTGAAGAGATTTTTTTTCCTACTTTTGTATGTGTATATTTAGTTCTCACTCAAGGTTAAGTTTAGAAGTAGTATCTTGATATTTTTGCTCCCCTAAACTACTACATTTAATTTAAGATCACTTTACACTCTCATCAATATATTTTTGAATAAGTTTCTTATTTAGCTTTTTTTTTAATTTGATTAATATTTTAGGGCAAATAGGTTAAATTTAATGTATTAAATAGCATTATCATTTGAAATAGATTATGTGTAAGATTTAGACATATGATTTGGGTGGATTTAGATGATTCTTGGATGGCTAGGGCAGAGGCATAGATGTTTCTGCCATGGAAGCTGAAAAATGAAGATTTTTTCAGAGATATATCTCTTAAGTGTGTTATTTTTTCCAAACTCTTTCCTTTTAGATGTACTGACTTCTTTTCTTTATCAAGGAAAATGGTTGGAAACTTTAACCGAATCGACAAATGAGACCGTGAAATACTTACCACATTTGTTCATTGCGAGAAAGCTCTTCTGCATGAGCAGACTTACTAGAGTTGTTCTTATGCCTTATGACAGAGACGCATCGACCTCTAAGAGTCGACTATCGTTGTTGTCGGGATCCCAAAGTCTTGCGTATCATGATGAGGATGCCCTACTTGCACAGCATGTCCCAATTGTTGAGGAGGCCCCACATGCACGTCCTTTTCCAAAATGGCCTACGACACTTCATTACTGATATAATTTGGAGATCATATGGCTACACATATCTAGGACAGAGAGGTATATTTTTTAATGATTTATTATTTTTTATATTTTAACCAAATCCAACTCAACTGATATTGTTATATTTTATTTTCAACAAGAACGTAAGTGTCTGAAACCTATGAATCATGCAACAAAGATTCACAATCTTTTTTAGCCTCGAGATGAGTAGTTCTAAAGTGCACTCTATCACTCCAGTCTTGCATGTCTTTGTGCTTCTGGATACAACACCATCAACTACAACCTACGATATTAATATCATGTGCAGATATCTACCCGAGCAATGCATGCAACAATTTGGGAGTGGGCAAATCATTTTAAGGTCCCCATTGTAAGATGCTCGTGTGAGCATTGTCTGCAGACAAATTGATGGTATTCTGGTGGATTTTGAGAGTTGTTTGGTACCAGTGGAGTATCAGAGTCATGAAGCCATATAATTGTGATCTTATATAGATGGTTACATGACATTGTTCTACAAGGTGACACAACCTTATGTGGCATCAAATGATCATGGATGTCCACATAGGCATACTAGTAAGGAGATACTAGATAATAAATAGGATATGGATGATCATGTTATTGATGTGTTGTCGACCTGTCAAAACATTATGTGAATGATAAGAGATAACACCGAGTTTGGTTGTTTGAAAGAGGTGACGACGAAGTAGTTGACCTATCACGCTTCATTCTTACTGAGCTACAAAATGTATTGGGTTACCGTGGGCAGAGAATGAGTCAGGATGTTAGGATTAGGCATACTTAGTAGACTATGTTTTTTTGTTGTATTTTGTATATTTTTCATTGATTTGGAGAATAATTTGCGTACTATTATAATCTTTTTGATATTTTAACACATTATTCAATTTTATAATATTCACTTTTATTAATCATTGAAACAAATAACGACAATGTTAATCGATTTAAAAATAAGTTGGATTAAAGAAACTACAATTTGGTTACACTCTTCTGCAAAAGAAACATGTGAGCTAGAATTCAGAGATGTATTTTCGGATTTACTCCACACCAAGTTCGTTGATACATCTCTGAACTATTTTCTTAAGAAATATGGTGGATAAGGTGACTTCAGAGATGTATCTACAAATAAATCCTTCTTACATCAAACACGTTATATTTACCCATAGTTTCTCCCTAAAATGTCTTTTTAGCTAAGCTAAATATATTTTTTAATCTATACTTCGAGAATTATTTTGTTCTCTGAACTTTTAAAAAGATCAATTGAATTCTCTAATTCTTCAAACAGTGTCAGGTTTGTCATTTTTATTGGTTCTATTTGCCAAAGTCAATAATATTTGCCATGTGATGTCTACCTAACTCTTATGTGGATACCAATTAAATAAATTATTCCATGTGTGTTGATTTTTCATTTCGCCAAGTGTGTTGATTTTTCATTTTTCTTTTTCAACTCTAAAAATCCTAAGTCAGTTTATGGAGGCGATGAAAGTAGTGAATATGGCGAAATTGAAGGTGAAAAAGCCATTGCTGGTGAGGGGCGCCGAAGATGATGCATTTGAAGATAAATATTTCAAAGTGGTTAGTGTGTTTTACGTATTTCTGATTTAGGGTTTTTTGTATTCAAATGTTGTTTGTTTTAGGTTATGCGATTTATAAATATCAAATGTTATCTATTATTGGTTATAATTTTTTTTGTTAGTTTTTGGTTATAGGTTTAAGTTAAATGTTACATATTGTTGTTCGTTTTAGGCATTTGGAATTAGTTTTTTATTCGCACCATTTATAATTTTCATTATGTTGAACATATGTAGGTAGTCATGAAACAATTTTTGGTTTTGTTGATTCATCATAGTGGTTCATTTTTTGATAATAAACTAACTATATACGAAGGTGGAACAATTACTAAGTTAAAAAATGATGTTGACAAGTGGAGTTTTTTTTTTAGTTGGTGGGCATAATCAAGGAACTATGTTATAGGAAAATGTAACACCCCTTCTAAATATCCCGCGAATATATCAATTAAATCAGAGTAACATGTAAAACAAGGGATGTCACAATTCAGAATAAAAATAAAAACCTCAAAAACCTCAAATAACCAGTAGCCATGCTTCACTAGAGGACTTATTAAATAATCAATCAAATTAATATCATGTTTTACACATCGGAAAAATACCACAAAACCAGAATAACTTCAATTCATAAGTATTCTCAACATAAATCAATAACAATAGGGTATAAACAAAACTCTCATCAAAATGTTTCCCCCAGTGTTACAACTACCAGAGCATGACACTGACACGCGGATAATAATAAGACACAACTCTACAAGCCATCCTCCCCGACTTCTGAGTTGCTAACCTTAATCTAAAATCATCAAAGTAAGGGTGAGATCTCATTTCAATATAAAATGCATTATACGTTTTTAAATACAACAGAACAATCCAATATATTAGTTCACCCCCATCAGCATAATTAGATTTCAGTTCACAAATGCATTTCACACAATTCGTTAAGCAAATAACACAATCAATGAAATTATAACACTAGAAACCATCCTAAAATGTTATAATTCCATATGCAATGCAGACTCTATGCATGTGGTACCAAACGTGAACTAAATTCACACCCTGTTCCGTTTACACCTCGGAAACAGCGTTAATCAACGATTCGCCCATACACCACTGGGACACGAATCTAGCCTCACCACCACTAAACCACTGGGTACGGGTATTGACTCTGCAAGTCCAATTCCACATAATGAGAATTAACCAACACTAGAATGCGTATGCATGCACAACAAAAGCATGCAACATTCAATTAACGGAAAATGATCACAATATCATTCCATACATAGTCAACACCAACAAATCACATACAACATAATATGAATAAATAACAGGAACAACACATAAGCATTAGTTCTCATCCACTCGATCAAACAATCCCAACAATTCTTCACCATTTCTAAAACTACCAAAGTTTACAAAAATCGGGATTTCGACTCTTTTTAAAATAGGTTCCATGAAATAAGATTTTCTTCATTTTATAAGATAGTATTTTTTAATTTAAGAAATACTGCCAAAAACGGCACTCGAATCGGAGTTACGGTTTAAAAAATATGAGTTTTTAAAGTTTTAAGCACTTTGGAATTTAACATAGTGGTAACCGGTTCCCACATTACTCAAAAACACGCTCTCTGGATTTACTATGGGGAACCCGGTTCCCACTAAAAATGTGAATTTTCTTTGCAATTTTTGAACTGGGAAACCGGTTCCTCCCCAGGAGTAACCGGTTCCTAACAACCCAGAATTCCATCTCCCTGGTTTTTGTACCAGGAACCTGGTTCCTCCCACATGAAAACTGATTCCTGCGACCTGCAGAACCAAAATTACGCAGTTTTGACAGCAACTTATTTTCAATTCTTTCCTCTTCAATCCCATATGAATCATGGCAGTAAAAACACTAAAATGCAACCAGTGAACATCAATTCAACAACACACATCACAATTCCTTCATTCATATTAATTATTTAACACACTAACGGTTCCAAAATTCCATAATCCGACACATTTAGGGATAATCCTACAAACCTAAATTGCCTAATTTCAAGTGTCCTAACATACCCAATCATTCCAATTGAATCCCAAAATCCATAAGGCATTATAATCGAATGAAATTACCCCTTACCTCGCGATGATTCTTCGAATTTCGGCGTTTGGCTTTTCCCTCTTTCTCTTCTCTTCTCCAATTTCACGTATGATGCAAATTCCCAATGACTTCTCTTTTCCTACTTTTCTTATTATTATTCCTTTTATTATTCCAATAAATAAAAATAAAATAATAATTAGTATGAGTAGAGTATTTTACTCCTCACACCCCCACATTACACCTCACACCGCCAACTATTTCATTCATTTAATTAATTAATTAAATCAAATGATCCAAAAATACTAATAATTAATTTTTAATTAAATAAATAATTAAACTCTAATTGTTTTGATAATTGAATTATTTGGGGTGTCACAAAAAACATATATAGAATACGGTACAAGGACCCAACATTTAGGATGGATAAAAGTGCATAAGATATTCAGGATATTTGTAAGGCGCATTTGAGTGTTGATATTTATATACAATATAATGCGTTTGAGCTTGAGTTTTGTTATGGTCTTACTAGAGAAGAAGAACTAAATTATAAGGATATTTTAAAAGTTGAGAAAGAAGAAAAAATGATTGTTAAACTTTACGAAGAAGTAGATAGAGATGAGCAAATAAGTGATGCCATTTTATGTTGTGTTCTGGATAATTTGAAATAAGAAATGAGACCTCTACTTATAGGTAAGAAGAATTCTTAATATGTAAATCTCAGATAATGAATTTGCCCATTGTCAAATTGATTGGACTTTTGATTAATTGATTAGATATTCAAAATATAGTTGTTGTTGGTCATTTAAAAGGAAATAGAATGTTACTAATCGTTGTACATAATTAAGGCGTTGTTTAAATAAATTGGGGCTTACGTTTTAGTTGTTCTGATCGATTAACATAAATGTCTAATCTATTAGATTAGTCAAATATTTCGCTCTAGCTATTTCTAATGTATGGATGAACATCATTATATTACTCAAATAGTTTGGATGAACATCTTTATTAGGTTATCATCAGTAGAGAGCTTATTGTGCATTAACCTCCAAACAACCATGGAATGAGATGAAGCAGAATACTTATCCCGAGGAAAACCAGACAAAGCTTCAAAATTTTCTTCCTTCGTCACAGACTGATAAACATGTTTCATTGTTAGCGTGTCATCCTCAATATATTTCCAAGCCAAAAAATCAGAGCTGATTTCAGAAATTACATACTTGGACAAAAAGGGCCTTAGGTTCGCAAAAGCTAAATTGGTGTTGTCATTCAGATACCAATTCTTATTAATCCACCAATCACATATAGAGAAGGTAAGGGTTTGATTGAATTTTTCAAGAATGTTGTAAGTAGTAGCCAAAGGTTCACCGGTCTAATTATCCAACTTGAAATTCATATTGTTGAAATCTAAAATCAAAGAATTTCAAATTCTACTTGTTCCATAACATTAACATGTCAATATTAAATAGTTTACCGTTATTGTTTAAAATTTTGCAAGTTGCCTCATATTTTCCAAAAGTTTAAAATTGACCTCAACATTATTTTAGTCAAAAAATTGCAAATTAGCCTCATTAATTTTGAATTTTACAAAGTAGTCCTTTAATTTTTCAAAATTTATAAATTAGTCTCCACTTTTTTAATTTTAAATTTGGTTAGTAAAATTTATAAAAAAAATGATCCCAAAAAGTTGACAAACTTTTTTTTTTAATTCTATTTGAATAAAAGAATTTAAAAATGAATAAATTTCAATTGAATTATTTAAGTTTTTTAGAATTTTAATTTTTTTTTTAATTATCTCATCCAAACTTGCTTTTAAAGATGAAAAATATATTATATACTTTATTTAAAAATATAATATCAATTTTCATGCCTATATTTGAGATAAAAAAATAAAATTATTTAAATTGAAAAAGAAAAACTAATCACATGAATGAAGTAAAATTGGAAACTTAAAATATATTAAATATATGATTTACATTATCATAAATCTGACACACACTTGCTAATATAGTTATTCATGGACACAATTTCATGTAAAGACATGTTTTGTTTTTAAATATGCAAAGACAATGTCTTAAGACATGATTGAAAGTGTAAATAAAATATATTCAAATCAAATAAAATTGTTGTGAATCGCATGTTATGGAACAGAATATAAATTTGTTTCTTAATGATCAAGAAATAATTAGGGTAGGGAAAAATAATGAAGAACACAATGAACATAAGAATTGCTTATTAACTTCTATTCTTTCATTACTCTTGAGATAAGATTACAAGTATACAAGAATAACAAATAACCCTCTCACCCTAAAATAGGATTTGCAGTATGTAATGACGAGAGACTAGTATGTTATTTATAATAAACCTAACATACTAAACTAATGAGCTTTTATCACAAATGCCCATTACAAGCTAACTTATGGTACAAGCTAACTTAACCAATTGGACATAACAGACAAGCCCAATTTAATGCTAACAATCCTAGCATCCTTCGACATTACAAGCTAGAACACACTTCAAATACAGCTTGTAACACTTCGACAACAACATGTGAGCAACCTTCGACTGCATGCTAAACTCCGTCGAACCAAGATGCTACCTTCGACCCAATAGAGTTCAATCCAATATCTCACAAATCTCCACCTTGGAACAAACTCTATTATCAACTAACGAACTAGTTTTCTTCATGCAGTTTTATCAACTGCATACAGTGGAAAAACTTACAACTCGACAATGTCTTGGTGATCATATCAACAACATTATGATCTGTCAAAACCTTTAGCACTTGGACTTCTCCATACTCGATTACCCCTCTGACAAAATGCAGCCTCACATCAATATGCTTGGTTTGCTCATGATAGGCTAAATTCTTCGACAGGTTTATTGCACTTTGACTATCACATTTAATAGTGATAACTTCACCTTGAATTTTCAGCTCCTTAGTAGAACCTTCAAGTCACAATGCTTCTTTCACAACTTCAGTTAAAGCAATATATTCCGCTTCAGTGGTTGATAATGGAACAACCTTGTGAAGTGTTACTTTCCAACTAATTGATATACCAAACAAAGTAAAAACATATCCAGAAATAGATTTTCTTGAATCCATACAACCTGCATAATCAGAGTCGGCATATCCTTCAATTACTGCTTTACTATCTTCACCCAAGGCTCCACCATAAATTAAGACTCCATTCAGTGACCCATTTATGTACCTTAGAATCCACTTAAATGCTTGCTAGTGAGCATTTCTAGGATTCACCATGTACCTACTTACAAGACTTATTGCATATGCTATGTCGAGTCTAGTACAAATCATAGCATACATCAAAGAACCTACTACATTAGAATATGGGATGCTATTCATATAAGCTCTTTTGACCTCAGTATTTGGACACTAATCAATACTTAGCTTGAATTGAGGGTCTGTTTGAGTCACAACAGGTTTCGAATTCGACATACCAAACTTTTCGAGAATCTTCCGTAAATATGCCTCTTGAGATAAGCATAATTTCGACTTCTTTCTATCTCTTCGAATGTCAATCCCAAGAATCCTGGAAGCTGTTCCCAAATCTTTCATTTCGAACTCCTTATTGAGTTCAGCCTTCACCCTCATTACCTCTTCGACATTGTTACTTGCTATGATAAAATCATCAACATAAAGCAACAAAATAATAAATGAATTACAAGACGAAATCTGAAGTAAACAATGTGTTCGAACTGACTTCTAAGGAAACTTATGCGTGTCATGAATTTGTCGAATCTCCTATTCCATTGTCGAGGAGATTGTTTCAGCCCATATAAAGATCTATTCAACTTGCCCACATAATCTTCATTTCCCTTTTCGACATACCCTTCAGGTTGCCTCATCAGGATTGTTTCATCTATATCACCATACAAGAACGCAATCTTTACATCCATTTGTTTCAATTCAAGATCGAACAGTGCCACCATGGCAAGCAACATTCAAATGGACCTATGCTTTACAACAGGAGAAAACACATCATTGAAGTTTACACCTTATTTTTGAGTGAAACCCCTTGCAACTAACCTTGCCTTGTATATTTTCGACGCCACTCCTTCGATTCCTTCCTTAACTTTGAAAATCCATTTACAGTTGACTAACCTGGCTCCAGAAGGTTTCTTGATTAATTCCCAAATGTTGTTATCATGAAGAGACTTCATCTCATCATCCATGGCCTTCAGCCATTCAGTCTTATTTTGACTCCTCATAACTTCCTTATGGTCTATTGGTTCTTCGTCTAGAACCTCACTTGCAGAGATTAAGGCATAAGCTATAAGATCTGCATACCCAAGTCTTTGAGGTGTTTTGATGACTCTTTGTGTCCTATCTCTTGCCAATAGATAGTCATCGACAGTTTCCTCAACTTCATCAGCATCCTCTGCTTCTTCGACTTTATCTGAGATATGCAATTCAGCATCAACATGCTCCACCTTAACAGGAATCTCTACATGTTCCAACTCTTCGTCAGATACTTCTTCACTTCGTCCAACATCATCCGTTTTCTTGAAAGTCATTTCAGCTTCATTGAAAACAATATCTCGACTGGTGATAATCCTTATGTGACCTGACTCTAGGCACCATAGCCTATAAGCTTTGACACCTCCAGGGTACCTCATGAACATGCATTTAAGAGCTTTAGGTTCGACCTTGTCTTGCCTAACGTGAGCATAAGCTACACAGCCAAATACTCTCAATTTGTCGAGATTTGGTGGATGTCCCGACCAAACTTCTCCAGGTGTCTTTATATCTAACACAACTGAAGGACATCTGTTTATCAAATATGTTACTGTCGAAACAACCTCAACCCAAAACACCTTCTTTAACCCAACACTAGTCAACATGCATCTAACTATCTCCAAAATGGTTTGATTAAACCTTTCAGCCAAACCATTTTGTTATGGAGTGCTTGCAATAATGCTGTGCCTTATAATAATAGAGGAAGCACAAAAGTTGTCGAATGCCTCATTGCAAAATTCAAGACCATTGTCTGTTCTTAACCTCTTGACCTTTCTGCCAGTTTGATTTTCGACCAGAGTCTTCCAACCTTTGAAATTCTCAAAAGTTTCATCCTTATTTTTCTGAATGAATACCCATAACTTTCTGGAATAATCATCTACTATTGATAGAAAATACCTTGCTCCTAAATGTGATGGACACCTCGCAGACCCCCAAAGATCAGCATGGATGTAATCAAGGGATCCCTGTGTTCTTTGTTTCCCTCTGTTGAACTTCACTCTGCAAGATTTTCCAAGTACACAGGGTTCACAAAACTTCAGCTTTTCGAATTTGTCTCCACCAAGCAAATTTTATTTCCCCAATTCGACCAGACCCCTTTCACTTACATGGCCTAATCTCATGTGCCAAATTTTTGTCTTCGACAAAGGTTTCGTGGATGCAACATTTGTCGAACCACTTACAACTTCAGCCTCAAGGGTATACATGCCTTGTTTCTTCACGCCTCTCAAGACTTCCTTCGACCCCTTCATGACTCTTAGGATACTTTTCTCTTCTTGAAAAACATATCATTTCGTGTCGAATTCACCAAGAGAAATCAAATTTCTCTTCAAATTAGGTACATACCTGACTTCAGTCAACAACCTTATTGACTCATCATGGAGTTTGAATCTCACAGATCCAACACCTGCAATATTGCAAGCTTTGTTGTTTCCCATCAATACATATCCACCATCTTGATCACATAATTCCTCGAACAAGTCTTTGTTGGGAGTCATGTGCCAAGTGCACCCATAATACATAATCCACTCCTTCGACTAGTTGTTGCTCGAAACCACAAGAATATCAGATGAGTCGAAATCATCTTGAACAATAGTTGCATTGCCATTATCCTTTCCTCCATGATCTTTTAGGCATTCATGACACACTTTTCTTGTGTGACCTTCCTTCTTACAATGATAACATCGAATACCAGATGCTTCACCATTGTAAAACTTCTGCTGACTTTTACCTTTCTTCTTGTCGAACTTATTATCCTTTCGCAAGAATTTTCCTTTAACGGCCAAACCTTCACCAACCGTCGAAGGTTTATGCTCCTTTCTTTTGTTCAAGTCTTTCGAATACAAGGCTGATCGAACTTCTTCAAAGGTCAGGGACTCCCTTCCATACAAAAGAGTTTCTTTGAAGTGAGCATGTGATCTGGGAAACGCGCACAACAACAACATCGCTTGATCTTCATCATTGATCTTCACATCAATATTTTCAAGATCAAGAATCAACTTGTTGAACATATCCAACTACTCAGCCAACACTTTGTCTTCAATCATCTTGAATGAATACAAAGCTTGCTTCAGGTAGAGTCGATTCACCAACGATTTGGTCATGTACAAACTTTCAAGTTTCACCCATAACCATGTCGCTGTCGTCTCCTTTGATACCTGTCGAAGAACCTTATAACCAAGGCTCAACAAAATTGCGATGTGGGCCTTCTCTATCATTGTCGTCTTCTCAGCTGCCGTTAACGCTTCGTTCATGGCTAAATAAACAAAATTGAAAAAATAAATAAATTATCATTTAACATTATTTTTTTTGTTACAAAGAGGGTCAAAGGCCAGGCATAGTAAGAAATTACAGTGGGAAATGGCTAGACACACGCGTAGTGTCCTCCGCTATTAAGGAGGAAATACAATCTGAAATCGAGCTATAAACCAACAAATCAGGCACAAAGTGACACCCAATTGAAGTCAGCTTGCCAGCATACTTATTAACTTTTCTAGGTGTATGGGCAAAATGAACCGCCTCATGCTTGACTATAATATATGCTTGACTATAAATATTGTGTTCAGCTTCTCAGGTATAGAGATTTATCACCTATTTTAATTGTATTCAGCTTCCCTGCTATAGAGATTTTCTATTTAGAATTTCAAAAAAAAAATTATATTATTATAATTGTGGATCTAAATTAATAAAGAATAAAACTAAATCATTATCATTAATTAAAAAAATCATTAATTTATGAAATTAAAATATATTTAACCGTTTTTTTTGCTGTTAAAATATTTGATTTGATTTAAACCCTTGATTTAATTTGATTTAAATCCTTAATTCGTTACCACTTGAATACTTTATAAACCCTCTTAACGCTCTTTTCTAAAACCCTACCACTGCTCTCTTCTCTCATTCTCTTGTTTGAATCGCGTAGCTTTCTCGTTAGGTAACCTTTTAAATCGTTTCTCATCATCGATTCATAGTTTATTGCGTTACAAATGTTATTGTATATGATAATAATTACATGTTGTTTTGATTTTGTTTTTGCTGATTTCTTATTCTATTGAAATCTATCTAGGGTTTTATGAATATGTAGTTTTCATCTAGGGTTTTGTATTGGGATCACACTTATCTATTGTTTTCTGATTTGTTATTCTATTTCATACTAATTTGTGAACAAGTACTTTTCTTCTAGGGTTTTGTATTGTCATACATATCTCGTCGGTTCATAGTTTATAGCATTGCACATGTGATTGCGTATGATAATAAGATGTTGGTTTGTTTTTGTTCCTGGTGATTTGCTCTAAGTTGTCAATAGGTACTTTTCATCTGGGGTTTTGTATTGTTTTCTATCTTGAAATCCTCGACCATTGGTCATTGTGTTGTTGAGTACTGTTTTTTTCTTAATTTATTTTTCTTTCTTGTTTTTGGAACTGGGATTCATACCTAGATCGGTTGGTCATTGGGTTGTTCATAGTAATGTTTTTTTCTCTTAGTTTATTTTTCTTTCTTTTTTTGGAACTGGGATCATACCATCTACTGTTGTATTGTTTTATTTGTTGAAATGCTAGATCATCATTGTGCTGTTGTTAGTAGTTTTTTTCTTCTTAATTTCTTTTTTCCTTTTTATGGAACTGGGATCATATTTACTTATTGTTTTCTTTGTTGAATTGGCAGATCTTTTTGTTGTTTTAAGCTTTTTAAGGACAAATGGGAAAAGAAAAGGTTCATATTAACATTGTTGTCATTGGTCATGTTGACTCTGGCAAGTCAACTACCACCGGTCACTTGATCTACAAGCTTGGAGGTATCGACAAGCGTGTGATTGAGAGGTTTGAGAAAGAAGCTGCTGAGATGAACAAGCGTTCGTTCAAGTATGCTTGGGTGCTTGACAAGCTCAAGGCTGAAAGGGAAAGAGGTATCACTATTGATATTGCCTTGTGGAAGTTTGAGACTACCAAGTACTACTGCACTGTCATTGATGCACCGGGCCACAGGGATTTCATTAAGAATATGATTACTGGTACATCCCAAGCTGATTGTGCTGTTCTTATTATTGATTCCACTACTGGTGGTTTTGAGGCTGGTATTTCCAAGGATGGTCAGACCCGTGAACATGCTCTCCTCGCTTTCACTCTTGGTGTCAAGCAAATGATTTGTTGCTGCAATAAGGTATTTCATTCGATTAATTCTTGTATTGTTTGTTTTTATAATCTATGGTTATTTTATGTGAGTAGTAGTACTTATATGTTGATCTCTTGAACAGATGGATGCCACTACACCCAAGTACTCCAAGGCTAGGTATGATGAAATTGTCAAGGAAGTTGCTTCCTATTTGAAGAAGGTTGGCTACAACCCCGACAAAATCCCATTTGTTCCCATCTCTGGTTTTGAGGGAGATAACATGATTGAGCGTTCTACAAATCTTGACTGGTACAAGGGTCCAACCCTTCTTGAGGCCCTTGACAATGTCAACGAGCCCAAGAGGCCGTCAGACAAGCCCCTTCGATTGCCACTTCAGGATGTCTACAAGATTGGAGGAATTGGAACTGTGCCTGTGGGGCGTGTTGAGACCGGTACTATCAAACCTGGAATGGTGGTCGCTTTTGGGCCAACTGGATTGCAAACTGAAGTCAAGTCTGTGGAGATGCACCATGAAGCTCTCGCAGAAGCTCTTCCTGGTGACAATGTTGGATTTAATGTTAAGAATGTTGCTGTCAAGGATCTCAAGCGTGGTTACGTTGCCTCAAACTCAAAGGATGACCCAGCCAAGGAGGCTGCTAATTTCACATCTCAAGTGATCATCATGAATCATCCTGGCCAAATTGGAAATGGCTATGCACCTGTTCTTGACTGCCACACCTCCCACATTGCTGTCAAGTTTGCTGAACTGATTACCAAGATTGACCGACGTTCTGGCAAAGAGATTGAGAAGGAGCCCAAGTTCTTAAAGAATGGTGATGCTGGTATCATTAAGATGGTTCCAACCAAGCCCATGGTGGTTGAGACTTTCTCTCAATATCCTCCTCTTGGCCGTTTTGCTGTCAGAGACATGCGCCAAACTGTGGCTGTTGGGGTCATCAAGGCTGTGGAGAAGAAGGAACCCACCGGAGCAGCTAATAAGATTAAGAAGAAATGAACCGGGGTGTTTTACTGTCATGATTTTAAATGGTCTGTTCTTAGTACTTTTAGTTTCTGTCTTGTTAATTTGCTTTCTAGATTAAGTGTGAATTCTGCTCCGTCATCTCACAGGTTTTGTTCTCAGAACTGGGTTCTAGATCGCCGGTGGCAGGGCTATTTCGTTTGTGTTTTTGCTTTAATTTCGTCTTTTGTGTGAACAATTGGAATTTATAAGCAGCAAGTTTATGTACCTGCTGATTTTGATTTGAAATTTATGTTTTTATTTCTTGGTGTTATCTTCTTGCTCGGGAATGTGTGAATGTTTCGTGGAAATGCTTCATGATATGTTTGTTGCATTGCTTAATTGCTTCATGATATGTTTGTTGCATTGCATCTGTTGTTTGAATGTTATCACGTTCAAATTGAATAACTACAACATTTTCTGCAACATTTTCTGCAACCGCCATAACAATTTCTATGGCCATTCAAACTATACAGATGCATAATTCCATTCTATGAATCACCATAGCCTTTCTTTTCACTGATCTGATCTGAAACTCTTTTCTGTTGTTGTTTTTCTGGCATGGCTTACAGAAGAAGAGATAGTATTAGAAGGGTGGTGTTTGAAATTTATAGACCCACGTGGAATTGACAATTATTATTTTATCACGTGACAGAAAATGTAGAGAAGGTGTTTGATAATTGTTTGGAAGTTTCAATTTTTACATTTCCTTTATAAAAGTACAAGACTAGATATTTAACATCATGAAACATATTTTTTGTGTAAAAAAAGACTAGATATTTAACATCATGAAACATATTTTTTGTGTAAAAAAAAACATAAAGCGTACAAAATGACATTAAAAGCTAGTAAAATAAAATGGGGAATGGATTGCCTCGTGAAAAATTCAGAAGAGAGAGAACAATCACATATCTAACCTTTAAAATTTGTCTTCAAATATTTTATATTATTTTTGTGTGGTACACTTCTCACGGCACACACTTTACACAGAAGACAATCTCTAAATTTCGAAAAAGTTAAAAAATAAATAAATAAAGGAACGAAAAAATCAGATTTTAAAATATTAGAAAAAACAAATATGCAATTAAATCTATTATTTATTTAATTTCAAATTCATCAATGTTTTAAGTTTGATATATTTTAATTCCTACCGTAAGAAAACTAATTGTAAGAAATTATTACTTAATTTCAATGTGCGTTTAATTTAAAATTTAAGTTTTATAAAAGTAGATATGAAAATGAACCTTTTGATTACTATTTTTGAAGAAAACTATGAATATGTAAGTATTGATTTTCTCAGTCAATACTTCTAGAAATTAAATTGTTCCTTCTCACACGTTTTATTTGCGCGGATGATATTAGATTTTCACTAAAGGTAACAAGAATAGTGTGGTGGTTATTAGAGTTGTTCAACAAATATGTCGATGTTTCTAGCCAATGTATCAACCATACTAAGTCTATTTTGTATTTTTGTATGCTGGTGCTATGACATCTCAAACACATTATATGCTTGCTTCAATTATGATTTTTTTCTATCAGAAATCTGCGATTCACGTATCTTGGTGCCTTATCTTTAAAGGCAGACTAAAAGTCACCCATTTTCACGCTATTGCGGACAAAATTTGTTGCAAGCTTGCATCGTGGAAAGCTAAATTCCTGTCAATTGTTGGAAGAGTTCTTCTTGTTGGGACAGTTATTGAGAGTATGCTCATGCACACTATGATGATATATTATTGGCTTGTTGCTTCGGCTCATTGAGAGATGGTCAAGAAACATTTTTTGGTCAGGGGACTCTGATTCTCGTAAGCTCGTCATCGTTGCTTGGAATGATTGTTGCAAGAAGAAGGAGGCGTAACGTCTTGGCTTAATTAAGATCTTTCGTTGTTATTAAATTGTTGGGATTTTGTCAATTCCCAGGGGCATTGGGCTACAGTGTTAACAACTAGAGTCATTAGGAATGTCAATCATATTAGGCATCACGTTCTCTCTTCAATTTGGTCTGGGATGAAGCATAATTTTCAGGATTTCAAGGATAATTCTGCCTAGTTGGTTGGTAACGGTTCCCACATAAACATGTGGATTGATAACTGGTGCGGTAAGTCTCTAGCAGAGTTGTTAAACATTCCCAAAGATCTTCACCGCCATCTAGGTTATATGCTCAGTTATACTATTCACCAGTCGAAGATCACTTTGCCTCAGATTATTAGCAGGTTGCTCCATGGTCTGTTCCGAAGGCTCAGAATATAGTGGTTTCCGCCCATCTGCAAGATGCTCAGGTGTGGTGCCCCATCAATGACGGTGTTCTGAATTTGCAGCGCAGTCACTCACATTTTGTTGGTACTTCGTGGGTTGTTCACTAGGGGAATTTAATTTGGCACGCTAATATCCCTCCCTCTACATCTTTTCTGTTCTAGAGAATCATCCATAACAAGATTGATGAGCACTTGAGTCGTACAGGCATGTCCATTGTTTTTATGTATAGCCTCTATTCTAATAATTTTGAAAATTTCTCCCATGTCTTCTTTGAGTGTAATTATGCTAAGTTTCTTTGGGAATGGTTTAGCAAGTTTACTCCTACAACTTATATTACTAATATTGAAGACAACTGACACCTTTTGAATAGTTGTGGTTCGAAAACGACTATAATTATCCTCCTGGAAGGTCTTTCTAACGTCTTTGTTGTTATTTGGAAGGTGAGAAACAATTCCAAATTTCACGATTCGATTGTTAGATTGGAAGTATCAGCTTCTCGTGCTTTCTCCGTAGTGTCACTTACTGGTAAAGCTCTTAAGTCTCATTATGTGAATAATATGGATGACTTTAGGTTGTTTAAAGCGTTTCGTCTTTCAATTATTCCGCCTAGACAAAGGGTGATGAAAGAAGTTATTTCCCTTCGTTGACATTGTGGTTTAAAGGTAACTCTGATGGTGTTTCGGTAGATGATCTGACTGCATGTGGTGGTTTGTTTCGTGACCATAGCGGATTCCATTTGGGGAGTTTTTCCTATTTTTTTGGGCTAGTGAATGCTTTATTTCCAGAGCTTATGTGTGTCATGCATTGGCCTCCTTGTGGCAATTCTTTTGGTTATAAACTTCCTCTTTACTTGTTATCAAAGCTTTCTCTAACTCCCTCTAGGTGCCTTGGATGATTCGAAACATATGGCACAACTGCCTCTGAGGCATCGCTTCTCTTAATTTTTCGGCCTCCCATATTTATCAGGAAGTTAATCAATGTGTTGACATTTTGGCTAGCTTAGGCCTAACCCTTAGAAATTATATGTGGTGGAATAACATTCATAAGTGATATTAACAATGCATATATTAGATGTAAAATCAAGCTTCTTCAAATATTCTATTGTTTTGATGAAGACAAAATGCATTGGATCAAAGAAGGATGAGCAAAAGATATCTAAGGCGTTGGATCAAGATTACACTTTCAAAGGCTATGGATAATCTTCATGATGTATGGAATAGATTGGTTGCAAAAAAAAATTAGAATGGCTCAAGTCATCTAATGAATCAAGTCTTGAAAGAAATCTTTGAAGAATAAATCAAATATCAAGGTATAATGTATTCAACCTCTCTATGTGTGCATACAAGTGTTCATAATAATGTCTCATGCATACCATAATTTTTAAAACATGTTTTGATCACAAAACCATAGCCCTTACATAATATTTTTTAAGTATTTTTCAATCTGGACCTGTGGAACCCGGTTACCCATTTTTTGGTAACGAGTTACCCAACTCTTGTTTTGCTTTGTCTCTGTTTTTTGTATGGGGAACTCGGTTACCAAATAAGTGGGAACCGATTACCCAAGGCAAATTTTCAAATATTTTAACGTTACAGCAGTGGAACCCGGGTACCCATATATGGGAACCGGTTCCCACTGGAGCAGTGCAAAAAAATATTTATTTTCAAAACAGAAAAATATGGTGATCATTTTAAATGAAGCATGACATCCTTTCATATAATAATACATTTTTGTAAAGGTGTATAGAGCATATATATACTGCGTATTTTTCAGATTTAACTCTCCTTCTTCATTTACAACTTCTAACATTCAAAATTATATTATCTTTCAAAATTCAAGTGTTGTAAAATCCAAAAAATTTAGTGAATTTTTCTGCACTTATTTTTCATTGAAAACTAAGAGAAAATTATATCATTCATTGAACACTTGTATTCTATCATTGAGAAAAGTTGTTGCTTGAAGAAAAAGATCAATCAAGTGATTGGTATAGTACATCTTTCAAACTCTTGTAAACATCAAATATAATTGTTGTATCCTTGTTGTCCAGGATTGTTAGAAGCAAGTGTGTGCATTGAACATGATTGTTCTTCTTGCACTTAGTGTTTAGATCTTAAAGGTTTTAAGAGCCTTCGATCTCCCTATAGGTTAGATAGTAAGCATCACCATTGGTGTGAATAGGTTGTACAATAATTCTAACTATAGTGAAATCTCTTGCATGTTGTAAGGGGATTAGATGTACTCTTGGACTGTGAGGGAAACTAATATACATCCCAGGGCCGGCCCAACATGTTTGGAGGCCTAAAGAAATTTTTTAAACGAGATCTTTAAAATGTATTTTAAAATAATAATTTTGTGGTTGCTAAGAGTTGATCTCAAGACCAAAAGAAAAAAAGCTTAAGCTTTACCAACTCAACTATGAACATTTATGTGTTTAATGTGTCTTACATGTTATTATAACTAAATAAAATAAATATGAGGTCTTTTTTAAGCCCAAACTTTTGAGGCCTAAAGCCCTAGCCTTAGTGGCTTGGCCCTTGGGCCGGCCATTACATCCTTGTGTTCTTTACTTTCCGCACTTTATCGCTTTCATCATAAATCATAACCAAAAAAGAAAGAAGCACATAACTAAACTCTTGAACCAAACCAGAAAAATAAGAACAAGTATTCATAAAACCGGATAAATTTTAAAAGTCCTAATTCACCCCCCTCTCTTAGGCGCACTTCATACTTACATTAGAAATTTGCATGGTTTGCCTAACTTTAGATCTTGTAAATCTTGAGGTTTTGGCCTAGTACCCTCATTTTTGTTCCTCTCTCCATCAATATATTTTTGAGTTTGTCCTTTTGGTTAAAAAAAATACGATGAACTCAAATTTTTCCTTCAACATTTTTAAATATTGAAACAAAAAGTTAATTTTTTTATTTGTTTATAGAAAGTTTTTGAGACAAACCTCACAATAGTGTCTGTCTTCTTACACACTTATCAATTTATTTGGAATTGTCAATATTATTTACTTTAAAATCAGTCAAAGCAAAACGTTTATAAAAAGTTTGATAATTGTTACTCCTTCCATTTTAAAATCCATTTTAAAATGACAGTTGCTTAAGGTTTTTGCACACAGATTAAGAAATGCAATAATATTATCATAAAATATTATAATTTTATAAAATTAATCATATTAATGTATTAGAAGTAGTATAGAGAATAAAAAAATAAAGGGAATAATTAGAAAACTAACAATCATTATTATATTAAAAAGATAAAATGACAACTATTTTGAAATAATTTTTTTTTACTAAAACGACAATAATTTTGAAATGAAGGCAGTAATAAGTTGTGTAATGGACATGCTCATTTTAATCCTCTTATTTTTTCCTATTTAATTTTTTAGTCAGTTTACACTTAGAAATAAGTAATTTTTAATAAGAGAAAGAAACCATTATGCTAGCAAACTTGTTTTTTTTTAATGGGTGGGTTAGGTGTCTATAAAAGTTTTAGGTCCGTTTGTTTTGACTTTTTTAAAAAATGATTTCTATAATGTTACAAAATTTTGTATAAAAATAATTTACAAAGAGATTTTTTATAAAAACTTTAATTGAAAATTTTGTTTGGATATTTGTTCTTAAAATGTTATTTTAGCCATTTCATCTTCTTATAGAAACTTTTTTGGATATCAAAATTTCAAAAAATCACTTAATTTTGAAGCTATCTCAAATAGATTTTCATAAAAATCATTTTTGATATATATAACTTTTTGAAAAAATTGCAATTTTGACTATGTGATGGTCTTCAATAATGTACGTTTATGTTATAGGATGTCAAAATTAGTATTTCAATTTAGAAAAAATGAATATAAAAAAACTTCTAATATTTTGAAAAACGGTTTTAAAAAATCAATTTTTAAAAATACAAAAAAAAATCAATTTTTTTAAAGTTGAAACAAACAAACCCTTATTCTACACAACTATATTTCTAGTTCGCACCCTATTACGTAAAAAAACTTGAAATGGTTGGGTGTAAATCGGAAGTATACTTATGATTTGGAACCACAAATATACTTTTGGTTCCTGGACACAGTTAAAGGCGTCATGCCTCTTCCCCTCGTATTACAACATTTTGAAAAAATAAAACAAAAACACTCTCAAGCAAGTAAATTATTTAAGCTAGTTTTACCCAGATGCCTAAGTGGGTGATGCGTCAACTCGGGTTTACCCAGATCATTCCCCAGGATCCTGTTGTATGTGTTCCTCCGACAGTGAAATAGAGGGACATGGATGCTCTGTTTGATGATTTTAAGAATCATCTAGTACTCGATGATGCCAAGAGTATTGTGGTTCCAAACGACTGGAGTTGCGAGTACGGTTACATGATATGATTTTTCAGGATGTTTCATCCATACATGATAGAGGATGCTTCAGGGAACCCACTGAGGCCAGTTCATCAGGAGATCCTAGAGGAGGAGCAGGCTAGAAGGGATCATACTCATGACGTGTTGCCTAGGTGTCATCGTATCATGGAGCTTACATGGGATGATATTGACATATGGTTATTTCCTGACGGATCTAATGTTAGAGGTGTTCTGAAGGCCATCACGGTGGAGGCTCAGGCCAACTCATCATCCGTCATACCCAATAGTTTATGTTAATGATGCAGTTGTTTTTCGGTTTTCGTTTTTTATTTTGTATTGTACCGTATGTGTATAACTATTCTTATTACTTGTTCAATTTCTGATTTGTATAATTTCTTCAATTATTGCTTTTGTTCAAAATTTCCGTTTTGTATGCTTGAAACATATTTAGATTACTATCATGCGCATAATTGGGAAATATACTTCCAATTTGAAACCAGAAATATACATCCGATTTTAACACAAATATTTTAAAATATGGTAGGAACCTGAAGTATACTTCTAGTTTTAGAGGGGCATTATAAGAAATGCATATGGTTTAATTAAACACCATGAGGGCTGCTTAAGAAATTCTCTAATTTTAAATATATTTACTTTTATTTTTTAAAATGTACCTAAAACATTTGAACTTATGCGTTCACACGGACTTGATCTAAATACTCATTCGTTCACACGAATATGTGTGTTGTACTCACGCTTTTATTTAAAAAAACAAAATTATTTTATTAAAAGAGTTGATTAATTTTAAATGAGAGACATTTTTTAAAAGAAAAACAAAATTATTTTATCTAAAATGGTTTATATCAATAATATATATTTTACATTTCCATATACTATCTTTATAGTATATTAACTTAAATTAAAAATAATTTCAAAATAAAAATATTAAAAACATAAATAATTATAAAATAATTTATTTTTTCATGTTTAAATTCATACACGAGTTTAAATATATTAACTTTTATTTAATTTAAATGTACATAAAATATATGTTCGCGCGGATTCTGGTCTAGATACCCATAATTTTTTAAAAGAGATAATAAATCAGTTTCTATAATTTCTTTTGTATATAAAAATCGGTTTCTATTATTTCTATATATAAATATTTTGGTTTTGTAGTTAATTATAAAAATATTTAAATCAATAGTAATTTGTTTTCGTTTTTATTTAATATTTAGTCAATAGTTTAATATCAGTACTATATATGCGTACCATATCAATATTCAGGTGTCTGCACAGGTACTGATGTAGTAAGTTAAGTTGTCGTCAATTATTTACAAATTTGAAAAAATAAAACATTGTGATGAATAAAACTTTGTTAAGTTAGAACACAAAGATGTTTGATGAGCGTTTATGAAAATAAAAGGAAGATTAAGGATACAAGTTCAGAGTGCAAAGAGAGTGAAAAAGTATAGAATGTGAAAATGATGGTATTTATAGGAAGAAGAGGTGAAAAAATGTTTTATTTTTCATTTTGGATGATGAATGAAAATTAGTGGGTCACGTGAAAGATGTTTACAAGTGGTTAATATAACATGTTACCTCCATACTCCTATTTTTTTTAGGGAGTAATAATTCAAAGTAGTGGAGCATATCTCGATGAGATGTTTAAGAAAAGTGATCATCATGACCATGACGTCACATTAATAATTGTTGATGCGTTGAAATGATTTTAAAAAATGTCTTTTTCTCATTGATATCAAAAAAGATATTTTTGGGGGCAATTTATTAGATAAAAATTTTGACGCTTAAGGTTTCATGAAGATATTGAAATTTTCTTCGAAGAGGTAACAGTGTTAAAAAAATGAATTGACAACAGTATAACGTGGTCTTTTCGACCAAAACTTCACTAATATAAGGTGGATTTGAAATCTCGTATTCTAAAGATATTTTAAAGCAGGTTTGATGAAGAGATTTGAAATAAGGCTGAAACATTCAAATTTTGGCGCTTTCTTGTTCTTTTTGCAAATAGATGCGTGGAGGCTTTTGAAAGATCGAACGCATGCAAGCAAGAACATGTCCTACTCTATTAAGAAGACCGTTCACTTAGAAATTGTATAAATACGACTCTTTATTTAGCTTTTTGTGTGTTTAATTGTTGTACAAATTGCTCTATACACTCAAAGTATCAAAGTCAATCAAGAAGCAAGTCTTGAGCAATGTACGTATGAAACACTAAATAAATTTTCAGTATTTATTTACTTTTATTCGAATCATTTACATTCCTTTTAAGATTCAAGCAAACTCTTTTACGTTTTTGTTATTTTCATAAATTGTCATATCATTCTTTCGATTTACTTTTACGTTCAAAGAGAACACTGTCTAGAAAATTTAGAGAAAATAAAATAAACACTTTCGTTCTATAATCAATCTAGTCGATTTTGTAAATAATCATAATTATTAGAATTCGGAAGACTAGCGGTTATTTATTGAATTTCACAGTAAACAAATTGTCACATCGGGTGAAGACTTTCTCTTTCTCTGTGCTGTAAACATAGAAGGAGCTTTCATAATACTTCTATAGTTTGGAAGCATTGGTAGAAAATGTAATATATTCTCGAAACCTTGCAAGATTGTACGAAAGATAATCTTCCAAGACCATTTTTCTAGATGAGAGAGAGGTTTTATCGTGAAATTACAAGATGATGGAGGATTTGTTCAAACCCTACCAAATCTAAAATATGAAAAACTTAGTCTATTCTAAACAAGGTAAACTCTAATGACAACATGGGTGAGTCTCATCTAGTAAAATTAGATAAAGCTAAATACAATTCAAATAAAACAAGTTTGTTAACACAATGGTTTTGCGAATCCCATCTAGTAAACTTGCAAAGATAACAGAACATATAAACTTGTAAAGAAAATGGAACATATATAGTAGAGAGTAAGGGCTTAATAGACCGGATCCATTTTAACATCATACTTTTTTGAGGTAGAAAAAATTTGAGTTTGGAGTGTTACCGTGGTATAGAAAATCAATACTTACATATTTTTTTTCATCAAATAGGAATACAAGTGTTCATTTTCATATTTACATTTTTTTTTTCATCCAATAGGAATACAAATGTTCTTTTTCATATCAACTTTTATAAAACTTGAACTTTAAATTAAACGCACATTGAAATTAAGTTATAATATTTTACAATTAGTTTTTTTACGGCCTATAATTTAGATATTTTATAACATCATGAATTTGATTAAATCTAATTTTAATCCCATATTTAAAAATCTATTTTTTCAATCCATTTATTTGATTTTTTTCACATTATTGAAGTTGAGCTGGACTTGTTCAAATAGCTCCACTGCACACAGGTTTATATGCTTCATGTTAAATATCTAATCTAACAAGTATATGGTTTCTTTTATCCATATAAAGGAAACGTGAAAATTGAAACTACCAATCAATTATCAAACACCTTCTCAACTTTTTCTGTCACATGATAAAATAATAATTGTCTTGTTTCTTTCAATAATTTCAAATCCATAAATTTCAAACCCCACCCTTCCTAGTACTATCTCTTCTTCTGTAAGAGAAGCCAAAAAAACAACAAAAGAAAAGAGTTTCAGATCAGTGAAAAGAAAAGAGTTCCATAGAATGGAATTATGCATTTGTATAGTTTGAATGGCCGTAGAATTTGTTAAGGGCAGTTGCAGAAATTGTTGTAGTTATTCAATTTGAATATGATAACATTCAAACAGCAGATGCAATGCTCGACAAACATATCATGAAGCATTTGAAAAAGTTAATTACTTGTAAATATGCAATGTAACAAAATTACCATGAAGCATTTCCATAAAATATTCACACATTCCCCAGCAAGAAGATAACACCAAGAAATAAAAACATAAATTTCAAAACAAAATCAAAAAGTTGCTGCTTAAAAATTCCAATTGTTCACACAAGAGACGAAATTAAAGCAAAAACACAAACGAAATAGCCCTGCCACCGGCGATCTAGAACCCAGTTCTGAGAACAAAACCTGTGAGATGACGGAACAGAATTCACACTTAATCTAGAAAGCAAATTAACAAGACAGAAACTAAAAGTACTAAGAACAGACCACTTAAAATCATGACAGTAAAACGCCCCGGTTCATTTCTTCTTAATCTTATTAGCTGCTCCGGTGGGTTCCTTCTTCTCCACAGCCTTGATGACCCCAACAGCCACAGTTTGGCGCATGTCTCTGACAGCAAAACGGCCAAGAGGAGGATATTGAGAGAAAGTCTCAACCACCATGGGCTTGGTTGGAACCATCTTAATGATACCAGCATCACCATTCTTTAAGAACTTGGGCTCCTTCTCAATCTCTTTGCCAGAACGTCGGTCAATCTTGGTAATCAGTTCAGCAAACTTGACAGCAATGTGGGAGGTGTGGCAGTCAAGAACAGGTGCATAGCCATTTCCAATTTGGCCAGGATGATTCATGATGATCACTTGAGATGTGAAATTAGCAGCCTCCTTGGCTGGGTCATCCTTGGAGTTTGAGGCAACGTAACCACGCTTGAGATCCTTGACAGCAACATTCTTAACATTAAATCCAACATTGTCACCGGGAAGAGCTTCTGCGAGAGCTTCATGGTGCATCTCCACAGACTTGACTTCAGTTTGCAATCCAGTTGGCCCAAAAGCGACCACCATTCCAGGTTTGATAGTACCGGTCTCAACACGCCCCACAGGCACAGTTCCAATTCCTCCAATCTTGTAGACATCCTGAAGTGGCAATCGAAGGGGCTTGTCTGACGGCCTCTTGGGCTCGTTGACATTGTCAAGGGCCTCAAGAAGGGTTGGACCCTTGTACCAGTCAAGATTTGTAGAACGCTCAATCATGTTATCTCCCTCAAAACCAGAGATGGGAACAAATGGGATTTTGTCGGGGTTGTAGCCAACCTTCTTCAAATAGGAAGCAACTTCCTTGACAATTTCATCATACCTAGCCTTGGAGTACTTGGGTGTAGTGGCATCCATCTGTTCAAGAGATCAACATATAAGTACTACTACTCACATAAAATAACCATAGATTATAAAAACAAACAATACAAGAATTAATCGAATGAAATACCTTATTGCAGCAACAAATCATTTGCTTGACACCAAGAGTGAAAGCGAGGAGAGCATGTTCACGGGTCTGACCATCCTTGGAAATACCAGCCTCAAAACCACCAGTAGTGGAATCAATAATAAGAACAGCACAATCAGCTTGGGATGTACCAGTAATCATATTCTTAATGAAATCCCTGTGGCCCGGTGCATCAATGACAGTGCAGTAGTACTTGGTAGTCTCAAACTTCCACAAGGCAATATCAATAGTGATACCTCTTTCCCTTTCAGCCTTGAGCTTGTCAAGCACCCAAGCATACTTGAACGAACGCTTGTTCATCTCAGCAGCTTCTTTCTCAAACCTCTCAATCACACGCTTGTCGATACCTCCAAGCTTGTAGATCAAGTGACCGGTAGTAGTTGACTTGCCAGAGTCAACATGGCCAATGACAACAATGTTAATATGAACCTTTTCTTTTCCCATTTGTCCTTCAAAAAAGAAGCTTAAAACAACAAAAAGATCGGCCAATTCAACAAAGAAAACAATAGATAAGTATGATCCCAGTCCCATAAAAAGTTAAAAAGAAATTAAGAAAAAAACTACTAACAACAGCACAATGATGATCTAGCATTTCAACAAATAAAACAATACAACAGTAGATGGTATGAATAAACTAAGAGAAAAAAACATTACTATGAACAACCCAATGACCAACCGATCTAGGTATGAATCCCAGTTCCAAAAACAAGAAAGAAAAATAAATTAAGAAAAAAACAGTACTCAACAACACAATGACCAATGGTCGAGGATTTCAAGATAGAAAACAATACAAAACCCCAGATGAATAGAGCAAATCACCAGGAACAAAAACAAACCAACATCTTATTATCATACGCAATCACATGTGCAATGCGACGAGATATGTATGACAATACAAAACCCTAGAAGAAAAGTACTTGTTCACAAATTCAAGCTAGTATGAAATAGAATAACAAATCAGAAAACAATAGATAAGTATGATCCCAATACAAAACCCTAGATGAAAACTACATATTCATAAAACCCTAGATAGATTTCAATAGAATAAGAAATCAGCAAAAACAAAATCAAAACAACGTGTAATTATTATCATATACAATAACATTTGTAACGCAATAAACTATGAATCGATGATGAGAAACGATTTAAAAGGTTACCTGACGAGAAAGCTACGCGATTCAAACAAGAGAATGAGAGAAGAGAGCAGAGAGCAGAGAGCAGTGGTAGGGTTTTAGAAAAGAGCGTTAAGAGGGTTTATAAAGTATTCAAGTGGTAACGAATTAAGGATTTAAATCAAATTAAATCAACGGTTTAAATCAAATCAAATATTTCAACAGCAAAAAAACGGTTAAATATATTTTAATTTCATAAATTAATGATTGTTTTAATTAATGATAATAATTGGATTTTATTCTTTATTAATTTAGATAGACAATTACATCAATAATAATTTTTTTAGAAATTAAATATCTATATAGAAAATCTCTATATGAGAGGAGCCGAATAGAACCAAAGTAGGTGATAAAATTGTCTCACCATTAAGTTTAACATTTATTTAGGTTGGATTTATTTAAGTCGGAAAAGATCTTTTATCATCTCATCAATAATATTAAACGATAATTGATATTTTTTTCAATTTTATTTATTTAAATTATATAATTTCGATAATCATATATAAGAAATCATAATTTTATAAAATTAAATTAAAATACATTAATAGTGTAAAGAAATTTTACATCTTCAATGAGTTGCAGCAATTAGATCTTAAATTACGTTTGACTATTATTTTAATTATTAATAAAATAATATTTATGGATGGTTGTGATACATTGATGATATGCAACTTTTTACACCGACATGCATGCCAGTTAATCTCATTTAAAATTATTTAAACTTTTTTATACAATATTAAAATATTTTTGTGAGATATTGAATTGAATTTTATTGGGTCGAAGGTAGTATCTTGGTTCGACGGTTCGACGAAGTTTAGCATGCAGTCGAAGGTTGCTCACATGTTGTTGACGGAGTTTAACATTTTAATATTTTGAGACAAACCTCACAGTATTGTCTATCTTCTTACACACTTATCAATTTATTTGGAATTGTCAATATTATTTACTTTTAAATCACTCAAAGCAAAATGTTTATAGAAAGTTGATAATCTTGCTCCTTCCATTTTAAAATGACGGTTGTTTAAGGTTTTTGCACACAGATTAAGGAAAACAATAATATTGTCATAAAACATTACATTTTTATAAAATCAATCATATTAATGTATTAGAAGTAGTATAGAGAATAAAAAATAAAGAGAATAATTAGAAAACTAACAATCATTACTATGTTAAAAAGATAAAATGACAACTATTTTGAAATAAAATTTATTTACTAAAACGACAATAATTTTGAAAGGAAGGGAGTAATAGATTGTGTAATGGACATGCTCATTTTATTCCTCTTACTTTTTCCTATTTAATTTTTTTAGTCTGTTTACACTTAGAAATAAGTAATTTTTAATAAGAGAAAGAAACCATTATTCTAACAAACTTGTTTTTTTAATGGGTGGCTTAGGTGTCTATCAAAGTTTTAGGGTCCAATTGTTTTGACTTTTTTTTAAAAAATAATTTCTATAATGTTACAAAATTTTATGTAAAAATAATTTACAAAGAAATTTTTATAAAAATTTTAATTGAAAATTTTGTTTACATATTTGTTTTTAAAATATTATTTTAGCCATTTCATCTTCTTATAGAAACTTTTTTAGATATTAAAATTTCAAAATATCACTTAATTTTGAAACTATTTCAAATAGATTTTCATAAAAATCATTTTTGATATATATAACTTTTTGAAAAAATTACAATTTTGACTATATGCTGGTCTTCAATAATGTACGTTTATGTTATAGGATGTCAAAATTAATATTTCAATTTAGAAAAATAAATATAAAAAACTTCTAATATTTTAAAAAATAGTTTTAAAAAATTAATTTTTAAAAATACAAAAAAAAACAATTTTGTTAAAGTTGAAACAAACAGATCCTTATTCTACACAACTTATTATTTCTCAATATACCAGTGGAATATTTGCGCATTACTCAAGTTGATGTTAAAAGAAAAACAATATTATTTTATCAAAGTAGGTGATTATTAAAAAAAATAAAAATTTAAAACAAAAACAAAATTGTTTTATATTTTACACCAATAATTTATATTTCAATTTTTTATATTTATTGTAAAAAAATTATATCATAAATTAAAAATAATTTTAAAAGAAAAAATATTAGTAACATAAATAATTAACAAACAATTCATTTTTTTCCGTATTTGGGTTTATATATAATTTTAGAGAATTTCTTAGTCGATCCCATGGTTTTCTTAGGCATCACGTGAAATTTCACAAATGCCTCTCAAAATTGAAAGTATATTTCTAGTTCGCACCCTATCTTACGTAAAAAGCTTGAAATGGTTGGGTGTAAACCGGATGTATACTTACGGTTTAGAACCGCAAATATATTTTTGGTTCCTGGACACAGTTAAAGGCGTCATGCCTCTTCCCCTCGTATTACAACATTTTGAAAAAACAAAACAAAAACACTCTCAAACTCTCTAAAACCCTTCTCACCAAAATCATTTTTTTTTCTCTAAAAGAATCAACACAAATCATCAAACATTAGATACATATAACATTCTAACAGAATCAAGCAAGCAACAATCATTACCAATCAATCAAGTAAGTGATTTAAGCTTGTTTTAGAGTTTATGTGATTTCTACTCAAATTAGTGAAATAAGGTTCTAAGTGTGTTATTATATCTAGTTTACATCATTAGGACTCATTAGAAAACAATTTTTAAAGTTTATTTGTTAATCAATGCTTTTTTGGACACATTTGGAGTATTGGGACACTGGGGTATTGACACATTTGGGGTATTTGACGATCAAAGTTTATTTTGACACATTAGGGTATGAGAACATTCACTTCATTTCCTACGTCGACCACCGTGAGACGATATCATTTGATGAGGTTTTGCTGTTTACGGGTTGGTTGGCCTGCGCGACTCGCAAGACTGCTCCTTATATGCCTAAGAGGGTGATGCGTTAGCTCGGGTTTACCTAGGCCATTCCCTAGGATCCTGCTGTATGTGTTCCTTCGACAATGAAAAAGAGGGACATGGATGCCCTGTTTTATGATTTTGAGAATCATCTAGTACCCGTTGAGACCAGGAGTATTGTGGCTCCAGACTACTGGAGTTACGAGTACAATTACATGATATGGTTCTTCAGGATGTTTCATCCATACATGATAGAGGATGCTTCAGGGAACCCACCGAGGTTAGTTCATTAGGAGATCCTAGAGGAGGAGCAGGCTGGGAGGGATCATACTATGATGTGTTGCCTAGGTGTCATCGTATCATGGAGCTTGAGTGGGATGGTATTGACAGATGGTTGTTTCCTGACGGATCTGATGTTAGAGGTGTTATGAAGGCCATCATGGCGGAGGCTCAGGCCAGCTCATCATTCGTAATACCCGGTAGTTTATGTTGATGATGCAGTTGTTTTTTGGTTTTCGTTTTTTTGTCTTGTATTGTACCGTATGTGTATAATTATTCTTATTACTTGGATAATATTACTTGGATTATATCGATATGCTTGGATATTTGGATTATATTGATATGCATTTTGGATAAATTTTTTGGTCATTTGCTCAATTTCTTATTTGTATAATTTCTTCAATTATTGCTTTTGTTCAAAATTTCTGTTTTGTATGCTTGAAACATATTTAGAATATTATCATGCGTAGAATCGGGAAATATACTTCCAGTTTGAAACCAGAAATATACATCCGATTTTAACACAAATATTTTAAAATATGGGACGCATCAAAAATATACTTTCGATTTTAGATGGACATTATAGGAAATGCATAGGGTTTAATTAAACACCATGGGCGTTGCTTAATAAATTCCCTAATTTTAAATATATTTACTTTTATTTTTTAAAATGTATCTAAAACATTTGAACTCATGCGTTCTCACGGACTTGATCTGAATACTCATGCGTTCACACGAATACGTGCGTTGTACGCACGCTTTTGTTTAAAAAAAAGTTTATTTTATTAAAAGAGTTGATTAATTTTAAATGAGAGACATTTTGTAAAAGAAAAACAAAATTATTTTATCTAAAATATTTTATATCAATAATATATATTTTAAATTTCCATATACTATCTTTAAAATATATTATCTTAAATTAAAAATAATTTCATAATAAAAATATTAAAAACATGAATAATTAAAAAATAATTTATTTTTTCATGTTTAAATTCATACACGAGTTTAAATATATTAACTTTTATTTAATTTAAATGTACATAAAATGTATGTTCGTGCGGATTCTGCTCTAAATACCGATGATTTATTAAAAGAGATAATAAATCAGTTTCTATAATTTTTTTTGTATATAAAAATCGGTTTCTATTATTTCTATATATAAATATTTTGGTTTTGTAATTAATTATAAAAATATTTAAATCAATAGTAATTTGTTTTCGTTATTATTCAATATTTAGTCAATAGTTTAATATTAGTACCATATGTGCGTACCATATCAATATTCAGGTGTCCGCACAGGTACTGATGTAGTAAGTAAGTTGTCGTCAATTATTTACAAATTTGAAAAAATAAAACATTGTGATGAATAAAACTTTGTTTAAGTTAGAACACAAAGATGTTTGATGAGCGATTATGAAGACAAAAGGAAGATCAAGGATACAAGTTCCGAGTGTAGAGAGAGTGAAAAAGTATAGAATGTGAAAATGATGGTATTTATAGGAAGAAGAGGAGAATAAATATTTTATTTTTCATTTTGGATGATGAATGAAAATTAGTGGGTTACGTGGAAGATGTTTATAGGATATACAAGTGGTTAATATAACATGTTACCTCCGTACTCTTATTTTTTTAGGGAGTAATAATTCAAAGTAGTGGAGCATATCTTGATGAGATGTTTAAGAAAAGTGATCATCATGACCATGACGTCACATTAATAATTGTTGAAGCGTTGAAATGATTATAAAAAATGTCTTTTTCTCATTGATATCCAAAAAGATATTTTTTGGGGGCAATTTGTTAGATGAAAATTTTGACGCTTAAGGTTTCATGAAGATATTGAAATTTTCTTCAAAGAGGAATCAAGAGTGTTAAGAAAATGCTTTGACAAGAGTATAACGTGGTCTTTTCAACCAAAACTTCACTAAAATAAGGTGGATTCCAAATCTCGTATTCTAAAGATATTTTAAAGCAGTTTTGACGAAGAGATTTGAAATAAGGCTGAAACATTCAAATTTTGGCGCTTTCTTGTTCTTTTTGAAAATAGACACGTGGAGGCCTTTGAAAGATCGAATGCATGCAAGCAAGAAAGTGTCCTACTCTATTAAGAAAACCGTTCACTTAGAAATTGTACAAATATGACTCTTTAGTTTAGCTTTTTGTGCGTTTAATTGTTGTACAAATTACTCTATACACTAAAAGTATCAAAGTCAATCAAGAAATGAGTCTTGAGCAATGTACGTATGAAACACCAAATAAATCTTCAGTATTTATTTACTTTTATTCGAATCATTTACACTCCTTTTAAGATTCAAGCAAACTCTTTTACGTTTTTGTTATTTTCATAAATTGTTTTATCATTATCTTTCGATTTACTTTTACGTTCAAAGAGAACACTGTCTAGAAAATTTAGAGAAAATAAAATAAACATTGTTGTTCTATGATCAATCTAGTCGATCTTGTAAGTAATCATAATTATTAGAATTCAGAAGATTAGCGGTTATTTATTGAATTTCACAGTAAACAAATTATCACATCTGATAATGGCTTTCTCTTTCTCTGTGCTGGAAACATAGAAGGAGTTTTCATAATAGTTCTCTAGTTTGGAAGCATTGGTAGAAAATGTAATATATTCTCGAAACCTTGCAAGATTGTACGCAAGATAATCTTCCACGACCATTCTTCTAGAACAGAGAGAGGTTTTATCGTGAAATTACAACATGGGTGAGTCCCATCTAGTAAAATTAGATAAAGCTAAATACAACTCTAATAAAGCAAGTTTGTTAACATAATGGTTTTGTGAGTCCCATCTAGTAAACTTGGATAAAGCTAAATACAATTCTAATAAAACAAATTTGTTAACACAATGGTTTTGCGAGTCCCATCTAAGGATGACAAAAAAAACCGTACCCGTGGATACCCGCGGGTAAAACCCGTCACGGATATGGATATGATGGTTTAATGGGTATCCACGGGTAAAATAAATGGATATTTAATTATCCGGTTATTTACAGATACGGATATGGATTTGATGGTACCCGTATCCGTGGATATCCATATCCGTTAATAATTAGAAAAAAATACATAAACGTTAATTTGTTTCATCAAAATTATTATTGTTATTTTCTTAAATACGATATTATTATTACTTGGATAAAAGAAGAAATAAAATGAAAGTGATTTATTTTTATTAATGTTTATAATTTGTTAACTTTGAAATTTATTTTTTTAACTTTAAAAGAAATTAAAAAATAATTATTTAAATATACATATTTTTAAAATATATTTAAATAATAGTATCCATGGATATCCGTTAATACCCGCAGATATCTCAAATTTCACGGATATCCATCTAACGGGTACCCGCACGGATATGGGGAGGGTATGGATATCATATTTATTAAATGGGGCGGGTAGCGGAAGACTACTACCCGTACTTATGGGTACCCGTTGCTATCCCAATCCCATCTAGTAAAATTGGATAAAGTTAAATACAATTCTAATAAATTTTAATAAAGCAAGTTTGTTAACACAATGGTTTCTTTCTCTTAATATATGAGATATAATAATTTCCATAGAAGAAAGCTTTGATAGACAATTAAAAAAAAAACAAGTTTACTAGCATAACAGTTTCATTCTCTTATTAAAATTTATTTATTTTCAAGATGGACTACAAAGAAATTAGGAGTTGAGCCCGGACACGTGTCCGGGCAAGCTGGGCTATAGAACCGTCACTAAAGGTAGTGGTGGCAAATAAACATGTCTGCTCCGTATAAATCTGTTACGCAAAAGCTCACAAAAAAATAGGGCGGATCGGGATAGTTAAAGTTGAGGATGATGGCCTAAAACCTAAGTTTGTCCTACAAAAAAGTGAATGTGGGACGAGAAAAGTCCGCAGACACGACACCTTTTAAGTATAAAAATGAAAAATTTTAGAATAATACTCGTACCCACAAAAACTTGCAAAGAAAACGAAACATATATAATAGAGAGTAAGGATTTAATAGACCGGATCCATTTTACCACAATACTTTTTGAGGTAGAAAAAAATTGAGTTTACCAAGGTATAGAAAATCAATACTTACATATTTTTCTTCATAAAATAGGAATACAAATGTTCATTTTCATATCTACTTTTATAAAACTTGAACTTTAAATTAAACGCACATTGAAATTAAGTTATAATATTTTACAATTAGTTTTTTTACGCCCTATAACTTAGATATTTTATAACATCATGAATTTGATTAAATCTAATTTTAGTCCAATATTTAAAAATCTAATTTTCCAATCCATTTATTTGATTTTTTTCACATGATTGAAGTTGAGCTGGACTTGTTCAAAAACTCCACTGCACACAGGTTTGAATTCCATATGCTTCATGTTAAATATCTAATCTAACAAGTATATGGTTTCTTCTATCAATATAAAGGAAACGTAAAAATTGAAACTACCAATCAATTATCAAACACCTTCTCAACTTTTTCTGTCACATGATAAAATAATAATTGTCTTGTTTCTTTCAATAATTTCAATTCCATAAATTTCAAACCCCACTCTTCCTAGTACTATCTCTTCTTCTGTAAGAGAAGCCAGAAAAACAACAAAAGAAAAGAGTTTCAGATCAGTGAAAAGAAAAGAAATCCATAGAATGGAATTATGCATTTGAATAGTTTGAATGGCCATAGAATTTGTTAAGGGCAGTTGCAGAAATTGTTGTAGTTATTCAATTTGAATATGATAACATTCAAACAGCAGATGCAATGCTCGACAAACATATCATGAAGCATTTGAAAAAGTTAATTACATGTAAATATGCAATGTAACAAAATTACCATGAAGCATTTCCATAAAATATTCACACATTCCCCAGCAAGAATATAACACCAAGAAATAAACACATAAATTTCAAAACAAAATCAAAAAGTTGCTGCTTAAAAATTCCAATTGTTCACACAAGAGACGTAATTAAAGCAAAAACACAAACGAAATAGCCCTGCCACCGGCGATCTAGAACCCAGTTCTGAGAACAAAACCTATGAGATGACAGAGCAGACTTCATACTTAAACTAGAAAGCAAATTAACAAGACAGAAACTAAAAGTACTAAGAACAGACCACTTAAAATCATGACAGTAAAACGCCCCGGTTCATTTCTTCTTAATCTTATTAGATGCTCCGGTGGGTTCCTTCTTCTCCACAGCCTTGATGACCCCAACAGCCACAGTTTGGCGCATATCTCTGACAGCAAAACGGCCAAGAGGAGGATATTGAGAGAAAGTCTCAACCACCATAGGCTTGGTTGGAACCATCTTAATGATACCAGCATCACCATTCTTTAAGAACTTGGGCTCCTTCTCAATCTCTTTGCCAGAACGTCGGTCAATCTTGGTAATCAGTTCAGCAAACTTGACAGCAATGTGGGAGGTGTGGCAGTCAAGAACAGGTGCATAGCCATTTCCAATTTGGCCAGGATGATTCATGATGATCACTTGAGATGTGAAATTAGCAGCCTCCTTGGCTGGGTCATCCTTTGAGTTTGAGGCAACGTAACCACGCTTGAGATCCTTGACAGCAACATTCTTAACATTAAATCCAACATTGTCACCAGGAAGAGCTTCTGCGAGAGCTTCATGGTGCATCTCCACAGACTTGACTTCAGTTTGCAATCCAGTTGGCCCAAAAGCGACCACCATTCCAGGTTTGATAGTACCGGTCTCAACACGCCCCACAGGCACAGTTCCAATTCCTCCAATCTTGTAGACATCCTGAAGTGGCAATCGAAGGGGCTTGTCTGACGGCCTCTTGGGCTCGTTGACATTGTCAAGGGCCTCAAGAAGGGTTGGACCCTTGTACCAGTCAAGATTTGTAGAACGCTCAATCATGTTATCTCCCTCAAAACCAGAGATGGGAACAAATGGGATTTTGTCGGGGTTGTAGCCAACCTTCTTCAAATAGGAAGCAACTTCCTTGACAATTTCATCATACCTAGCCTTGGAGTACTTGGGTGTAGTGGCATCCATCTGTTCAAGAGATCAACATATAAGTACTACTACTCACATAAAATAACCATAGATTATAAAAACAAACAATACAAGAATTAATCGAATGAAATACCTTATTGCAGCAACAAATCATTTGCTTGACACCAAGAGTGAAAGCGAGGAGAGCATGTTCACGGGTCTGACCATCCTTGGAAATACCAGCCTCAAAACCACCAGTAGTGGAATCAATAATAAGAACAGCACAATCAGCTTGGGATGTACCAGTAATCATATTCTTAATGAAATCCCTGTGGCCCGGTGCATCAATGACAGTGCAGTAGTACTTGGTAGTCTCAAACTTCCACAAGGCAATATCAATAGTGATACCTCTTTCCCTTTCAGCCTTGAGCTTGTCAAGCACCCAAGCATACTTGAATGAACGCTTGTTCATCTCAGCGGCTTCTTTCTCAAACCTCTCAATCACACGCTTGTCGATACCTCCAAGCTTGTAGATCAAGTGACCAGTGGTAGTTGACTTGCCAGAGTCAACATGACCAATGACAACAATGTTAATATGAACCTTTTCTTTTCCCATTTGTCCTTCAAAAAAGAAGCTTAAAACAACAAAAAGATCTGCCAATTCAACAAAGAAAACAATAGATAAGTATGATGCCAATACAAAACCCAAGATGAAAAGAATAGATAAGTATGATGCCAATACAAAACCCTAGATGAAAAGAATAGTTAAGTATGATGCCAATACAAAACCCTAGATGAAAAGAATAGTTAAGTATGATGCCAATACAAAACCCTAGCTGAAAACTACATATTATTCACAAGTCAGCAGAAACAAAAATAAATCAACATGTAATTATATGTTTATGCAATGACAATAGAATAAAGTATGAATCGACGAGATAAGAAACGAAAGAGAAGAAAGGTTAAACCGAATAGAGTAAATGTTGAAATATGCAATCTCAAAAGGAAAGATGAAATAGATGTTAGGGTTTTTAAAACTATTATTGAGGGTTTATAAATCAAATATGTTATACATATCATTATTTAAAAATATAAAAAAAGAAGAAGAAAGTAGTAACTCAAGGGAAGCGAAAAGAAAGAAAAGAGGGAAATGTTAAGTGAGGTTATTTATAGCCAATGTCGGACGAAAGGAAATAATGGGACAATTGTTGTCATTTTCTAAGTTTAAATCGTGTCAAGCTAGAGGACACGTGTAGCGAGATCGCAGCGGAAGCGTAGTGGACCATGTCTGCCATGAAAGTGTAATCATGACGAACATTTATTGACCCACGTCTCGAAGTAAAAAGCGTGATACGTTACCATGATTACATTATGTCACGGGAAAGACGGAACAGTAAACTCCACTTTTTGGAGTAATGGGAACGACTCGGTCAAATGAGGATCCGACACTTCATCGATGCCATTATCTCATACGGGTCGAAATGTGAAAATTCGAAAATGGCATTTCTGGAGGGCATTTTGTTACCTTGAAATTTCTTAAGGTATTCAAAGGTACATATTAAATGCAGATGTCCTTGTGAACTAAGGGTCGATCCTTAAAGATAAAGGTTTTTCAGAAGATTGAAATTTATGACCAAGAAAAAATGCTAAAACAAGTATGTCGAAGAAGAGGTACGTCGACCAGATAGATAAAGCGTAGAATTTGGTCGATTCCACCAAATGTTGAATAGCGAAGGAACTAGTCGAAGTTGAGCCTAGTCGATTATTAGAGGATTCTGGACTTAGAGAAATTTCATTATTTTGCTCTTGTTAAAAGAAAACGTCGAAGCTGGGAGAAGTTTACTCTTAGAAGCCAGAAGCGGGAAGATTCAAAATTCAAAGTCGTGGGCAGTTATCAAAAGCTTCGTGTGTTGTTTAAGAGCCAAATAGGTGGCGAAATGCTGTGAAGCAGTTTCTTCAAGTTTTAAATATCACTCGTATATTGTTTTTAGGAAATTATTTTGTAAATACTATAAATGAGTCATCTCAATGTAAATTTTGTGTGTTCACTTGTATACGCAAAATACTTGCCAAAGCTCTGCCCAATTCCGAGCGTCAGGAAGAAAGAGTTGCAAAAGTGTTTGATGTACGTGAATCACCACCTTTATTTCAATGCAAAACCTTTACATTTTAGTCGTTTTCTTTGAAACTTTTACTTGCATTCTATTTACTTTTTAGCAATCACTTTGTGTCTTCGTGTATGTTGATGTTTTTTTGTTACAAGTCTCGACTTAACAAAAGAGTCGGTCGACCCTTATTTCGTTTAGAACAAACCTGAATTCACAGTCTTCCGTCAGTCACGAGTCACCATAGTAGGTCAAAATCACAGTGAATACTCAGATTTGTCAAATTATTTAGGTTTTTGTCTCCGTCGATCACGAGTTACCTATCGGTCGAACCTGAACTATTGTGTGGAAAGTCGTTGTACTTATTCCCTTAGTCTTAGGAAATCGTTTCTTAGGCAAGGATTTCGACAGAATCAGTACAATTTCAAAAATCTTAGCACATGTATTAAGATCAATTGGTCGATCTTGCGAGTGACCCTTAGTTTTAGGACTTTGGGAGGACCAGCGGTTGTTTAACATTTTTCACAGTAAACAGTCACTGGTCGAACCGCATGATAAAACCGGGTGAACCAGATAACCCAGTTGAATAGACCAGTCATTATAACAAAATTATATAGGTATAAAACTTGTCAAACAGGAAGATTTATTCTCTACAAAGTCTAATTGTAAACAAAGTCTAATTGCAACATAATCTAATAAAATAGTTTATAACAAAATAATTTCATTGTCTACTTTATTTAGTTTTAAGGAGGATAAATTATTTCAATGTTGAGATCTCTTTTTTCAGTATCAAAATCATCTGCAATAAAATCAATTACATCTACAACAAGTTCCTCGTCAATGATAACATAATTTTATTTTGTTTTTTATTTGAATTTTTTATTAATTAATTAAAAAGGTTAGTCATTTTCATTTTTAAAATAAAAAAAGAAAAAAAATTGTAATTGAACCACTTTGAAAAACCGCCGATTTTCCTAATTTTGACCGGTTCACAACGGTTCGAAGACACTCCGATCTAACAATTGAGCTAGATCAATGGCCGGTTCCCGGTTTGACCGATCCGACCAGCCGGTTCAGTTTTTAAAATATTTATAATAATAATAATAATAGTAATAATAATAATAATAATAATAATAATAGGTGAAGTTAGTGTTATGAATAGGTTTTATTTTACAAGTGAGAAAAGGAAGATATTATCTAAAAAATAAAGTACCACTTAAATCGACAATGAGAGTGGTGATTCTTAAAGGAGATTCTACAAACACAAAAATCGGAACACTTGACTATTATCAACCTCATATATTATTAGATAGTGAGTACAAATATTTTTCTCTCTAGGAATATGAAAATATTTTAAATCGTCATTTTCTAGAGAAAAACTCTTTAATGTTATGAAAAATAACAATATGATAATGTCAAACATTAACGTAGTCTAAGATAAGTTTGATAGTAAAGTTGGAGTCAGAATAACACATCAGATTTTTGATGTCGTGTTCTCAAATCATACGTAAACCATGATATAACATCATCAACCCAGCATGCAAGATGTTGGAATAATCAATATTATCCGCAAAACAGTGAACCCAAACAACATCAGCATTTCAAATCAATCCACTAAAATCCGAGACGTCGGGATTACCGAGACTACAACCATCAACATTCCAAATCACATTGCTACATTTTTGTGGATCCCACGTGATTGTTCTCATTGGATACGACAACTTATGCTTGGGAAACTATTTAACTAACATATTAACATAATTCACTGTGATGCATTTTAAAGTATACGAGTATGCCATTTTATTCTCATGTCACAATTTGTTCCTAGCACACCACAACCACTAGTAAGCAACCAAAAAGATAGAGTCCATCGATGTCATGTATAACTGAATCGTTTAAACTATCCCCTTGAAAGAATAATGGGTCTAAAAAGCCAATAGATTTCCAAAAGTGAGTAGTAAATTTACGGTCTCTTAGATAATGTAAAGTTGTCTCATCGTCTTGATTGCATCTAGGGTAGAGATTTGTTTAGAGCATATCATGATAACACATATCGATCTTGTAGGGAAAGACTTATGTAAATTGTCTAAATGGATAATTTCACCTTCTCGTGAGCACAAATATGTCACTCCCACTTCCAAGAGTTACTGTTTGTTGTATTTTTAACAAACTGAAGTTTATTGAGCGAGTTATAACCATCCAGGGTAGTATAGATATCATCTAAATTGCATTTCAAAGTTAACCAATCAGGCACTAGAGAATTCAAACAAATGGAAAGCGCTTTGAGACAAACATAAACAATCAAAGAAATATTAGTATACAATAAATTAAAGTTGCAATTCTCATCCAAGTAAACATCATTCACTCGCATTTCTAGATCATGCATATCCACGTAAAGAATCTGCTTCGCTAATTTCCCCATCTCAGACTAATTGGAAAACTAGATAGAAGAGTTCTCATCCCTAATATAAATTTACAGTCATCTTTAAGAGCACATAAAAATTTCATAATTGCATTCCAACTAACTGATCTCGATTTGTTTATATCATATTAAGGAATGTTTCCTCATTGATGTACTTATGCTTCAAAATTTGGACCCATAAAGAATCACAATCCTGATGGAGACCCCAAACTAGTTTATCCAATATAGAAGTATTGACATCACTTGCTTTTTAAATCCCTAAACCATCCAACTTTTTGAGCTTAGTGATTTTATTTCACCCAACGAGATGCACACCAGAGTTTTAATTACCTTTCACAAAACATTGAATGATTATTACAACCTTTGATATAAGTTTAGAATACATTTTCAGTTAATTTTATGTATTTAGAAGTTGTAATTTGTTGATGCTATTTAGATATAATTGTGTCGGCATTATTATCATCATTTATTTCCAACTTTTATATCAGATTAAAGTTTCCCTTCGACTCACAATCTAATATATTCATGTCTTTATTTTTATGCAATTTTCAATATTTCCTTTATTTTATTTATTTATTATTATGAACATGTATGCTATGAATAAAATTTGCTCGTTTATTACCTTTACAATGTCAAGAGTTTGGAATGTGAGGACCGCTGTATTTACGGTACTCTAATAAGTTGTAAAATTAATGTTTATAACGAGAATTTTTTTTATGTTTGAAAAAATCTGATTTTTATAAATTAAAATTTGATGGGAAAGCAGGAACATGATGATATAATTTTAACTCATAAAAATGAAAATGGTATGTGATTGTATAAAATTTAGGAATTAGTTTTAAAATACAACAAAACACTTTTTAATTAATTAGGAAAAATCTAATCTTCAAAAAAGTGATTTTTACTAATAAATATGCACGTGAAAATGGACAATTAGATTATAGAGTCAAAATCTAATGTCACACACGCGAAAGTCGGTAGTACCATTAATTTAATTCTTTTTTGTAAGAAAATATTTTATCGTTATAAATTATAAAATACGGCTTTGTGAGTATCAAGGATGAACCAGAAATACATTTCGATCTCTCATCATTATAATTAATCTTAAAAACAACTTATTTTCTAATTGTGTGAACAAATTTATTCGCATCGTCTTAGATAAACATCGCAATAGTATAGTGTAAAGAACAGTAGTTATCAATTGGTTTTTGTGGGATTCAATATCATTTATACTAAAACTGATAAAATTGTACATTTGTTGTGGTCCTATTAGTAATTCTTTAGTCGAAACAAATTTGGTAGTCATGTCCCATTCTAAAGAATAAAAATAGTGGAGTTAGTTACACAATGCATGATAAACTTTATAGTAATGGGAGGAAACATATTTTGCTTTAAAAAAATTCCAAAAAAACCTTAATTAACACTATCAGAGGCCATTTCAAGATCTATTTTGAACACTATATCAACTTTTTTCCTTTTTAAATATACATATAACATAAACTTGTAAATAATGTTGAGAAGCTAATGAGCCTGAATTCTTTAAATTTTTAGGGTAGACTAACTTATGACTTAATGCGGTAAGAGTCTTAGAAAGAGAGGAGTGAAAGCTAGATGTCACAAAAACATTTGATATAAGTTGGATAAATCATCTTTATTAAATAAATAGGATGGAATACGATGAAATTCATTTCATCTAATACCATTATTTTAGTCTATTTTTTACTTTAAATTAGAGTGTATCTAATAGAATGAAATTAATTATCATATGATTAAAAATTTGTACTCCAAAATTTTCAATTTTATTAACGATATTAATAATGTTTTTGAAATAATGGATAAAAGTAAAATAAAAAGCAATTTTTAAATTATAGAATGAGAATACTAAAAGAAAGCAACATTCAAAATAGAAATAAAAACATTGAAAAGAACATCTATACAAGCCAAAATTGTTGGTCTGTGTTTCAACTCTACTAAAAGATTGTTACTTTTGATTTGTTTAAAACTAACAAATAAATTTTGTGTTAAAGAAAGAAAAAAAAACTATCAAATAAAAATCATATCAAAATAACATAGAAGAATGCTACATAGAAAAATTCTAAATATGAGGAACATCAAAATGATTTTTTCAATGCCTTAAAGAGGAGGCTCAAGGAATCTGAAGAAGATTCATGTCCGGTGGAAGCGGAAGATGCATAGGAAAATTCATGTCTTGATCTTGCAAGAAAAGTGTTCGATGAAATGCCACAAAGAATTGACTACTAGAAGGTGAAATTCCAATTGGCTTTTTATCATTGACTTCACCAATTACTAGATGTTTTTGAACAATTAGTTTACATGTGTGATGTGTGGTTACATAATATCTTTAGAAACTGATTTGCCTGTTTAATACTTATTCTGAATCCAAATAGTGTGATCATCGTTTATGTTTTTGATCGGTAGTTTTTCTTAGATACCAAGGTATTACTTGTTGTGATTAATATTTCTGTACTAATGAAACAAACAGTGTCATGTCCTTTTAATTTGGATTACTTGATGTTGAGGTTGATATTTCTGTTCTTATGCATATGTTATAGACATAATAGAAGAACACATGTGACTATATGAGCCAAAAGCCAAAATCACTGTTTTCAGTACCAACCTTATCCCATTATATCAGCCAAAAACCATTGAACCCGACTCAACATGTCCTTCATTTTCCTTTTGAAGTCACACAATATAGTAGAAAACAGCTTTTTTCTTCTATTCCTCATTCTCTCAGTTCAACTGTCTTAACTTATGGCGAAGAATGGAACCTTAATCTGCGTTCCTATAATGGGTGAAACTATCGAAAAAATGGTAGGTGATATACAAAAAGCTAAACTTAACGGAGCAGACCTAGTTGAAATTCGATTAGATTATCTCAGCAATTTCAATCCTCGTCAAGATCTTAACACTTTCATTCAGGACCACCATTCTTTGCCCTTCTTATTCACTTACAGGTTTCATTAGCTTCGTTTCCGTTGCTATGTTTATTTTTCGATTAATTGGTGTTATATACATGATAATTTGAACTGTGTTAAATGATGATGAAAATATTATACATCTTCTTAGGCCAAAATGGGAAGGTGGTAAGTATGATGGTAATGAAGACAAACGGTTGGATGCACTTAGGTTAGCCATGGAATTGGGAGCCGATTACATTGACATTGAACTTAAGGTTTGTTTGTTTTCTATTTTTGTAAAGCTTATGAACATAACCCAATATCTAATCTTACTTGGTTCACAAGGATTGTTGGAGTTATCTTCGTACAAACAATTAAAAAAACTTTGGGGAGGTTAGGTTATGTTGATATGATAATTTTGTTGTACTAGGTGTATAAATCTAAATATGCTATGCTTTTTGGTTCAGAATAGTTTATGGTTAAATTTCAAGTTTTGCATTGTGCTAGTTGGTTTCGCCGATTTGGCATTTAGCATTTCTATAGGAACTCAACTACTAGTTGAAAGGTTTATAAGTTGTCTCATATACTGATAATCATAGTAGTTTCTAGAAATAAAAAGGTTTTGGATTTCAAAGCTAACATTTAATTGTTGTCTACTGGTTAAAAGTTTTTCACGTCATTTGATAAAGCTGGATACTGTCGCATTATTTGCTATCTGATGTCTGAATTCTAAACTTGTAACAATTCATGTTCCTGCCATATCTCCAAAGGTTGCTCACAAGTTCTATGACTCTATACGTGGGAAGACATTCAACAAAACCAAAGTCATTGTTTCATCTCACAACTTTCAGCACACTCCCTCAGCTGAGGATCTTGGCGACCTGGTTGCAAGAATACAAGCAACTGGGGCAGACATAGTAAAGATTGCGACGACTGCCGAGGAGATCACTGACGTGGAACGCATGTTTCAAATTATGGTGCATTCTCAGGTAAGACATATATGTCTGATAGTGGAAATTTTGAATACAATGTTGATCACATACTCCTGTTACTGATTGTATTTTGACTGATAATGCTTATATTTGATAATTACTGCATTAAGGCGTTTTATGTGACAGTAAAATAATTTTAACATAACCATTGCTGGGATTTCCAGGTTCCATTCATTGGACTTGTTATGGATGAAAGGGGATTGATTTCACGTGTACTTTGTGCAAAATTTGGTGGGTATCTCACTTTTGGTGCACTCGAGTCAAGGATAGTTTCAGCTCCTGGTCAGCCTGTACTTAAGGATCTGTTGCATCTATACAATTTCAGACAATTGGGACCTGAGACAAAAGTATATGGGGTTATTGGGAAACCTGTCAGTCATAGTAAATCACCCATGTTGTATAACGAAGCCTACAAGACAGTTGGTTTTGATGGAGTTTATACATTTTTATTGGTGGATGACCTTGCCAAATTTTTCAGGACTTACTCGTCAACCGATTTTGTGGGATTCAGGTTCGAATTCGTTCTGAAGATTGTTTGAATTATGTATTTTAATTTTTGGCATTTTTGCACGTCTTATACGGATAATGGATCTTTAATATATATATATATATATATATTTCAGTGTTGGCATTCCTCACAAGGAGACTGCCCTTAAGTGCTGCGACGAGGTCGATCCAGTGGCTAAGGTATTTGGTTATTAATTTACATTGTGTTACAGTGCGTGCTCAATAGTCTTGGATCAGTCTTGGGAAGAGTTTTATTTTCTTTATTTTCTTTCGAAATTCTTCAAATTCGTTTTGCAGTCAATTGGAGCTGTAAACTGTGTTATAAGAAGACCAGCAGATGGGAAGCTGATTGGGTATAACACTGATTATGTAGGTGCTATTTCTGCTATTGAGGATGGGCTACGAGGTAGGTGCTGTACTTAGCCGCTCGAAAATTAGACTGTTACTGTTCTGGGTAACTCGTCTTCTGAGATGCTACTGTGTGCATCAATTATTCTTTGCAGGTAAGCATAATGGTAGTGGCATAGCTGCTTCGCCATTAGCTGGTAAGCTGATTATTGTTATTGGTGCCGGCGGTGCTGCTAAGGCAGTTGCTTATGGTGCAAAAGAGAAAGGAGCAAGGATTGTGATTGCAAACCGCACCTATGGTAAGCTTAAAGTTAAAAGAAATTGAATTGTGAAAGGTTCTTCCAGGTTCTGGTTGCAAAACACCATAAGTGGGAGATAGCTGATAAGTTGATGATTTCTTATATAGATCGTGCCAGAGAACTTGCTGACCTTATTGGTGGAGATGCTTTAGCCCTCAGTGATTTAGATGGTTACCATCCTGAGGATGGTATGATTCTTGCAAACACAACATCTATTGGAATGCAACCAAAAGTTGATGAAACACCTATTTCTAAGGTATGCTCCTTATATAGCTGTACTATTCCAATTAGGGCCTTATGCTATTACTGTTAGCGGAATTTTTGAGTTTGATATGCTAATAACCATCACATCTACATTCGTTTTCCTAATGCAGATTGAATTTCTATGCTAATGAAATATATAATTATTTGTTTTGAAAATGTTTTTTCGTTAGCTGATTTCACTAAAAATTTGTAATATCACAATATGTTTATGAGGTTAATTTGTATGTACTTACAGTGCAATATGGTTTATAATGTCTTAATGCCTCCTAGCCATGTCTGTGAATTTGACATATTGGGTTTAAATATTGATGCTCTCTATGATTGTGTATTTATTTGGTATAGTTGACTTTAACTTGAACAAAATGCCAAAGACAAGGCTATCAAGAATACTCATTCTTTATGTGGAAATGGAGCATTGGCCCAAGTAAATGCACTTCAACCGCTTATTCATGTTTGGCCCGTGGTGTTTCTGTTCTAGATGAGTGTTACTGGTCAAATATTACTACTCTTAAGGCACAATATGTCTTGCTATGGAACAAGAGTATGTTAAACTCGGAGAACTGATCAATCCTTTGTTTTTGTAGCATGCATTGAAATTTTACTCGCTGGTTTTTGATGCTGTGTACAAAAACTACTAGACTCTTGAGGGAAGCAAAAGAATCAGGAGTCACTATTGTAGAAGGAGTGGAGATGTTTCTTGGACAAGCATATGATCAGTACGAGAAGTTTACTGGATTGCCAGGTAAACTGACTGTGAAAAATATAATAGAGACTGTTCCATGGACTTTATGGTCCGGGTTCCGTTGGTCCAATGGTTTTTAACTTAACATCTTATTTTGATTCTTTGATTTCATTTTGCATTTGCAGCACCAAAACAACTTTTCAGAAAAATTATGGAAAACTATAAATGAGGTTCTAATATCTGAGTGCATCTTAATCCTAGAAGCAAGATGGTGGTGATCAACATTAGTTAGTTTTGTTGTTTCTAACTTAAAGGCTGCGAAAACGGGTTACATTTATTCAATTTTGTTTTTAACCCAAAAGAGGAAACAAAACCTATTTATATTGCTTTCGAATGTTGGGGAACCTTCTATCATTAATAAATAGGTTCTATGGGACTTGGTGTCTAGTAATTTATTGCATTTATCCTTTTAGTTAGTAAAACTGCTTTGTAATCACAATAAATATTAGCAACATGTTTTTGCTTTGCAATTGTAATATATGTAACTTTTAAACCATCCCAAATAACAACAATGACGTTTTCAAAAAATACCATAAAATTTGGTAACTGATAGGTAAATAGTGGCGGTTTAATGCAGCATAGTTTAAAATGGTGGTTTCCTTTCGAAAATAGTGGCGGTTTCAAATGCCACATATTTCATAAAAACTAACATCTACACATTCAACATCGGATAAAACCGTCATAATATACTGCAAAACACATTGTTTTAAACTGTATAACTTAATACTGGTATACGCAAAAAAACATAGTACAAACCTGCAAAGATTGACAAGCGTTCTGGCAAAGAGATTGAGAAGGAGCCCAAATTCCTTAAGAATGGCGATGCCGGTATTGTTAGGATGACTTCCACCAAGCCTGTGGCTGTTGAGACTTTCTCGAAATATCCTCAACTCTAGTTTGAATGGAAATGCTTCAATAATTTGTTGCATTGCATCTACATGTTCAAATTGAATAACACTAAGGTTCAAAGTCATTTTTGCATTGGAAGCTACCAAATAACACTAAGGTTCACAGTTTGGGTTTTGAAAGCTACCAAGTGAGGTTTCAGTCTCGTATCATAAGATAGTCTTTGACATAGTAGAGTTGTTTGTAATACAGTTTATTCATATTATCAATGTATTTTTGAAACAAACCTTACTCAAAAAACTGCGAGAGCTCAGATGTGCCATTTTTCGCTACCGAAGTATACGATGGTGATGAAACCCATCATCACAATTGACACAAGAGTCATCATTGCTCTACAATGCACCAGCCGGGAATCGAACCCGGGTCTGTACCGTGGCAGGGTACTATTCTACCACTAGACCACTGGTGCTTTGATGAATGCCACTTTAACGTGTAGATACTAATTCATTACTTACTGCTTTTTCAATCGTCTAGTACACTTTATTCTATATATTTAACTACATGTATGACAATTATAATACTACTTCAATACCATTTTTGGCATACTTTTAAATTATTCAGATTTTGGAATTACTTTATATACTATTGTATTAATTAACATGTCATTAGAAAATTAATTTTATGTTATGTTTTATTATAAAACATAATGAAAAAATTATTTATACCTAAGATACTCTTATATTTCAATTTGATATTAGCGGACCATTTTAATATTATATATAATTTTATTTTCATATGTAAATATTTGGTGTTGTGGAACTCAAATTGATCGGAAAATTATGTAAATCTTGTTGCGGTGTCTCTAATGTGATGGAGAAGAGGTTGGTTGACCTACAAGGTTAACACTTCAACATCAAAGTTAATGAGAGAAATCAAAATAATGTGTGAGTTAGAATGAATTTGAATACTTGAAATGAAGTGTTATGTTTGATTTGTTTGGATGGACAACTGTCAAATTGGATCGGACGATGATTGATGTGTTTGGATGGACAAATTTCATGCGTTAGAACGAAAATTTGTCTACTCCGCGTCTCTTTTAACTCGGGGTTCTCTCTTCATCGTTTTTAATTTCTTCCGTTGTTTCCATTTTCTTGCACAAAACATTCAACCGTGACCAGTTCATGCCTATTCTTTCAACGTGTGAGCTTCAAAATTTGCCTCTTTTAAGGTAACACCTAAATTTATCCTTCTTTTAATATTGAATTTTATATGAACATTCCTTCCATAATAACAACATCTTGGTTGTTGAGTCTTGTTTGTAGGGTGTCTTCTTTGTTGTCCGTGTTGATGTTGGAATATATTAGTAGACATCTCCCGTTTCAGTTCTTTCTTTGTGCGAACAAGCTTTACCTCAACCTTTTCGTTCTTCAGGGCTTGGTTTCCATATCCAATCCCTTTAATGTTCCATCATTCTTCCCATACTGGAGAATCTCATTAAGCACACTAGAACTGTTGTTGAGCATTCTCACAAATTTGGTCATATTGCCAATTTTAATTACGGAGGAGAACTTCATCCTTTAGATCAAAGATTTTAGACATATGCTCAACTTTCTCATTCTACAAGTGAGTAGTATTTTTTCTGTATCTACTTTGTCCAACTCTTGGATTCTGATGCACAACTCCTTGTGAGAGGAGGAAAAATCTTCAAAAGTAAGTCCTTCATGGTCTAAATCTTCATCATAGACTCCAAACAAGTCTGTGACATATTTCATATTTTTCTTTTCATGACCGCTTTCAGAATCTTCCTCTGACCATGACGCAGTTAGCCCTTTCTTATGTCTTTTAAGATAAATGGGGCACTCAGCTCGAATGTGGCTAAACCCTTCATATTCATGATTGGACTCTCCTTTTTACTAGAATTATCATTAGATCGGCTCTTTTATCAAGGTCTTGGTTCCTATTAATGTCGAATGACTTTTCTTGACATTGTCTTGAATTCAATCAATTCTCTTCCAAGTAACATAATAGCTTTTGGCCTCCTTATGTCATATTCTTCTTTTAGGTCATCGTATTAGAAACAAAGGTGATGCTCTTCTTCTTTTCTAATCTTTCATTGAATCATAACTCAAAAGTTTGTAAGGATCCCATAAGCTAATCGACCTTCATGTTGTTGATATCGTAGGCTTCTTCAATGGTAGTCACCTTTATGTCAAACCTCTTTGGAAGAGATATGAGAATCTTATTCACCAACTTGACCTCTGATATCCTCTCTCCTAAGGCAATTAAGGCATTGGCTATCTCAATGACACTCATGTGAAAATCGGGAATTCTCCCATCCTCCTTCATTCTCAAGTTCTCAAACTGAGTGGTAAGAATTTGAAGTCTTTACCTTAGGGGTCCTTCATGAGCATTTTTCAAGATCTTCCAAGCATATTTAGTAGTGGTACAATTACATATTAACTTGAAGATATTCTTGTCTACTCCATTGAATATGGCATTCGAAGCTGTGGAGTTTTCCTCTGATGATTTTTCATCCTTATCATCCCAGTATTCCTCAGGTTTCACGACATAAGTAGTTTTCCCATCATAATCCTACAACCATATGTGGATCCCATCCTTTGACCACAACCTTCTAAGCCCTGCTATCCACAGATTTGATAAAGATCATCATACGAACTTTCAAATAGTCATAATTGGTTCCATTAAGAACATGCAGTATGTTCAAAAATCATCCTTCCTTGTCTATTGTACATGAAATTAACTTCCCTAAATCTCACTTAAAGACAGAGCGGGATGTCTGCTCTGATACCAATTGAAATTCTAGAATTCATATCACATATGTCCTAAAAGTTGTCGAGACACCTTTCTCTGAACAAACACATAACGGCAAGATATATGATTAACATATTGCAGAAAAGTATAAAACACACAAAATTGTTACTACTACGGAAAACTAAACTCCCTCGTTCATAACTTCTCACTTAATCACACTACTATGTAGCGTATCGTTGAATATATGATATGTACAATCACGACCCATAAGTCGTTGTAATAAACTATAAAACATGCTCTTTATCACAACGATTTTCCCAAAGACCGTTGTGATAAATTTAATGGTCCTGTGTTCGATTTCCAGGTGCGTTGTTTCAATATTTTTTTGGAAAGCGCGCGAGATATTATAATGGTTATAACTATAACCGTTGTTATATATTCGGCATAATTAACAAATATTATTCGACTTTTATGATTCATCCCATTTTTTAACATGTATTAGTGTTCATCATACCACAATAGAAAATAAAACTCACATTTGTGATAAAGTTATCTGGATAATATTAATTGTATCATATTTATAATATCACATGATTGTATCATATTCAATTGTACCATAACAAACATTCTACAATTTATCGAACAAACAATCTCTGTTTACACATGACTTAAAGGTTTAAATATGTTATTGGTCCCTATAAATATAGCGATTTTCACTTTTAGTCCTTACAAAAGTTTGCTTCAAAGATTGGTCCCTATAAATTTTTCCATCCACATTATTAGTCTCCAATGTTAAATTCCTCTAACGATTGATGGTGTGTCATTACAGATGGAATAAAAAACATTTTTTGTTTATTTTTCCTTTTTGTTTAACCGTGTACACATTGTTATTAACCAAACGAGAAACCCTTAAGTCTCAGTACAAACTTTTTCTCCATCGTAAATGCAAATCTCCATAGTGCTCAGTGAAGATGTTTCAAGTTTGATAATACTAGTTTCTATTCTATCTCTTTCTTTTTACTAATAAGTGATATAATTGATGAAGTTAAAGCATTATGATATTTGTAAGTGTAGCGATGGTTGCTTCAATTGAACGAACAATAGCTGTTATATCCCAATATTCATTGAACATTAGAGATAAAAGCATTAATGTGAAAGAATTTGCTGTTTCTCTTACTTGCACCATAGTTGTTTCAAACATTTGGGTTAGACTCAGAGTAATTCGGAAGCAGATGAACTATATGTTGCTTGTTAAATGCTTGACATGTTGTGCTTCAGGCTTGACGTTTATGCCTATGTTCATTTCTTTGTCATGTTATGCTTCAGGCTTGATGTTTAAGTTTATTTGTTTGTCATGATTATTAAAGAACATGAAATGACAAATACCATTAAATAGCTATGAAGCACATACTCTAATACAAACACTACAACACAACCAGATACTCCAATACCGATATTTCAAAAATTTGAGACACCGACACCGATATATATATATATATATATATATATATATATATATATATATATATATATATATACCGTAGTATTTGAGTTTCATTTATTCGTCTAATATCAAAAGTATTAAAAATAATATAATCAAAATATTTTTTCATATAACAATATCTTACCATTTACATTTATGACCTCCTAAACAAATTTGCATATAACAACCTCAGTAGAAGTTATAGATTTGTAGTCATCGTTTACATTGTTACAATAAGCTAGTTTTTAAACCCTGAAGTTCTATATATTTTGTTGTAACAATCTAAAACATTGTGATACAATTTTGAGGATCTTCTCATCTACATGCATGCACATGTAGACTACTTTGATGCATACATAACGACAACGAGCTCATGAATCAGAATAATTTTAATCTATCAATTGTTCTTATAGATCAGATTAAGACATTGTTCTTATTGAGTTTTTCTAACTACTTATAACCTGAATTCACCTAGCAGACATAAACATTTGTTTGATTATACATGTGTTGTTATAATATATAAGATGTGCATCGAGGAGCCAACTACAACTAGTCTTATCTAAATTTTGTGGCTTGGCATATACTGAACTCAACCTTTTTTATAATGATACATATTATTACCATTTAGGTAACAAAAATTAGACAACAAGAGACGCTTAAGTATCCTTACAATTCTTTAAACATTATTGAGCTTGCAGCTTCACGATTCTTCCAAATGAGTTACGAGCATACAATGAAGGTTAGAAAATATTGAGAATCCATTAATTTCATTTCTCATGTGTTGTACTTATGAATAATGTGCATTTAAGTTTATAATTCAATATGGATGATTTATTTTGTGCAAAGTGAAATTGAAGGAAAAAGGTACTTGAATGGCAATATGGTAAGCAATAGAAGTGGATAGCGAAGATAACGTGTACCTTTGTTAAACAAAAGAAAAAAAAACAATTAAAAAATAATAATTTTTTATTCCACATTTAACCCACATTATAAAAAAAAACATTCCACTTGTAATGACACATCATCAACCGTTAGTGGAATTTAAAGTTAGGGACTAATAATGTGGATGGAACAATTTGTAGGGACCAATCTTTGAAGAAATTTTTTATAAGGACTAATACTAAAAATTGCTATATTTATAGGGACCAATAACATATCTATGCCTTACATAAAATTATAAAATTGTAACTTGGTGTTTTGGTGTCTTGTCTCTTGGTGTGTTAACTCTAAGGACCTATAATTTCAAATAATTATATTTGTTAGTAAAAATAATTGGAAACTATAACATACATGAATATATTATGAATAAAGAATAAATTATGTACTTGTTAATTTTCCCAAATGCTTTCTTCATGATCGGTTCGAATAACATGGACAACATCTCCATCAACTTCATCATATGAGGTAAGAACATATGTTGTGTAAGAAGGTGTAGATGAAATATCAAGACTTTCATCACTAAGAGGAATGTGTTTTTCTTGGAGAACAATTGACCATTTCCCCGATATTTCTGATGTAACATCCCTTTTCTATCCCCAAATAATCATGGTATAAATCAGAGTAAAATAAAATGCACGCATATAAAGGGTATCGCATGTTATTTTCCATACTTAGGAAAGCCAACCAAACAAACATTAACATGCATCTGGTCATACTCATAACACATATTTGAATTTCATGCTTTAAAATAAAACTATGCATTTCACAACAGAGTATTTAATATCTCAGATACTATCAATGATTACATCCCATACTATAATCATTGGATGAAACAACAATGAATCCATAACATAATCAAGTCATAAAGATTCATACATCGGCACCATGGTCACATCAACATAGTATCTCAACATATGAATACAAAATATATGAGAATACATAACAAACATCTCATAAAAGCAGAAATTCAAATAATCCCAGTGTTACATGACCAGAGCAATGACTCGCTACCTAGTATAAGGAATACATAGATAAATTCCTCAACTAGTCTCGTGCGAAGCACCGCTATCCCCGGACCTGCACGTTATCCACATAGAGGCAATATCATAATAGAAGAGTGAGAATTCACATTATTATCCAAATATATATAATTGGTAGTAATATAGAAACAACATTTATTCACGAATTCAACACACTTTAAGTAATATTCCAACATAATATGATCATACAAACATTCGAAGTATAACACATTCACATTTATTACAATTAGCACAATTGTCATCAATCCAAACAATCCAATTGTTCACGTAATCAAATATCACAATACCAATACACATAATTCATATTCATCAATGACTCATATGACAACAATGCAATATGACTCAATATGCATGTGGTACCATTGGGAACGTTTCATTCATCCCGCTTCCGATTCATTAACTTAGAACCAAAGTCACGCTTCCGATCCGGACAAGATCAAAGCCACCATTGTGAACTCACCGTTTCATCGCTACTTATCCATTCAAGAATCGAGCCAAATGCGAATCCAAAGTTTCACCAACTCAATTTTCAAGGTCAACCAATGGATGCATGTGCAATTCATCAAGCAACATATGCAAATTAAGATTATCCACCAACCTCAATTATTCAAGCATATCACCATAATTCAACTCATGTGAATTATCCGCCAATTGCACAACATCATGTTTCATCAACAACAAGCAATGCACATAACATATACTATCATCATACATCACAAATAACATATAGTATTTAAGCTAACACATGTTATTCACAACATTCCATCCAAAACATAACATACATACACTAATTCAAGTAGCATGTAATCGATGAAATCACATCCAAACACAATCCAAAACTCATCAATACCATTAGTAGAAATCATGTAAATTAAGGATAAATCATAAGCAAGCAATCCCCTAAGTCATTCATGCATAAAAAAGAATTATCAATTTTCTGCATACAGGTAATCGCGCTCAACGGCCCCCCGCACGCTCAACGCCCTTTATATTTTGCAGAAAAATCTACTACGTGACAACATTGCCCAACCACAAAATTCCATCTCCAAAACAGTTTTAATGCTTACTAATCATCATTTAAACATCATCTAACATGTATACACTATAGGGAACCTATTCATATCATCAAATCTAGTTTTATTCATCAAAATCCCGAAATTACAACTTCATTTTGAGAATTAAAAACCTAGAATTAGAGATACCCAATCCTATTGCATGTTACTGATCACTACCCAACAACATACAAATGCATAATAATGAGGATTCTCCCCCTTACCTCTTGAAGATTTGACTTCCTAGGGTTTCACCTTCTTTTCTCTTCCTCTCTTCTCTTCTTTTTCTTTCTTTTTCTCTTTTCTCAAAATGACAACACTAATTATCTTTTTCCTTATAACCTTTACTAACTAGTAATGTCTTATTGGGCTTAATACTTAATACTTCCTTATTACTTCTATTCATAAACATAGGCTCAATAACCAAATAACCACAATTCTACTCATAAAACCTAATTAACTAAATAACACATATTCAATTAATTCAATTATTCATTTAAATCGCCCAATTAAATCAATTATCACATAATATAATATATAATAATAATTAATAATTAATAATTAATAATTAGCTATTAAAAACCGGGTTGTAAATTAATAATTAGCTATTAAAAATCGGGATGTTACATCCAATAACATGGAAAACTTGTTTTGCTTGAGAAGCCATGACGAATGGTTCGGTCATAAAAGATGTCTTGCCAAGGTCGACCCAGGTGAATCCTAAGTTATCAATTTGTACACCATTACTATTATTGGGAACCCACTTGCATTTAAATAAAGCCACTTTAAAATGACATAATCAATCTCTTAAAGCTCATCAATGACACCATAAAATGTGATAGTTGCCAATACACGACTCTTATCTTTTGTACTAGAGAAATACATCGATTCATCTTCAACTATAACCCAACTATTTTGGATTGTATTATGATCATCTTTTGATTTTGTATAAAAGATATAATGAGCAATGTCGTATGCAGTCTAAGTAATGACACAAAATGTTGGCTCGTTGATTGTGCAAAATAACATTGCACGCATCTTAAACCATTCCCTAAAATATGCGTCATCAACCTCAATGCCTTCATTCCACAAGAGTAGTAAATCATCAATTAATGGACTTAGATAAACATCTATGTCGTTACAAGGTTGATGTGGTCTAGAAATCATCATACTTAACAGTATATACTTGCGCTTCATGCACAACCAAGGAGATAGGTTGTAAATAGTGAGAAGAACAACCCACGAAGAATGATCAATGCTCAGATTACCAAAAGGGTTCATTCCATCGGTGGCAAGCCCAAGCCAGAGGTTTCTTGGCTCAAATCCAAAATCCGGAAACAACAAATCAATTTTCTTCCATTGCAACGAATCAGCTACATGGAAAATGTTTCCATCACGAGTCATTTCATCTGCATGCCATCTAAGATTATTTGCGCTATTCGAATTAGCAAAAAGTCCCTTAAATCGTGAAATTATTGGCAAGTACCATAACACTTTAGCAGAATGATGCTTCCTATTAACATTGTCACAGTCATTGTCATCACCATTGTTGGCCTTCAACTTGTAACTCGACACACCATATTTCGGACATTGATACATGTCTTCATACTATTTCATGTATAATATGCAATCATTAGAGCAAACTCATACCACCTTATTCTCTTTGGCAAACTCATACCAACCATATCCAATATATCTTTCCATACCAGTTCTATTCGCTTTCAGGACTTCACATTCATCCCAATCGCAAATTCTTCATCAAAGATTATATCATTTTGATCAACACTCATACATGTATTTGATATATGTAGTTGTATATGCTACAAATAGGAAGGATAAAAGAGTTTCTTGCTAAACTTCACAAAAAATATTAATTAGAAGATCACAACAATGAGTACCACAATAATGAATTTCACAGTTCAAGGGTTAAGATGAAGGTTATATAAAGAGATAATAAATTTGCTAAAACGATAGTCATTTTGAAACGCAAAAAATACTTATTTTTTATTCAAATTTTTAATTTAAATATATATTTTTTACAATAAAAATGTATCTTTAAATGAAAATAAATAAATAATTATTTTTAGACAAAGGAAATATTAAATTACCTATAATGATTCTGTTAGCATACATAAATTTTGATTGGTTGACTTTTGGTCAACTCAATTGGTTAACCTAGCTATAGTGCTGAGACATAACATAACCCTAAAAACAAGGCTCCCTTCTAAAATTGTTTGGCCGCCAAACCAAAATAGAGGGCAATTCCGTCACAAAAACACATCTCATACTTCTATATATAAAACCCTAATTCTGTTACTCATCTCCACTCCTCTCATATCCTTCTTTGCGGCTAGCTTTTTCCTTTGAGGTAAATCTCTCTATTTCGTTTCTAAAAGATGCGTTCTTATTATCATTGATTCATCCATTAATACATGTTTTTCAACTATTAGTTTACATATTCGTATATAACATCTTTAGAAACTGGTTTGTTTTGTTATCTGGATTCATTTTTTCCACTCAAGATCTGTTTCTGTTTTACTTTTGATTTGATTTTTGATTATTTGATTATGATATGATAATCATGATGATAATTATGTGCCTGTTTTAAGTTATTCTGAATCCATATAGTGTTATTATCGTATATGTTTTTGAATCTGAGGGTTTTGTTGTATTTGATGATTTTAAGATAAAGTTTTCTGTTGAGTTGTAATGATGTTTTTTTTTTTTTTTTTTTACGTTAGAAGGGTTCTTATGTTATGTTTTTTGTGTTTTTATGACAGATCTTTTGTGATTTTTAAGGGTAAGCTGTAATGGGTAAGGAAAAGGTTCATATTAACATTGTGGTCATTGGCCATGTCGACTCTGGGAAGTCAACTACCACTGGTCACTTGATCTACAAGCTTGGAGGTATCGACAAGCGTGTGATTGAGAGATTTGAGAAAGAAGCTGCTGAGATGAACAAGCGTTCATTCAAGTATGCTTGGGTGCTTGACAAGCTCAAGGCTGAAAGGGAAAGAGGTATTACTATTGATATTGCTTTGTGGAAGTTTGAGACTACCAAGTACTACTGCACTGTCATTGATGCACCGGGCCACAGGGATTTCATTAAGAATATGATTACGGAACATCTCAAGCTGATTGTGCTGTTCTCATCATTGATTCCACTACTGGTGGTTTTGAGGCTGGTATTTCCAAGGACGGACAGACCCGTGAACATGCTCTCCTTGCTTTCACTCTTGGTGTGAGGCAAATGATCTGCTGTTGTAACAAGGTAACTTTGAAGTTGCTTTTGATTATTTCTATAATCTTGTAGCTTATTTATAGAAGTACTAATTGTTTGTTGCTGTAAACTTATTGCGAATAGATGGACGCCACTACACCCAAGTACTCCAAGAGTAGGTATGAAGAAATTGTGAAGGAAGTTTCATCCTACATGAAGAAGGTGGGATACAACCCAGATAAAATTCCATTTGTTCCCATCTCTGGTTTTGAGGGAGATAACATGATTGAGCGCTCGACAAATCTTGACTGGTACAAGGGTCCAACTCTTCTTGATGCCCTTGACCAAATCACTGAGCCAAAGAGGCCATCAGACAAGCCACTTAGGTTGCCTCTTCAGGATGTTTACAAGATTGGAGGAATTGGAACTGTGCCTGTTGGTCGTGTTGAGACTGGTATCATTAAACCTGGTATGGTGGTGACTTTTGCTCCATCTGGACTTCAAACTGAAGTTAAGTCTGTTGAGATGCATCATGAAGCTCTCCTTGAGGCTCTTCCTGGTGACAATGTTGGATTTAATGTTAAGAATGTTGCTGTCAAGGATCTCAAGCGTGGTTATGTTGCCTCAAACTCCAAGGATGACCCAGCTAAGGAGGCTGCTAATTTCACATCTCAAGTTATCATCATGAATCACCCTGGCCAGATTGGAAATGGATACGCCCCTGTTCTTGATTGCCACACCTCCCACATTGCTGTCAAGTTTGCCGAGCTTGTTACCAAGATCGACAGACGTTCTGGTAAAGAGATTGAGAAGGAGCCCAAGTTCCTGAAGAATGGTGATGCTGGTATTATTAAGATGATTCCCACCAAGCCCATGGTGGTCGAGACTTTCTCTGAATATCCTCCTCTCGGACGATTCGCTGTCAGAGACATGCGTCAAACTGTTGCTGTTGGAGTCATCAAGGGTGTGGAGAAGAAGGATGCAAGTGCTTCCAAGATTACCAAGTCAGCACTCAAGAAGAAATGACATGTGCGGGATGATTCATCAAGGGAGGTCGATTGTTGTTATTATGATAAACAGTTTATGGTATTCAGTATTTATGTATCTCGTTTAGTTAACTTGTATTTTGCATTATGTGTTAAGTCTGCACCCTCGTCTCGGAGTTTCTTTTCTCAGAACTGGGTTCTGGATCGACGGTGGCAGTGATTTTTCTCGTGTTTATGCTTTTATTATTATGTGTTGTACGAACTCCTGAATTTTGTAAGCAGCCAGTTTATGAACTTGCTGAATTTGTATTTTTGAATATCAACTTTATATTTTGTGTGTAATCCCTTTATGTGAGACGGTTAGGTTTTTGATTTGCATGTGTTTGAATGTTTACATTTTCTGAATTTTGCCAAATGCGAAGCACGTAGTTTGAATTTTGTATACTACGGGAAATTTCAATAGGGAAACAGTAATGATCAAGAAATAATGCATCTTCATAATTTCTTCTATATTCCTTATCCCTCTTACCTTAGGTAACTTATTTTTCTATCTTAAAGTTCTACAAGAAGCTTATAGTAAATGACAACTTAATTTTCAGTGTTTTAAATCAAATAATAACATTATATTATGTAAAAAAAAGTGGTCACATTATAAGGCAATAATTTTTAATGCTCTAGTAATAATATGCTCTTAATTTAATTTAAATAACATAATGATGTTATTTGATTTATTCTAATTCATTATGAATAATGAATAGTATAATAAATTTTATTTTACTTGTACATGAAATTTAGAAAATTAATTATTAGTTAACTTTTTAATTTATATAAAATTGTTTATTTTTATTTTTATTCATAATTATGATCTAATAATGAAATGTAAAATACTACATTCTCGAGACGTATTTATAAGCAACAAAGATGTTTCAATTCTTAGTCACTATTATAAGCAAAATTTAGTTATTTCTAAATCATTTAATATTGTAGTATTTCATAATATACCTTTATACTTCATTTTTCAACATTCCATTAAATATAATAAAAGGACATTACATTCCATTAAATATAATAAAAAGGACATTATAGTAAATTTATTATAGTAAATTTGATTAATGTTTTCACCAAAATTTAAAAAGTTAACTATACATGGTTAAATTTTTTAATAACTGTGAAAAGTATTTTTGTTGTCTATAAATGTGTTCGGAGGGTGTAATATTTTAGGTTTTTATAAATAAAACACCTATTTCTCCAACATTTTTTGTACTCCATTCTCTTCTCATTTTCTTTCTATTTTTTGCGTCATGACATCTCTCATGATTTTCACGAGAGATGAATACATTATTTTCTCGACCACCAAACCTCCGATGAAAAATGAAATTTTCGCACATTCATTCCATTGAACGTCTAAAGAGGGAGTTGATGCGATGTTTATAAGGGGACAACGAAGTTGCGGAACAAATTAGAAAGATCCAGAGAAGAAAGACGACCATCTCATTTGTAAATGGAAGATCTCAAAGTTGGTTGGAGGAAGTTAAAATAGACACAGACGTAATGGTGATGATGCACAAATCCAATGAAATTGTTTTGACGATTGTAATTTCTTAGATATGTTGTTGTGTTGTTGACGTTATTTTATGTGACATATATGTTGTTGGTTTATCTGGTGTTTGTGTTGTTGTTTTCGTCGTGATGACATTTTATGTCTTGATTGTGTTTGGTATGTTGTAGCAAAAGTTCGTAATGAAAAAAATATCGTTGAGATATAAAAAAATGCAAATATTGTGAATACATTTTTTATGTTGTCGAGCAAGTAGTACGAGTGAGACAATTTTTTCCGGTTGTGGCCGACGTGACGACATAAACCACATTTTCTTTCTAGCTTGTCAAGCGAGTCCATTTCAGTTGTGATACACTTGCTTTCAGGACGACCCTTTTTATTCCTTCGCATTTGATCGTTGTGCTGAATTATTTCCCCTTTGTATGCAAACCAATAATCCCGTTTTGCTACCATTGAAAAGCCATTGTTGTATACGTTAAGCAAAGTCTCGGCCTTGTATATGGGAGATAAAAGTAGTAATGCATCATGATGAACATATGTACATGCTGCAATGACATGAGAGCAAGGCATTCGAAAGACTTGAAACTTTCCACAATTGCACCAACAAGAAGATGATATAACCATATACTAGCAGCCCCTCGTTGTGGTCGAGTGTCTCTTTGACAATGAAGTTGTGGTTATGTCGGTCGAATCTTATAACACGATGAATGTTGGCTTTGACACTTTCTGCCTTAATAAATTTCATGCAACTTTCACTCCATAGTCGTCCCGATTGTAACATTGCATTCTACATTTCACCTTTTTTTAAACAACGAAGCCACCATAAACTATGTTGATTTCACCAAAGCGGTTACTGAAAGGTTTCGTATGCCTTTGAAGACATTGTTAATTGGTGGAGAATGAAGTCCCTTAATCCGATCAACGACCATCCGTTCATGTTTCCTATGCAACAAAGTAATTAAGTTTATAGCATACATAATTTATTATTTCTCTCTTATTGAATAGATGTACATAATTATTTTTTTTCATTCTAATAGGTATTGTGTAAGGGGTATGGATTACAACAAGAATTCAAGATAAAGTGTCACTCTATATCATAATCTTTTGGATCATCTTGGTCCGAATGATGTGCGTAGTACCTCTAAATTTTCTTCTTTTAACTTATTTATTTTTAAAGATCATTATTTAATTTAATTTTATCTACAGTTTATCTAGAGACCATATTTAGGTTTGGACCATGAATCCAACCCCGAGAAAGCAATAGTTTAGACTGTGAAGACTGCAATCATACGATTCAACATTGTGGAGATGCACCACAGTGATCGTGTCAAGATGCAGTTTGAAATAGATCAAGAAATACCAAGCGATCCAACTTGTTTGTCACCTTGGAAACTCAAAAGGGTCGACGCCCAATGTGGTTTTAATATTTCGTTCCGGAATGGTGTAAGATGTGGAAGAGGCGTTATCGACATGTCTTACAATTCCCTATTTTCCTTACCCAGAATAATATGCGACACTTATATCAATATATTGATTGAAACATATCAGTTACTAACCCTGAAATGTTTGTGTCTGATCCGAGGTATTTGATCAACCAACACACACAATGAGCACAATCCTCAAATCCACAACAACACGACCAACAAACATACACCATCCAACAACAACCTAGCAACAAACCCAACACACATCAACCTCCTACCAAACACCACGACGATACAAATCCCAACCACTCAACCCCAATCCCAACCTCATTACCAATACACCCACACACTCCACACACAATTCCAAAACTCTGAACAAAGACCATACATCCAACATCCCAACACGGCCCCCTCATCATCTGCCCTTAGCACCAACATTGACCTACCTGAAGAGTATTCCCAACTGACCCAACATACCATCAAATATTACATCACCATAGCACCCGACAATCATATGGGTATTAAAGTCCACACAACCCATTTCTTTTTACCTCTTCTATTCGGATGACGGTGATATCGACCATCCATGGAACCCAACTCCACCACGACCAAACTATGAGAACATGGGTAACCGACTCTTCAAAATTGGGACTTTCAAAGATGGTGATCTAATGGATTTCATGGATGCTGATCGCATTGACTACGTGAGGCCATCGACCCAACCACAACAGGATGAGCGTAGAGTGGGAACACGAGTTAGGCGAGGACGCGTTGTGGAACCATTAGTCGTTGTCGACTCCCGGAGGAACAATAAATAATATGTAACTTTTATTCACATTTTGTATATGTTTCATGATTATTTAAAATCGAAGTTTCAGTACGCAAAATCGTTTCGTTGTTGTCTTTTATTTAAAATAAAAAATTAAAATTGATCCCCAAATAACACTTAGGCTCCATTTGAGATGACTTTTGGCAAATGTCTTGCACGTAGGCGCCATCTCACTTGGTGCCTCCATACAAACTTTAGGTGGATGCGCCAATTGAGTTGGCTCCTGGATGTTAGTCTTTTCCAAAACATGATTATTTTGCGTAATTTTCTCCGAAACGTGGTTATTTGTGTATTTTTTTTCAATACATGATTATTGCAATAAAAAATCACATTTGAAACAAGAATTTTAGAAGAAAGAAGAGAAAACCCAAAATACAAAGACTTAAAGAGAGACAAAATGCATGAACATTGACCTTCGTTACTAATATTTTTCAAACTTTAAGATGAAACCATATGTTCGTTTCTTCAAAAGGTAAGAAAAGTCAAGGATACTCTTTAAATTGAGATTAAATCTGTTTTTTCCATCCATGGCTGACATGCTTTCTCAAAAATAAAAAACAACCTAAACATCAACGAGAAGGAACCATCTAATATGTTATTGGATTGATTCGAAATTGGGAATCTCCTCAACCATGTAAAATTCTCCAAAGTTTATTACACGCAAAATCTCAAATTCGGTGATAGTGTAGCTATAAAATTGGGAATGAAAATATGACATAACATCCTATGGTATCATCTATTTCCTTTTGGGCATCATATGTATCAACTCTTAAATATGTCACTATAAGCTCCAATGACTTAGGTCTACATCTAGAAAAGTTTAATAATCTTTCCCTGACCAAAACATGTTGGAGGGATGACACATCATCAATTATGATGAACATATCACAAGATGAAATGACGATGTCTCTACATGTTATCTCACTTTGAAATCGCATGGAACTGGAGCTGGTTTGATGCAGAAAACACAACAATGATGTTGTTGTTTAGTTCGCACTGTCGGGCGAGCCATGTACGTCGCTGGACGATACTTCTGGCGAGAGAAAGGGGAAAATATGTGTGCTTCTGGTTTTTAAGCGAAGCGCCATAGCTTCGCCGGACGAGAATAAGGCGAGGCCTGTCAATCGTGCGTCGTGACGACGCTCAAGGCGAAGACCAACTTTGTCGGACGAGGTGCTAGAGAGCAAAACTATTTGTATTTTTAAAAAGGCTATAACTTGAGTTTTCAAATTCCGTTTGACGTGCCGTTCAAAGTATTAAATAACTAGCACGATGGACCATAATTTAATGAAATAAAATAAATAAAATAATACATATTTTCATTTAAATATTCAATTCATTCAAATTCTCAAAACTACTTTTCAGTGCACCACTAACATAAAAGTTAGAATGTCAACTTTACAAATCCATTCTTAGTCCGATCCACTACACCAAAAAACATATCAACGTGTGTTAACTCCATTTTATCATCTATTCCTTTGGATTCTTAAACATAAACCAATAATGAATTTTTATTACTCCCTCCGTTTCTTTTTAAGTGTCGTTTTAGAAGAATATTTTTGTTTCTATTTAAGTGTCGTTTTATAATTTAATGCCATAACTTATCAATTATACCCTTACTTTTTCAATAAATAAGAAAGAGTGTAAGAGTGAATTTATTAGGAAAGAGAAAATAAATGAGGGTATAATAGAAAAATTAACTCTAACATAACACTATCTTGGTTGAAGAGCTTTATGCTAAAATGACACTTAAAAAAGAACGGAGGGAGTATCATTTTATTTTCGAAACAAAGACGAGTCCTAGCAACAGTTTAATGTTTGTGTTAAAAAATGTGACACGCGGCAAGTTATCACGACACCACCCCAACAAGTAAAGCGACAAAACCGAAACCCAAAACAAAAGGTAATAAAACCGACAATTTATGTAGTAATTAACCAAACTTATCCGTTTAATTAAAACCCCGATTCGTTTCCTCATCTTGTTCATCACACAACACAAATATCCCAATCCAAAAAGAATAACAAAAAACCGTTTATTAGGGTTTTGTTCGATGATGGATGGAATAAGCAATGGAGGCATGTTGTATCACGAGGTACAGGAATCGAAGCTTTGTGCTGTTCATTGCGTTAACACTGTTCTTCAAGGTCCGTTTTTCTCTGAATTCGACTTGGCTGCTCTTGCTTCCGATCTCGATTGTAGAGAGAGGCAGATGATGATGCTTCCTGCTCATTCTGCCGCGCCTGGTGATTTGTTTTCTCATAATGTTTCTCTCGACGGGGATTTTAGCATCCAGGTTCTGATTCTCTTGTTTCTTAATTCTTATGAATTCAATTCTGTGTTTTTATTCTTGATGTTTTGATGTTTGTTGAGATTTTTAATTATGGTTTAATTAGATTCAAGTGTGTGTTTAGTGTGCCAACTGCGGAAGAAAGTTAATCTAGTATGTGAGGATTTAACTCACGTGTCCTTCAAAATCATGTTATAGAGATGAGGATAGGATAAAGTAAGTGTTGCGATGGATGGGTGGTAAGACTAGAAAAGATAGGATTAGAAATGAAAATATTAGAGTTTGTTGGGGTAGTGCCTATAGTAGACTATAGAAGATGGTGGTTTGGATATGTAGAGAGAAGATCAGGAGATTATGTGGTAGTGAGAGGAAGAGGAAGATCTAGAAAGACTATAAGAAAAGTTATTAAGAAAGATTATGTGGTAGTGGCAAATAGAAGTTTTTTCAAGTTCTGAACGCATGGTGCTAGAGCTCTAGCACAACTTGTATAGTGATGCTTTTGCTTGCCTGTGCATTGGGCAAGGAAAACACTATCTGTTTCACCTTTCTTTTGTGTGATGAAATTAAAGTTGAGTTTTGGAAACGAGTCAACAACTAAAATTCATGGTATGATAATGTTATATTTTTCTTATTTTGAAACTTCTGTGTTGTTTGTTTGGGCTGTAATGAATAAAAACGGCCTGCAAGTTTTGTTTTTGTCAAGGAATTTTGTTTTTGATTCTCTTGTTGTGCAAGTGCATGGCTGATACAAACATGTCTCATTGTGTCGCTAGTGTGAGAATCTTTTGATTTGGCTGGAGATGAGTTGTAATGTCGTATTTAGTGAGAGAATTGTTTGTTACCCATGTGAGATAGGCATCCGTCATAGTTGGTTTTTGAGTTTTGTATTTAGCAAGGGAACTGGTTAGTTATCCTTGCGAGATACGGATCTCTTTAATTTTCACACATGTTTTGTAATCGGCACTATTAAACAAATAGTACATATGCATGCATTCATTGGAATTGAAACCAAATAATTATGTTTGATATAGGATATAGCTTCAGTAATGATTAATTGAGGTTTAGGCAGTAGCACTTCACAAACACTGTTAGTTTTATTTGACATTTTATTAAGTCTGGTGTTTTTTAAATTTTATAGCGGGAAGGTTACGTTGATTAAGTGGTAACGTTTTATTTAGCTGTCTATTGTTTTCACTCATGTTTTGTAATGGCACTATTAAACAAATAGCTACATTGTTAATCTAGGATAGCGTTGCGTAGCACCAACCCCCTAAAATGCTATATAGAGGGTAGCAGGATAATCGCAATTGCAAAGACTAAAAACCAGTGTACAAAGTAAACATAAATACTCACCAATACACAAAATGAAAGAGATCGACATACTTAATAGTTTAAGAAATCTAAAGTAATAAAACTTAAGGAGAGAAGAAGAATAAAACAAAATTGAATTAATAGTAGGAAGAAGAGAAGAACGACTTTTTGAGGGCAAGAACATAACATTACTCTTCAAATGGTTTGGATTGAAATTTATACTCTTAAAAAATACAATAGTTAGAAAAAAGAATTTGAGGAATTTATCCCGAAAATTCTAATAGAGGATGCAATAGCGGCTGCTACAACCGCTTTTCTTGACTGCGGCTTGCAGACCAATATTGTTGTGCCAAACCCCACCCAGCCATGCTATTTCGCTATAGCAGTGATAAATAGCGTGCTATTGACAACATAGACGAATAGCATACAATATCATTACAACTGAATAATTGAGTTTTATATAAATGGATACACATACATCCTTTTGCCTTCCCTCTCGAATACTTATACCCAAACATACCACAGGAAATCTCACAGTATTTAAATAAATTGATTTAGGGAATTTGTAATATATTAATTATATATGAACAAATTGATATGATTAGGAAAATCTCTTTAATTCTAGAAATATGTAATTAGAACAACATAATTAGTATTTCCTTAATTAGTATAGGAATTCTGTATATATTCCATGTACCTTTCAATGTGCACCAGTCTTTTAAAACTGCAGCATGACCCATATGTTTCTTTCTTGTGACTTCTCTCGTATGTTGCTTGATCTTTGATGCTGAGTATGTACACTGAGTTGCTAACCTCTATGATTTGTGCCACAATCATCTAAAGATAGCTTTTTATTTCCAACATCCCAAAATATCAAACACCTGATAGAAATATGCAACTAGAAGTTTCCAAATACATGATGTACAACTGCAATGTGAAAATGTCTTGCGCGTCAGAATATTTGAAGTATCTAAATAACATTTAGGGCCACCAAACAAATGAGACCTTCTAAAACTAACAATAGTGCCAGAGTATCCTACTAGAATTATGCCGGAGAGTTGGGCCAGGCTTGCTGCCAATAGGGATTTAAACTAACATATTGTATTGTAATCAGATTCTTGTTCGTACTCCTTTCTCTTCATGGGTTAGACATCAATCCTTATGCTACAAAATTGCAACCTAATTCATTCTCGATTGTCTCCACAAGCGACTGTCATCATATGAGTACCATTGCCTTGTAGCTTTCAGACTATGAACCTTGAATAGCATGCCAATGATCCAACACTTTTTCATTGTTGAAGACCTGTCCCACTATGTGGATGAATGACCTCAAACTGTTCAGTCATCATAGGTTTCCAATGGCCTTTTATCACACATGGCCTCTATAGTAGTCAATGGTTATATATCTCTATCTCTTAAAAAGGAATAAAATAGTAGGTTTCAAATATCACGCCACCTGTTATCAGGTTTCTGCTATTAGACCACCTACTGACCTACCATTTATATCCACGCACCAACTCCAATTGGATTGGACGTGAGGGTATGTGTTAAGAATATATGACATATATGCCCTGAACATATGGTTTATGTGGGGCAATCTTTACTTTACAAGCCGGTTGTGTTAGGTCCAATCACAGTTCTAAGACTATTCAACCACACTTCCACTATTACTCATTTCGTAGACCTTGGGGAAAACAGTCATCTCAGTCTTGGAAGTATCCACTGTCGATGGAACCATGGGAGAAGTTATGTCCAAAAAGAAAGATAAGGGGTTGTTTGCACTGAAACCTAAGTACTCATGGTTTGAAAGAAATATGATCTGGTATAGAACTCGGGTAGGGAGGCGATAATGACTTCGGAAAAGCTCATCAGAAGGTTACCAAACATTTTTGTATGTGCCATGGTTGTCGGGTGCATGCAGAGGAGGCGTGGTGGAGAGGTGGCGAAAGAAGTATATGCGTTCCGGAATCTTTGGGGGTTCTGAATGTCGAGAGATTACACAGGCAATGGATAGTGTTTTCCCTGAAAAATAACAAAAAAAATTACGGTGGCAAGGAATGGAGCAATTGTAATTCGGTGCCATGATAGTGGAGAGCAAAAACTAAAAAGATAACAGTTTTGGAAAATTGTTCGACACCAATAGACAGAGGATTCACCAATTAAACACGGTTAAGAGCTCCCTCACTTTAGGATCTAGACACCATGTTGAATAAGAGACACACACAATATTGTGAAACTGTGTCTACTACACAACACCGTCTGTCTTTTTAGTGGCTTAAAATCAATAAATAAGTAGAATAATTACATAAAATTTTATCTCTATTTATAAGATATAATACGAAATAACTGATCGAAATAACATATCTATACAACAAATGCATGAATGCTAATCTTATTTTCAACACAGCTGATATATTATACAGCCTCTGGATTCAAAATCGAAGTTCTATCACTGTTTTGTATATTTTCATCTGTTATTGAAGCTAGAAGTTTTAGGATTATATTTATGCATGCTGCCATGCCTTCAGTGCCATGTATGATTCAGATTCTAATAAAAACATTAGTAGTTTAAAATAAAACAGTGGTTTCTGTTTATTGAGATGTTTGTTGCTTACATCCATTATATTTTTTGGCAGGTAATATAGGACTTTGATACTAGGCAATTTTATGAGTTAACTTAATTGTGCAAAGCCTTTCTTGTAGGTTTTACAAAAGGCTTTGGAAGTGTGGGACTTACAAGTCATTCCTCTCGATTCTCCCGTTGCCGAGCCGGCCCAGGTTGATCCTGAGCTGGAAAATGCTTTCATTTGTCATTTGCAAGATCATTGGTTTTGTATCCATAAAGTGAATGGAGAGTGGTATAACTTTGACAGTCTCTACGCAGCTCCACAGCACCTTTCCAAGTTTTACCTTGCAGCCTATCTCGACTCTCTGAAAGGCTCTGGATGGAGCATATTCCTGGTGAGAGGAAATTTTCCGAAAGAGTTTCCCATCTCTTCGTCCGAAGCTTCCAACGGGTTCGGCCAGTGGCTTTTACCTGAAGACGCTGAGAGAATAACTAAATCTTGTAACTCAGTACAGCAGGCTCCACAACAAGAAAGAGGTGCGGAAAGACAACAATATTCAAATCAGTTTCTTTCACGCGAGGAATCTGAACTGTTTTCGGACATGGAAGACGAGGATCTAAAGGCGGCTATAGCAGCAAGTCTGATGGATTCAACCCCGACTGCGACCAATATTGCTGAAGCCAGTAATCCTCAAAACCCTCAAAATAATGACAAGCAAAAGAGTAAACAAGTGGAAACCATTGAAGGAGCTAGTGTACCTCCTAGTGATGAAAGCAAGGAACACGCGGAAGCTATTGAAGCCGGCACTCTTCTGAATGATAAAAACAATCAACAAGACGCATCTTCTTTAAGTGGTGATAACTCTCAAAGGGAAAACAAGAATAAAGAGAACACTCTCTGAGTTGAGAGTAGTGTGGTTTTATTTGCACTTGATGTGTTTTTGCAATTTGAGGACAATAATTTATGTTGGTTTAGTTGGTCAAAACATACATCATCAGTGGCTTGAAGTCATGAAGTCATGGTGCTGTGCAGTATAATACACATTCTCACATGGATTGCATGATTTATTTTATACTGAAAGGAAAACCGTTCAATGTTTTTATCTGATTATGATATTATTTATTTTGACAGTGTTTCTTAAACCCTCACTTCCATCTGATTGTGAATCTGTAAAATTTTGGTTTACATCATATTCATTTTGCTATGAAACATTGTTAGGCTACTTATAAATTATATTTTAGAATTCACAAACCTGAAAAGTTGAATGTAGGCTTCTCAAATGAAGTTCATATAGTAACAAAGGCTTGCAAAATCACATGATATCTAGTTGATTATCATTATACAAATATATTTAAAATAAATACTAATTTTAATTTTAATATAAAATTAAAATTAAAGATAGTACACTGTCAATATAAATTTATTTTTTACATTCATATCCAATAGAATTATAACAATCATATATTTTCTCAATCCCGATACAAAGATAAAGAATTAAATGTGAATATTCATCTTAGCAACAGTACATTTAATGTTTTAAAAGTTAAAATACTTTCCGATTTAATAATTAATTTTACTTTAAAAAAATTAAATTTATTTTCTTGCATCTAAAAATTCTTAAAAAATTGTAGGTTGGCATAAGAGACTTTAAAAGCAAAATGACACTCTACTTTTAGGCTGGAAAATGACACCCTCCCTAAAAATTACATAAATCAGGGACCACTTTTACCATAAAATTCATAACAATAATAAATTAATAATAAAAGAAAAACTATATAAAAAAAGAGGGAAGAAAACAAAACAACATTCTTAAATTAATAAAAAAGAAACACTTCACTGTTTTTCTTCCTTCTATGCTTTTTAGTAACACTGATCCTTTCTTCTTTTTCTTCATCCAAAATGGATTCATCTCAAAGATTATTCAACAGAGAAAGAACTCTTCATCAGATCCTTGGAGCTGGTCAAGGTAACACCATTTTCTCATTGTTTTTTGCTTAAAAATCCTAACTTTATTCATTATTTCATATAAATTTTCATTCTTTTTTATGTTTATGTTCTTTTAATGATATTTAGAATCCAAATAGCCAAATGGGTTGTGCTTGTTTTCTTTCAATTCAATTTTGATAAAATGATCCTTGACCTTGGATTTGATTTTGAATGAATGTGATTTTTTGAATGCAGTTGCAGACTTGATACTATGGAGGAGGAAGAATCAAACTGTGATGATATTATTGGTGACATTAGCTGCATTTGTTGTGTTTGAGAGATCTGGTTATACCCCTTTGTCTCTTGTTTCTAGTGTTCTTCTACTTCTTGTTGTTATTCTTTTTCTTTGGGCTAAATCAGCAGCAATTCTCAATAGGTAAATCAAATTCTCTCAAATTTATGTTTCTTTTTAATATATACTTTGACTTGGATTGGATGTTCTTGAATTGAACCCTTAAGGACTTATTTGGATTGACTTATTCTGATCTTGAATTGTAAAATATTTGTAGTATTTTTCTTTTTTGGTTTACTTGGTCTATAGCCATTTTGTTCAATAGTAAAAATGTTTTGAAGCTGTTAGGGATTCAGATTCTATGCAGTAATTGCATGATCCAATAACTGTATGATGTAGTTTTTTTTTGTATATAGATGAAGTGGTAATAGCCACCGGAAACTCACACACAACTGTGAGAGTCAGGGTTTGAACCCTGGTGTTGGTGTCCAACCTAACAATATCGGCATTTTGAAAGTTGAGCTAGGATTTGCAGACACTAGTTATTGGTCTTGGCTGTCTGATCTCAAATCAGTTATGAACGTTATTTTAAGCTGACTTGGTGAAGGTGTAATGTGAATCGACTGATCTCAAATCTGTGATTGAGATCATTTAATGCGTGTAACTGATGAAACACCAAGTCTTAGTGTGCTCATGATCTTACATCTACTTAGTTAGAATTCATTTTGGTTATGAAGTGGGATATAAGTTAAGTCCCAAATCTACTTGTGTGGTTAATCAAAGTCCAATGTAATGATTCACACCCGGTTCCCTTCATGACTCAACATAACTAAACATCTGGAACGTGACTTGGGTGACTAACCGAACAATTGTTAATACTTAATGCTTTACATTTATGATTTATCAATAAAATTTACAAAAGCATGATAAACTATTGTTTATTTTACAGACCTGCTCCACCTCTACCACAATTGCATTTGTCGGACGAAATGACAAATGAAATCGCAGCTTTTATCCAAACCAGAGTTAATAATCTGTTTTCAGTTTCTCATGATATCGCCCTTGGTAAGGACTCAAGGCTGTTTCTAAAAGTAGCTGCATACCTATGCCTAATTTCTGTTGTTGGCGGCTTCACTGATTTTCTTACCTTGGCATACACCAGTAAGTTTCTTTGCATTATTTCATCAAAATAGCTTTAAGACATGTTTGGATTGAACTATTTGAGCATAAGTACTTACCAAACTATTTGTTGTGTTTTTGACTATGTGGCAGGTCTCTTTATTCTTCTTACTTTACCTGCACTCTATGAAAGATATGAAGATTACATTGATAGATTTGTTTTGAGGTGCTACAACAAATTATGCCAATTGTATAGGAAAATAAATGAAGAATATATCAGCAGAGTCCAATACTGGATTCTGGAGAAGCAAAAGCTGAGCTGAGTTTGTATTTTATTTTCACATTCATTTTTGGTAAATTGTTTCTATCACTCTTTGAATATTTCTTACATATATTGATCATATTGTGGTTGTGAGTATAGTGATCTTCTCCATCTTGAAATGGGGTGTATTCCTTTTGCATTTTTCAACTTCAATGATTGACATAATTTTTGGACAACATTTCTCGTTGAATGTGTGTTTGATGTTTGACATGAATCAATGTTTGGCATTCAGGGTTGTCTTTGAGGGTGTGTCAGGCGACCTCCAACACACGACCTCAAACTTTTTCATGATTAAGATATGAAAAAAGGGCATCCATAGACATATTCCAAGATTAATATATGGTTAAATGTGACCTCTTAAAAAATTCATGACTAACTAACTTTAATTTCTTACATAGAACCTCTCAAAAGTTTGACATGATACTGTTGACATTGACACGACATGCTCAAGACACAACACTGACATATATGATTCTATTTAATTATTATTCTCAAATTATTATTAGGGACAATGTGTCAGCCATGTCCCTGTCAATATTTCGAACATAACTCATGCACGACATTGAGTATTAAGTTCAACTTCAAACCATTAAGAAGAATTTAGGGATAAGTAATCTCTCTTTGAATCAAGTATATTGATAGAGTACTGACACTTCTCTAAATTCGTGTAACACTTCATTTGTAAAGATATATTTTTCTTATTATTATTAGTACTATTAGTTTAGGGTATTGACAAATTTTATTCTTATTAATTGATCGTTTATAATTCTGTGACTCTTTTTTATATATTATTAGAAATTAAAAATGAAGAACCAATTGTTAATTAATTGAGGTTGGAGGAAAAAAGAAAAGAAAAGAGCACTATTTCTATATTTTAATCTGATTAATTATAGTAATTGATAAAGGAGCAATATCAACACCATAACTACACTTATTCATTACATAATTACAATTATTCACTACCTTCCATATTATAACTAATTGCCAAATATTCTTTCGTTATATCCAATAATAACTTCAATAACCTGTATTTACATTCTTATCTTATACAATATATATATCACACATACTGTAGCCTGCTGTATATATACACTCTAATGAATGAAATAAACACTGCCTCCACTGTATTCTATAACTGATATGTTGTTTATTATATATTTAGATGAATCTTTTAATTTTGGTAGACATGAGCTCAACAATTAATTAGAGTATCTTAGTTATATAAAATTTATTTTGACTATAATAGTTTTATTGAAAAATGTTTATTTGATCCTTTAGTTTGAGAGATCTAATTTATGTATTACTTTCTCCATTTTTTGGGGTGTTTTTCCGTCTCAGTGAAAAGTCACAACTGTACATAAAATTTGGAGATGTATTTCTAGACACATTCTTTTTACATATTTTTTTAGTGTAAATTGGTGAGTCGAATTTATTTTGTCAAAATTTTGTCTGGAGATGAATCTCCATGTCAATATTAGGGTAATTTTGGAGATGCATCATCTTTGTAACAACCCTTAATTCAAAATTCAAAGAATTTTATGGAGATGCATCTCTAGATACGTTTAATTCATATACCCGTGTTAGATCCTCCCCCCTTCTTCATTTGCTGCAAACTCATTAAAATCTTATTTGAACTCGTGAGCAAGTTTCTCCAAGTTCATTTTTCAAGGTTCAACACTAATTCTACTCCACTTGCCACAAAGTAACTCACTATATTAAAGTTTCCACAACTCTAATTTGATAAGTTTCTCATTTTATTTTTTTGTTGAGATTTAATGGATATATTAGGTAACACAGGTTAAGATGTATTAGATAATATTTTATTCGAAATAGTTAGCAAATATAAACATACATCCCATTTAGTTGGATTTTAGGGCATCAATGGGGTTTCTGCCATCTCTGCAACTAGTGAGTTCATCCTGAGATGGCTCTTCAAATTTTGTTGTAAAAATCGATGCCAAAAATAGAGTATAACATGTTTCTTCTTGGAAAGAAACCCACAAGGGTAGGAAAAAGGAAGCAAGAAGAACATAATGAATTGAATATAAACTACTATTCTTTACTTTCTCTTTGAAATAAGATTACAAGTGTTACAAAATAACAAATAACCCTTTCACCCTAATTAGGATTTGCATCATGTAATGATGAGATACTAATATGCTATTTATAAGAAAACTAATACACTAAACTAATAAGCTTTTCACACAAACCCAATACAAGCTAACTTAAATAATTAGACATAACAAACAAGCCCAATTCGACATGCTAACAAATCTAACAAATATCGAATAATGCATGTTAGAACATATTCGACTACAACACACGCTATTTTGAAAATAGCATGCGAACAAACTTCAACCTCATGGTCGGACCAAAAGCTATCATTGTCAACATTATCCCTGTCGACACTAGAGTTCGTTCCAATTACCATAAATCTCAACCTTGGAACAAACTCTATAACAACATGGGAATAAACTAGCTTTCTTCATGCAACTTTAACAACGTACATATAGTGAAAAAACTTGCAACTTGGCAAAGTCTTTGTGATCACACTACTACGAAAAGGCCTTTAACAATGGTTATAAAAGATATATAATCATGCGGTCAAGGGATTGTTATGTAGTGTGTGGTTGTATATCGTTACTTTCAATTACGGTCTAGTGATTGTAGTAAACTGAAAGCATACGCCTTATAACAATGGTTGTGACAAATAACCGTTGTGATAATGTTTACGAATAAATCTCATTCATATCATACCCGAATCATCAATACACCATTTGTGAATTGATATCAAAATTTATATTGCATCAATGACACAATTCCATTAAGTACACATTATTACATCAAACTATACGTAAGAAAAAATATTAAAGAAAGGAAAAGGAAATTTAAAATACAAGTAGATATAATTATTCAACAACTCTAGGAATTAAAGAACCAATAATGAGCAAACTTAACATGCGTGAATTTTTTTAGCTTTTAGACTCTCAAGGACCAGAGAAGATGAAGAATCAGGAAAAAAAATATAATAGTGGATTAACTCTTTGAACCAAAACACAAAAAGAACTTTATCCAGATAAATTAGAGAAGAAGACGAATTAAAATGAGTACTTCTCCTGAAGCTTCCAACAATGCTGAAAGAACATAAGATGTTGTGGATGTAGATGCTGCTCTTGTACAAAAGCCTCCTCATAATCAAGAAGAGGAAAAATGCTGCTCTTATGCAACTAAATGTTGAGACCTAGGAGAGCTCTCAGGAAAAGGAGATCAAAAAGAAGAAGAAGGGTAGGAAGGCAGAAGATTTTTTTCAACTCTAATGATGATGAATCAGATTATACTTGGTAAAAAATTTTCTTAGAAAAATGATTTAGATAAGATTGTAAAAACCTTCTATAAGGTTTATGTAATGAAAGTTTTATTCATCTTAAATTTTCTGCTTAACTCTAGGGCTTTATCACACTTCTAAGGTCAACTCTTAAGGTTATCAACTTAAACTACCAGCTACAAAATCTATCAACTTAAACTTATATATACACGTCTTTGAAAAGCTGAAATAAAAAACATATAACTTATTAAACGATAATTGTATTTGAAAATTTAACAGTTTGAGATGAACCTACTCATAAGAAATCGTCCGACAATTGTTGCATTAGTTGCATTCTTGTCAAGTTTATTGTATCTGCAGTTTCAAAATAACATCAATAGTGCAATTCAAATCCTACTTCAACTATTACATTTCATAACAAATTAAACATTAAACATGAAAGAGATAACAAAACATAACATCTTCAAATTTTCAGAAAATTTCTCTGATTTCAGTTTGTTCTTCTTCTTTGAATCTTCATGCATAACCTTCAAATAATCCATATCTTCCATGGTTTCCAACTCTGACTTCATAATGCTCCCATCTTCATTTCCACCTTGTTGTACCCCAAAGTTTTCCCTCTCGTGTTTCAAATATTTAGGGCTTATGCTTCATCATACATCCATTGCATTACGTTGTTTCAATTATGAGGGATCAAGAGTTTTTGATAGTTGAGTGTGTATCACGCAAATATGAAGAATTTGATATTCAAGAGGTAAAGGGAGATTTAAACACCAAATTCTTTCACAATCCCCTAAAGGATAGAACAACAAGAAATTTGTTGGTTGGTGTCAACGGCCAGTCTGGTAGAATTGAGAGCGTGGTAGGCGTGAAAAGCGAGGTAAAAAGGTTATTCAAAGCAAACTTTAGGGTATTAGCATTAGGTATTTTATGGAGGGAATTTCCTTCTACCAATTATCATTAAAAGAGGCCTCTCAACTTGAGGAGGAGTTTACGTTGGAGGAAGTTAGAAGTGCTGTGAGGGAATTTGATGGTGACGACTTCAATTTCAATTTCATGATAAAAATGTTGGAGTTTTATATCAACTGATATCTTCAATTTCATCTTGGATTTTCATAGTAAAGAAAATATAGTTAATGGAAGTCCAACCTCAAATTTTGCGATGGGTAAAGGCCTTAGACATGGCGACCCATTGTTACCTTTCTCACTCTCATTGGTGGCAGAAGGATTAGCAAAAATGATGTCAAAAGCAGTGGAAAGTAGTACCTTAAAGGGCTTCAAGGTGAATAACGATTTGGAACTTTAGCTTATGCAGTTTGTTAATGATACAATTTTAACAGGTGAGCTGTCTTGGAGAAACTTGTGGAGCATCAAGGCTTTACTCAGAGGTTTTGAAAAAGTGTTGAAGATTCTTTTATGCAGGCATCATCCACATTTCTTTGTTGTGATATAGGTAACATCCCATTTGGTTTTAATTATAGAAAAAAACTGTTTGGAAATCTATTATGAATAAAGTTAAGAATATGTTATCATCCTGGAAGATTAGGTTCTTGTCTATTGGCGGTAGAGTTACTCTGATTAATTTGGCGGTAGAGTCTCTCTTATGTAAGTGGAGATATGGATTTTTTGTTGACAAATATGCATTATGAAGTTACTAATCAAATCACTAAGGCAAAACACCTTATGGTTCAACCAAAGTAGAAAAGAGAAAAATCCTCTCCTTTTCCATTCTCTTGTATCCAACAATCCTAGACAGCAATGTATCTACACTAATCAAGTAGAAAAAGAAAAGAGTCCTTTCTTTTTTCCTTTCTTGTTTCCAACAATCATGAGCAACAAAAAATATAATTCAAGATTTTATAAGACGTTTGAAAATGTAAGATGTTTATCAATTACAAGAATTGATCTTCCCTTTCAAGTAAGCAATTCAAAATATGTTACATAGGTGCTCAAAATTATATTGATGAAACATTTAAGAAATAAAATGAAATTGAATGCAATTAGTTTCACACAAAGATTTATGTACAAAGCATTTGTTTGAAATTTGAGAGAAAATGAGTTTGAATTGAATTGAAAGAGGTGAATTTTTGAAATCCGAAACATGCAGTATTAATATGAGTATATCATACCATTTTAAAATAGTGTATATTGATATATCAATTCAATGTTTGACAGTACAAAAACAAAATACGTTAGAATATATTTTTTTTATGAAAAAGTGTCACTGTTTTAGTGGTAACCGATTAACACATCATCGTAACCGGTTACATGTGAAGCGATATGTAAAAATTTAAATTTTCAAATGTGTAACCGGTTAAAAGGTGTAAACGATTACGTCTATTAACAAATTCCAAAAAATAGGTTTATGGGTTCATGTAACCCGTACAAATAGTGATGGTTTTAAAGTGATTTTACAACGGGTCTAAATGCCACAATTTACCAAAAATAGAATGTTTGAAACAATTTTTTGAAAAACCATTTCTACATTTATGTAACCTGTTAACCAATTCGTGTAACTGATTACACATGCTACAAATTTGAAAAATACTTTCAAAAAAGAGTTTGAATGCAAATGCATTAATGTTTAGAAACAAGTTATGCGTATGGATAAAATTAACACAATAAATATGAACACAATAAATATGAACACTATAGTATAATATATAATGGATTTGCAACTTGTACCTAAAAATAATGATCAAGCTCAAAAGGTGTCCAAGTTCGTCTTGATAATGTTGTTTGAGATACAAGTCTTGATTCCATATCTTAGACTCATGATGTTTTAGCTCATCCTTTGAAATATTCACTAAGTCTTAAGAGATTAAAGTTGTCTTCATCAAAACATAATGTTGGAGAAGCTTGAATTCAAACTTGGTTGAATCAGGTTGAGGATTTAAATATAATCTTACTTAGTGTTGGTCCAAAGGTAGAGATCAATTTTTAGGAAATTATCCTTTAAATATATCTAATGCTTGGAACGACACAAAACTGCTGATCAATGATTTGACTATTGAGGAGGTTAAAAACCTTAAAGAGCAGTAAGTGATTTTTCTATGAAATTACAAATTAGCAAGCTTCCATTACTAACAGCCTGTTTTCATTCTGATCTGTGTTTATCAGTCTTAAAAATGATCTGCCGACACTCTCATCCTCGAGCATGCATATGGACACCACTCATAGCTCTGTTTTCTCTGATTTGGATAAATTTATATGGAAAGCTGAAGTCTTGAGTCTATCTGAGATTGCATATCTGCAGAATGTTAGTTACTCCTTAAGACTGCCATACTGAAATTACATAATTAGACAGACTGAATTCTTAGCCAATTTTTGAGATAAATCCCTTCTTTCTGTTTCAGGAAACTACGTGTGTGACTGTTGCGACTCTGGAGAAGTTTGAATGTGGGAAGTCAGGATGGTATTATGATGGATGTAGTGAATGTACCAGAAGTGTGACTTTGAAGGATGGAAAATTCATGTGTTATTCCAAACACATTTCATCTGAGCCAGTCCCAAGGTAATTTCTAAGTACTGCATATGAAGGATTATCATCATATAACCAAACGCTTCATTGCTGACAAATTGTTATTTTGATCACACATGGTACAGATTTAAGCTTGAAGTGCTTGCCTCTGATGGAAAGTTAAAATACAAGTTCGTGTTTTGGGATGTAGATTGTGTAAAGTTGATTGGGAAGTCCACCCTTCAGATGAAGTTGGATTTGATGAAGGTATATTCCATTTGGCTAATACATTAGTTAGATAATTACCATAGAAATAACATATATTGTTTGGATCATTTAGAATGGAGATTATGATCCCCTTGAATTCCCTTATGAACTGGATGTGATGCTTAAGAAGGAGTTGGCTATAAGAGCAGTTTTTCAACCCAACAAGGCCAGTCTTTCTCTAATTGGATTTAAGGCAGACGAAGAGCTACGTAAGAAAATAAGGGATAGTTTCAAATGTGAAGAGGTACTGATGTACTGCTGTTTTACTGAGGTAAAAATCATCACCATGTGCATTGCATTTTTTTAACAATTGTTTTAAACTTGCAGCACACTTCAAAGATTGTCGTCTCAACAAATGAGACTCGGGATGATGTGCATAAAGTATCAGTATGTTTTATATAAATTTGGCTGATTACTCTCGCCATCATGACCATGTCCTGTACAATTGTCTAACGTTTCTTTTTTTTTACTTGCAACATACTCCGACCATCGCCATCTTAGAAAAACAGACTCACGATGATCCACATACAGTTTCAGTGCGTCTGTTTTTTACTTTCAACATTAACATATTAGCCTATCAAACAATGTCTTCCTCACTTTTTATGGTAGTGATGTTGTAATAACTCTGTCATGGCAGGATCCGTTATCAATCACTGCAGATTATGACCCTGCAGTTGCCAACTCTGCACTTACACCGTCAAAAAGATCTATTCCTGAGACGGTTGAAGAACTCGACAGTGGCCAACTATCGTCCACTAAGATAATAAGGGAGATCAAGCTGGAGAAATGATGCAGTCAATATTCGTCAAAGATTTATTTTTACTTTTAGATATTTTGGACAACAGTGGCAAACTTAGTTTGTTTGATGTAATGAATTATTTCTGGTTTATTTTGGTTTATTCTGGTTTGTTTTGTTTTGGATTGTCATTCTTGGTTTTTGTTTTATCCTTTTGAGATTGTTGCAAAAGAAGGATATGATGTTGGTAATTTTCCTTGGTGAGAATTCCTTATTTTGTTTTGCTTAAATTATACCAAGTATGAACTTATTTTGTTTGATATAATGAATTTATTCTGGTTTGTTTTGGATAACAGTGGCCAACTATGTCTGCAAGTATGGCTTTTTTTGTTTTGGTTACCTTATACCAACTATGAACTTATTTTGTTTCATAAAATGAATTTATTCTGATTTATTTTGGAAAATAGTTGCCAACTATGTCTACAACTATGGCTTTTTTTTGTTTTGGTTACCTTATACCAACTATGAACTTATTTTGTTTCATAAAATGGATTTATTCTGATTTGTTTTGGAATACAGTGGCCAACTATGTCTTTCTAACACCCAAAAAACTAACTGCATATGTGTTTTTGTTTATGACCACAGCCTTTTCTTTTTTCATTTACATGTTTGAAAATCATGTAACACCTAATGTTTTGTTTTATTTATTTACACTTTTTTTTCTTCTCAATACTTCTAAACTATTACAATTTAATCCCACAATTACTCACATGAGAATTGTTTCTGGTGACAGAGATATAATTGCTATGATTTTAGTTGGTATTAATTTAGTCATGTAATTTGGTGAGTTGTACACTTATACTGTCATGTAATTTGTTGAGTTGTTAACTTAATGTTTTTGAAATACACAAATATTTCAAATTATATCTTGCAGATACACAATTGTTATATTTTTTTCTTTGTAATTCTAAACTATTAAAATTTAATCCCACAATTTCCCATTTAAACATTGTTTCTAATGACAGATGTATATTTGTTATGAATTTAGGTGGTGTTAATTTAGTCATGTATTTTGGGTCGTTGAAGATTACACTGTCATGTAATCTGTTGAGTTGTTAACTTAATGTCTTTGAAAGGAACAAATATTTCTCTTTATATCTTAACGCTACACAATCATTCTTGTTTTGCATACTTTATGCCTAATACATGGTAATATATTAGGCTCATAAACAGAAATCCATGGAACTGATACATTCATAACATATTATGCATAGCAGAAATCCATGACACTTGACAAATATAACTTGGTACTGTATTATGCATAACAGATATTTAATTATCTCATAAACGCAATATATAAAACTAATTTGGTAATATGCCATTTAAGAAATCATAACCAGATTGTACATTGAGTCGTAGCTTAACAATATCAAATAACAAAAATAATAACAAAGAAAAATGGGCAGCAAACTGATTCTGCCATCAAATATTGATTCAGTTCTGCCCATACAAAAAAAATCCCTCTTTTTCTGCCATGATGCTTCCCATGATATCCAGTCAACAGCTTCTTTCAATTTTTGGTGGTAAGGTAGTTATATTTGGAGGAGATTTCCGACAGATACTTCCAGTTGTTCCAAGAGTAGGGCGTTCTAATATTGTTCATGCTTCCATTTGTTCTTCTTATGTGTGGGACTATTGCCAAGTCCTAACACTAACAAAAAACATGAGACTAAAGAATGGAAGGGACAATACAAATTCTGATGAACTTGCAGAATTCTCTAAATGGATATTAGATGTTGGCGACGGTAAAATATGTGAACTTAACGATGGATTAGCTGATATAGAAATTCCTCCGGATTTGTTAATTTCCAATTTTGAGGATCCAATAAGAGCTATAGTTGAAAGCACATATCCAAATTTGGTTGCCGAGTTTCAAAATGTAGAATTTCTACAAGGAAAAGCAATACTTGCTTCAACCATTGAAGTTGTTGATAAAATTAATCATTACGTATTAGACATGATACCAGGTAAATTATAATTTGTTTTGATATTTATTTTCGTGTAGATGTTTTGTTATTTAATTATTCTTGAAAAACATATTGGATTGATTCACGTTTTCCCATTTCTTAGGTGAGGACAAAGAGTATTTGAGTTTTGATTCGATTGATAGAACTGATACAAGTTACACCGAAGCCTATGAATGTCTTACTCCAGAATTTCTTAGCAAGCTTAGGACTTCAGGTATTCCAAATCACAAACTCAGATTAAAGGTTGGTACACCAATAACGCTTATGAGGAATTTGGACCAAAACGATGGTTTGTGTAACGGAACTAGACTAATTGTTACAAGGTTGGCAAATCATGTTATTGAGGCAAAGGTCATGTCTGGAAAGAATGTTGGTAACATCTTTTACATCCCTCGAATGTCTATGTCACCTTCTGAGTCACCGTGGCCATTTAAGTTGATTAGGAGACAATTCCCAATTATTGTGTCATACGCAATGACAATTAATAAGTCTCAAGGCCAATCACTTGATACAGTTGGATTGTATTTGCCTACTCCTGTATTCAGTCATGACCAGTTGTATGTAGCCATTTCAAGAGTTACAAGCAAAAGTGGTCTAAAGATCTTAATACATGATAATATGAATGTATCAACATCGATCACTACAAATGTTGTATACAAAGAAGTTTTCCAATCTCTTTGTTGATCGGTAAGTACATCATAACAAATCTTTTCTTTAATATAAATTGTTTGCGTAATTGCTGTCTAATTTTTGCATAATTTATTGTGCAGGTCAAATAGTTGAAAACATCGTTTCCAAGATGGTTGCGTTGTATCTGAAGACTCGTGATAGTTTCTTATTTTGAAGACTCATGACAGTTTCTTATTTTGTTACACAATCATATTTTCAATTTACATTTTTGAATGTTGTCAAATAAGTTTGATACACTAAATTTGGCCGAATTAAATGAACTTTTATTGAATTACATAAAAACGAATTTTCTGTTACATGACAAGATTAATTCCACGTTATATGAAATCTCGACCGGCCCCGTGCGACAACACGAATTATTTACTAGTTATTATTATAATTTTCCATAGGTGTAACCGGTTAGATTTTTAGTGTAATCATTTACACTAGTTCAAATGGTAAAAAATTATAGGCCAAACTTTTGCTTAACCGATTACACACTAATAAAAAAAATTGTGTTATGCCTTCCAAAAGATATGGTTTGATATTTCTTAATGTATGAATGATTGGTAGTAAAACTTTAGTGAAGATGAGATGGAGATTTTTTAGCACCTAAAGTTTTATACAAAGTGAATTGATATTGTACCTTACTTAATGAACAATTCCATTTGAATTCTAAATTTTCTTAGGCGAGAATTTATCTTGCTATCCCCCACTTATATTTGACATTTTCTATTAGGGGTATTTTTACTAAAATATCCCTGTAAAATATCAGATATATTGAAATTTCTGGTACGTACCAAATTTTTTGTGATAAATACCGGAAATTGTGGGAAAATTACCATTTTACTAGTTCTTGATGAAATCTTCCATAAAATTCAAATATCTGGTATCGTATATTTGAAATTTTCGGAATGCAACGTTAGTTTAATAGCATACCGGAAATTCTAAATTTCTGATACAAAAAACAGTACCGAAAATTTAGAATTTCCGGTAATACTGGGACTTAAATTTTTTGAAAATCTTTTACACTTTTAAACGTATACTTAAATAAAATAAATAAATATAATTAATATCATACATAGAGGCATTACAAACATAATTAATGTCAACAAATAGAATTAATGTTATACATAGATGCATTACAAATAGAATACAATCACTTCCCAGACAATACTGCCTAATGTCTGATCCGACCCGCATATGTTGATCTAGACAGTACTGCCCAACGTCTGATGTAACAACAACAACCTCAAGCAGTGGTATCCGGTACCTGCACAATTACAAAACCCAGACGATTCAGTAACCAACTCACTTAGCATATTTAAGATGTGATAAAATTACAATTAAAATTCTTACCTATTTGTTTTGTAAGTGCAATCAAAAATCAACACCATCGGAAACATATTCAACAACTTCACAGAATTAACGTGTGTCCAAAAGATATCAGCCACCTTATTTGAGTTATCCTTATTTCTAGACCAATACAAGTATTTCTCTTGGTGAACAAGGCCCAATAACATTTTCATTTCTGTCATTCCACCTCTCTTGTTCATTTTGTATGTTGATCTACCTTTATATATCTGGGTAATACTCGTGAGGTTTTCTGGATCTTTGTCTTTCAAAGCAGAAATGATGTACCTTGGAGCCATGTTGTACTTCGTCATGTCATTCACAAACTTTCTTTCTTCCTCTTTTAGACAGCCCAAAATGTCATGCCCTTCCAATTCTTTGTATAGTTTATGATTGTGCATCTTGTATTTTACCATCACCTTCCAGCCATCACCACTCGGAACAGATCTAAGCCTAAATGGACATTTAACCTTCATAGAATAAGTGCCATCAGAAGGAGCTGCAACCACATTTTTCTTTTTGTAATTACCTCCCCTGTCACAACCCATAATCAATTTATCCTTCCTCCCTTGCATCATTAGCAGTGTCGGTTCGGATAGTAACAACAACAATACCATGAGTTTTTCCAATTGACCGTGTCCATTCAAGAACTTTATCTCGTGATTCAAAAATATGACAATCGCATTAACGTTTAATTAACTTAATTTAGAAAATAATATCAAAATGCGTCTAAATAAAGTCAAGAATAGTGTACCGTATCAGTGATGAAATACTGCGTAAGATCAGTACATGAATACGTAGAAGAAGCTGAATCAGCCGATTTAGGACCACAAATATATAACATTTCATCTGTCATACCGAAAATTTCAGGCTTCAATAAATTTTCGGTATACTAGAAATATGAAATTTCCGGTATTACTTGTATACCGAAATTGTGGAATTGTCGGTACGTCAAGTAATTTAAAAAAATATACTCGATTTTTGGCAATTTTTGGTAAATCGCACCAAAAATTTAGTAATACCCGATAAATCACACTGATAATATATAAATATCTGGTATATTGGCAACGAAAATTTGTAAATTACAAAGAATTTTCGGTATACGCCAAATATGGGTACCAGAATTTTGCTCTGAACTTCTGAAAATTTAATTTTTGGTAAATTTTATCAACAGTAAAAAAAATTTTAAAAAGTAAAAATTTCGAGTAAATAAGGTTAGAGGTATTTTTGGAGTATGAAAATACGGGGGTGCCACGTTCAAAAAAGGAGGTGGCAGGATAAATTCTCCTCTTAGACTATGCAAGCTTGATCTTTATCTTGAATCTTGATTGAGATCTTTATCCTTCTTTGATAGTCATTTGTCTTCATCAAAATCACATTTCAAGTTGAACTTGTCTTCACATTGGTTTGGTCGATCTAGATATGTAAAAAATATGTAAAAAATGACATTACTAGGCATGTTACAATTTGAGGGTTATATATACAATCTAGGAAAATTATGCCCTGGTGCTGTCCTATTTAGCATTATGGAAAGGGTCTATGTCCTGTTGGTACCATTTGTTTAGACCACTTGATACCCACAAAACCTTCATTTGTTATGATCACTTGTCATAGTTCTTCAAATCCAGATCCAGTAGGTTGCTGGAAAGTCTATCATTGAAAAGAATATTCATCTTTGCATCAAATTAATAAATCAAAACCAGACTCTTGATATCAAATGTTAGAACATACACAAAATTTTATGGTGAATCAAGGTAGAAAAATATGTTAATTGAAGATAATGAAATGAGAGAGAGAGAGAGGAAGAGAGAAATATGTAAAAAATGACATTACTAGACATGTTACAATTTGAGGGTTATATATACAATCTAGCAAAATTATTCAGAAACAAAACAACTTAAAAAATAAGTATAAAAAAATTCAAAATTGAAGCTCGTAATTGATTACAACAAACAATGTAACTAATTATGTCTACACAAAGCAGAATAACAGAACCTGAAACTGCATGTTGTAATTGGTTATGCTAAAACACATAACCTAATACATATACAATAAATGCAATTTCCAATTTTCAAAGTGTGTATTTTTTAAGTTGAATAAAAATACATATTATTTTAAGTTAGCTAAATATGTATACATTTTTACTAATTGGAATTTTATATATGAAACAATGATGGTGAGAAAAGCATAAATTTTAAACTCTACGTAATTTTAATAACGAGCTCCAAGTTAGAAACTATTACCCAAAAAAATTCATTTTCAAATGTTTATATAAACCTTCACTCTCATCACTCTCAACACTCTCAACACTCTCAACACTCTCCATATTCTAGCTTTGATTTTCATAGTCTCTCTCGCGAACCTTCCATTGGCGACTCTCGGTTCACTCGTCCTCTCGACGGATTCTCGGTTCTCCCGCCTTCTCGTGCTTCCGTTTTCCGACGTTCTTCCAAAGGTTCTCTCTGGTTTCTTGTTGCAACGTTTATGATTTCGCTTTTTCAACGTTTATGATTATCCGTTTCGGTTTCTTGTTGCATATGAATTCAAGAAAATCAGTTTATGATTTCAAGATAACACTCTCAATCTTTATGATTATTCCTTTTCGTTTTTGGTTTTCTTTGATTTCTACATTATTAGTTATGCTTTATTCTGATTCTGATCATTGTATTCTGATCTTCTTCCCAATGATCACTGCAGGATGGCTGCTAATCTTCAGAAGAAAGAGTATAGGAAATGGTATTCTGACGATGAAAGACATTTAGATCTCTTTATGATTGATAAGAAGCTCAAGTGGTTTTGTTCTTTGCGCAAATGGGAAGAAGCTATCCAGGATCCCAATATCCCTTCTACATTAAAAGGTAGAAGTGCGAGAGCTTTGATGCAAAAGGCTGGTGAAATGGAAAGAAAGCAGCTTGAAGCTGCGTATGATGCGGATTTAGCTAGACAAAGACAGGTCGATGATGCTATTGTGGCTGGAGGGGAGACTAACCAACATGATGACCCGGTAGATTCAGAGGATAACCAAGACGACCCGGTAGATTCAGAGGATAAATTATCTGATCATGGCCTTGACAGGAATAAGAAGCTTGCTGCTGCACCGAAGGGCGACCGCGGCAAGAAACTTGCTGTTCATACCCCTACATCTCCATCTAAGGGTAATGGTGGTAAGAAGCTTGTTGTTCAAACTCCAGGTACTTCTAAGGCTAATAATGGTGGCAAGAAGCCTGCTGTATCTACTACTAGTGGTGGGATTAAAACCGGTGAGTTTAAGACATATGAACGCAGGCCGCCATCTAAACTGCCTAGTTGGAGGGATTCTGTCAGTGAGAAGAAAGCTTCTGAAAGCTCAAAAAAGGCTACCGAAGAGAAGGCTTCTGAAAGCTCAAAAAAGGCTACCGAAGAGAAGGCTTCTGACAGCAACACTAAGGTGTTCAACTCGATGCACGACTTGATGGCTCAGCAAGTGAGTCTGTTGGGTGAGATTCTCGAATATGTGAGAGCGGTAAAGGAGGCGGTTGTGAAGCCTTCCTATGACAAATAAAATATTATAGCAAGGGTTCAGTTTTTTTCTTTTGTTACATTACACTGAAGAGGTGTCTTGATAGGTCTATCTTGTAATCCAACATAAAAAGTTGCTCATCACAATTAACCAATTATATCAGCCACCATCTACATATCATCATCCTCAGTTGCTGAAATATTGTATGGAATATGATTTTTTTTTATGACTCTTACATGAAAAGTTGCATGTTTGAATGCTTCAAACATCCCTCTTAATTTTATATATTTGTTCTTAAAATATAACTTCAAAAGTCTTTATGTCATGATTTTATATATCATCCTCAGCTGCTGAAATATTGTATGGAATATGATTTTTTTTTATGACTCTTACATGAAAAGTTGCATGTTTGAATGCTTCAAACATCACTCTTAATTTTATATATTTGTTCTTAAAATATAACTTCAAAAGTCTTTATGTCATGATTTTATTGAATGCATGTGTAAAACAATTTTACAGAAAAATACACTGAACTCCCTTGAAATATGTTAAAATAACACTAACATGCATTTGTAAAACAATTTTACGGAAAAATACACTAAACTCCCTTGAAATATGTTAAAATAACACTAACATTCCCTCTAGTTTTTAAACATTCATTGACTTCATGGGAGTATTATTCTCTATATTAATAATTTTCTATGTGTAATTTGTATTATAATTCTTTTTCTTGAATAGTTAAAGGATTTTAGTTTGAATAGTTTGAATTATAAATTCGATTCAAACTAAAATCCTAACTAAAACTATCGCATTTGGGTTAGGCATTTTTTAGTTCGGAAAAAAATCAAATCAGACCAATAAATGTGATGTTAATTGGTTCGGATAACGAATTTTCAAAACTCTACCCGTGAATCCATCTATCCGAACTAATCATAATTAACTTATATAATTTAATATCCATCTATCCGAACTAATCATAATTAACTTATATAATTTATATTATTATTATTATTATTATCATGGAAACTAATTTAAATTATTCAAGTTCAAGAAAAAATAATTAAATTCTGATTTGGGACATTCACACCTTAACTTATATGAAGACAAAAAAAAAATAGAATTATTATAGAAATTAATTGATGTAATTAGATATTTTTTGAAAATATTTTTACACATTTGTTTCCAAGGTATCCGATCAATCCAACTCAAAGCAACCCGTTATTTTTCGGAAAATTTCACTTTGTACCCCCACATTTCAACTTGTACCCCCGCTACAGTAATATTTTGACGAAATTACCCTCATATAAAAACATAAGATTTTAAAAAAATTTCATTTTTCACATCCTGCCCAAAAGTGTTCCGAATTCTCTCAGTTGCCTTTGCATTCCGGAACAGTTTCAGAAAGTCTTCCGGTACACAAAAAAGCACTCCGGAACACATCAAGTAAGTGTTCCGAAATTTTTACCAAACCGGAACACTTTTGGAAAGTGTTCCGATTTTATTTTTTTTGGGCATTTTTTCGGAACACTTTTATAAAGTGTTCCGGTTTGCATAATTGCATTCCGGAACACTTTCTAAAAGTGTTCCGGAATTCATTCCGGAACACTCTCCCCTAAGTGTTCCGGTTTGGATTTTTCAAAATTTTTTTTTTTTTTCATATTTTGATTTTATTATTTTTTTCAGAATGCCTCGAACATTAGGCCCTGACGGACGACCTCGTGCTCGGAGAGGTGATGGTGCATTTGGATCACATCCTCCGGAGGTGCCTAGGGGATTCCCGGGTGGACCATCTGATTTATCACTGTTAGTTAGATACGAGACAAAGACTCGACATTTGTGGAGAGGTAAGTAAATGAAAATTTAATCTGAAATGAATTAAGTTAATTTTTGGCATAGTTTATTAATATGTTACATTTTTTTCAACATTTTTTTCTTCAGGAAAGAGGACCGAAAAAACAATTAAAATGTGCTGCACACGGTCAAAAACTGAAAGAATGGGTTCCCCTGCAACTCCCTAGAGAGATGGAAAGGCTGGTGTCAAATTCGGGTCTTGCACATTTGCAAAGATCTAGTATGACAAAGGTGGATCCGAATTTAATCACTGCTTTTGTAGAGAGGTGGCATTCCGAGACGTCGTCATTTCACATGCCATTTGGTGAGATGACGATTACTCTCGATGACGTATCTTGTATTCTCCACCTCTCTATTAGATGTATTTTGGACTCCCGTCATCAAGGCGATCTTCTTGAGCTTCTTTGTGACATATTTAGGAGTGTCACGTAGAGAAGCCGCGGCTCAAGTTCGTGGCAACAGAGGTGCGTATTATAAGTTGGAATGGTTGTATGAAACCTTTGTTGCCCATAGAGGTCTTAATAATTGGGCATATGCGACCAGAGCGTACTTGATGATGTTAGTAGGTTGCACTATTTTTGCCGATAAGACGTTTACGCTTGTCGAAGCAAAATATATATCTCTCTTTGCGGACTTGGAGGGTGCTGGAAGATATAGTTGGGGGGCAGCTGCATTGGCGACACTGTATGCTTCACTTGGAGATGCATGTATGTTTGGCACCAAACAACTTGCTGGTTATCCGACTCTTCTTCAGGTAATTCATTTATTATTTATTATTTATTATTTAGATGATTTTTATTTATTATTTATTGTTTAGATGATTTTTATTTATTATTTATTGTTTAGATGATTTTTATTTATTATTTATTGTTTAGATAATTTTTATTTATTATTTATTGTTTAGATAATTTTTATTTATTATTTATTGTTTATTAATTTTTATTGTCACTCTTTGGATCCATGAGTATTTTCACGGAATTGGAAGAGTAGAAAAGCGGCATCCGTGAGAACGTTGGAATGCCGAGAGCGATGAGATGGGCATACAAGCAAGTGAAGGTGGATGAATTGATGTCCTCGATAGATTGACACCGGTTGACGTGGTGTGGCGTCCTTTTGAGGATCATAGGCGGTTTCGTGAGTTCGACGAGATTGCTTATTTCAGAGGAGGACTCTGTTGGGGAGGTATTTATGTATTATATTTTGATGATGTTTACGTCAGTTTGGTTTTATTCGATATATACCACGTTCACCCACCGATATTATTGAGGCGGATGTGGATGTTAATGGATTGGTTATGACCAAAGTGTTGTAGACGTAGTTGGTCACACAAATCACATTTCCCTCCGAAACGTGGAAAATTATTTGATGGTATTATCGGGTGTCACCTCGATTGGTACCACCGCGGTTCATGAACCAAGATAAAGGCCCATTTGCAGGCCATCCGATCCCAAGTTGGCTCGTATCTCGCATTAATCCATCATCATCTACAAAATTTCCAAGAGGATGATCCGCATTTATGGATTTATTTACGTTGCATTTATGTAATGAAGAGTGATTATTATGATTTAGTAATTTTTGTAACTTTTTAAATATTTGTGTAATTTTTAGTAACATTTTAAATATTTGTGACTTATTTTTAGTAACTCTTTAGTAACTCTTTAAATATTTATGATTTTATGCGTTATTTCTCTTTAGTGTATATTATCATTAATTTATCATTGAAGTCATTCGAATATTTGGATGAATAAAAAAAGCGTCTGTTGTAATGCTTTGTTACATTTCATAACAATTTAGTTTTACATTACACAAAATACATTACACAAAATAGGATTATTCTAAGCAAATATAAGAAGATAAAACTGGCGAAAGATGTAGCCATAGTTGCAATCGTCCCGCTAATGATATCATCCATGCAGTTGCATCCGTGTGACGAAACTTCTTCCAATCTGTAGGCACCGGGGGTAAGGGGAATTCATCCTTCATGTTTACCTGAGTATAAAAAACAATTAATCCAACACTTTGTATAGAAAATAATAATTGAAAATACTATTATCGGATATATAAATTATTACCTGCACCCAATGGTTACCGTTGACTAAACCTATACACCAAATAGTAGGATTATGTGGAGGTGATGATGTCAGGGAAAATGTCAAGCAAGGATTGCCTAAATGAACAAGAATGACATTATAGCGGTTCGCTATCAAGTAACCATCGGTAGTGTCAACCATTTCTCCTTTGGTTGTATACCTTGGATCATATCATCAACCCGCTCCTCACGGTGATAGTCTAACTCGAATAACTTCTCATACAAACTCTTCTTGTCTCTTATTTCCATGTCCAACTCTCGACGAACCATTGCCCAACCATCCGACTATACCCATGCAACGATGCAATGACTCTAAATCCACAATTACCATCGATTCAACATCCACAATCTCCGAATATATGATCTAAGAAATTAACATTATAAATATTAGTGCATTATCGTATATTTTATATAATAATAAACATAAAATAATCAACACTATGAATATTAATGCATAATAATTTTATATGACGATATGACTTGAAATCAAGAGTGTAGTCTTTGCGGGTTTTTGATTTTGAATCTCTCTTTGATTGGGATTTTTGAGATTTGTGAAGTTTGAGATGCTTGTTCAACATACTCATGTGAAGGATCCTGTAAACATCATACCCAATTGGTTTCTTCCCTTTCTTCTTGACTCCTCCTTGGTTTTTATTTTGTCGGTGGTGGACATAAGGAAGTTGTTGCGGGATAAGCAATTTCACTACACCTACTTCTTAACGCTCTTTTCCCGACAACATCTGATGATCTATACTTTCTCCATATTTCTTCCATTACATTACTCATGTCAATCTCCGATCCATCGTCTCCTTCGCTGCATTCACCTTCCATACTTAACTTCCTCCAATGATCATGAACACTCTCAATAGGTATAGGTACACCACTAAGCACATATCTACCTAACTCACAAGCACAAGGTAACCCATAATTTGTTCTATGAGTACACCTACATATTTCTCTAGAAGTTCCAACATAATCAACTCTCTTTAACTCTTCTGATGCGTCTCGGAGCTCTAGAAACAAAACTACGAAGCTTACCATAGAATGGACTAACATGTGCATGCTCAACTTCATAAAAACTTTTTTGAAACGAAGCACGAATATTGCCTATTTGTATCCTCAGGTTGTTGTTCATAGCTTCCCAACAATTGACCATGTCACCTAGACTATTTCCCAACATCTGCTTTAGCTTCCAATGAGCGGATTCAACCCTAAAAATGAATGCATAACAAATATATAACATGATGTTAAATGCGTAATATATATAAATGCATAATATATATATATAACAATATAATATTAATGCATAATATATATAAATAATATTAATGCATAATATATATAAATAATATTAATGCATAATATAATAATAACAATAAAATAAAATACATACCGGTTAGTCGTGGTGTTGCCCAAATGAAGTACTCGATCAATCCATGCTCCAACAAATCTATGTCTATGTGGAATCAACCATGTGTCTTTCACATAATCAATAAAGTCAGCACAATTAAAACAGGCTTGCTCAAGTTGTTCCAACTTTTGAGCATACTCAACCTCGTCACTAGCCCACAACTTCCTCCCATAATGTGTCAATGGTCTCGCATTTCTTTCACCACATATGCTTGCATCGCATCCCAACATTTTGTTAATATGAAAACGACATAGCAAATTTTGTGTAGTAGGGAACACAATTTCCACAGCTTTCATCAATGCTAGATCTCTATCCGTCAAAATCACTTTTGGACGCAGATCTTTCTGCACAAACAATTCCTTCAGCTTCTCCAAGACCCAACAAAAACTATCTGCTCAGACTCCATATAAGCAAATGCAACAGCAAAAGTCAACTCCGTCGATGTCATGCCAACAATTTCAAAGAGAGGTTGCCTATATTTGTTTGTCTTATATGTGCTATCCATAACTAAGACAATGGGAAAAATATTCAGCAACTTGACGGAGTCTGGATGCGCCCAAAAAATATCTCTCACAATATCCGAACCATCTCTTTTTCTACTCCAGTAGACATATCCTGCATCCTCAATTAGCTTTAGCAAATGTTGTATCTCAGATCTTGGACCTCTTATCTCTTTTTTTATCACACTCTTCTGCTTATAAATTTGAGTGATCCGAGTGATATTTTCAGGATTTCTCTCTTGCAGGGAAGTCAAAATGTGTCTAGGAGGAACATGTCTCTTTGTTAAATCAAAAACATGTTATTTTTCATCTGAGGTCAACTTGCCAACAAACGCATGCCCTTCAAGCCTATCAAGTAATCCATGATTATGAACTCCACACTTTACATCTACCTTCCATCCCAACCCATCTTTTGCCGGAGTCGATCTTATTTTGAACGGACATCCACATCTCTTAGTTGCGCTCTGAGTTCCACTTTTATCCTTGTATTTTCCGCCTCTATCACACCCAAAAATTATCTTGTTCCTCCTTCCTCTCTTGCCAGTTTCAGTGTCCGAACGCTTAATAATAACGGTGATTTTATTTCTTAATCCAACTTCTTTGATCCAATTAATAACATTTTCTGTATATGTGAATGAATCATCTATGAAGTCGTTTTTGAAAAAAAAAATTAAAACAAAATTTAAAAAAATTAAAAAAAAATTTAAAAAGGAACACTTTCTTAAAGTGTTCGGTATTATTTACAAACCGAACACTTTAAGAAAGTGTTCGGTTATCTAATTGGCATTTATTAAACACACAAAGTGTTTTAATGGTTTAGAAAAGGAACACTTTTGAAAATTCGGTGTTTTTACATACCTAATACTTTGAAAGTGTTCGGAAGGCTTCGAAGTGTTTTTCTGATGTAAAAATTTGTCTTTTTCGTAAATGGTAAAATTCAAATAGTAAAATAATTAAATTATACTTAGGGTAAAATTGTCATTTTTAAAAAAATGTGGGGGTACAGGATTAACTGTGGGGGTACAAAGTAAAGTTTTCTATTTTTCGGCTTGGTTCACTTTGGGCTTTATCACTAAAATGAGCAAATCAAATCCATATATTTTTTTATCAATTTTGACATCAAATTCTCTCGAAATCGAACAAAACCGACCCACCAACACCCCTAATCCCAAATAACTACATTGTTTTAGGAAATAAGGTTTCAAAAACGTAAGTGAAACTTTTGAATATGACTAGAATCACATAGATATTATAATTCTTTTTCCTCGTTCTTCGATTCAATTCCTCATAACAGAAGGTCATAATGGTTCTTACCGCTGAACGACAGCCTCACAGCTTTTCTGCTAGAGCCCTTTATAAACTCACTTCCATACTCTGCAATGGCAATGAAACCAGATCCCCGGCCACCGCCTCTATGCTGCATTTTTAGTTTACATAGAGACAACATGATATGTAAGCATATAAATTCTACAACCTTATAAACTATTGGATGGATCAAATGATAAACCTAAGTATTGTTGTTGAAGGCATACCTCGTGCTCCGCTATGTACACAATAATTGGCTGCTTACACAACTCTGATAATACCTGCAAGAATATGTATTTTGAAAAACAAATTCTCAAACTCCCTTTAAAACCCTTCTCACCAAAATTAATTTTTTTTTCTCAAAAAATCAACACAATCATAAGCATTGGATACATACAACATCTAACGAAATCAAGCAAGCAACAATCACTACCAATCAATCAAGTAAGTGATTTAAGCTATTTTTAGATCTAGAGTTTATGTGATTTCTACTCAAATTAGTGAAATAAGATTCTAAATGTGTTGTTTTATCTAGTTTACATCATTATGACTCATTAGAAAATACTTTGTAAACTTTATTTGATGATCAATGTTTTTTTTTATACATTTGGGGTATTGGGATGCTGAGGTTTGTGACTCTGTTTTCACGAGAGGGTTGCACAGCATGCTTCTGTCATACAGGAGGAAACAGAGGGACGCCTCAAGGGTGATATGTCGCATCATCCGCAATACCCAGTAGTTTATGCTGATGATACACGTGTATTTTGATTTTAGTTTTTTTAATTTTGTATTGCATCGTATTTGTATTACTATTCACTATTCGTATTACTTGGATAACATTGCTTGGATTATATTGATATGCATTTTGGATAGCATTTTTGGTCTTTTGTTCAAATTCTAATTTGTATAATTTATTCAATTTCTAATTTGTATAATTTTTTCAATTTCTAATTTGTATAATTTTTTTAATTATTATTTTTGTTCATTTTTCTGCTAATGTCATATTCAGAACCGAAAATATACTTCCGATATAGAATCGAAAATATACTTCCAATTTTAACACAAATATTTATATGAAGAGTGTCATTCTATATAAATCTATCATATAAGAAAATTATGTGTTCTTAAAAACTCTTAATTACCCTTATTATTCTATAATCTTCCACGTGGATAGGTTTAGCATTAAGCAACCTATTTTGTTGTTTCAAAACTCATAATTATAATTTATAAATTAAAAAAACTTAATAGAAGAAAACAACTGATCCTCATTCAACGCGGAATATATGATTTTCTCTTCCATTTACAAAACCGTCTCTTCTTTTCCCATGTTTCCTATACACACATCTTGAAATCTTAGAACTTCCAAAACACTTTCTTTTATTTCTACTTCTTCTTCATTCTTCCTTTTTTTCCTTATTGAAACTAAATCGAAACAAACTATAATCTACGACATCAATTTATGATTCAATGTATTTATTCTTAGATTCTGATTTCGATTTTTTTTTGGAATAACCATTTTTAAAAAAAAAATACAAAAATAATCAACTTTTGAAAAAATTTACGCAAATAATCAACTTTTAGGACAAAATTACACATAAGAGCCATCTGAGATGGCTCGTGCTCTTAAATTTAATACATAGGCGTCATCCCACATGGCTCCTACTCATCAATAAGCCATGCAGGATGGCGCCTCCTCCTTATGGTTTACATGGCGCCTCAAAACCTCCAATGAAAATGAAATTTTGGCACATATTTACCATGGTCAAACTGAAAAAAGAGTTGATGCGTTGGTTAGAGGGAGAAATAGAAGTTGGTGATGAAATTAGAAGGATCCAGAGGAAGAGAACAATCATGAACTTCGCAGTTGGTCAACCTCGAATTTGTTTGGAGGAAGTCAAAACAGACGTCGACGTTATAGCGATGATGTATGGTTCCGATGACATTGTTTTGACGGTTGTAGTATCTTAAATAATTTTTTGTGTTGTTGATGCGTCATTTTTCATGTTGTTGTTTTAATTGTGTAGTTTTTAATTTTTTTGTTTGCGTATTGGTGTTTGTAATAAATGCTATTAATGGAAAGAAGAAGATTTGTTACAATATTAAAAGTGCAGATAAATGAAATACAAATTTTAGGATGTTGAGCTTGTAGCACGTTGGGGATAATTTTTTCGATTGTGTCCGGATTGACGATATAGACCACATTTTCTTTCTAGTTTATCAACATCGTCCATTTCAGTTGTTATACGTTTGCTCTTGGGACGACCCTTTTTATTTCTCCGCATTTGACTGTTATGTCAAACTACTTCCCCTTCGTACGCAGGCCAATAATCTGCTTTTGCTACTGGTTCGAAGGCATTGTTGTATACGTTGAGCAAGGTCTGAGACTTGTAAATTGGAGAAAGAAGTACTAGTGCATCTTGATGAACATGTGCACACGTCGCAATGACATGAGAGAAGGGCATTCGAAAGGCTTGAAATTTTCCACAGTCGCACCACCGAGATGGTTGTCTCTTTGACAATGAAATTATGGTTATGTCAGTCGCACTTTCGGCCTTAATAAATTTCAGGCAGCTTTCACTCCACACTTGTCCGGATTGTACCACCGCACCTCTCTCTGCAAACAAGGCCATTCTAAAATATGTTGTACTAACCAAAGCAGTTATTGGGAGTGCTCTTATGCCTTTGAAGACGTCGTTTGACCGTGTCCACTTTTCCACCTGCAGATTATCAACCCACGCACCTGCATTTTCCAATCTGATCTGACTGCGATAATATGTAAAACCTAATTGTGTTAGCGCGTACGCTGCATTCATAACTATTTTCCGAAGACAGTTATCTTTGACTCTCCATCTATAAGTCTCATCATGGAACAAATATATTGTAACATAAACTCACCAAAATATTATTATAATGAATACAGATATATTGTAACATAAACTCAACAAATTATTATTATTTGAATACTGAAGAATAAAAATACTTGGCTAATCTGTTTTCAAGTCAAACTATTGGAAACAACTTAACATAACTCAAACCTAGCTAAATCATTCAACTAAAGAATGATCTACTTCATATTTTAAATGTCTAAAACACCAATCAAATAAACGAAGGTCTGTTATAGAACCTTCAAAATTATATGATTTTATTCTAATACCATTATTCCAACCATAAACTCGACATTCATTTAGAATACTAACTTCATAGACACAGTTGCTGTGATACCCAAATCTTCGGGGGTTGCTCAATGCCTGATAGTTTCTCCCAAAACATGAAATAATGCAATGTCACCCAAACTTTTCTTCTTAACATAATTCATGCTTGACATGTCTATCTTGTAAGCATATCTTCTAAACAAATCCAACATAAAAAGTTGCTCATCACAATTAACCAACCAAAAGTATCTGGAGGGAATATCTTTGGGAGTAATCTTGAGATTTAGAAATTGAATATTTCCAGAGTTCAAATTTAGTACCCCAATTTTAGCATGGTTAGTGAGAACATATATTATATTATTCAAAACCACAAAGTCAACAATATCTTCTGGTTTTGTGGATGAATAAGAATCCCAACTGTCGTGTCGAGATTGATAGACATACAAAGTTTTAGACTGAACGCATAAAATCAACAACACAAATTCTTTGTCGTCAGAGAATTTCTCAAAAGCAAGCAAGGCTCGGTGGTATCGGCTCGGACCATAATCAGCATGAACGGTAAAGGTGGCATTGATTACCTTTTGAATTCTTGTAAATGGATTGAATAGAACAAATGAATTATTATTCTGAGCCATGATGAAATATCCACTGGAAGCCCTAATATAGGTAAAATTGGGAGGCTGGAAGCAACTCATGATATCCAAATCATAAACTTTCTGATCGGATATGTTAATAAAAGAATATAGTCGCGGAATAACCCACAAAATACGAACGAGTAATGGTTCATGGGATGACAAGAAATTAGATTTATGAAAAGTCCTCCAACTCTTGCAAACTCCAGAAAACTGAAAGATATCTTCAAAATCTAGGGTTTTGAAAATTATATAAAGCACATCCCATGGAAGTTCTTCGTTCAGAAAAGTTGATGTATGCGAAGACTCTAATGCATCATCATCCGTATCACCAGAGTTCTTCATTCAGACAAATATTCTATTCAGTTTAATTGATTTGGATTCAAAATAAAACTTTAAAAAATAAATGATTCGAAACATACCATTGATTTTGAAGTCTTATTTGCACAATTGACTAGCTGCAGCTGCAGCAGGGCTTCGGCTTCAAAGTGAGCCATGAATATCGCCGGTTGGTAGAGGACAATAACTAATAGGCGATACCTTTTAAGGTTGTTTTTGTGGTGTAGAGCTGTGATAGAAACCTTTTTATACTAGGTTAATTGAATTTTAAATTTATTTGATTGATTAAATCTACAAATTTAAAAATTAAATAAATGATTCAACTAATACTAAAAGTTTGTTTTATTATATTTTATAACTTTGTGAAAATTCTCATTCTACCTCTCTCATTTATTTTGGGATCTCTAAATTTTTCAATATTAATTAAGATATTTCTCTCATTTATTTTTGGATCTCTAATTTTTCAATATTGACAAAGATTTTTTCAATATTAATAAAAAAAAAATCAATATTGCTCTAATATCATATTGGAACACCTTATATTTTTATGTAAGATATTACTTAAGATTCTTATTTATTTTTAAGAAATGATAATCCATCATTATTAAACATAATTTTTAAAATTTTAAAATCTTATTGATTGAATCTACCAATTTAAAAGTTAAATAGAAGAAAATTATAAGAAAGAATAATCAACTATCTATCAAGAAAAAATTATAGGAAAATAATGTGAAACATAACAATAACATGCACAAAAATGAGAGAATAAAAAAAAAAAGAATGTATTTATGTAAGAAGAACAAGATTGACGGCTAGAATAAGAATTCTAATGATGAAGACGAAGAGAAAAATGGATTTTAGAGTTTTGTTGTGAAAGATACATCGCTAATATTATAGAGCGAATGTTAATTCGCTTAATATATAAATATACTCACAACGGTTTAAAACACCAACCGTGGTGATACAACGGTTGAACACATAAAGTCACGTCTTAACATTAAAGGAATAATATATATGAGGGAGTTAAGGTTCGAACCCATGAAAGCTTGATGGTATCATCGCGGTTGGGTGCACAACCATTGTTATATTTGATTAATTTTTAACCAAAAAACAAAAAATAATATGATAGCACCTTAGTTTATAAGTGTAAACATGGGGTAGGGAAGAACCGCGGTGACCATGACGTTGTTGTTTCCGCGTTTTGTAGTAGTTTTTCATGTTAGTATTGGAATGACACCATGTGAATCGTCGTACGGTAGGAGATGTAGGACTCTGTTGTGTTGGTATGAGTCGGACGAGAGTGTTGTGCTCGGACTTGAGATTGTTCAGAAGATGACTGAGAAGATTAAGATAATCCAAGAAAGGATGAGAGCTTCTCAAAGTCGTCAAAAGAGTTATCATGATAAGAGGAGAAAGGCACTTGAGTTCCAGAAGGGATATCACGTGTTCTTGAGGGTTACTCTGATAACTGGTGTTGGTAAAGCTCTAAAGCCGCGAAAGCTTACGCTGCATTTTATTGGTATATATATCAAATTTTAGAGAAGATATGTGAGATGGCCTATCGGATTACCTTACCGTTGTCACTTGTGAATCTTTATGGTCTGTTTCATGTGTCTCAATTAAGGAGATACACTCCATATATATTGCATGTGATCCAAATGAATGATGTATAAATGAGAGATAACCTAACTGTTGTGGCATCACTTGTGCATATGGATGGTCAGGAAATAAAGCAGTTGTGGGGTAAAGAGATTTCTTTGCTGAAGGTACTGCGGAATGGACCAGTCAAAGGGAGATTGACTTGGGAACATGAGGATCAATGAGAGAGTCGTACCCAACTCTCTTTATCTCGGATAATTTTTCGAGGACGAAAATTCTTTAAGTGAGGGAGAGTTGTAACACCCCAAATTTAGAATTATTTATTTAATTGAACATTTGTGATTATTTGTGAGATATATAATGATGCGTGGTGGGGTATTCATGAGAGATGAATGATAAGTAGAATTATTTAGAATTAAATAATTTTAGTTATATTATTTAGAGTTATAAAAATAATTAAACAGAATATTAAGGTGAAAAGGAGAATAAGGGCATGATGGTAATATATGATGATGAATGAGGGCATAAGAGGAATAACATAGAAATGGTCTAAGCGGTAAAAAGTAAAAAGAGAAAATAAGAGAGATAGGTTCATTTTGTGTGGTTGTGATATTTTGGAACAACCATGAAGTGAGAGTTAGGGCACTGAGAGCCAAGAAGGGTATTTTCTATAGAATGTGAAGGAAGAGATCATTTGCTTAGGAATTCGAGGTAGGGGTGTAATCCTGATTTATTATGATTGATAGAAGGTTAAGGTAGATGTGGGTTTTTTGTATGTATGATAATTTATGAAAACATGATGAGTTCTGTATAGAAATCATGAGATGATGAAGTATGTATGCTATAATTTAAGTCTATGATGTATTTTAATGTTTCTATGCGGTATGTGGAATTTATGGAACTGGATTAGGGCTAGAATTGGTGTGAAATCGCAACTGGAATGGGTGAAAGGGTTTTTAGGGTCTCTAGAAAAGGTGTCTCACTGGGAAATCCAGTGGTAGGCAGGGGGCTATCCAGTCGCCCCAGCGTTGTCGGGCGAGCAAGCTCGTGAGCAATAGGGTGGAAAAGAGATCTGCTGGAAATGTATGGGAGGGGATTTTCGCCCTAGTGTCGTCGGACGAGCGAAGCAACAATTGTCCTAAACTCACTTTTCGTCGGGTGTTAAAATGAAGAATGTCGAAGGAAAGTTAATAGGCCCATGGATAGTCTAATCTTGCTAACTAATGGCAAAAGTCTTATGTCAGTGAAAAAAGTGGGACTTAAGATATTTGAAGTTTTGAAGAAGAATACTTCGATAGTCACGTTGGTTAATTTGGCGCTTCGAAAGGAACAATATTTGAATTCAAAAGGTTTAATCTTATCCAAAATGACGCAGGGAAGTTCGAGGATTCGAAGAGCATGCAAACATCGAATGTGGCATTCTTTTAAAAGGAGACCGTTATGGTCGAACTAGTATAAATTAGAATCTTAGTGTTAGGATTTTAGTGTTTTCAATTATTTACAAATACTAAATTTCACTTGAAGTACCAACATTTACTGAAAAAAGAGTTTTTGAGAATGTACGTATGAATCACCAAGTTTATGCAATTATCAATTTATCTTTACAAAAGTTCTTTTCATTCCTTTTATATTCCAGTCGAAATATCTTTACTTTTTTATTATTATTTCACATAGTTTTTACAATTATTTACCAATTGATCATTACATTCGAAAGAATGAACATCTGAAACCCATAAATCACCAAAAACTAAACCATATTCTTCGACGGAAGTGAAAGGGAAGGCTAAGAGTGGAGAATTACCTGTGGTTAATGAATTTCCAGAAGTGTTTCCGAAAGATGTTAGTGAGCTACCACCTGAGAGAGAAGTGGAGTTTGCTATAGACTTGATTCCTGGAACTAGTTCGGTGTCGATGGCGCCTTATCGCATGTCGGCATCTGAGTTATCAGAGTTGAAGAAACAGTTGGAAGAGTTGCTTGAGAAGAAGTTTATTCGGCCTAGTGTTTCACCAGTTGGTTAAGAAGAAGGAAGGTACAATGAGGCGTGTGTTGATTACAGGCAATTGAATAAAATGACAATCAAGAATCGGTATCCATTGCCGAGGATTGATGATTTGATGGATCAGTTGGTTGGAGCTTGTGTATTTAGTAAAATTGATCTGAGGTCTGGATACCATCAAATTCGTGTTAAGGCGGAGGATATTGTAAGCGCATTTAGAACGAGGTATGGGCATTGAATATTTTGTTATGCCATTTGGAGTTACTAATGCACCGTGTGTTTATGGAGTATATGACAGGATATTTCACCCGTATCTTGACCAATTTGTGGTGGTATTTATTGACGACATTTGATCTATTCAAAGAATGATGAGGAGCATGCAAAGCATCTTAGGATTGTATGGAATTATTAAAGGAGAAGAAACTTTATGCGAAGTTGTCTAAATGCGAGTTTTGGTTGCGTGAGTTTCCTTGGTCACGTAATTTCCAAGAATGGTATTGTTGTTGATCCTACAAAAGTAGCGGTATCTCAATGGAAGCAAGAATGCTTGAGATTCGTAGTTTTCTTGGTCTTGCAGTTATTACAGAAATTCATTGAGGATTTTCGTTAGCTTTATTGATTAAGTTGACGAGAAAAGGTCAAGCCTTTGTTTGGGATGTAGATATTGAGGAAGGATTCCAAGAGTGAAGAGGAGGTTGACTAGTGCTCGATTCGATTTTGCCGAATCCTAATCTGTATTGTGACGCGTCCTTGATGGGTTTAGGAGGTGTTTTGATGCAAGATAGGCAAGTTGTGGCTTATGCTTCAAGACAGTTGAAGATTCATGAAAGGAATTATCCGACTCATGATTTAGAGTTGGCAGCTGTTGTGTTTGTGTTGAAATTGTGGAGGCATTATTTGTATGGTTCACGGTTTGAAGTGTTCAGTGATCACAAGAGCCTGAAGTATCTCTTTGATCAGAAAGAGTTGAATATGAGGCAGAGAAGGTGGTTAGAATTTCTCAAGGATTATGATTTTGGTTTGAATTACCATCCTGGTAAGGCAAACGTTGTGGCAGATGCACTAAGCAGGAAGTCTTTGCATATGTCGATGTTAATGGTTCGTGAATTAGATGTAGTGGAACAATTCAGAGACTTAAGTTTAGTATGTGAAACTACTCCGGATAGTGTGAAATTGGGTATGTTGAAGCTGACTAGTGGTATTTTGGAAGAGATTCGAAATGGACAGAAATCTAATGTTAGCTTGGTGGATAAGCTGACATTGATTAACCAAGGTCAAGGAGGTGAGTTCCGAATTGATGGGAATGTCGTTATGAGATTTGGTGATAGAGTGTGTGTTCCGGATGTTGCTGAGATTAGAAAAAGTATTTTGGAAGAAGGACACCGTAGTGGGTTGAGTATTCATCCTGGTGCTACTAAGATGTACCATGACTTGAAGAAGTTATTTTGGTGGTCTGGAATGAAAAAGGAAATTGTCGAGTTTGTGTATGCAAGCTTGGTTTGTCAGAAATCGAAGATTGAACATCAGAAGCCGTCAGGATTGATGGAACCGTTGTTTGTTCCGGAATGGAAATGGGATGGCATTTCAATGGATTTCGTGTCGGTTTGCGAGGACAAATAAGAACGTGATTCTATTTGGGTTATTGTCGACCGATTGACAAAGTCTGCTCACTTTATTCCGATAAGAATGGATTATCCGATGGAGAGGTTGGCAGAATTATATGTTGAGAAGATTGTAAGTTTGCATGGTATACCGTCTAGCATTGTGTCGGATAGGGATCCGAGGTTTACTTCTAAGTTTTGGACAGGATTGCAAGAAGCCTTGGGTACTAAGTTACGATTGAGTTTCGCGTTTCATCCACGATGATGGTCGACGGAGGACGATTCGATCGTTAGAGGATTTGTTGAGGGCTTGTGTGTTAGAGAAAGGTGGAGCTTGGGATAGCTATTTGCCGTTGATAGAGTTTACCTACAACAATAGTTTTCATTCGAGCATCGGTATGGCTCCGTTTGAAGCATTATACGGTAGGAGGTGTCGGACTCCGTTGTGTTGGTACGAATCTGGAGAAAGTGCTGTGATTGGACCGGAGATTGTTCAACAAACTTCGAAAAGATTAAGATGATTCAGAGAAGATGAGAACTTCTCGAGTTGTCGAAAAGTTATCATGATAAGAGGAGGAAAGATCTTGAGTTTAGTGAAGGAGATCATGTGTTCAGAGTTACTCCGATGATGGTATTGGTCGAGCCTTGAAGTCAAAGAAGTTGACTCCGCGCCTTATTGGTCCGTTCGATTACCAAGAGGGAAAGTTGCTTATCGATTGCTTTACCGCCGCGAATTTGCATGATGTTTTCCATGTATCTCGGTTGAGGAGGTACATTGGATCCGTCTCATGAGATTCAAGTAGATGATGCGGTGCGGGATAATCTAATAAGCGACGAGAATCGAGGATCGGAAAGTGAAGCAAGCTGGTAAAGAGATAGCACTGTACGAGTAGCTTGGGAGGACCATGAAGGAAATGTCACTGGGAACCGAGAGTCGGATGAAGGACTCGTATCCCGAACTTTTCGTCTAAGGTATGTTTTCGAGGACGAAAACTCTTTTAGTGGGGGAGAGTTGTGACACCCCGATTTAATTCGAATATTAAATAAATGGGAATTTAATTATTTATTTAATTAAAGTCTTAAGTATTTATATTTTTGGATTTTATTGGATTAATGGAAGAAAGAAGGGTTGGAGGTGTGCAGAGTAAATAGTGGGTGTGAGGAGTAAATCACTCTACTTTTACTAATTATTAATTATGTATTTTATTTGGAATAATAAAGGAATATTAAAAGGAATATTAAAAGGAATATAAAAAGGAAAAGAAGGAAAAAAGAGTCTTTTTGGGAAAAAGCTATTTCACGTAGAATTGGAGAAGAGAAGAGAAGAGAGGAAAAGCCGACGCCGAGGAAATCGAAGATCATCGCGAGGTAAGGGGTGATTTCATTCGGTTTTAATGCCTTATGAGTTTTGGGAATCAATCAGGTAATTGGGTATGTTAGGAAATTAATTATAGGTTTGTAGGATGAAACCCTATTTTGTGTCGGTGTATGGAATTAGGATCATTAGTGCGTCGAATAAATAATAAGGATGATGAAACCATGTTGTTTGATGTTATAATGGTGTAAAATGGTTGTAAATTGGTGTTCCTAATGTCACAATTCGTATTGGAATGATTGGAAGTGATAAGGAATGCATAATGCTGTCAAAAGTAGCAGATTTTGCTGTTACAGGTCGTGGGAACCGGTTCCCTGTGGGGAGGAACCGGGTTCCCAGTGTTGAAATTACAAAATTTGGCAATTTTGTACGTGGGGTAACCGGTTCCCACAATTTGAAAATAAGCTCCCCCTGGAATTTTGTATGGGGAACCCGGTTCTCTCCCAGTGAGGAACCGGTTACCACTGTGTATTTTTCCAAAACTCCTAAAACTTCAAAAATTCATATTTTCTAAACCGTAACTCCCGATTCGAGTGCCGTTTTCGGCCGTTTTCGGCGTTATTTCTTAAATCTAAAATACTATCTTTCGAAAGGAAAAATATTATTTTCTCCAAAATTATTTTTAAAAAGAGTCGAGCTCCCGATTTTGTAAAGTATGGATAATTAAGGATAATGGGGAATTAATACAAATGGTCTGAGTTACCGGATGAAAACTAATGCGTACAATGTTGTATTTTGATATGAATTATGATTGAATGTGATACATTGGTGAATTGGCATTATGTGGATTATATTGATATTATGATCTGTGAAGTAATGTTGCATGCTTTTATGATGCATGCATGAGCATTCGTTAAATTGGTCCATTCCCATTGTGCGGAAGTGAACTGGCAGAGCCAATAGACTTACCCGAATTTGAAGGTAGTGAGGCTAGATTCTTGACCCAATGGTTGTGGGCGAATCATGAATTTACGTTGTCTTTCCACATGTAAACGGAGCAGTGGGTGAACTCGGTTCACGTTTTGGTACCACATGCATAGAGTCTGCATTGCATATGGGATTGTAACATGCTAGGATGGTTTGCAATTTCCATTGTTTGTTATATACATGTTTATTGTGTGAACTGCCTTGTGAATTGACTATGATTATGTGTTTGGTTAATGGATTAATGTATTCGATTATTCTGTTGTATTTAAAAACGTATAATGCATTTTATATTGAATCGAAATCTCACCCTTACTTTAACAATTTCGGATCCAAGTGATTATTGGTTGGTGAGGATAGCCCTAGAGTGGTTAGTTAATCCGCGTGTCGTTGTCCTCGTAGATGTAACACTGGGGAAACGGTTGTTTTGAAGTCCTTTGATGGATCCTTAATGGTTTTGAATTGTGTCTTGATTTATAATCCTGGAATAACTATGAATGTCGTATTCGGGATTTTGTTATGTTTCATTTCCGCTGTTAAACATAACTTTAAGCCTAATTTATTTAATAATTTACTCTTCAGTGAAAGCATGACAACTGTGTTGATTGATTTGAATTATTTAAATTGTGACGCCTCTTAATTTGTGGTTAAAACTCTGATTATTATTTATGAAAACGCGGGTAATTAGAAGGGGTGTTACATAATTTGTATTATAATTCCTTTTCTTGAATAGTTAAAGGATTTTAGTTTGAATAGTTTGAATTATAAATTCAATTAAAACTAAAATCCTAACTAAACCTATCGTATTTGGGTTAGGCATTTTTTAGTTCGGAAAAAAATCAAATCAAACCAATAAACGTGATCTTAATTGGTTCGGATATCGAATTTTCAAAACTCTAACAGTGAATCCATCTATCCGAACTAATCATAATTAACTTATATAATTTATATTATTATTATTATCATGGAAACTAATTTAAATTATTCAACTTCAAGAAAAAATAATTAAAATCTGATTTGTGACATTCACAACTTAACTTATATGAAGAAGACAAGAAAAAAATTAGAATTATTATATTATTATAGAAATTAATTGATGTAATTAGATATTTTTTGAAAATATTTTTACACATTTGTTTCCAACGCATCCGATCAATCCAACTCAAATCAACCCGTTATTTCTCGACTTGGTTCGGTTTGGGCTTTATCACTAAAATGAGCAAATCAAATCCATATATTTTTGATCAATTTTGACATCAAATTCTCTCGGAATCGAACAAAACCGACCCACCAACACCCCTAATCCCAAGTAACTACATTGTTTTAGGAAATAAGGTTTCAAAAACATAAGTGAAACTTTTGAATATGACTAGAATCACATAGATATTATAATTCTTTTTCCTTGTTCTTCGATTCAATTCCTCATAACAGAAGGTCATAATGGTTCTTACCGCTGAACAACAGCCTCACAGCTTTTCTGCTAGAGCCCTTTATAAACTCACTTCCATACTCTGCAATAGGAATGAAACCAGATCCCCGGCCACCGCCTCTATGCTGCACTTTTAGTTTACATATATGATATGTGAGCATATAAATTCTCAACCTTATAAACTATTGGATAGATCAAATGATAAACCTAAGTATTGTTGTTGAAGGCATACCTCGTGCTCCGGTATGTACACAATAATTGGCTGCTTACATAACTCTGATAATACCTGCAAGAATATGGACGACATAACCCAGTATATGAGTTTTCGTTCGCGGGGTTTTCACATCAGTTCAGATTGCATTCAGTTTTTTGTTTTTTCGCAACTCAGACAACATTTGGTTAACTGTTATCTTTTGAATAATTTTTGTGATTTCATCTGTTGAATCATTATGTCCAAGCATTACAATGAACTTAAATACTTGATATATTTCTTCAACTGGCCTTTCAACATTCACATCAATATAGGTTGCTTTCCTTGGAAGAGATAAAATGCAAGCGGGACTTTTAAGAAGATCACTAACCAAAAGTTCTGATTCTCCTCCCCAGAAATCTGGTTGTACAATCCGCCTGCAGTAACTGCAAAATAACACAACCAATCATGTTAAATACAAATTAAAATATACTTCGAGAACTTCATTTTCTGTTAATGTGTCGAAAACATACCGTTGTAAAGGCTCATCAACCGTGACAGCAATGATGGCTTCTTCATATAACTTTCGATCTCCTACATTTTCACATATAGCTTCTTTGACTGCCATTCTTAATTCATCTGTGTTATCATTGGCAAGTCAAAACATTTTAAAAGAAAACAAATAGTTGGACCAGCAAAACTATCATGCACAAGCTTTGTGTTACATAATGAACATTTTGTTAATTGAAAGCAAAATAAGCAAACGTGTATTATGTCTTCTTGCCAGCATATCAGCTCACCTGCATTCTCTCTCTCCTCGCGTTGGTTAAGAGCAACTCCTTTATTGTAAGCCATTCCTTTTACCTGATTTCATTGAACCAACTGTTAGCCTTTTACCACTTATCCCTAAAATTAATTTGAACAACTTGCTAAGGCTGAAGCTCAAACTAAAGAAAGACTTGGTAACAACTTATAACACATTTGTATGAATAAACATATTCGGTGAGATTGACACATCAATTGGATTGAAGACAGATTGTGTCATAGATGAAATTCAACTCAAAAATTGCTGAAGTGTGGAATTCATTGTCATCAATCATCATGTCTTTTATAGCTTACATTTGTGTGATACAAATTGTAAGTGTTTTCCTACTTGAGAATGTTTAATATTTCAGAACCAATCAGCATGTGTATGCAGCTACAAAGAAGGATGAAAAGTGCACAAAATATTAAAATCTAACCGGCATTAAGAGATGGTACTTAGCAGCTAAGAAGTACGTGAATTAAGAAATATGGTTTGGTTTAACTCATCTCGTAAGATGTAGATTGCTCTCTCACTTATAAGTACATGTTCAGACCAATTATTATTAGATTGTCTGATGTGTGACTCTTAACACACTCCTTCACGCCCAATGTTCAAACCATATATTGTTAAATTGTCCGATGTGTGACTCTTAGCACACCCCCTCGCGTCCAATATTAGACATCTGGAACGTGAAAATAAATGGAAGGTGGTTTGATAACAGAAACTTAATAGCAGGTGTCTCACTAAATCTTAAACCAAACTCCTATACCATATTAAGAAATGTGACTTCACTTATAAGCACATGTCCCGGCTATATATTATCTGAAGTGTGACTCTTAACACCGACACTGACAAATCGATGCCGGTAATAATTTTAAAAAAATAAAACCTAATTAGAAAGGTGTGGGTGCTAACGAGATTACCAGTGCACGAAACAGACACCGGCCATCCCCAGTAACCTTGTGAACTGAAAACCGTTCAAGCTTCTTCATTGCTGCAGACTGTCCACCACTGTGAAAACATAAGGAGAGAACAAACACAAGTCATCAGAACTCTAGAGCGAAAAATTAACATACAAATTACTCACATGGATGAACCAATTCTGGCGAAGAAGAGAGAGCTAGAACTTCCAGCTCCGAAGAAGGTTGTGTTGGAAACAATGGACGGAAGTGGGGAAGAAACAATCTCAAAATTTGCTGTACCATCTCTCAATTGCTTGAGAATACTATTCTCCTCTGCTTCATGTTCAACAAAAATATTAGCAGTGTTCAAAAATTAGGGTTAGAGTTAGTGTTGACAAGTTGTCAAGTTACCGTTGAGAAGCTTTTGCGCCATGAAAATTGATAAGAAATTGCAATGGAGAAACGACACTGCTGTAAACTCTTATGTTCCTTCAAGATAATTTCACTTTATCTTTTTTTTCATTGTTTTTTTTAATAAACACAATTTATTGAGTAAAAATAGAAAAATAAAAAGTATGAGAGAAAAGTAAAAGTAAAACTTAATCCATCAAAAAATTAACAAGAAATTATAATTGCATATTCTCAACTTATATTTGAAAAAAAAATCAAAATCATTAAATCTCATCTCATCTCATAATTAACAAACAAAAAATTAACTTTGGTTCATCTCCCTGAATCATCTCAAATATGTTAAGTTGATGTTCATAAATTTACTGTCTGTGTTAAATTTAATTCAATTATAATTAAAAAATCACATATTAACTTGTATGTTTTTAGATGCGGATGAAGCCTTCATTTGATGTGAAACTCTTAATTATTGTAAACTCTTGAAAGAAGTAGATATTTTATAAACATTTTGTTTAACATTAAAAAATTGTCTATCAAAGTCAATAATATCAGGTCAATTATTTAAGAGAATTTTTTAACCTATTTTATGGTGACAAAAATTCTATGTATTTTCAATAATATCCTTCTAAATCAGAAGTATATTTTTGGTGCGCATCCTTTTTTTGAAATATCTGTGTTAAAATCGAAAGTATATTTCCGATTATGAGCATGACAATAGCAAAAAATTAAACAAAATCAATAATTATTGAAATTATGCAAATAAGAAATTGAACAAAAGACCAAAAATGCAAGTAACTCAAATTATGTTCCAAGCATATCAACATATACCAAGTAATCATAATATGTTCCAAGCATATCAATATAATCCAAATAATCCAAAATACAATCCAAGTAATACAAATATGATACAATACAAGACCAAAAAACTAAAACCAAAATACAAGTGCATCATCAACATAAATTATTGGGTATGGCGGATGATGAGTCAGCATGTCACCCCTTTTGCCTCCTCCTATGAATGAGCAATTTGAGTCTCCGCCATGATGGCCTCCAAAACACCTCTAACATCGGATTTGTCATGAAACATCCCTTTGTCAATACCATCTGGCGCAAGCTCCATGATACGACGACACCTAGGTAACACGTCATGAGCATAATCCCTTATATCCTACTTCTCCTTTAGGATCTCCTGATGAATTAACCTTGGTGGGTTTCCTGGAGCATCCTCTACCATGTACGGATGGGACACCTTGAAGAACCAAATCAGGAAACCGTACTCGTAACACCACTCGTCTGGAGCCACGATACTCCTGTTTCCTGTGGAAAATGGTAAACAATCGTTGATCCTCCCAAAGTCCTAAAACTAAGGGTCACTCGCAAGATCGACCAATTGATCTTAAGACATGTGCTAAGATTTGTGAAATTGTACTGACTCTGTCGAAATTCTAGCCTAAGAAAAAGTTTCCTAAGACGAAGGAAATAAGTACAACGGCTTTCCACACAATAGTTCAGGTTCGACCGACAGGTAACTCGTGACCGACGGAGACAAAAACCTAAATAACTTGACAAATCTGAGTGTTCACTATATTTTGACCTACTATGGTGACTTGTGATAGGTCGTGAATTAGGTTTATTCTAAACGAAATAAGGGTCGAACGACTCTTTTGTCAACTCGAAACTTGTAACAAAGAGACCATCAACATACACGAAAACACAAAGTGATTGCTGAAAAGTAAATAGAATGCAAGTAAAAGTTTCAAAGAAAGCAACTGAAATGTAAAGGTTTTGCATTGAAATAAAAGTGGTGATTCACGTACATAAAATACTTTCGCAACTATTTCTTCCTGATGCTCGGAATTAGCCAGAGTTTTGGCAAGTACTTTGAGTATACGAGTGAACACACTAATTTTACATTGAGATGACTTATTTATAATGTTTACAAAGTAACTGCCTAAAAACAATCTACGGCTGATATCCAAAACTTGAAGAAACCGGTTCACGGACTTCCCATTGTGGCGCTTAAACAACACGAAGCTTTTGATAACTGCCCACGATCTTGAACTTTGAATCTTTCTCGCTTCTAGCTTCTAAGAGTAAACCGCTCTGAACTTCGACGTTTTCCTTCAACGAGAGCAAAATGATGAAATTTCTCTAAGTCCAGAATCCTCCATAATCGACTGGGCTCAGCTTCGACTATTTCCTTCGCTATTCAACATTTGGTCGAATCGACCAACTTCTACGTTTTATCCCTCTGGTCGATGTACCTCTTTTTCGACGTCCTTGTCTTAGCATTTTTCTTGGTCATAAATTTTAATCTTCTGAAAAACCCTTATCTTTAAGGATCAGCCCTTAACTCACAAGGACATCTGCATTTAATATGTACCTTTGAATTCCTTAAGAAATTCCAAGGTAACACCATGCAAAAACACTATTGTACATCTTACAACTCTATACTACAATTACAAGATAAGACTAGCTATATCAAATCTGCACTGAACCGATGATTGGCTGAATCTCACTCTGTCAAGAGCTTAATACAACTCTGAAGAGTAAACCCAGTTTCAGTGAAGTGCAAACTCAATTTCAGTGAAGTGTGAATAGTTTAGAAAAAGGGTGAAAATGAAAATGGGTTTGGAAGATGAAAATGGGTTTCACCGTGAATAGTTAGAAAAAGGTGTAAAATTAAACCATTTTTTACAAACTATTGATTTTTATTTATCTAATTCAATATCAATTCTTTTTTGAAATGTTAAATAAACACTAATAAAATAATAATTTATCATAAAAAAAACTGAAACATTTTATTTAATTTTTTTAATAAATAGTTGGACCGAAAAAAATCATCTAAACTGTCACATTAATTTATTAATAGTCACTCATTAATATATCACATTGATTACATATTTTAATTTATAAATTTTTTTAGTTTATATAAATTTACATCCATTTATTTATTTTAAAAGGAGTAATTGAGATTTGATTATAATAATATTTTTAATTTAAATTCATTTTTTAAAAATAGAGGGTATATTATCGCATGATAATATTTAAAATTATATTTTATTTATAAAATTGTCACCACATTTTTTATTTACACTCTTTTTTTAGTTTAAAGGGAGTAATTGAGATTTGATTATAATAATATTTTTATTTTTAACTCATTTTTAGAAAATAGAGATACATTGTCACATGATAATGCTTAAATGACATTTTATTTATAAAATTGTCACCGTATTTTTTTATTTACACCAAATTTTTGAAAATCAGATATAAATTTTAAAATTATATTTTTTTTTTACAAGTGTTCATAGCATAAAATCAATTAACATGTAGATAAAAATAAAATTAGTAGTAAGATCAATCACAATTTGAAAATAAATAGAAATTAAAAGAAAAACTTAGAAGTGGAAGACTAAATAATATAAACACCTGACACTCAATGGTATATAAAGAACTCACAAAACAATTTTAATTTATAGAATCGATAGCATTGTTGCTTTGGCAGATTGTTTGTATTGCATAGATAAATATGGAAAAGAAGTGTTACACTTTTGTTTAGAGTGTTGAATTGGAGAAAACTTTTTATGTTTTTGGAAAAGAGGTTAATGTGCCAGAGCTGTATGGCAGTTTGCTGCAGACTGTAATGTTGTTGAAAGCAACTTTTGCTTTTATTTTCTTTTTATTTGTTATAATATTATTTTTATTTGAAATGGAAAACCTAAATATGAAGCTTACAAATTTTGAGTATATGTTTTTCTCTTTATTTTGATTTGGATGGTGCTAATTTATAAACCAAAGGATAAAAAAAAACTAAATAGTTTGTTAAAGAGAAACATAGAAAAAAGTTGTTGGCTTTCTATAGATCATTGAAGTGTTCAAAAAATTACTACTAAATAGTTGAATGATTGTAATAAAATATTGAATAAGTTGTTGGAAATGATTTAGATTAATTGGCGTTGAATGATGAGAGAGTGATACTACATATAATACTTTGCAAAATCCTATTAGTTGTTGTAATTATTTAAATTTTTATTTTATTTTAATTATTTTGAATTAATTATTTTTAAAGTAAATTATTTTTTATTTATTTTTATTTTTACTAAAATTCATCATTTTTTTCTATAAATAAAGATTTGATTCTTTGGATTTAGACTTGAAAAAAAAATGGAGATTTTTCTATCTAGTTTTTCTATTTAGCCTCAAATAAATTTTTGTTTGTACATCTAACCATCTTTTTAATAAAATAGATCCCAACAATAATTCTTTTAACACTCAAATAAATTAGATAAAAATTTAAATAAATTATTTAATTCTTAATTATTTTAATTTAATTTCAATTGATACTATTATTAATATATAATCACAAAAACATAAAAGAAAATAATAATATGAAATAAAAGTAGCGGAATATGAGGTGTTAAATTTTATTAAATAAAATTATTATAATGAGTAAATATTAAATGAATATTGAATTATTAGATGAAAGAGAGAAGATGATGTAGATGATAAAAAATAATAAATGAGGGTGTTGAATTCATAAACTGATCGTACCTGATCAGAAGGTGTCACGGCGGCTCAGTCTGCAACTGCGGTTGAAGAAGAAAGAGGGGGTACCTGCAAGACACTCTGATGCCAAAGTGAGAAGAGACAAGAGTAAGCAAGCAAGTAAGAAGTGAGAAGAATGAATTACCTGACTCTCTCAAGTGAGAGGGTATTTATAGCCCCCAGCGCTGGGCCAAGGTCCAGTTAGTGGGTGGTGATCCAGGCCCACTAATGGACTGCCAGGGCTTGCGTGTGCATGGAGGCCAGCACGTGGCCTCCTCCCTGGTTTGTCGCTCCGGAATATCCGGATTGTCTGACCCGGTATTTCCAGAGGGCAGATGGCGGTTGAGATAATGAAGGTTTGGTCCGATATTTCTGGAGATACGTGGCGGTTAAGTAACCGTTGGCCACGTGGCCCTCACGTATGTGAGATGAGAACTGTGCTCTTTATGAGCAAATGGGCCTTAGTTCTGCCTACAAGATTGGGCCTCCATGACCGTGGGCCACGTGTTGGGCCAGTCCAGAACATAAACCATTATTCATAGTCTTAGAGTATAAAATTGGAGAAAATCTTTGATATTTTTTGGAAAAGAAGTTAACGGTGCGAGCAACCTCTCCAAAAAAAAAACTAGAGATGTAGGACTCTTTGGTGATGTTATTTGTGATGTTAGAGATACTCAAATTAATCAATTATTTGAAGTATTTGTATTTAAACTTGGTTATTAAAAATAGATTAACTATTAGTAAGGCTTTCACAAGATCAATATTTTAAATAAATTATTAATACAATTTTAATTAAATTCATATATTAATAATTAAATCAAGGTTTGACGTAGTACTATACTTTGTTTTGACATTTGAAATTTCACATTTAGGAAATAAGATAATGTACCCAGATTCAATATTTCAAATTCTTTCGTTATTAACTCTTTGAATTTCAACAAGTTCTTCAAGCTATTTTTAATTACTAGCAAGTCATCGACATATAAGTAGTTGATTGTTATATCTTGTGCTACAACCTGAACATAGACACCATATTTTAATTTGCATTTGACAAATCCCAAATCGACTAAGTATAAATTGATCTTCTTGTTCCATGCCACATGTGCTTGCTTAAGACCATATAGCGTTTTGTGCAAGTTATATACTTTACTCGCTTCCTTATGAATCACAAACCCTGGAGATTGTGTGATATAGACTTCTTCGTCTAAAAGACCATTCAGAAATCTTGATTTCACATCTAAATGAAATGTCAATCAGCCTTGGTTACATGCCAAGGTTACCACTAGTCGAACAGTCTTTAATCTTACTACTGGAGAAAATACTTTAGAATAGTCAAGTCTTGCTTTTTGAAGAAAATCTCGAGCTACAATCTTTCTTTATGTCTTGCGATCGACCCATCAACATTGTGTTTCAGCTTGAACACTCACTTTACTTTGATAGTTTTTGTATGTGCTGACAATTCAACTAACTCTCATGTGTTGTTTCTTTCGATTGACTGTAACTTTTCGACCATAGCTAACTTCCACTGTTTAGTCTTTAAAATTTCGCTATAGTGAATTTGGTTTAGCACTTGCAAGTAAAGCAAAATGAACTAACGTGAGCAAACTAATGGTATCATGAACATTTGGTTCGAGAAAGAGGCAGACTTACTTGTATCGAAAGTATCTCCACATGAGCAAGAGTAAGTGTCCCGCATGTGAGTAGAGTGTCCCGTTGAAGAGTGTCCAACGACGGTAGAAGTGTATGTGAAAGAGAGAGTTTCACTTGAGAGGAACATTGTAGATTTACACTTGAGGAGGAGGGTTGAGAATATAACAAGTGTGAGCGTGGGGAAAATAGTCTCACATTAGATAAAAATGTGGTAACTTAAATATTTATAAATGAGAAAACTCATTCATCTATCACCTTAAGATTTTAGGTGAACAAGTGACGTGTCTCTCACAAAAGTGTATTGCTCAAATAAAAAATCTCAAAAATAAATATCGATCGACTCTCCCTTGATTGTTACTTAGTTTATAATAAAAAATCTAAACAAAATTTAATCATGAAATATCACTGTGAATAAAATTGACCATGAGCAAGTGCAACTTAATCTTTACTGAATATTCACTGTGAATATAATATGACCTCAAAATTTTAACTACTTCATAATTTCATTCTACTATTTTTTTAATACACTGAAGAAAGGAAAGAAAAAAATAGGAAAGACGAAAATGATAGACAATTCTTTTAATTAAACTTTTTTTTGTTTTTAATTTTAAATTTAAGATTCAATTTTTAAGATTAAAACAATTTTTACATTGTTTTACACCACTTTGATTAGTCAGAGATCCAATTAGAATATGTCCGGTTTAGAATAAAGATTACAATTATTTAAAAAAAATGATTTATTGCTTGAAACATAAATTTTAATTATTTTTAGTCAAAATTAATGAAGTGATAAATATATAATAAAATTTATATAAAAATAAAAAATAAACATACAAATCTTGTATCTTTCAAATGAATCTATGGAATATGGCCAAAGTTAATGAACTTGACTCTTCACTCTTGGCTAACATTTTCCTAATTTTATAAACGTGGCAGTTCCGTAACACCACGTGAAAACATTTCTTATTTGTTTTCATTATATCAACCACTCAAATCTTTTTGTCAAGAAACGATTTTCATTGCACGTCGTCTTTTTGGACTTTTCTAGTCTTTGATTTGAATTTAATTATTTAAGAAAAGTAAAATTATTTGTTTAAAAGGTTAAATAAATTTTTAATTCCTATAAATATCTCAAATTTCGTTTTTAGTTTTTAAAAATTTTTCTTTTAAGAATGATTTTCCTATAAATTTAAACTTTAAGTTTTTGTCGCTTTTGCAATTTAGCGATGATTTTTATAATTTAGTGACGGTTTTTTATTTAACGACCGTTTTTACGACAGTTTTAGCGATGATTTTTTATTTAGCGATGGTTTTTTATTTAGCGACGGAATTAGAGATCATTTTAGCTACGATTTTGTCACGAGGGATCAAAAGTTAAAATTTAAACTTTTAAGAGGACCATTCTTTAAAGAAAAATTTTAGAAAGACTAAAAACGAAATTTGAGATATTTATAGGGACCAAAAACTTATTTAACCCTTATTTAAAATTCTTACTTTTATACTATATGAAATCTTACGTTTGAATTGCTATTTTACTTTAAGAAAGTACTAAATAATATATTTATTTAATATTATTTACATAGAAATGAAATTGGGAACCTATTAGAAAAAGCTAATTTCTTAACCCATCCATAATTTTCTTACGTATCACATGAAATTTCAAAAATGACTCTAAAAATCAGAAATATATTTCCAATGCACACCACTTCATTCGTTTTGCATATATATTGTGGTGCAATTTTGACAAAAGTAATAATTTGTGACACAATGAATTGATATTGTGGTACGATGATGGGTAATAGTGAATATCATGTCATGATTCAAAGAGATTGTGGAGCAATTTATAATGCGCTCACCTATAAAATTGCAAAGTTGTTATTAAATGAGTGAGTTATACATTGGAAGATTTATTAGGCAATTACTCTTATTTAAAGTAATTCAAATAAATATGGGTTAGTGATTAATATGTGTGTAAATATTTGTTATTATTCAACAAAAAGAATTAGGTTAATTATTTTTGTGTGAGAAACAAAAAGAAAAGTAGAGAGAAAAGTGAAAATCTCACCTCATTTCAAAGAGTCCCATAAAATTGAGTTTGTGCACAATCCAACTGTCGAATCATCGTAAAATTTTGTCACAGTGTTCATGACTCATAGGATTCTCGATGGAGATCGAATTTTGAGCTTATGAAAATGTCTTATGAGTCCATCTATGAGGTGCGAATTTCTTGGTGTTTCTGTGTAGTTTGTCTCTCTTGATTCTTGTTGTATTCCAAGCTTGATTGTATATCTTGATCATATTTGTGTATGCCTCTAACTAGTGTTAGAGAGAACTTGATTGTAACAATTGTTTGATAATAATGGAGGATTTAAGTAGCTTATGGGTTCAGTGGTTTTCTACTCCTAGTTAACAAATGTTTTTCCATGCCAAAATTATGTTGTGTTGTTTAGTGTGTTTTGTTGATTCTCTTTAAGTTGTATTTGATATTTGAGAGAGTTTGTGCTGTTAGATTATTCCGTTGCATTGTGGATTTCCCTTAACAAGTGATATTAAAGTTGTGGTTTGATTTGTGTAACAATGGAGATTAATACATTTAGGATTATGAGTTTGAATGGTTCCAATTATAATGTTTGAAAAGAAAAAAATGGAAGATTTTCTTTATTTGAAAGGTTTTCACTTTCTGATTTTCTTTAATGAAAAAACCCGATGAAAATAGTGATGAAGAATGGACTTTGTTGCATAGAAAAATTTGTAGTTATATTCGTCAATGAGTGAATGATAATGTTTTAAATCATGTGAGCTCGATAATCCATGCTCGCTCTCTTGGACTAAGCTTGAGGAGTTGTATGAAAGAAATACGAGGAACAATAAGTTGTTCTTGTTCAAAAAAATTGATGTCATTAAGGCATAGTGATGGTTCACCAATCACTTGAACACTTTCCAAGGGATTCTAAATAAATTGTCGGCGATGAATCTTACTTTTTATGATTAAATTCAAGGTTTATGCCTTCTTAATGCTTTGCCTAATTCTTGAGATACTTTTATTACATCATTGTCTAACTCTACTCTGAACGGTATCATCTCGATTGGACTTGACTAAAAGAAGTTTGTTGAATGAGGAGTTAAGGCGTAAGTCACAAGTTCTACTTCACATTCTGAGGTTTTGGTTACTGAATAAAGGGGGGAGACATCAAAGTAGGGTTCACATAATCACATGACTTCATGAGGGTAAATCACAAAGAGGCTCTAATAGATCTCATATTAAGTGTCATCATTGTGGGAAAAAGGGCACATAAAAAGGTATTATCATATGTTGAAAAGGGAAAACAAGAAGAATAGCTACAACAATGACAAAAAGTAAGGTCACAATAATGAAGGTGTTACTATTATTGATGATTTCTTTATTGTTTGTGATTGTTGCATAGAGAATGTCAATTTATCATGTGATGGGATGAATTAGGTGGTTGATAGTGGTGCTTCTACTCATGAAATCTCGAGACGTGGTCTTTTCTCAACTTACAAGACCAATGACTTTGGGGTTGTTCGTACGGGAAATAATGGACAAACTAATGTCATCGGAATATGAGATATTTGTGTTGAAACTAGAAATGGGACTACTTTAGTTCTCAAAGGCGTGAAACATATTCTAGAACTTCGATTCAATCTTTTATCACTTGGAAAATTAGATAATGAAGGATATGATAATTCTTTTTAGGACAATGAATGAAAGTTAAAGAAAGGCTCAATGGTAGTCACTAAAGGAAAAGAGATTTCAAACTTGTATATCGTCCAACTTGGGGTTTTAAAGTGCTACATCAACACTTTTGATAATGATAACTCGTCTGAATTATGGCACAAGCGTTTGGGTCATATGAGTGAAAAAGGTTTTAGAATTTTGGCAAAGAAGAAAGTGTTGTATGGTGTTTCGAATGCAAAGTTGATAAAATGTTCGCTTTGTTTGGCGGGTAAGAAAATGCGAGTTTCCTTTATGTCATCCCCAAAGAGGAAATTGGAAGCGTTGGAAGTCTTAGACCCAAGACTCTCTAAAGCATCTCGCTCCTAAGATATAGATCTACTTGGCGTTTAGGGCGGCATCGCTTCTAACATATTTCTTCAAACAAAACTATTAGATGAGGTGTTATATCTCTTTCTTATGTTGGTAAAACTCTTATGAATTATGACATTTGACTTTGTGAAACTTTCACCACCCACTGGGTTGAGGCTTAATGATATTTTGCTTGAAATATGGCAATAATGGATTTTCATTAATATAGAGGACTCCACGTCATATATGTGAGTGTTCAAAGGCAAGAGGCTCTCTACGAGTTTTCTAATTTGCTCGAATGTCACCCTGTCTCTAACAAGAGAGGTGGAATGATTTTTACGCAACTGCTACGAGTTAACACGTTTACAAGTTGTTCGCTATTTGACATTTATGGATTTCTTTTTGGTGTTACTTTCCTCGCCCTTTATATAGAATTTTACAATCACCACCTTCTCCAAGGAAGCCATTGGCCTCGGGTGAAGGATTCATTAAAATGTCTCACTCTTAGTCCATTATAGAGTGCTACCACAAACATTTCTTGGTTGGGATAAACAACCTTGATTGTTGCCTCATTAAAGTAGATGGGATATTCTTTCAAAGAGATTCATAAGGGCCTTGATAAAGGTTGAAGATGTCGTTGGTAGTCATATTTCTATGGCTACTTGATACAAATTGATAAAGTAATTTTCTTTACTAGTTGGTGATCGAGAGCTGTGGTAGGCTAACGTATCACCTTTATGATATATCTCTGAAGGTGTTAGAGAGAAGTTCACATTTCAAAGAATTACAATCTCCAAAAAATTCCAATTGCATGTTGATGGAGGCGACATGTTCATATGAGTCACTACACCCATCAAATTTGACCAATGATGGCGGCTTGAGATTTGTTAGGCGCCCCCATATCACATCAGAGAGAGGTTGATGTCTAGGATTTCTCTCTTTATGAGGTTAATCTCCTTGAGGTTCTTTGGATATGAAGGATTTTATCCTTTAAGATTTGATTCTGGCAACATAAGTCATCCATGCTGGTGCCCATTTTTGCCATGACATTGTCATCACTGTCAAAATCATTATTGGTCGAAGTTTCTATTGTCTTAGTCACCATGTCGGACATAGGGGTTGGATTGGAGTCATGGGTAACAATCTAGCCTAATAGTGTGATGGTGACACATGTCAGTTTTATTGGGTTCTACAATGGGTGCCAATTGTACTTGATAAAAGTATAATAGATGACAACCCCTAATTATGTAAGGGTGTTAGAGGATTTTTAGGATTATTGTTATGTTAGAGCAATTTCACATAAGGGAAGTGAAAAGCTTTGTATACTAGTGTTTTATGAAAGAATTATTTGTCGTTCTCAACCTTAGGGTTGTGGTATTTATAGGAACCTCTTGGGTCTAAGTCTTAAAACCCAAGAAAGAAATAAATACCCATTTTCTCATCCAGGAGCGGGGGAATCGATATTTATTTCTCCTATAATATTGGAGAACATAGTCCTCTTTGTTGACTTCATTTCCAGTACCGTTATTGAGTAAAGACATGTCATTCCATGTCTTCAAAGATGGACGAGTATTTCGACCGTTATAATCATGAAGTGAGCATACATTGTGATATACGAACACACACAACGATATATGGGCAACTAACAATTCTACTTTGGGTGAAGAGTATTATGTACCCACTTTTGGTGAATCATACGTCGTAAGATCTTTGCAAATATATCAGTACAAAATCAAAACAATTTAAATCTAAATTATGAAAGTTGGTGACGTAAATATACCAATACTAAAATTTTGAAAACAATAGTATTTTTTAAATTAAATAAGAATTTCTTACAATTTAGTTTAATGGAGATACACTAATATTACACGATCATCCAATAAAAATATATTATTGTGCCATATCATACAAATAATTTAAAATTTATGTTCTAATTTGACGGGATACACGATAATTATTAATTGACAATATAGAATTAATTTACATAAAATACGATTATCTTTTTTTCTCCAATTTTATATAAAAATATCTAACACATAAAATAATTATTTACTTACTCAATTTTTCTTTTAAAAATTTGACTTCTTGTGTCATCACATTTTATAAAGTTTTCTAAATTTATTTCACTACCTTCAGTGTTGTTTATTTGTTATCTATTCAACTCAAAATTATTTTAAAATAATTCTAAAAATATGTAATTAAATTAAAAAAAAATATTTCTTCATTCCCAATATTTTTACCCTATTACTATTAAATAAAGGCAACATAACCGTTGACCATGTGAAACTAGGTGGAATGACAATCCTCTTTTTAGATGCAAAATTCCAAAACAAAATATTTATATTATTTAAACAAAAAAATATAAATAGAAAATAAGTTGCAAACTCAGATTTCATTACAACTAGATTTAGATAACTGCAAAAATTACAAAGACAACAGAGAGAGAGGGGAGGAGAGACAGGGAGAGAGAGAGAGAGAAAGAGAGAGTGACCGTTTGAACGGCCACCTCCATCTCCACCTCAACCCACCTGGTTGTCCACTCCTCTGTCATTCTTTTTCCCTTTCACCCTATTTTCTTCTTTTCCTCCTTTTACTCAAAAAAAAGAGAAGAAAAACACCCAAAAAAACATCATCAAAAAACAACAACAAACAACAATCTGGGTTAAGGAAAAAACCAAACGTTTCTAATAATCTCTCAATGTCACCACCACGTTAGATAAACAAACTTTCTTTTTAATTTATTTATTTTATTATTTTTTATTCTTTTTATTTTGTTGTAGTTTTTTGTTTTTGTTGTTGTTTTTGTTGATGTCAAAGTTGAACCGTTGAGAATTGTTCAACTAAGAGAGAAAGAAGAAGAAAATGCAGCATAATATATTTGCTTCAATGCGTAGTTTAAAGATCATGGACGGTTGCAAAGGCTCTCAGGTTTACTCTATGCACAACCCTTCTTCCTCCGCCGGTTCCGGCACCGGCGGAGGAGGAGGAATTGGTGAAAAGCTTCTTCAACAGCTTCACGATCATATAAAAAGTCAAACGTTTCGTAGCAAATCGGTTAATATTTTTCAATCACCTAGCCGGACATCATCCGAGGTTGTTGTTGAAGGTTCAGGTTCTCTTCTGCCTTATGGACTTCCTATGACGGATATATTGGAGCCAAGGATTGATCCGGTATTGAGGCCGGTTGATTCTGTCAAAAGGTTGACTGGTTTGTATAATGAGATTGAGAGTTGTTCGGAGTTTGATAGGTCTGAGGTTTATTTGGAGCATTGTTCGGTTTTTAAGGGGATGTCTGATGCGAAATTGTTTCGCAGGAGTTTGAGGTCAGCGCGACAGCATGCTGTGGATGTGCATACGAAAGTCGTGCTGGCCTCGTGGTTAAGGTATGAGAGGAGGGAGGATGAACTGGTTGGTTCGTCTTCGATGGATTGTTGTGGGAGGAATATTGAATGTCCTAAGGCTGCTTTGGTGGCGAATGGGTATGATCCCGAGTTGGTTTTTGATGTTTGTTGTTGTTCTCGCGAGCTTGAGTTTGAGGTTGTTGAGGATGAGGATGAGGATGAGGATGAGGATGAGGATGAGGAAGAGGAAGAGGAGGATTTTATGACATTTGTTGGTCAACAATGCTCTACCTCGTATGAGGATGAAGAAGATTGGGATATGGCGTTTTGTATTGGTGATGAGGAGATTAGGTGTTGTAGATTCAATATGGCTTCGCTTTCGGTCCCGTTTAAGACAATGTTGTATGGTGAATTCGTAGAGTCGAGGAGGGAGAAGATAAATTTTACAAGGAATGAGGTTTCTGTCAAGGCAATGAAGGCTGCCGAGGTTTTTAGTAGGACAAAAAGTTTGAGCACAATCGAACCTAGTGTGGTCTTGGAGTTGCTTTCTTTGGCGAACCGGTTTTGTTGCGAGGAGATGAAGTGTGCTTGCGACGTGCATTTGTCATCGCTCGTTTGTGACCTGGAAGATGCATCGTTGCTCATTGAGTATGGACTTGAAGAGACGGCGTACCTTTTGGTTGCGGCTTGCTTGCAGATTTTTCTGAGGGAGCTACCTGGTTCGATGCAGTGTTTGAGTTTTGTGAAATTGTTTTGTAGTCCGGAGGGTAGGGATAGGCTTGCTACGGCAGGGCATGCGTCGTTCGCGCTTTATTATTTTTTGAGTCAAGTTTCCATGGAGGAAGAGATGAGGTCAAACACAACCGTGATGCTGTTGGAGAGATTAGTCGAGTGTGCAAAAGACGGATGGGAGAAGCAACTAGCATTTCATCAATTAGGCGTTGTTATGATTGAGAGAAAAGAATACAAAGATGCACAGCATTGGTTTGAGTCAGCGGTGGAGGCAGGTCATGTTTATTCGTTAGTCGGAGTTGCAAGGGCGAAATACAAACGGGGTCATACATATTCGGCGTATAAGTTGATGAACTCGCTTATTAATGATTATAAACCCGTTGGATGGATGTATCAGGAAAGATCTCTGTATTGCATTGGGAAGGAAAAAATGATGGACTTGATCTCTGCGACCGAATTAGATCCAACGCTTTCGTTTCCTTACAAATACCGAGCTGTTTCTTTGCTTGAGGAGAACAGGATTGGACCTGCCATTGCAGAAATAAACAAAATAATCGGTTTTAAAGTTTCTCCTGACTGCCTTGAATTGAGGGCTTGGTTCTTAATAGCCATGGAAGAGTACGAAGGAGCACTTAGAGATGTTCGGGCTATTTTGACGTTGGATCCGAATTATATGATGTTCTATGGGAATATGCACGGCAATCACTTGGTACAACTACTCGGTCCTGTTGTTCAACAGTACAATCAGGCTGATTGCTGGATGCAATTGTACGACCGCTGGTCCTCTGTTGACGATATTGGTTCGTTGGCTGTTGTTCACCAGATGTTGGAAAATGATCCAGGAAAAGTCTTTGTGTTTTCGCCAATCTCTCCTTTTGTTACGGTGAGTGAAATTATGCAGTTCAGAACAACACTGTTAAGTAGTCTCTTATAACTTGCAGAGTGTTGATTTTCTTCAATCTTGCAGGCTGAATTGTCAAAAGGCAGCGATGCGTAGTTTGCGGCAGGCTCGAAATCATTCGACTTCTGACCATGAAAGGCTTGTCTATGAAGGATGGATACTCTACGACACTGGTCATCGTGAAGAAGCGTTAGCAAAGGCTGAGGAGTCCATTTCTATTCAAAGATCATTTGAAGCTTACTTTCTCAAAGCTTACGCATTAGCCGACACAAGTCTCGATTCGGAGTCTTCGAACTATGTTATCCATCTCTTGGAGGAAGCTCTTAGATGTCCTTCAGATGGTCTTCGGAAAGGACAAGTAAGTGTGCTGTTATTTTAAACTAAGCACTCGTTTTTCCGATATTGAAGTAGCGTACTTATTTGTTGTCATTTTTTCGAATCGTAGGCACTAAATAATCTTGGAAGCGTCTACGTAGATTGTGATAAGTTGGACCTTGCAGCTGACTGCTATATGAGTGCACTCAACATCAAGCATACGCGAGCACATCAGGGCTTGGCACGAGTATATCATCTTAAAAATCACCGCCAAGCCGCATATGATGAAATGACAAAGTTAATAGAAAAGGCTTGGAACAGCTCGTCGGCTTATGAGAAACGGTCGGAATATTGTGATCGTGACATGGCGAAGAGTGATCTTACCATGGCAACCCAGTTGGATCCCCTAAGGACTTATCCTTACAGATATAGGGCAGCAGGTGAGTCATATATGATATATCAATGGTTCTATAATAATTTTCTGTATTTTTATTCGGTTTGCGAGATGAGCTGTGGCTCAGTAAATCCGTTTTTTGTGTTTCAAATATTTGTTGTTGCATTTATTTTTCGATGTCGTGCTATGATGTTCTGACTTGGAAACTCTGTACCAGTTTTAATGGATGATCATAAGGAAGCAGAAGCAATTGCGGAACTTTCAAGAGCCATTGAATTCAAGCCAGATCTGCAACTGTTACATCTTAGAGCAGCGTTTTACGATTCAATGAATGATTTCGCTTCTACTATCCGAGACTGTGAAGCAGCCCTTTGTCTTGATCCTGGCCATGCCGAGACTCTTGAGCTTTGTAATAAAGCACGGGAGCGGATTAAGGAACAAAAGTAAGATAACCCGAGATTAAAAATAATCCATGTTTTTCCGAGTGTTCCCTATGGACACAAGCCTATTCTTGCCAAACTGTACTTTTTCTGAAACACGAAGGACCGGTAATCATCAATGTCATTTAGCATACATTTGAATTGACGCCGAGTTTGACATGATCATAGTGTCAAACGGATGGTCTATATCTTTTGAACTGGCCTTCTGGAAACAGGACTACAGAAAGGAAGAAAACTCGTTTTGGTCGAAACAGAAAGGGAAAGTAGAGAAGCAGAATAACTTGTAAATATATGTAACGGCAGCTTGTGTTTTTGTCTGACGATGCTTAAGTAGTAGTGCACGCAGTTGTGTTATGCTCAGCTTCGTGCCACATCAGCGAGAATGATGAAGTGTTCCTTTGTTAGACAAAACATGTACATGAAAAATTCAATTTATGTAAGTCCAAGAATTAGGTATTTACTGCAACCATTGTATTTTTGGCTGAGCAATTGTTTATTCATATTCTGTTGTAACATTTTGTCACTCCTCTGTTGTATAAAACAAAAGTTTTGCTGGCGAATTATGTTTCTGATGAGTTCTTTTTGGAAAAAGCTATATTCATACCTACTTAATTTTTAAGTGCTTATTTCCTCTATATTCTGTACCCTGTAAAATGTTGAACATGTAGTGCTCAGCTAGACCGAGACAAGACAAGTGTTGTCAAATTGCGACGCACCGTAGCATAATGGATTTTGAACAAGTTATGATATAAAATGTTGTCAAATACTTGACTTAGATTCTCTGCATACATAACTGTTACGAGTGACTTGTAAGGTGAGAATCGCCCATACTTAAATCGGCTCGATAGCAGAAACCTAATAGTAAGTTGCGCCACCGGCAGATACCATGTTAAGAAATATGGTTTACACCGAATCATATGGTCTGATATGAAACTCTTAACACATGTCAATTGAGCTATGACGACCGATCATGCATAGTAGTCTGCCTGGCATTCTAAAATACTATTCTTTCCTTTTATAACCTCCTCATTTTCAACCTGGTTTCTGTATTTGATTAGTGAGATTAAGCATAATGGGAAATAGAAAAAGAAGTGTAGAAAGGGACTGCAATTTCACATTCTGATAAAGGTAAAGTTCAAATTATCTTGTTTATGTGTTGGTCTCTTCCCACGTGGAGGTGCTTTTTCAACAAACTTGTGACCACAAAAGCAAAACCTTAGTTTTAACTATTTTCACAAGATTCCCATATTTCCAACTACTACTATTTATTCCCCCAACAAACTAGTTGTGATATCTTCTCTAAAGTTTATCTCAGATACTGAATCTAGTCTCTTGACAAAGAGGTAGCAGAATAAGAAGAGTAGAAGGCGGTTTTCGAAACCGAACCGAACCATGGATCATTCGAAACGTCATAGAAAGTTAAACTTAAACGCGCCAATCATGTCTACAAGGCGTTTTGGTTCCGTCGTTGCAGACACATCAAGTTCATTAGGTACATTTCAGAACACGAGTGAAAGAGTTCCGTTTTCGTGGGAGAAAGAGCCAGGAAAACCGAAAGATACGGAGAGGAATGGCTTGAAATTCGCACGAAAAGAAGCGGCAGATCAATCTGATATACTCGACAATGCTTGCGATGAGATGGATGACAAAGATGATCTTTTCTCAGATGCTATGGATGATGTGTTTTCTTTATCAGAAGCATTGGATATTGTTCAAAGAAAATCAGAGAAAGCTCATAGTGATATCAACAATGGATTGAAACTAAAGCTTGCAGAGTGTAACGGCTACCAATCTCCGACTTACCTGATCAACCGATTTCTTCCCGATGCAACCGCTTTGGCTGCATCGTCGTCTGCTATACAATTCCATAACGATTTTGCGGAGAAAGTTTGTGATTCTTGTAGTTATCCAGAATGCTATTTATCAGAATCAGGTAGACATTCACATTCATATGCTTATGCTTCTGGTTCTTCTTCTGCATCTCCAAAGGGTTGTGGTCTTGAAGTTCTCTTCCCTTGGAGAACTATGAAGCACAAGTTTTGTGCTGTAGAGAGCCCTGTCCTGCCATGCTCCACGACTACGAATCTGCCAAAAACTCAACGCGACTCGAGACAGAAGAAACCCCGGTCGTCAGCGTACATTCCTTGCACGAATGTGAAGAGAGATGTCTGATGAGTCGAGTCATGTTGGAATCGTTTGTTTTTCTTTTTGGTCTAGACCTACCAATTGAAATTCCAAGATGTAAAATTCTTCGGACGCTATTTTTTTAGTCAAAGAGAGAATCAAATTCTTACCGGTTGAACCAGGAATGTCGATTAGTTTAACTAGTTCTTTTATTCGTTCATTTTATCTTTATATTAAATAATTTTTGTATGTATAAATATTATATTTAATTTAATTTAATTTAAATGCACTTGTTATAATATGAAAAATGCTATAGTAAATTTCTTTTATTTAATTAAAAGAACAAAGTCTACAATTTCATGATCAATACTCAATATTATGAGAACATCATCTTTGACAAGCTTTGAATTTTATAGGACCCTTGTAGGCATTGCACACATAAGTTGCAAGATCATCCTGTAGAATAATAGAAAAGGATATTAATAAAGAGAGATATATATATATATATATATATATATATATATATATATATATATATATATATATATATATATATATATATATATATATATATATATATATATATATATATATATATATAGTATTTAAATAATTAAATAATAAGATAAATATATGTTACTAACATTAGCTACTACATTTTGGCCATTCACAACCAGCCAAGGTGTGTGAGTAACAGGGGGATTTAGACCGTTTGTTTCTTTACCATTGCGTATATGAAGCTGCCAAATGTCAAAAAGAGTTTCAGATAAATATTTATACAATTAAACAATTGAATTAATTCCAATAAATCACCTCAGTTAATAATTATGTATAAACATTATATTTCAAATACGAGAAATTGACCCTTAACATCTATTTAATGAAAATTATCAATTGAAAAAGACGAAACTGACCTGATTTCCATGTCCGCTTGAATAACAATTCTGAATGGGTTTTGGATCCAATCTGAGACTATTGGAGCATGATTGCCATAAATTTGGGGTTCTACTTGTAAATAAGCCATTCTCAACACAAAAGATGAATGACAAGCTAAGTTTCTTTCTCAAATTTACACATAGAACAATAACGCAAAGAAAAATTTGTTAGACACAGAAGAAATCTACGCCTAGATTCAAACCCGCGACATATTATTATTCATTTATGTGAAATTCTGACCATTAAACTTCTAAAAAAGTATTGTTTACAAATTATACTAAACAAAAATGTTAATCAGGAAAATCGTTACCAATGACCAAGCTTCAAGAGCACATGCTTCTATGATGTTATAGTAGCATTCATCAGGACCATGCTACAAATATAAACAAAAAAAAATTTAAAAAATTAAATATAGCTAGTGTAATAAATTATTTACACATTGAAAATATGAATAGAAGATAACGCTATAAGAAAGTAAGAAAATTTGGGACCTGGCAAGAAACGGTTCCATTTGGACTTGTAGCAGCATTGCCATAAGGAACCAAACGGAGGTTAACAACAGACATGACATCTAGTTTAATGAAATTTTGAAGACTTTTCAAAATGAAATCTTTGCTATATGGACACAAAGATTCATAATACAAAGAAACTTGAACCAAATCATTTGCAGCATTTTTCAACTCAGAAGATTGAGATTGAGATGGATTGATGATCATCAAAAGAAAAAGAAGTAAAGAGAGGAAACAAAATGAAGTTGGTGAGGCCATTTCTATGTGCCTCTATATGAGTCTAAAGGGTTTATATATTAGTATTATGTATTTGACTTTACATTGAGCAATTAAGATGCCATTGACCAAGTTTAAAAGAATTAAAACAAAAGTAGTTTTTTATTAAATAAATATTACTATAGTTGATTAAATAATATTGAAAAGTATAAAAAGGATACTTTTGAATTATGTTAATGATCTTTGTTCACAAATATCACATGTTTCTTAAATACATATATTTATCAAATACTATGTATTATATATAATATTAAATAGAGATATAAATAAAATATATAGATAATACATATTAATATATTATACCTTGAAAAAATTTGAACATTATAAAAGTAAAAATATGAAAAAGATAATATATTTAAATAATAAATAGATAGATAATAATGATTAAAGAAGATAAGAAATAAAAATTGAAAGAGAAAACAAAATATTAAAACATGAAATATTAAAACAGAGAAGACAAATAAAAAATAATACTAGTTTCGGAAAAAACAATTGTCAATATAATTATTAGAATAATTTCTCACATAAACTTATATTTTTTTCTCATATAACCGGGGGCACCTCAATGATTTTTTAATTATTAAATTTTTTGCTCATGCGGTTCAAAAGTATTTTGCTATACAATTATAAGATCATGTTAATGAGTATTTTAGGAGTATTTTTAAAAATTTTAAATAATTTTTTTTATAAAATAATTAATTATTTTAATTTCTAATACATTGAATATACATATTTTTGAAAAAATAATTTTAAATAGTTAATGAGCGTTTTTGAAACAATTGTTAGTGTTTTCCATAATTATACTAGTAAGATACCGTAGGTACATTTATTTAATAAGATATAAATTGTATTTAATTAAAAATAAATCTAAAATAGATTACTTAAGTATAAAATGATCAATAATAATATAAATTCAATTGCATTAAATAACTATACAAAAAGAAAAATGATCCGTAAAATAGAAAAAGTAAAAAATATATAAATTTTGATATTTAAAAATGATAATTTTGTGTTTCAAATAAAGACGATTATGAATTATAATAAAATAGATATTTAAGTGAGAGTGACCTGTGAGAAAAAGAAAAATTTTAATTTTTAAAAATACAAATTTTGTATCTTAAATAAATATAACTATTAATTAAAATAAAATAAATATATTGTTAATAATGACTCGTGAGAAAAAAAAATTTGACATTTAAAAATAAGAATATCGTGTCTCAAATAAAGATAAATAATAATTAAAATAAAATAAATTTTTTGTTTATAGTGATTCGTAAGATAGGAATGGTGTGCATGACTATTGTGTATTATTCACTTTCCTAAAATAAATTTTCAATTTTATATAAATTTAAATATAGATTGATTAATATTTTTAATTATAATAAATAAATAAAATTAATTAAATGAGTCATAAAAATAAAACTAAACGTCAACATTATATTTATTTATACACCTATAAATATTTTGTATAATAACCATATATAAATATTTTTTGATATGAATAAAAAGTATTAAAATAATTTATTTTATTGGTAATTTATAAAAAATTATATAATCATTTTGTTAATTGTATATTATAATATATTTTATGTAAAATAAAAAAATGTATTTCTTTTACAAATATAATAAAAAGAATATTATATTTTACAAAAATAAAATGAGCTAGATTTATTTATATTTAAATTTTGGACAAAATTACTCCAGAGTCTTTTAAGTTATTTAATTATAATTTATGTTCTTTTTGTTATATGTGAGTCATTTATATTAACTAAAACTTGCACCGTTGATATTTTTCTGCTTTATTTTGTTCTATTAATTTTATTTTAAGTTTTAAAATTTATATTAAATTCTTTTTTGGTCCAAAAGTTATGAAAAATTTCCTAAAAATATTTTTTTTCATTTTATAGTTTGTGTAATTTTATGAGAATGTCATTTTCTGTTTTACTATTTTTTTTTAATTCTTTTCCTTTTCGTACATTTTAATTAGTTTAAAAATACTGTAATGCACTAAAAAATTCTACAAATTTTATTATATGATTCAATGATGATGTCTGACCTATGTTAAGTGACATATTCGTATCATTAGTACCACTTGAACTTTTTTGAAAAGAAGTTCGAAGAAAAAAATCAATGGTGCAAACATTAATTAACATAAATGACTCACATGTAGCGAAAAGAAACATAAATGTCTGATTTATTACAATTAAATAACTTAAAGGACCTGAAACTAATTGTGCCTAAATTTTGAGATTTTTTTAATTTAGTTTTTTATTTGTTTGTACTCATTTGAGTTCTTTTGTTTTGTTTTTATATTTATTCATATACTTTTGTTTCTTCATTTACATTGTTCATAAATATAATAACAATAAAATGTGTAAAATATTTTTTTATACTCATCCGTATCCTTTTGTTTATTTTTTTACTTCATGTGTTTTTATGCTTCTTTATTTGAATTGATAAATTTGATTTAGTATTTTTATAAAATATTTATTTATTTTATTAACAGAAATTATTAAAATATGTTTCCTCTCTTATTGGAATTATAAAATATTAGTGTCAAACTACAATTGGTTAAATAATATTTAAAAGTATAAAAATGATACATTTGAATTAAATTAATAATTTTTATTAACAAATATCATGAGTTCTTTATATATATATATATATATATATATATATATATATATATATATATATATATATATATATATATATATATATATATATATATATATATATATATATATATATATATATATATATATATATATATATATATATATATATATATATATATATATATATATATATCAAATACTATGCAAGATTACCACTCCTAAAATATATGTAGACTCTGGAAATACCTTTATCATATATTAGAATCCACTTCATTTATTGCCAATGATTTTTATCAGAATTAGAGAGAAACCGACTAATAACACTATCAACGTGAGAAATATTTAGTCTTGTACATACCATAGCATATATCAAACTACCATCCACAAATGCATAAGAAATATTTTTCATATCTTATTTGTTTTATTAACTTGCATGACATTATTTAGAATCCAATTTAAAATGACCAGCAAGTGGAATATTTATAATTTTTGAATCGCTCATGTTAGACCTCTATAACACCTTTTCAATGTAATTGTGATATAAGCATAATTTATCTTTCTTCTTGTCACATGAAAATCTCATGCCAAGGATTTTTGTGTAGGACACAAGTCCTTCATCGCAAAGAACTTTCTTAATTTTTTCTTTAAGCTTTGTAATTTTTTCTTTTTGTCATGACCAATAGGAAACATGTAATCAACATATAAATGTGAATAATAAAATAACCATTAAAAATTTATTTACAACACACAATGATAAACAATAGATCTACCATAACCATTTTTTTCCATGAAAGAATAACAAAATTTGTACCATTGTTGTAGAGCTTGCTTGAGACCATACAAGCTTTTCTTCAATCTACAAATAAGTTATTCCTTGCCTTAGATTTTGAAGCCTCATGTTATTCCATATACCTCTCTTCCTCAAAATAACCATGAAGGAAATAATTCTTCTTATCAATTTGTTCAACCTCTAGATTCAAGCTAGTTGTTAATCCCGATATAACTTGAATAAATATCATTTTTCACTACAGGTGGGAAAACTTATTCAAAGTCAATAAATTTTCTCCGATTAAAACCTTTTTTCACAACCAATATTGCTTTGTATCTTGGTTGGAATTTATATTTTTCATACTTTATCTTGTATACCCATTTATTCTTAAGTGTTTTTTTACTCTTAGACAATTTTCCATGTCCATACTCTGCTTAGATCATCAACATCAAATTGAATTATGGGTGGAAAAAGAGCATGACCGCTCAGTTTAGGCCCGCTCCACAAAAGTCCTCAAAAATGGGCGGACATAGTTGAGAATGAGGGTCTAAAACTTAGGTCTGCCCTGCAAAAAAAGTGAGTGCGGGTCGGGAAAAGCCCGCAAGCACTGGACCTTTTAAACCTAAAAAATACAAAATTTTGTGATAATGCTCATGCACGCAAAAGTCCGTGAAAAAAATGGGGCAGGACGGGGCAGTCACATTAGAGGATGAGAGCCTAAATTCTTAGCCCGTCCTGCACTAAAGTGCAGACAAAACGGACATGCCCAACGGACCGAATCCATTTGTCCACCCCTAAGTTGAAAAGAAGAATAAAGATTGATTAAATCCACAACATTTATCAATGTTTCATCCCAAAAAGCTTTTGATAACTTTACATGAGAGAACATACACTTGATTTTCTTATTAATCATACAATTCATTCTTTCTATAACTTCATTATGTTGAGGAGTATTTGAAATAATTTTCTCAAGCTTGATTCCACGATCTTTTGCATTAATCTTCAAACGGACATCTATATTCATCACCATTATCCGCTCTGATATATTTCAATTTCCTTCCTTTTTCTCTTCCAACACTTGAATGAAAGTGCTTGAAAATATCGAGTACCTTGTCTTTAGATTTCAAAAGAAAAACTCATACTTTTTTAGAGTGGTTGTCAATAAAAGTAACAAAGTATGATGAACCATATAAAAATTTACCATTCATCATACAAACATTAGTGTGAACTAAATCTAAAATATTTGGCTTTCTATGGGGACTATTTCTATGAAAGGAAACTCTATGTTTCTTACCATAAAAACAATGATTGCATACTTTTAGAAGAACACCTTTCACCTGTAAAATAAATATTCTTTGTAAGAATGTTTAGCAATTTCTCACTCAAGTGATCAAGGCATGTATGCCATAAATCTTCTTACTCGTCTTCAATTGCATTCACTTCTTCCTTGCATAGATTTACATGCATCATGTAAAGAGTTATGAGACTTTATTCCTCTGCTACAACTAATGACCTTTGGTGATCTTAGGTATGCCCCAACTATCAAAGTAAGTGTGATAATCTTGAATATTCAAGGCTTTAAACAAAATCAAGCTGAGAGGGATATAAAAAATATGTCTCACATTCTTCCATTTAATTTGCAGCCAACACAACTTTTAACTCAAACATCTCCCATAACAATAATGTCAAAAACTCTTTAATGTTCTATTTTTACTAGTCCAAAATCACCGACAATATAAGATGAAAGAAGTCAAGCCTAGGAGTAACATGATATGAGACACCCGAATCGATAATCTACGTTGAATCTTGACATGCAAGGTTTATGAAATTATAATCATAAATAATATAGACATCATTATCACGTGCAACTATTGTTATGCCGTTATCATTTTTTTCTCATTGCTTTAATCTCTTTTCCTTGAATAATCTCTTTTGATAACCCTACAATTCATTTTTATGTGTCAAACTTTACCTTAATTGTAGCATACAATTTTTTTTAGTTCTCGACTTGTCCAAATTCTCATATTTATCACGCTTATAAATTTTTTAAATTTTGCTTCTCACTCGCGACTCTGTAACTAAATCATCTAAATGATTAGGAGTAACAATCAAACGACACTTCTTTCTTCTAACTTTTTCATAAACATGTTAGCTTCTCATTCGGAGTTGAATTAGCAAGTGTCACAACAAGAATTTCCATTATCAAACAAGGAACTAAACAATAATAAGACTTGCAACTCATCATCCAACTTAATATCAATAGCTATGGCTGTCAAATGTTTCATAATATTCTGAAAGACACTCACATGATATGTCATTGAATTACATACTTATATTTCATATTAACTAGCCTAGTGATCAAACATACTTTATTTTGCATGTTGTTACACTCATACAAGTCTTTTTAATTTATTTTACATTTTTTTCATCAATTTCAACTTTAACATGTGAATATACACTCAAGTCCAACCACTATCTAATTGTAGCCCTTATTATTTATGATGTCATGTTGTACTCTTCATGTCAATAGAATAAAAAGATAACAGTGAAATGATTATTTTTTCTGATGCCATATTACATTTCTCCATGGAAGACATAGAATAAAAAGAAAATAGTGGAATAATTATTTTATTACTTGCATTGATTGTAATTTGTATTCCAATAGGAATCATACACATATGTGCTTTGTCTCTCTTATTTTACTACATATCATGAATGTGACTTTTTTCTTGACTAAAATATAAATACTTGAATTTATTTTTCACTTTCTTTCAATCAACTTTGCAAGCTGCTGGAATATTAACACCTTTATAAGCCTTGCAAACATAGAAGGTAAAATTTGCATAATCCTGAAATTAGCACAAGCAATAATCTTAGTTAGTACTATCTTGTCAATAATCTAGAAATTAATTTAACTAATTATATGTGTCTGAATTGAAAAAATAGAGAAGAAAATACATACTTTTTCAATAGGTTGGTTATTCACTACCACCCATGGCACAAAAGAAAGAGGTGGATTTAGTTTTGTTGTTTCCTTAATATATTTTTGTCCAAGCTGCATACAAATTTGAATTATATATTTATTTCTACACATAAAAATTAACCATAAAAATAAATAATATAAAAATAAAACCTCAGTTCCATTTCTTCCATTAAAGCAATTCATAATAGGCCCCAAAGGCAAACCCAATTCATGGAAACAGTTTTGCCACATCTTGTTCTTTCCCTCAATTGCCAGAAACTCAAAGCAATATATCAAGCCATAATGTTTATTCTGCATCATTAAATAATCACTTTTTATATAAGCAATTTTTAAATAAGCAGTTTTTTAAATAAGCACTTTTTTATATAAGCAATTTTTGTATAAGCAATTTTTATATAAGCAATTTTTATATAAGCAATTTTTTCTAAGATTCAATAGAACTAGGAAAAGATATAAGCACTTTTATTTGATTTTAAAAAAAATATATAAATTATTGCCCATTAATTATTCAAATCTATAACCTTCTCAAAAATTATAAATAATATCATATACGAAAATGCATATTTATACTTACCACATTAGGCCAAATACTAATGGCACATGATTCTAAAGAATTGATCTCACATTCATCTGGTCCATTCTGCAAAATTGTGTATATGGAGGAAAAATACAAAAATAAATAAATAATTATATATTGAAACTTTGGAAATTATTTTTTTTTAAAATGTAAGGAGATATTTAAACCTGGCATGATATGGAATTGTTGAGTTGATTGACATGAGAATTAGCCCAAGGAATTAGTTGGAGATTAACAATGTCAATGAGATGATTGTTGAATATTTCTTCAAGATTCCTCACAATGAAAACTGCACTAGGGTGGCTTAGACTTTCATAGTATACTGTGAAATTAACTTTGTGATCATCAAATTGTTTGATGTGTGAACTAGAAAAATTAGAAGAAGAATGAGATTCATCGGTGAAAAATAAAAGAACTAATGCTATTGCTAGTTTTGGAGAAACCATTTTTTTTTTCAATTTTGTAAAAGTAGAGAGACTTTGTATTGTGTCACTAGTGGTTAAGATGTGAAATGTGAATATCTTTTTGAAACTTAGTCTTATATATATACAACAAGTAATTAAATCATTTTGGCCAAAAAGAAGAAAAAGGAAAAGAAAAACTTGAGAAGGTGTGAGATGAGAGGAACACATGGTATCCTAATCTAATGGTTAAAAGATAACAAAAATCATTTAAAGATGAGAGCAAAATATATATCAATTTTAATATTTTTATTTTCTTCATCTACTATATAACCTGAGTAAACAAAAGACCATAAAAGGCCACATCACCCCATATAATTTGTTGTCAAGTAAGTTGTTCTTTTATATTTTAATCTTTTTATCAATAAAATATTTTTATACATTTTTATTTGGTAATAATTAAAATAAATAATAGTTATTAATTATTAACATTTAGGATAAATGCATATAGGTAAAAAATAGTTAAATTTAATATTTTATAATATTGTCAACATAAAAAAATTGTTACAAATTAGTTATAATTTACTATACTTCCTTACTTAAATGTTAGTTTTTTTAAAATGTATCGTTAAAGTGAAAACATACAATTTATACATTAAAAAACTATTTTTCATTAGTTTAATTAGTTAATTTTTTTTTGTTTTCTAAATAAAAATAATTATAATATATTATAAAAATTATATACGGAATTCATATTTGTGATTAAAGAATAAAAATAATCTTTTGCAAACATAAAAATGAAAAAAATATAATATTCTCAACTATTATTTTTTCACATTTTAAAATTTAAAACTTTTTTTTGTGTGAAAAGAAATCATTAAAGAAATCGTTGATGCATATAACTCAACTCATACAATGAAAAAAACTGTTTGTTATAATCAATTTAATATTTTATATTTTCTAATTAAAAATAATAATACTTTTAATATATTTATTATAAAACATTGTATTATTAATAAAAGAAATTAAAACTGATACATATTTTTCTCTCTTTTTAAATTATTTTTCTCTCTCTTTATTGTCTTTTAACTTTTAGATTAATCCAACGATTCAAAATCGTACATATTGCTTATTCCAACTCATTTTTTCTCATCTATAATTCAAAATTGCACATAGATTAGTGAGGTGGTTGGGAATATCCTATTTTTTGTAAGGGTTTGAATACCTTGTATTCTCATCTATAATTCAATGGCCTTTAGAAGAAAAAAAAAAGAGAGGGCATAGGGAAAAATTATAGGGGATTCAATTCCTAATATTGGTATTTTTAATATTATTACTTCATTTTCATATAGTTAAAATATGGTTAAAATATGAAATTTTAAATTAAAAAATTATTAAATTTTATTAATGTATATAAATTATTTTGTTTTTATTTATTGATTGATTAAAAAATAATTTTTTTTTTATAATAATGAGAGTAAATTACAACTAATGTGAAGAAAATATTTGTTATAGCTTTTGTGATTTTTTTTTATTACAAATAGCTTTTGTGTTTAAGCAAATCAATTTGTTAGTTTGCTTGTATTGGCAATAATAATATCAATTACCAAATATACTCTCTTTTTGTTTTTTACTTTCAAATAAATATGAGAGCATGTAGGGAAAGAAGGTATTAATAATAATATAACATTTTCAGTCATTATCAATATTTATTATTCACTCTTATGAGCTCTATTTTTGGGTATTGACGTGTTAATTAATCTTTACTATATAAGTTTCAATTTACATTATATTCATGGAAATTCTTGTCTTCATATACTTTTCTTATCTTCATCGTGTCACATGTTTCAACCTTTTCTATTCCTGTCTTATTCACAAACCACGTGGTTTGTATTTATATTCCTTTTGTCATTTTCCATTTTCTATAATTTCCTTTTCTCTTCACTATTTCTTTTGCCTATACTACTTCTCATTTCCAAGTGAAATTGTGTATAAGATTGTATTATTTCCCATAGAGAAATTTATTTCAATGGTTGGATAATATGTATCTCTTTTGTTTTTGGTAATTAAGTTTTTAATTATTATTTGTTTCAAATGAACTGATATCAGAACTCAGATACATAAAGTATTGACATAGAAATATCAATTTTGCGGATTCAAATTTGAATTATAACATATGAATAATATTTATGGTCTTTAAATAATTTTATAATTGTGCCTCTAAATTAAAAAACTTAATATTCAATTTTATAATCGATTAACCTAAAAATGAATCTTATTGTCAGAATAGTCTTAAAATTTTAGACGCGATATGTATGTTAATCATGTTGGATGTTACATAAGTCAAATACAATGTAACTATGATTAGAAGCTATTTAGAAAAGCTGTCAGAATGCTGCAGGAAAAACCAGAAAATGAGCCTCTGTTTGTTACTTTGTTTAGTGTTAGTATGCACTATATATACATTTTGTAACATGTTGAATAATAATGCCATATATGATTTTTACCCTCTCAATTAATCTCTATTCTCTCTAAACTTCATCTTCCCCAATCTTTCAATTTTCATCAAAATTATCCATTACCTCCATTGATTCATACAAGCTTTTGTGCTTGTTCCAACATTTGGTATCAGAGCCAGGTTACAATCCTATTCCGCTGCAATGTCCGTTTCAAACGACAAGATCCCCACCAATCTTCCCATTCTTGATTCAAAGAACTACAACAAATGGTGCAAACAAATGAAAGTTTTGTTTGGCTACCAAGACGTGCTCGATGTGATTACTACGGTGTCATCCTCTTGTTCAAGAGGCTACAATGCCCAACAAGCCACCACAAAGAGGAGAAGAAGAAAGACTACAAGGCTCTCTTCTTGATACATTCTTGCGTCGATGAAGACAACTTCAAAAGGTTGGTGATTGTGACTCGCCAAGAAAGCTTGGGATATACTCGAGAAGCGCGATGGAGTTGAGGCAAGGTGGTGAGGTTACAAACTCACAAGAGGCGTTTGAATTACTCCAAATGGAAGAGAAAGAAACGGTCAACGATTAACGCGCGTGACGCGTTTGGTGAATCAAATGAAGGCTTGCGGTGAGTCGGTTTCGGAGGAAAACATTGTGTCGAAGGTGTTGCGTTCTTTAACGGCAAGATTCGACAACATTGTTGTTGCGATTGAAGAATCGAAGGATCTCAAGACCATGACGAAGGATGAACTACAAAGTTCATTGGAAGCTCATGAACAAAGGATGGATGAAAGAGGAAACGATAAGGCAAAAGCGGAAGTGGCTTTGCAAGCTCGTTTCAATGAGAAGAATAAGAGATTGAAAGGGAAATGGTCTTCTAGAGATAAGAAGAATTTCCAGAATTTGGGTGGAAAAGATCCACAAAATTCAAGAGGACAAAGAGGAGAAGGAACCCTCAAGGATGGTAGTCAAGGCAACTACAAGCCGCTCGACAAAAGTACCAAGAGATGTTACAATTGTCAAAAGCTTGGACATTTCTCAAGAGATTGTCGTTTCAAGCGCAAGGAGAGTGATACGGATGAAGCTAAGGTTGCTAGGCAAGAAGTGGATGATGATAGCACACTTCTTGTGGCAATTACGGAGGAGAATAATGGCATGGACAGCAGTAGAAAGTTGTTGTACAACAGCTACTGCAGTGCAGAAAAACTGCAGAAAATGCATTCGGAGAAAAACGCATTAGTAACGGTTCGAGATGGAGTCCAAGGTAGTGATGAGTGGTACTTGGATTCTGGTTGTTCGACGCATATGAAGGGTAGAAAAGATTGGTTCGTGAAGATCAATCAAGCCACGCGAAGTAGAGTGAGATTCGCGGATAATACGACTTTGGCGGCCGACGGTGTCGGTGATGTCTTGATCATGAGGAGGGATGGTGGTCATTCCTTGATCAAGGACGTTTTGTACATTCCTGGAATTAAGTGTAACCTTTTAAGCATTGGCCAATTACTTGAAAGGAATTACACAATTCGCATGGAAAACAAAGTATTGCGCGTTTTGGACCAAAGTGGAGTTTTGATCCTTAAGGCTCCTATGGCTGCCAATAGAACTTTCAAGATTGAGTTGAAAGTTATAGAGCATAGGTGCTTAGCTACTGCTGCAAGTCGTGAGGAATGGTTATGGCATTACCGTCTCCGGTCATCTCAACTTTTCGTGATCTCGACGCATTACAAAGACATGGTATGGTGTCCGGGCTGCCAAGGATTAATATTCCAGCTGAAATATGTGAAGAGTGTGTTCACGGGAAACAACACAAGAGTAATTTCAACAAGGATGCGGGTCATAGGACCAAGCATCACCTTGAGGTGGTGTACTCCGATGTATGCGGACCGATGCAAGTCAATTCCTACGGTGGCAATCGATACTTTGTCACGTTTATTGATGATTTTAGTAGGAAGTTGTGGATTTACCTCATTAAGAGGAAGGATGAGGTGTTTGAAGTGTTCAAACGGTTTAAGTCAATGGTTGAGCGCCAATGCGGTAAAAAGCTCAAAACTCTCAAAACGGACGGTGGTGGTGAATTCACATCCGATGAGTTTATGAGCTATTGCGATGATGAGGGGATAATCCGTGAGGTGGTGCCTCCCTACACTCCACAAAAAAAATGGCATTGCGGAGAGAAAAAATCGGACAATCATGAACATGGTACGAACCATGTTAAAAAGGAAAAATTTACCGAAAGAGCTTTGGGGTGAAGCGGTATCTACAGCTGCCTATTTGTTGAATAGGTGTCCGACAAAGAAGCTGGAAAAGGTAACTCCAGAAGAGGTATGGTCCGGATTCAAACCGAGTTTGAGTCACTTGCGCATTTTCGGTTCGATTGCGTTTCGACACATTCCGGGACAGCTTAGAAAGAAGCTTGATGATAAGGGTGAGAAATTGTTACTTTTTGGATATCATCCTACCGGAGGCTACAAATTGTTTGATATGTGTAGCAAGAGGATTGTGGTAAGTCGGGACGTGATTGTCGACGAAATTCGGACGTTTGACAATAAAGTTTCTGCTGTTTCCGTACAGGGAAATCAATTTACCAAATGAGGTAATTGATTTCCAGCCCGTGACAGAGCCCCCTGGTGCTTCTGGAAGTCAAAATTCAGGCCCAGAAATTGATTTCCTGGGAGGAAATTTGGATTTCCAGCCTATGGATTTCCAGCCTATTAATGATCCTGGACAGCAACCATTCGCAACGGAGGATGGTGAAACGAATAAACGACCAACGAGGCAGAGAGGTATGCCTCAAAGACTCCGAGACTGTGAGGTATTCCATGATAGCGAGATCAATCATGACGGTGATCTCATCCATTTCGCGTTAATGGCCGAATCTGAACTGGTGAATACGGAGGAGGCATTAAGCGATCCAAAATGGATGAGTGCAATGAAGGATGAGCTGGAATCAATTGAGAAAAACAATACTTGGATGTTGGTTGATTTACCGAAAGGAAAAAAGGCAATTGGTGTGAAATGGGTCTTCAAGGTGAAAGCAAATCCGAAAGGTGAGATAATCAAGCATAAGGCTCGATTAGTGGCAAAGGGATTTTTGCAAAAGGAAGGCATTGATTTTGATGAGGTATTCGCACCAGTAGCAAGGCATGAAACCATCCGGTTAGTTGTTGCGGTTGCAAATATCAATAGATGGCCATTATATCAAATGGACGTCAAATCGGCATTTTTGAACGGTCCATTGTATGAAGAGGTGTATGTGGACAGCCACCGGTTTTGTTGTTCAAAACCAAGAGGCAAGAGTCTACAAGGAAGGCACTCTATGGTTTGAAACAAGCTCCAAGAGCTTGGAACAAACGCATAGATGGTTTTCTTAACGATATTGGTTTCAAGAAATGCGTGTCCGAGCATGGGGTGTATGTGAAAACGGGTGCTAGCGAAGGGGTGATCATTCTTTGTCTATATGTGGACGATTTGTTGATTACTGGAAGTTGTGAATCATACATTTCAAAGTTCAAGCAAGAGCTAATGAGGAATTTGAAATGAGTGACCTTGGTGCTATGACATACTTAGGCATAGAGTTCCAAAAGACAAAGTCGGCTGCTCATGCATCAAAGAAGGTATGCAATGGAGATCTTGAAGAGGTGTGATATGGAGCATTGCAATGCTGCCATAACTCCATCCGAGGCACGTTACAACTATCCAAAAGTGAGGAAGAGAAGATGTGGATCCAACTCAATACCGAGATTGGATCATCATACATTTGTGCAATACGCGCCCGATTTGGCGTTTAGTGTCGGTATTGCTAGTAGGTTCATGGAAAAGCCAAAGGTATCACACTTGGCGGTTAAGAGAATCCTTCGTTATGTGAAAGGTACTCTTCGTGGAATTTTGTTTCCGCAAGTGACACGCGAAGTTGCAATTTACTTGGATACACCGACTCAATTGGTGCGAGATAAAGACGATCGAAAATCCACGGCGGGTTATGTCTTTATGTTCGGTGCACCAATCTCTTGGTGTTCTCGAAAGGAGCGTGGTTGCTCTCTTCTTGCGAGGCGGAGTATATTGCACCGATGTGCCGCCAAGTCGTGGCTTGTGAATATGTTTGAAATGGACAAATGCATGAGAGAGGAGTTGTTGTTGGTGGACAACGTTTCACCCATCAACCTTGCTAAGAATCCCATAGCACATGGGAGAAGCAAGCACATTGAGATGAGGTTCCATTACTTGCGCGATTTGGTGAGTTCTGGACAGTTACGTTTAAGCTACTGCAGAAGTGAAGAACAAGTCGCTGACTTGTTGACGAAATCGGTTACAAACGATGTTTTCAAGCGACTCGTGGTGAAGTTAGGGATGAAGAACATCGAGCATTTGACTTAAGGTGGTGTGTTGGATGTTACATAAGTCAAATACAATGTAACTATGATTAGAAGCTATTTAGAAAAGCTGTCAGAATGCTGCAGGAAAAACCAGAAAATGAGCTTCTGTTTGTTACTTTGTTTAGTGTTAGTATGCACTATATATACATTTTGTAACATGTTGAATAATAATGCCATATATGATTTTTATCCTCTCAATTAATCTCTATTCTCTCTAAACTTCATCTTCCTCAATCTTTCAATTTTCATCAAAATTATTCATTACCTCCATTGATTCATACAAACTTTTGTGCTTGTTCCAACAAATCATGACTCAACTATGATAAAATAGTTAGAAATTCTATTTAATTACTATTTTTTTTTAATTAATAGATAAATATGTTTATCATTCACTAGCATAGAATTCAATTAAAGTCAAAATATAATCACAAAAATTATTGGCACATAGGAACTTGAGACCAATCCCTTAAACTAATTTGTACGTATAATTCTATTACTTGTTATACTCACATAATATTAGTGATATTTATTATAATTGTAAGAAAAAACTTAATCATAATTAAAAATTATTGTGACATTCAATTTGGTGTCACACCACACTTGTTATAATTGACGTCAAAAGTGAGTGTCAGTCAAAAGTGAGTGTCATTCAAAATGCTATAGACCTCTACATGTAGATTATAGGTTTTTAGTAATAATTTTTTAGTGTCACAAAAAGTCTGTTTTCTTATAGTGTAATTATAAATTATATAAAACTTTAAATTTGATTACAAATTATTCTATAAATTTAGAAATTCAATTATATATGTGTATGTTTAGTTTGACTTTTGTAAGAGATAAAAACAATTATACAAATGTAAAATGTTTACAAAGTGATTTTAAAGTGTTTGATTTTTTGTAAAGTATAATTAATTTTATCTCTTAATTGATTATATTTTAAAACTAAAATTTATAGTTTCTCACTTTAAATACGATTTTATACTAAAATTTATTATGTAACTCAATTTTATATAAAAGTATCAAAATATAAATCAATTCTTCAGAATCTTAATTCAATTAAAATTAATTATATCAAACTAAATTTTATCCAAATCAAATATATTTACTGCTAATCCAAACACACATACTTATTTAATTCAAGGATCTATTATAAAATAGTTCAAGACCTTCGTATTATTTAAATCTATATTATATGGCCGTACACACATAAATGAGTTATATGGATAAACAAATCTATCAAGTTCTAACATATTCATTTGCATTTCCATATGAAAAATATCAAAACTTCATTCCAACTTCATTTTTCATAGGAATTTAGACCTTAATTTGGTGACTAGTAGCAAGTAAGGTCATATTTTTAGCTTCATCTACATAGCAAACATGATGAAAAGAGTTGATTTTTGCATCTGAATCATAATAAGTTCTTGTTGAAGCTGATCTACATGCATCTGGTTTCAAATTTCCCTTGTATGCCTTGCAAATATATGCCACAAAATCTAAGTAGTCCTATAACAAACCAAAAAGAAAGGTATAAGAGGTTAACTAAGAAACTAATTGAGAACAGTTATATTGTTACAATTATAATTTCAATGATGAACTTTTAGATATTTTAATCACAAACCTCTTTGAGTGCTTGGTTGTTGATAACCACCCATGGAACAAAATTATGAGGAGGATTAAGCTCGGAAGTTTCTTTAGCATATTTTTGTTCAATCTGTTTTGTTAGACATAAAGATCAGTATATTACTATCGAATAAAGATTGGATGACTTAATTTAAATCGATTTGAAAAAAACACGAAATAAGCAAATCATATCTAAGTTTAATAGTATATAGATGTTAATTGTTTACAAGTATGTTGTTATGTTTAAGACTATCCTTCTAAAGTCCATAAAAAAATTAGAGGGAATGAGACAGACAAAATAGATGAGACAAACTCAAAAAGTATTTATTCGTGGTAAAAAAAACATGTTGACTCTAAAATATGTCTGAGTATAAAAACTAGAGTTTGCGGGGCAACTTTTAACTCGTCCCAAAAATAAAATTATGGGCAATTTTTTTTAATGAAGTTATTAAATTAAAATTCAAAAAATAAAGCTGAAAATGCCATTAAGGTATAGAGATTTAGAAAAATAAGAAAAGTGAAAAAAACTAACAGATTTTCCATTCCCATTTTTGTAGCAATCAATAGGCATTGTGGTCAAGCCAGTCATTTGGAAGCAATTGAACCATTCTTTATGACGATTTTCTAAAGTGAGACGTTCCAAACAGTGTATAAATCTGAAATGTTGTCCCTGCATCATATCATAATTATTAATTTATTATTGTATTAAAATTTTAATAATAATAATAATAATAACAATAATAATAAAATAATAATAATAATAATAAATTATCATTATTAGAATTGCTATGTGGAATAAGAAAAAGTAATAAAAAATTGTTTCACAGGAACTTACTGCATCAGGATATATTTTAATAGTGCAAGCTTCGATTGTGTTTAGAAAGCATTCATCATTTCCATGCTGCAATTATTCAAAAAGAAAACATATAAAAATTAATGAGATGGTTTTCAAAAGAAAAACTATATATTATACAAAAATAAAAACAAGTATTTTCATTTAAAAAACTAAAATAAAATGAAGTATTTTCTTGAAATTTAAACAAACCATTCATAAAGTAACCATCCTATCACAATTTTTTATAATAAAATCAACTAAATATTTTTGGTTGGTTCATGAAAAATACAGTTGGCTAGGTAATAAATCAATCGGTCAACATTCAACACAGAGCCAAAAATTTATTATTTTCACAGTACTTTAACTATATTTTTCTGATCCATAATAATGACACATAACTATTAGTAGTATAACTACTTCAACATCTTGCTCAGGAAAAAAAGAGTTATACAAGTATCCATAAAAAAAACTACTTTTAGGTTAATATTAGTTTTCGCGATTTCTAGAACCGGTTTATGTGTTACAATATTAGTTGCGATTAATACGATGTAAATTAATATAATTTATTCTTAATATAAAAAAGGCGAATACCTATATCAAAATTAAAATCTTGACTCTTTGAGTAGATTGATGAATGAATATATAAAATTTAAAATGATGTGAAGAATATGAAAAATGGGAAGATATATATACCTGACAATCAAAAGAACCATCAGGGGCAATCAAAGCATTACCCCAAGGGATCAATCTAAGATTGACAATGGAAATAAGATTTGTTTGGAAGAGTTTCACAAGATGATTCACTATGAAATCAGCACAATAAGGACACAAACTTTCATAGTAGATTGACATGGTTACTTTATTAGATGAAGTTGTTGAAGAGGAAATTGAAGATGAAGAAGATGAAGGTGGTACTAAGAGCAAGAGCAAAAGCAAAAGAGGAAGAAGGAGGAAACAAAAGAAGAAGGAACGTTGAGGTAAAGAATCTAGAAAAGATGGCATTTTCATTTTCTTTTGGGGTATGGAAAATGGAAGAAGAAAGAAGAATGAGATGTCATGGGTTGGGTTACTATATATGTGTGGTTCATAAGTTGTTCAAGGAAGGTATATCTCTTACATTGCCCCAATCATGTGCAACAAAATGTGTCAATTTAATTTGGAGTAGTGGAAACCATTTAATACACACATCTACTAGTATGTAGTGGTATATATGACAATGAATAATCCAACCTACATATGCCAATCAAATATTTTAAAAAAGTATATGTGACCAATTAATAATAATTTAAATAAGAATAATGATATTTTGAGCACAAATTAATCTTTTTATTTTTATTTTAAATAAAATAATTTATATTATTATTCAAATAAAAATTAATTATAAATAATATTAAATTTCAGTTATGTCGTCAATCCGTGCGACATCATCAATTTTGTCGTTGCATCATAAAAAATGACACTTAAATAAGATGGAGGACTAAAATCTCGAAAAAATTAAAATGAAAGAACTAATAATTTAAATTTTAAAATTAAAAGACTAAAATTAAAAAAATATATAAGGGACCAAAACTACAATTACACAAAATACTAATTAATTTTTTTCTAATTGTATATTAACACTCCATTATGTGCATCATTATCTATCAAGTATGTTTGATTTTGTATTTTTTTAGTAAAACTTTGTATTAATATTAAAAACGAATACACTGATACATGGTAAGAATACTTTAGTAAAATCACTATTTTTTTTTTTAATAATTCTTTTTCTTCATAATTTGCACTAAATTTTTTTTTTGTTATTTATTTCGTTGTTTAGTCCATCACTATGTCGCGACAATATCTTCCATGACTATGCACCATCTTATCTTTTCTCTAACTTCATTTAAGATTTTAGATGGTCCACTCACTAACGAAGTAAAATACGAGTTTGGTTTGACACTTGTTACTAAAGTAATAAAATTTTGAGACTAAGTCATTGATTGACTCAATTTATAACAGTGAAAGTCGTCACCGCACTTTATTGTTCCAAAGGAATGTGAAAAGAGCGAATAAAACTCAAAAAAGTTTTAAAAGCAAAAACTAATTAACCGAGATCTGAGTACGGGGGTTGGTTATGCAAAAGAAACGTATTAGCACCCTTAACATCTACGGTACTCCGCATGAACCTCTTTGAAAATTTGTGTATTTGGTTGTAAGAATAATATGTACAAATAGATTGTGGAGATGAGAAAAGAAGTATATTTTATAATTTTTGATTTGATAAAGCTTCCAGTGAGCTCTAGGCCTACATACAAACAACATGCAATGTTGAAATCAAAATTCATGTAGTTCGGGTAAAAAAAATACCAAAGTTTGTGTGTTGGTTAATTTTAAGAAGAAGAAACATCTCGTCATATCCGAGTGGAAAACATACGTACTATCCACAATTTTGAAAAAAGGAGCATTTGTGTCATCTCAAAGCGGAGGTCATAGCTTGGATTTTAAATCAACAAGATATTACTCAACACCCATATGGAAAATGTCCGACTTCACTATATATTATAGAAGTATAATAGTTTGCACCACTACAAGATCAACAAGAGTCTAATCTTTTGAGAAAAGATTTTAAAATAAAAAGCCAAAGTGAGAAAATGGTTTGAATGAGGTTAATGACGTTTAGTCTTCTAAAAAAAGATGTCAAAGTATGGTTTGGTTAAGGGTTTAATTAAGAAAAAATTGAAAATGCATGGACACCCATATGGAAAATGTCCGACTTCACTATATATTATAGAAGTATAATAGTTTGCACCACTACAAGATCAACAAGAGTCTAATCTTTTGAGGAAAGATTTTAAAATAAAAAGCCAAAGTGAGAAGATGGTTTGAATGAGGTTAATGACGTTTAGTCTTCTAAAAAAAGATGTCAAAGTATGGTTTGGTTAAGGGTTTAATTAAGAAAAAAATTGAAAATGCATGGACCTAAGTCCAAATTTATTATGAAAATGGTTCAAGTTTTTAAAAACAGTAAGAGTTTTAAAAAGGAGGAAGAAGATTTTGAAATTAAAGAAGATAGGAAGGGATGAAGGGACTATCATATGTTCACAAAGTAAAAGATAAGGTAAAGAATGATCTAACCAACAAAAAGCCAACACTTGACATAAATAAGCCAATGTAAAATTCTCATTATTTAGATTAAAGCCACAAACACATAGTAGACCAAGAACATATCAATCATCATGTGAAAATAAATCACAAGTAAGGAGGTATCAAATAAATCCAAGATTTTAAAACCTAAAGCAAGGTCTTCAAAGTTGAACCATGTGCCATATAGATCACTTAAGGCCGACATAAGAACACATGCACACATATGATTTTCCAATACACAAACATGATAACAACAAGGCAACATACGATTCAAAGGTCTTAAGGTCTCCAAGTATCAAGACTTCTAATCCTAAGTCCAAGAAGTCCACAACTCCACCATGCTAGGGTAGTAACCAACAGTTCACAAAAGAATTAAGTCTTTTAATGTTCAAGTTGATTATTTAGTATCTTGAAAAGAAAACAAAAGCTCAAGTCAACAAAGATAAAAATGTCATCATCATAAATGCTCAAGTGAGTAAAAGGCAAATAGCATGAGATGTAAATGCTAAATATAAAAGTACATAAAAATAAAAATGAAAAGCATAAAGTAAATATACAAAGTAAAGTCAAGGGCTATTGAGTTAGTAGTCGCAAAGTAGGATCAATAATGATTTAATTATAACTTTGGACCAAAAGACAATGAAGACCCATTAGATGATTGATAGAATCAAAGCCTCCTAACAACAAATTTCAAAGGTATGGACCCAAAGATAACAAATCAACAATCCTTAGGCTTTCAAACATATAGTTTGGGCCATGGATGATCATTTGTCGATTTGGGATATATTTAGCGCTATGTTAAGCAATCACAGACATACTTATGTAGAACTCAATACTATACGAGGCCGTTCAATAACAATCTATGTATCATACATGTTAGAGATATGGTAGAAATCATACTCCTAAAATATGTAGCACAATTAAAACAATAGTGATCAAGACTTAAGTCATGGAAGATATTTTATGATAAACTTTCACCAATGCCAAGTACCTTGAATGACCAAAGGATCGCCTAGAGGTAGTTTGGAAATGTTGAAATTTCATCAACTATCCATAAGCTTAGGCGAACTTAAAGTCCAAATTCCTTATCTAAATTGATCAAAAAGAAAAGGGAAAACGGATCAAGATAAAAGAGACGAGGATCTATAATAAGTGATCAATGATGATTAAAGATTGAACTTAAGGCAAGATTAATGAAGACTTATTAGAAGATTGTTAAATCAAAGTCTCCTAACAATAAACTTCAAAGGTTTTGTACCATGGTTCAAAAATCAATCTTTCTTGGACACTTTCAAACATGTATCTTGGGCCACAAATAATCACTTAAAAGGAAAAAAAGGATAAGATGAAGGGGAAAAGGAATGTTACAGTAGAATTCATGTCTTAGATGAACCACAATTAGGTCTAACGTCATCAAAATTAATTAATCATCTTGGTGGATTTGGTCTTTTGACCTATCAACACCCAAGTTTCATTGACGTTGATGAAATTTATGATCCAAAATATGTTGACACATCACCAAGTCAGAACCAATCAAAATAAAATAAAAATCAAGTAATATAATATATAAAACAAATTTTAAATGGTTATTTAATTGGAATTTATTGATGAAATACACAAAGTGTATTAAAACACCAAATAAAAATACAAAAAATTACCAAAGGTCAAACACAAGTCAAGAAGTGTTGAAATTTTTTTTTAGAACTTTTAAAAGTCAGAAATTATTTTAAAAAACATACAAAATTAAGTAAAAAAAGCCAAATATCATAGAAAATAGCAAAGTCAGAAATAAAAACCAAATGAGGTCACAATTAGTTGTCAAACTATCATTGAATCCTTCCATACTTTTTTATTTCAGAATTTAAAAAGTATTTTTGAACTAATTAAAATGTAGCAAACAAATAAAAAATTATGAAAAATAGCAAACCTAAAAATAAAAATATGAAAAAATATTCACAAAGTCAGAAAAAATTCGAAGTATTTTTGTAGAATTTTTTAATAAAAAAATTAAAGAGTTATTAATTTTTAAAGTTAGAATAATTAAAAACTAATTTCAGAAAATAAAAATAAAATCCAAAAAAATGTGGCACGTTGGATCTGAGTTGACCATGGGAGGTAATCAAATCGAGTGGTCAAGGACACGCGTGCACCATTGATTTTAGTGAAATAATTACATCTGATCACATTTAAATGGGGTCAACCAAAACAAAACAATTGGAAGGCTCTTATTAGTTTGACGAGACATGTCATCGTCTTCAACCTGAACAAAGTAAGAGAATTTTGCTCTGAAACTGGACTTGGATAACTCGATTCAGGCTTGCTTGAGGCTTGATTTTTGTTGGAGAAGCTTCGATGAAGACCAGTGATGCTTATGGAATGAAGAATTTGAAATTGGAAATGCTCTAAACAAGAATTTGAAGTTGCAGAATGAAAGGAATAGGTTTCTCTATTTATATGGAGAGTGATGTAATGCTTAAGCATGTGAATTGATGAGGTTTTTATTGAAATCGTGCCAATTTGATAGCACATGAGAAGTGTGACTTGCCATTCCTCAAAACTCAACCAAATGATGAGTTTTTATGCTTAAACAGGTCCAAGCAAGTTTGTTAAACACATTTAGATAAAAATCACGCATCAATTTGGTGATTAGAAAGCATAATAACCAAATTCACTTCTGACTGCAAGTGAAAACTCAGTTTCAAAGTACCATCTTTAAATCCATGGGGCAACCAACATAAGGACCTTTATGATCTCGTTCCTTTTGCATTTGAAATATCTTTCCACAATCTTTGTAATATGCCAAGAAAGTTCGCATTTGTACATTTGAGCACAAAGTTGTGTCCATCTGAAATCAATAAAATCCACTGATTTTTGACACTTAAAATTCTAAGTATAGAGCTTCAAAATGACCTATAATTTTTTTCACACTTACATGACATTTCACTCAAAATTAGCTCTTGACCATTGAAGTGAAATGAATTAGACTCTTCAAATAAAATTGTGGAATTGATATCACTAAAAAATCATAAAAATTGAAAGTGTTAGGGTCTTTTAAAGATGATGAAATGTTTTGAGAAGTTCACAAATGACGTATAATGTTTCCATAAATTCCATAACTTTCCACAAATTTTTAGCTCTTAATCCTTGTATAAAAGTTGTAGTATACATAGAATCAAGAACTTGTCAAAATTATGTCAAACCACTTGGATCAACTTTGCATCTTTTGAACTTTTTTTGTTGTAAATGAAGGCATGGTGAACCATATTAGAACTTGAAATATAGTTTTCTTGAAGCAAATATGATGATGAGACTTATATCTCAATGAAACTTGTTGAAGAAGGCATCAAAATAAACACACGAACCTATGAATCTTCTTGATGAATCCAACTATCAACTTTGAGACAAACTTGAACAAATTAAGTTGAGAGATGTCTAAAACCAAAGAATCTTGATGCCATAATCATAGCCCTGAAGCTCTAGATTTAAATCCCAATTAATATCCAAGTATCTAAGGATCAAAATTCAAAACCCTTGCTTCGGAGATGAGACAAATGCACTTGGCTCTACCCCATACATTGTACAAAACATAAAGAGAAAACACATACATCTTTTTTATTTTGGTTAAGGGTTAATAAATACAAGATACTCGTAAACAAAATACACAATTCAAGGTGCTTGGTGATCCCTCAAGGCAAACCCAAAGATAGGAGAGAGTCGAAGAGATGACCAACCAAATGTGTGATCTTGATGCATTGTGATAATATGAAATGATAGATAATCTTAGGGGAGATATGAAGGTTAAAATTTTTGTCTCGACGTGATTGAAGATACTTAAATATAAAAGCCCTATTTTGGGCTTAAGATGTCATGCAATGCTTAAAATTATAAATGTAAAAGACTAACTCCACAGGGAGAACAAAACACCATTGTGAATAAAAAAATATAGACAAACAAAGCTACGACACAAGACAGACTCATTGAGAGAGTTCAACCAGGAAAATAAATCACTAGGGATCGGCACGACTCTGAGGGATAACTATGAATAGGAAAAGCCAACATTATAGTTAAAAAACAAAATGCAAGGTGATAATTCAAATTGGGAAATTCTTAACATTGCAAGCCTCGACCCAAGAAGAAGGTAATCTTTTAAGAAATAATTACTAACTCGACCGAGGAAAGAAACTTGAATGCATTGGAGGGAAATCAACTCCACTAGGAAAGATGGCTCGACTCTACTAGGTCAAAGACAAAAGAGGAGACAAAGTAACATCATTTAAATAAATGAGAGTAACACTGACATAAGAATGATGGTACACTACCAACTTTTGCTGAAGGTAGCAAGCAAATGATACACCAACTTTTATAGAAGGTGAACTGCCAACTTTTACTGAAGGTAGAGAAGCTCAACTCTATTGAGGTAAAGCCCAAGGAGGAATAATATATTACAAACCTTGTTAGGGGAGGAAGCCTAAATGGGAAGTACATGTCAAAGTTAAGAGAATACCAAAGGTATGATATTCTAACAATTGTGAGACGCAAAAATTGGAATGGGTACCATCTATCAAAGGTCTGATAGTCTGACAATGGTAAACAACCAAAGAGAAGAATGAATATCATATATCAAAGATTTGATATTCTAATAAGGATAAACAACAAAAGAGAGGAATGGATATCATATATCAAAGATGTGATAGTTTAACAAAGGTAATCACGAAAAGATGGACCAGATACCATCTATCAAAGATCTGATAGTCTAACAACGGTAAAAATTCAAAGCTATAAAAGCAAATACCATCTATCGTCAATATGATATTTTAAAAATGGTAAACACCAAAAAAATAAAAGTGGACACCATCTACCAACAATGTGATAGTTTAACAATAATAAACACCAAGAAATGGGCTGAATACCATCTATCAAAGATCTGATAGTTTAACAATGGTATGCAACCAAATGATATAAATTAAATGAGTACCATCTATCAACAAAGTGATAGTTTAACAATGGTAAACACTCGAAAGGTTTACGGATAAACTAATCTTTAAAGCAATAATTGATACCACAGACCAAGGTTCAATCTAGGAAAAAACTAAAAAGAAACGATAAAATAAACTATAAACCAATGAGGAAAAAACTCAAATAGGGATTAATTTCATCCAGGTAATGAACTGGGTAAGAAGGCTGAAGCAACATTTATCCACGAGGAATAAACTCAGTGGGGAAGTGGAAAAGATATACACTTTTTGCTTAAGGTCTACATTCTAATGGAGAGAGACAATACATGCTTTACTGTAATACGGTGAACTGACTTTGAGATTTTTGTATCGCAAATGTGCGGATAGCAAGAGTTGCCACCGACTTTTCTTTTATCCAATTAAGGGAAGGTGAAAAGAACAGGAAAAGACCTTCGTTAGATTCTGAGTAAGGGAGAAGGTTATGAAAAGGGAAGGTATTAGCACCCCTTTCCATCCGTAGTTATCTACGGGCTCTTAGTTGCTCTTAGATCACTTTAAAATTGTGCTTTCTGTGTGTTTGACAAAAATGTTTTAAAAAGACATTTCGCTTTGACTTTGTAATGATTCATGTAGGAATGTATACAAAGTGTTCGGAAATGTTTCGTTTTGAAAAGAGTTTGAACTTTGACAAAAGTGTGTGGTGTGAAAAGTATTTGTTTGAGCAAGCACCTAAAAGTCTTGATTACCTACTCAGAATGGCCGTTTTCGTGTTATTTCGCTTCCTTTAGAATAGTGCTATCCGTACCATTAGTTGGTAGGTAACCCTATTCGTTGGATGTAAAAGGGGCATTCGAAGGGACATCGGATGGTCATAGAAGGCAACTTGTAGGAAGTATCCTAGCACATTCGAAGGGACTATCATCATTTTTCGTAGGCGACAATCGAGGGTCAAGATCATGTATTCGTGGCGACATCGTGGGTCTATGATCTTTGTATCGAAGGGACTATGATGATTTGTTTTGAAGGCAGCGGTGCTAGGATACCTCTACGTTCGAGGGACTTGACCATTTGTATTCGTAAAGGCAACGAGAGAGAATTACCCTAAGGGGTGCATGTGTGAAAAGAGTGTGTTAATTCAAATATTTTATCTTGAAATTATGAGCGATCTATGTCCAATTTTATCTTGCCATACACACCTAATTACTAGCAGTTTATAGGGTGCAGAAAGTAAATTGCGGAAATGTAAAGTGCGGAAAGTTAAAGTCCTACGCTATTACATGGCTTTGGGGCAGTTACATAATAAGAGTGCGGAAAATAAAAGTCCTAATTAAACTATTACATCCCATAGGCAGTTACATAATTGGAAAAGAAAAGCAAGAGAAATCATCCGAAACGCTACAACCTGTGAACCGATACATAATCGGAAATTCGTGAAAATTGCATAAGAGGAAAATATTAGTAAAAAGAGATATTTTTGAATGAGGAAAAAGGTTTTATGTTAGTAACAACATTAATATGATAAGATAAATTTTTGGTAATTTTCGGAATCGTTTTGATAATTTAAAAACAATTAAAAGTCAAATTAATGATTAATTAATAATTAAATTAAATATGCATGCAAAAATAATAATTTTAATTTTAAAAATTAAATAAGTATTTTTCTGATGATAATGCAAAAAAGAAATATTTTTGGAGTTTTTTAGATGCATGATAAAAAATATTGAAGATAAATTAAATTGTATGGAAAATATTAAGAAAATAAGAAAATAAGTTAGTTTTTTCAAAGAAGCAAAAAAGAAAGGTCTTGCCAGGATTCGAACTGGAGACCTCTGAGAGAATCTGCATGCTTGCTTGCCTTTACCACTGAGCCAACGCGTGTTTGGTGTTTTGAATCTGGAAACAACGCATTATAAGTGTGAAACGTGTTGTATTTTGGAGTTTCAACGCACAGTCAGCTGCGTGGGGTCCAGGTTGAATGGATGGACGAATCGAATCGCTTGCTTTTGCCACGCATGCTCTCGCCGGAGTCAACGCATTCAACGACGCCAGAGCCCTAGCTCCGGTCGTCTTCTCCAACCAAACAAATTTCAAACCTGCAAAAATATGCAAAATAAAAAGGCAAAAGGTACCCTACCCCCCTAAATCGAGGGTTGCGAACACGATGGTGGTGTTCGTTTGCCCTGAAAATGCTTGGATGAGCCGGTTCGAGCGAAATAGTTCAGAATGCCCTAGCCATGGCAAATCGATTTTCCTACGTTTAAGCTTGCATGTAATGGTTCAAATGCACTCTTATGAATGTCCTGAGTTCAAATAAACACACAAAAACAATTAGCAATGCATGAATTTATGAAATCGAAATTTAAAAGAATACCAAATCGGAGCAAGCTAGGGAGCACGATCTGGGCAGTCTTGGCTTCAAGTAAGGATTGAGAACGATCCCTGGGAACCTCAGGGACACAGTAGAATGCTCAAATTGGATTGAAAACGACTGGAGAATGAAACACGATTTTCACAACTTTGAGAAAAAATTTGAAAATAAGGGTTGCTTGTATGGGCTAGGGTTTTCGTCCTTGGTCTTGTGCAATGTGATCAGTATTTATAGAGTGAGGAATGAGAGCAAAAAGAAGGAAAAAAGATATGCCAATCAATGCAAAATAATTTCCTTTCAAATAAAATCAAATCTTTTGAAAATTTGATTTTCTTTTCCATATGAGAGCTAACACGAATTTGGCAAGTCTTGTGGGCTATCTTGGACCTCAAGTTTGATAAAAATCCAATCCATTTGAAAATATACCTTATTTTCATATTTTATATAATTTAAATTTGAATTAAATGCTTTTAAATTCAAAAATAAATCAAAAAAATAGAATGTGGTCGTGGCAAGGCATCAATAGGTCACAAATAATATTATGATCAAGTTTGGATCATAAAATTATAGGCCCATTTGGAAAAAATTGCATTTTGACAAATATCTCTCTTTGTGCAATTGTCCAAAAATGCCCAACTTGTACAAGGTGTATTTTGCTCAATTTTCCACATTTTTGAGTGTTCTTGGACGTTTTAGAAAGCTCTAGGTGTCCTCTAAACAACCTATTTGGTTTCATCTCAATTGGAGTTTCCATGCTGAATAAAACTTCAAAACAAAAAGTTGACTTTTTGTTGACTTTGAAAAGGACCTGTAATGTTTTGATCCATATCTTCCAAATGAAGCATTTTTTGAACATTCTTGTGAGACATGAAGTTGTAGAGAATTGAATTCTCTTCAAAATGAGAGGTGGTGAAAAAATATCTGAGAAAGTATGAAGAAGTTATGCTCAGTCAAAGTTCAGTTGACTTTTCATTGAAAAACCCTAATTTGGAAAGTTTGACTTTTGATCAAATCTTGAGTTTTCTTGCCTGAATCATGATCAACCCTTGATCAAATGATGAATGTGACTTCAAAATGAGGATGTTGACCAAAAATCAGGAAGTTTGACTGTATGTTGACCACAGTTGACTTTTTGTCCAACACAACTGATTTTCAACCATCTGAGCAATTGTCTGAGGAAACTTGACTTGTGAGGCTTGAAACTTGACATGGAGAATCTTTGAAGCATATGAGGAGGCATGGTGACCATTGGAGATGTTGGAAGTCCATCTTGATCTGAGAATGGCCAAACCCTAGTTTGGGTTGATTGTCTAGGAGAGAGTTTGTCTGATCAACCCTTGAGGAATCCTTGGGTATAGATGTATGAAATGTTTTGAGAAGTAGGAGGGAAAATTTTGGGGTATGACATTTACACAGAAGGTAGAATATCAACAACATCCATAAATGCAAATGAGTAATGAATTTTCATTTAACTATGCATGATTTATAAGTGATGCATGAATGTTAGAATAATGTGTATGCTAACAAAACAATCACGTAATATTGGGGATAACCAGACAAAACAAACTTGGGTATAGACGACACTCGGCTAAACCACATCCAAGACATAGATTCCCATAAGAGAGTAAAAAACCAACCGAGGAGACAAAGTCCTACTTCATAACTTAACTTCTGGGAAATGAGATGTTGCTTGAGCATAAATAGAGCACAACTCTGTAAATAACAAACCATTAGGCTGCAAGGATGTAACAATATCCTATAAGCTTCACCGGGAGATAAGGCACGAAATTCGCTAGGGAAATTGATACCATATATGCTGGGAATAAATCACAAGACTTATTTAATACCAAGAATAATGGTTGAACAAACTCCGGTGGGGATTATTAGAGAAACTTCACGGGGATTACCACCTTGAAAGAAAAATATCATCCTTGGTTTACATGGGAAACTAAGAAGTTAACGTCACAGCAAGAAGTCAAGATTTGTGGGGCTTTTAAATCAAACTTAACACACAACGAAAGAAATACAAACTTGCCTAACCCTACTACGTGCTTTTGAACTTTTTCCTTTCATCTACGTGCTTTTATATTATGGAATTACAGTATAAGTTGCATATCCCTACTACTTTAGAAACTTCCCTATAATCAGAATGCATTAAATATTCTTACAAAATAATATAAAAAAATCTCTCTCTTTTATATTTCAAGTTTAAAATATTAAAATGTAACTTATAATCTTTTATAACTCTCGTCTGTTGTTTCAAAAGTTGCCTGACATCTATTTTAACTCTCAGTCGCATGTACTAATGCCAGAAACTTGTATAGTTGTTCTTGTTGTACTCCATTTTTGTACTCCAAAAATTTTCCTCCTATTTTTGAGATAAAGATACATCTCAAATGCTCAAGAACTACTCAAGGGTTGACCAAACAAACCCTCTCCTAAGCAATCAACACACAACTAGGGTTTTGTTTCTCTCAATGAAAAGTGATTTCTAATGGCTCAAGTAGATGTCATGCCTCCTCATATGCTTCAAAATATCTCCATATCAAGTTTCAAGCCTCATATACCAAGCTTGCTCAGTCAATTGCTCAGATGGTTGAAAATTAATTGTATTGGACAAAAAGTCAATTGTGGTCAATATACAATCAAACTTCAAGATTTTTGGTCAACATCAACATTTTGAAGTTATATTCATCATTTGATCAAGGGTTGATCATGATTCATCAAGAAAACTCAATAATTCATCAAAAGTCAAAAGTTGCTAAATTAGGGTTTCTTGAGGAAAAGTCAACAGAACTTTGACCAAGCATAACTTTCACATACTTCCTTAGAAATTTTTCCACCAGAACTCATTTGAAAGGGAATTCTATTCTAAACAACTTTGTCTCTCACAAGGTTTTCCCAAAAATGCTTCATTTGAGAGACATGGGCCAAGACATTATAGGTCCTTTCAAAAGTCAACAAAAAGTCATCTGTTCTCAAAGAAGTGTACATGAATGACACGGTCTGTGTCCCGTGACACGGGTGGCCGTGTCAGGACCTCTATAGCCTCAAATATTCTGATTTTTGCACTTCTTTTGCCCCGATTTGTCCTGTTTTATTCTTTTAACCCTGAAAACACTCAAACACACAACCAAATCATAAAATGCGGTAAAATGACATATAACACTAAACAAATAAAAGAAATGATAACAGAATTCAATGCTAAATATCTGAGTAAAAACCACCGGTCAATGAACATGGAAGCTTCAATGAAGATGAAACCAAAGAGAGCTTTTATATGACATCTTAAGCTTTCTAAAAAGTCCAAGACGACTCTTAAATGATAAAAATTGAGGAAGATGTAGTTTGTGCAAGTTTGGAATTTTGAAGAAGTGCATGAAGAGAATGTTGATCAATTTTAATTTTTTTTCCAAATGGGCCTATATTTTCATGATCTAAACTTGTTTCCAACATGGTCCATGATCTCTAAGTCCAATTACACGCCCTCCTATTATTTATTTCATTTATTTTTGAATTATTTCATTTAAATTCAATTTTAAATAAAATAAAATGCAAGGAAGGTTGGTTAGGCGTGTGGGCTTGATGTTTAAGTTCCTTGAGGTCCAAGAGAGTCCATGAAAGCTGGAAAGAAACGTACAAGGGATGATTGCATGAGTATTGGCCAATTTTGGAAAGATTACATTTGATTTTCAAATTAAATATTTTCTCATCAAGAGGAATATATTTTCTCACAAATCTTGACCTAATAGACTCTTGACTATATATTCTACAAGACTAAGAGCAAAACACACATATTGTTGGCCTCTCAAAACCCTAGAAAACTCTCAAAAAAATTCAAGAATTAGGGCACGAGTGAACCAATTTTCTAGCCACTATCAAGGTGTTTCGAGCATCTATTCATCCTCCCGAATTTCCCAGGAGTCGATCTAAACCCTCAAGCAAGCTAGATCATACCCAAAATCGTCCCCTTGAAGTTGCATCAGTTTGGTAAAGTTTTGGATTTCTAACTTTTCATTTACATGATATAAACTATGTTGATGCATTCATTCATATTCATAATGTTGTTTAGAGTCAATTTGATGCTTTGTTTTTGAGGCTTAACATAGGAATGAAGAAACACCATAGTGTTGCGGCGGTAGAGCGGCAAGCAAAGAGTTGGTATTATTTTTACCGGGTGATATATACCGGTTAGGTTATATCGTATCGTGTCCACAGAGATTGGTTATTGATTCGTCGTTCGACAATTCTACCGTTAATGAGTATGAGATTAAAAGAAATGAAAATAAAAGACAAAAAGTAATGAACAAAAAGTACAAAAAGATAGACAGCTTGTCTGGAACGAATGTAAACTACCCGTCACTGACTTAAATCTACCACCCATGTCATACTCGGCCTACGTTACTCGTCTGTGTCATCACATACCTCTCACAAACTTGGTTATTCCTAACCCAAATTGAGAATCCTCCTAAATCATCTCAATATCCATTTCTGGCATATCTCAACAACACAGAAGTCAACTGCGTCACCTCTATATCCATCTTTGGCATACTTCACCAACGCAGAGGCATTAAGTTCAGATACTCTAGTGAATGTTAGATCTAAACCCATTCCTAGCATTCAGAAACTAACAGATAATCATCCTAGGTAAGAATCTAAGCAATCTATCTCTAGCAAAGCTCAAATCCCTAACATAAAGTAAAAACCCAAGATAATCACCGACACAAATTCGTAAAGCAAACTTTATACAACGCCAAGGGCGATAAATATACAAGAGTTATGAGTAGAAATACATACAAACCCAACAAAAGAGAAATACACAAAGAGGAGAAGAGATAAACCACAAATCTACTTTGGTTGTCAAGCCAATCGAAGAGCAATCCACCTCCAATCATCAAAATGCAAGCTCCAATGTTGTTTTCTAAGCTAATCTACCAAAGAAATGATGGTGATGGTGTTGGGACTCAAAAATACCCAACCCATAACCTAAAAATGTGTTTTGAGCCCCTTTTAATGAATTTTGAAGTCGCAGGGCGCGCTAAGCGCCATCAGAGCGCGCTAAGCGCGATCTGTTATGTTCAGCATTTTGTTTTGCCAAAACTTGAGAACTGTAACTCGGAATTGAGCCCGGTTTGAAGCGTTGGAAAGCTATGCTCTATCTAACCATGAATGAATATCAAGCTTTATTGATGATTTTTTATTCTTTGATTTTGAGCTTTATTCGTCGATGCGATGCCCAAATCGTACATTTGAAGCCGTGTCTTCAACACTTTATTACTCAATGCTCCAATTATGAATGAATACCTATAAAAGAGATGAAAAACTATCAAATGATACAATATTTACACAAAAACTCAATTATTCTATTATGTACATATTTATACTAAAAGCGGGGGATTTATTCGAAGAATATCAACAAAAGAACGGATAAGTGCCACAAAATGTATATACAAAATAACTACATTTTGGCACTTATCAACTCTCCCCAACTTGACACATTGTTTGTCCTCAAACAAAGTCAAATAACTCAAAGAAACAAAGAATGATAATCAAATAATCACGAATCTACAAGTTTTTAAAACGGAAAACAAATGTATGGTTCAAACGAAAAATGTACACGACAAATACAAACTTACCACTATACTACAACAATAACATATAAACGAAACAAATCCTAAGTACAAAAATCATGCAAAACATTCTAAAACAAAACAAGCTCAATCATGAATCACACCTAGCAAAAATTCATCGGTAGATGAAGAACACACAAAGGTGAGGGATAAAAAACACTCCTCCACAATCTTGCAAACAATAGACCAAATTATGCATTCATCCAAAAACGTATTGAAAATTCAAATGCAAGAATCACAAGGGCTTTTCAAGGTTGTAATGTGGCTTGATTAACAAACAAGTGATAAGTCCTAAAGCTAATCGAAACAAAAACTTGCCTAAACCCAAGGGAGTGATCAACTCACAAAGTTCCAAACAATATAATTTCAATCAAACTTATTCTTCATCACAAATTTCACACCAAACACACCTCACTTATTAACATAACATTATTCCTACTCTTTTTGTTTTTCTTTTTCAAAGCTTTTCTCATTTTTTCTTTCTTTTTCTTTTTTCTTTTTCTTTTTTTTTTCTTTTCTGAACCTCATATCAATCACAACATAAGCACATAAACATTCCTCTCCCCAACTTGAATTCAACCAACATTAATGTGAATACTCCCTACTTTCTAAGGCAAGGTAAAAATCCATACAACAACATATAGTTGAGGGTTCAAGAAACAAAGAAATCAACATCCATACAAAAAAGGTGAATTGACACTCATAGACAAGCATCAAGTTCAAATAAAAATGGATGTTGATAAAAGTTCAAAGGGGCTAACAAAGGATCACACACTCACAAGGTGAATTGAATATTTGGCCAAGATAGTTATGCTCAAAATCAACAAAATGCCTTGATCATTTTCTTGCAATCATACAATCAACACAAAACAAAAGATTAAGCATAATAAAATCTAGTTAAAACAAGAATGTGGACTCTCATATGTAAACAATGGAAAGCTTCCTCACATTTATGGGTAAAAAGGGGACTAAAGTGATTCAATTCATGAGCAAGTAATGCAAAAAGAATGAATAGCATGGTAATTATACAAATGATAAATTTCCTAAACATGTTGTGCTATAGAAAGCGATAAACGAGTACCTGACATGTACCAACTTTGAAAACTATCATTACCATACATCCGCGAGTTGAAACGATCAAACTCGGAAAATCACCTCAAAAGTCTTCAAGTTACCGAACCAAAATTTGAGTCCAAACAACAACAAAAGAATTAGAAAAACAATACTAATTTTATTCAATACAAAAAGCCTTGGTGAAAGTGGGAAAAAGGAAAACCAAGTGAAATTTTAAAAGACTTCACTGGCTCTTCATAGCAGAGCGCGCTAAGCGTCAGCAGAGCGCGCTAAGCGCGCTACACCAGTTGCAGAAAAATGACAGCAACAGGTGCAGCTGCTATGCAAGCTCCACTTACACACCTATACAATCTCATTTACACATATACACAATATTTACAATACATACACATTTCCACAAGCTATAACACTACAAACTTGTGGAAAATAACAAATTGACATAAAAAAACAAAAGCAAATAACAATACGAAATCATGGTGACAATGAATTAACAAGTTGAAAAGTGAAAGTTTGAAATTAAGAGCAAGTCCTATTTCAACTTGTTAAAACATAAGCCACCAAACAACATAAACATAAACAAACAAAAACATGCTTGTTTTACGTCGTAAGCTCGACGCCTTTATTGTGCGAGCACTAGTAACCTCCTCACGTCATGCCATGGTATTGCCACCCCGCGCAAACCTAAAGAAAGTGTCCTAACAACCACACAACAAACGTTACGAGTACGAGACAATTCACAACATCACATGAAAACTAAGAAAATCATAAATATGTACAAGTATGGAAAGTAAACACATAACATATACAAGTAACATATACAAGTTCATATACAAAGTCTATACAACATATACATTAATTACAAAACTCAAAAACAACGGAATTATCGCAATACAAAACCAATAAAACCAATCCCCGGCAACGGCGCCATTTTGTTGCGGCGGTAGAGCGGCAAGTGTCATACCCCAAAATTTGCCCTCCAATTTCTCAAGGCATTCCATACCTCCATGCTCAAAGATTCCTCAAGAATTGATCAGACAAACTCTCTCCTAGACAATCAACCCAAACTAGGGTTTGGCATTTCTCAGATCCAGATGGACTTCTAACACCTCCAATGGTTTTCATGCCTCCTCATATGCTTCAAAGATTCTCCATGACAAGTTTCAAGCCTTACAAGCCAAGTTTCCTCAGACGGTTGCTCAGATGGTTGAAAATCAGTTGTATTGGACAAAAAGTCAACTGTGGTCAACATACAGTCAAACTTCATGATTTTTGGTCAACATCCTCATTTTGAAGTCACATTCATCATTTGATCAAGGGTTGATCATGATTCATCAAGAAAACTCAAGATTTGCTCAAAAGTCAAACTTTCTAAATTAGGGTTTCTAGGTGAAAAGTCAACTGAACTTTGACTGATCATAACTTTCTCATACTTTCTCAGAAAGTTTTCCACCACCTCTTGTTTTGAAGGAAATTCAATACTCTACAACTTCATGTCTCACAAGAATGTCCAAAAAATGCTTCATTTAAGAGGTATGGCTCAAAACATTACAGGTCATTTTCAAAGTCAACAAAAAGTCAACTTTTTGTTTTGAGGATATATTGAGCATGGTAACTCCAATTGAGGTGAAACCAAATACATTGTTTAGAGGACTCTTAGATCTTTCTAAAAAGTCCAAGAACTCTCAAAAATGTGGAAAATTGAGCAAGATACACCATTTACAAGTTGGGTAATTTTGAAAGAATGCACAAAGAGAGATACTTCTAAAAATCAATTTTTTTGCAAATGGGCTTACTTTTTCTTCATCCAAACTTATTCCTCATACAATTAGGAATATCCAAGCCCAATGCCACGATTTTTTGATTTATTTTTCTATTTAATTTGTAATTTATTCATTTAAATGCAAATTAAATTTAAAAATAAAGTACAAAATCAAAATTAATTGGAAGATTGATTTTTATTCTTTCCTTGAGACTCAAGTAACTCACAAAAGCCAGCAATTTTCGAAAATTGATCAATATGGCAAGATTGGATTGGAAATTAATCAAATTCTGAAAATTTGATTTTGTACAAAAATCAAATTTGATTTACATTGAATGTTGATTGATTCTTGCCAATAACCATCCCAAATCTATCCAGTATAAATACATGATGCATACCTATCAAGAAAGAACAGAAAAATTGCCCTAGAAACCCTATTCCAAGTTCAAGAAAATCGTGACAAACAAGTAAACTGCAGACCTAGTTCCAGCCATCCTCGACCAATTTGGAGGTGTCCATTGCATTCCTTGAGGTCCTTAGAGTCGATCCAGACTCTTATATCACTCAAAAACATCAAGAATCAAGCAAATCAGAATTCGGTTTGTCATCCTTTTTTCAAAATCGAATTCCCTCATTCATGCATTATTAACTTGATTTGTGTTTGTTTTTGTGATCAGTGACGTATTTGCAAGCTTTCTGGGCAAGTCGATTGAATTTCCATGGCCTGAATCGTGTTACACCATGATTAGGGTTTCTGTGAACGAATTAGGGTTTCTCTTAATAGGATAAATTGGACAATAGGACCTATACCATCGTGTTCGGAATGACCTCAGGAATCGAACCATGCCTTTAGAACTTATTTATTTTATGTGTGCTGGATTTTTGATTGTAGCCAGGGACATAGCGTCGAGCAATGGCCGACCGAAAATTCAAATATTTGAAAGGTTGAAGACGAAGTCTGGCGCGAAGGAGGAAGCAATGGCAAGGCAACGCGTGTATATTCCACTCACTCCGTTTCCAAACAGTAGAACATGCCAGCTCAGTTGGTCAAGGCGTGTGGACTTAGGATTTCGCTCCAGGGTCAGGAGTTCGATCCCTCCAGGGACCGGTTTTGTTTCTTTTTTCCAAACTTTGCATATTTTTCAATATTTTACATGTTATTTTAATTAATTTCATATTTTTAATTCTGCATTAAAAAATCATCAAAAATTATTTTTCTTTTTACATTATTTTCAGAAAATACTTATTTAATTTATAAAATTAAAAAACTTAATTTTGCATGCATATTTATTTTTATTCATAATTTTGCATTTAATTCACTTTTAATTAGTTTTTAATTATTAAATTGCATCCAAAAAAATCCCAAAAAATTATTTTAGCATATTTATATTATTTCCAGCATGTCATATTTTTCTTATTTTAAAACTTGCATTTTTCTGACATTTTTTCTCTTATTCGATTCATCTCGTACTTTCCGATTTCTTATCCTTTTGCAGGTTATCTCGTTTCAGACGATTTTTCTTTATCGTTTTCTTTTTTCCAATAATGTAACTGATCATGGGATGTAATAGTTTTAAATTAGGCTTTTATTTTCCGCATCTTCCAATTATGTATCTGCCCCAAAGCCGTGTAATAGCGTAGGACATTTATCTTTCCGCACTTTTACTTTCCGCGATTTAATTTCCGCACTCTATAAACTGCTAGTAACTAGGCGTGTATGGCAAGATAATAACGAACTTAGCCCACTAATTTCCAAGATAACATACTCTGAAATCAACACATTCTTTCACACATGCACCCCTTAGGGTAATTCTCTCTTGTTGCCTTACAATTTCAAATGGTCATGTCACTCGAGCGTAGAGGTATTCTAGCACCGTTGCCTTCAAAACAAATCATCATAGTCCCTTCGATACAAATATCATAAGACCCACGATGTCGCCTCCGAATACATGATCTTGACCCTCGATTGCCGCTTACAAAAAATGATGATAGTCCCTTCGAATGTGCTAGGATACTTCCTACAAGTTGCCTTCTATGACCATCCGATGTCCCTTCGAATGTCCCGCTTACATCCAACGAATAAAGTTACCTACCAACTAATGGTATGGCTAGCGCTATTCTAAAGGAAAGTAAAACAACACGAAAACGACCAATTCTGAGTAGGTAATAAGACTTTTAGTTGCTTGCTCTATCAAAATGCTTTTCACACCTCACACTTTTGTCAAAGTGCAAACTCTTTTCAAAACGAAACATTTCCGAACACTTTGTATACATTCCTACATGAATCATTACAAAGTCAAAGCGAAATGCCTTTTCAAAACATTCTTTTCAAACACACAGAAAGCACAATTTTTAAAGTGATCTAAGAGCAACTAAGAGCCCGTAGATAACTACGGATGGAAAGGGGTGCTAATACCTTCCCTTTTCATAACCTTCTCCCTTACTCAGAATCTAACGAAGGTCTTTTCTGTACTTTTACCTTCCCTTAATTGGATAAAAATAAAAGTCGGTGGCGACTCTTGCTATCCGCACATTTGCGATACAAAAAACTACAAAGTCAGTTCACCGTATTACAGCAAGCAAAGAGTTGGTATTATTTTTACCAGGTGATATATATCGGTTAGGTTATATCGTATCTTGTCCACAGAGATTGGTTATTGATTCGTCGTTCGACAATTCTACCGTTAATGAGTTTGAGATTAAAAGAAATGAAAATAAAAGACAAAAAGTAAATGAACAAAAAGTACAAAAAGATAGACAGCTTGTCTGGAACGAATGTAAACTACCCGTCACTGACTTAAATCTACCACCCATGTCATACTCGGCCTACGTTACTCGTCTGTGTCATCACATACCTCTCACAAACTTGGTTATTCCTAACCCAAATTGAGAATCCTCCTAAATCATCTCAATATCCATTTCTGGCATATCTCAACAACACAGAAGTCAACTGCGTCACCTCTATATCCATCTTTGGCATACTTCACCAACGCAGAGGCATTAAGTTCGGATACTCTAGTGAATGTTAGATCTAAACCCATTCCTAGCATTCAGAAACTAACAGATAATCATCCTAGGTAAGAAACCTAACTATCTATCTCTAGCAAAGCTCAAATCCCTAACATAAAGTAAAAACCCAAGATAATCACCGACACAAATTCGTAAAGCAAACTTTATACAACGCCAAGGGCGATAAATATACAAGAGTTATGAGTAGAAATACATACAAACCCAACAAAAGAGAAATACACAAAGAGGAGAAGAGATAAACCACAAATCTACTTTGGTTGTCAAGCCAATCGAAGAGCAATCCACCTCCAATCATCAAAATGCAAGCTCCAATGTTGTTTTCTAAGCTAATCTACCAAAGAAATGATGGTGATGGTGTTGGGACTCAAAAATACCCAACCCATAACCTAAAAATGTGTTTTGAGCCCCTTTTAAAGAATTTTGAAGTCGCAGGGCGCGCTAAGCGCCATCAGAGCGCGCTAAGCGCGATCTGTTATGTTCAGCATTTTGTTTTGCCAAAACTTGAGAACTGTAACTCGGAATTGAGCCCGGTTTGAAGCGTTGGAAAGCTATGCTCTATCTAACCATGAATGAATATCAAGCTTTATTGATGATTTTTATTCTTTGATTTTGAGCTTTATTCGTCGATGCGATGCCCAAATCGTACATTTGAAGCCGTGTCTTCAACACTTTATTACTCAATGCTCCAATTATGAATGAATACCTATAAAAGAGATGAAAAACTATCAAATGATACAATATTTACACAAAAACTCAATTATTCTATTATGTACATATTTATACTAAAAGCGGGGGATTTATTCGAAGAATATCAACAAAAGAACGGATAAGTGCCACAAAATGTATACAAAATAACTACATTTTGGCACTTATCAACTCTCCCCAACTTGACACATTGTTTGTCCTCAAACAAAGTCAAATAACTCAAAGAAACAAAGAATGATAATTAAATAATCACGAATCAACAAGTTTTTAAAACGGAAAACAAATGTATGGTTCAAACGAAAAATGTACACGACAAATACAAACTTACCACTATACTACAACAATAACATATAAACGAAACAAATCCTAAGTACAAAAATCATGCAAAACATTCTAAAACAAAACAAGCTCAATCATGAATCACACCTAGCAAAAATTCATCGGTAGATGAAGAACACACAAAGGTGAGGGATAAAAAACACTCCTCCACAATCTTGCAAACAATAGACCAAATTATGCATTCATCCAAAAACGTATTGAAAATTCAAATGCAAGAATCACAAGGGCTTTTCAAGGTTGTAATGTGGCTTGGTTAACAAACAAGTGATAAGTCCTAAAGCTAATCGAAACAAAACTTGCCTAAACCCAAGGGAGTGATCAACTCACAAAGTTCCAAACAATATAATTTCAATCAAACTTATTCTTCATCACAAATTTCACACCAAACACACCTCACTTATTAACATAACATTATTCCTACTCTTTTTGTTTTTCTTTTTCAAAGCTTTTCTCATTTTTTCTTTCTTTTTCTTTTTTCTTTTTTTTTTTTTTTTTTCTTTTCTGAACCTCATATCAATCACAACATAAGCACATAAACATTCCTCTCCCCAACTTGAATTCAACCAACATTAATGTGAATACTCCCTACTTTCTAAGGCAAGGTAAAAATCCATACAACAACATATAGTTGAGGGTTCAAGAAACAAAGAAATCAACATCCATACAAAAAAGGTGAATTGACACTCATAGACAAGCATCAAGTTCAAATAAAAATGGATGTTGATAAAAGTTCAAAGGGGCTAACAAAGGATCACACACTCACAAGGTGAATTGAATATTTGGCCAAGATAGTTATGCTCAAAATCAACAAAATGCCTTGATCATTTTCTTGCAATCATACAATCAACACAAAACAAAAGATTAAGCATAATAAAATCTAGTTAAAACAAGAATGTGGACTTGTTCGCGTTAAAAGGTGACGCGCTAGAGGGATGCGAACGTGAGTTCGGATTCTCTGGCACGTAACGATTTAAATCTTTTGATTTGTTTATAAAGATGCCTCGAGCATCAAGCTTTATTATTTTCAACACAAGAAAGATGATTTAATGATTATGAAAAAGGGGAAAGCTGAAATACCCTCAATTGATATTGATATGCGTAACGACTAGCGCAAACTAGACGCAACGCATTGGGGAGATTCTGAGTAAGGGGGATTGTTATATAAAGGGAATAGATGGAGCACCCTAAATATATGTAGTTATCTACAGCTTTATATATGAATATATTTGATATGTTTGTGTGTTTTAATTTGCTATTTCTATGATTGGGAAAGTTTCTCCTTTGGGATTTTAAGAAACGTAGATTAGGTGGGATCTCTAGGGTTATTATTATTGTGCTCGCAAAGATCTGTGGATCTTCTGCATACATATCCCCTAATGGGAATCAGAGCATTTGTAGCTCGGATCTAAAGGGTTCTATGGTTTGTTTGGTCTGAGAGAGATAGAAATTTGCTCGCCAAGGATGAGACCTTGTGCCTACGTATTCTCAAAAGGATGTTGAGAAAGTCAGAGCAATCGTAGTTCCCACTTATGCTAGTGGAAAGCAACGGGATGTTAGTAAGAGACAGACAAATGTCATCTTAATAAAAAATGTATCTAATCTATTTCATCACATACATTTTGAAAAGGGTTTGATTGATTGAAATCTTTCTTCGTAAGTATTAGGTGTTTTGCTTGAGTGTACAAGCGTTACCACTTACATGTTTAAGAAAGATGTTTGAAAAATGATTGAATCTTTTAACTGTAAGCATTGGGTGTTTTGCTCGAGTATTCAAGCGTTACCACTTACAATTAAGAGATGTTTTTGTTTGAAAACAGTTTGAAAAAAGTTTTGAAAAGTTTTTGACTGTATGTGATGTGATAGATGAGATACTTCTTCCATAGAGATGATAGATGTCTAAGTCTCGAGGAGAAATTGATTGGATTAAAGGGATGCTTTTAAGAAGCCCATGGGTCCTTGTATTGTTAGCCCAAGAGGAGGCATTCCGAGGGTCATCGAGGGTCATCGAGGGTCCTTGTATGAAGCTCAAGAGGAAGCTATAGGGTATGGCTGTCTTTGGCTTGAAAGGGATTTCACCGAGAAATCATCCTTTTCTGAATAAGAGCAATTTCACCGAGAAATTTTACTCTATGGGGAATTTGAAAGTGATTTCACCGAGAAACCATCCTTTCAGGGTTCTATCTTAACGCGGGTGATTCTTTGTATTGGAAGCCCAAGAGGAGACTGTTAAGAGATTTCCTGTCTCTTTCATTGTATGATGCCCAAGAGAAGGCTAAACTCAATGAGGAGTTCTTTTGAACGAAGCCCAAGAGGAGGCTGAACTCAACAGGGGAGTGTTGTCTTATATGAAGCCTAAGCGGAGGCTAACTCTGCGAGGAGAGTTTCTTTGTACAAAGCCCAAGAGAAGGCTAAACTCAATTGGGGATGAGTTATCTTGTATGAAGCCCAAGCGGAGGCTATCCCATGCTGGGGATTGATTGTCTTGTATGAAGCCCAAGCGGAGGCTATACTGTGTTGGAGATAAAATGTCTTGTATGAAGCCCAAGCGGAGGCTATACTGTGGGGAACCTATTGATTAGTCTAATTGTTATGTTATAATTAGACAGGTGATATAAACAAGTGTGTGTGTGATATGTATTCACAGGAGTTTATGAAGGAAATATAAACAATGCATGATGTTTATTTGCAGGAGTTTATGAAGGAAATATAAACAAGTGTCTGTGAAACGAACGTTTAAAACGAGCGTAACTTGATTATTTACAAGTTTGAATGTGTACAAGGAAGTGAATATGTACACGAACGAGTTTTTATGTACAGACAAAGATGGATGTACATAGGAGGGTTGGGACTTACACCGTAAGAGAGGCCCATTGGTTTGAAAGTTTTTTCACAGGGAATAATGTTTCTTTCAATACCAATGGTATTCAGGGTATATATACAGATAAAACAAAAACGAAAGATCGAATTTAAATCTGTAAAAGAGTATTTTCAAAAAGTATCTGTGTTATGTACAGATAAAAGTTTGTTTTTGAAAAGAAACTGTTTTTGATATGTACAATGAAAATATGTACATAAAGAATGTTGATTTGAATATACAGAAGTGAAAACAGACGATCGGAATTGTCTGTACTTGAGTATAAAAAGAAATATCTGTATTATGTACAGATGAACTTTGTTTGAAAAAGTTTGATGTGTACAAAGAAATATTATGTACACCAAAGAATGTTATGGGACTTACACCGTGATGGAGGCCCATTGATTTGAAAGCAGTTTCACAGGGAATAATGCTCCTTTCAATATCAATGGTATCAGTGTATAAACAAACGGATGAAAACAAACGGAAGAAGTTTGTTTATGTTTGAATATTAACAAAGATGTTTTGAATATGTACAAATGAAGCTAAATATGTACATAAAGGGTTGGGACTTACACCGTAAGGGAGGCCCATGATCGATCGAGAAATTCGAGAGAAGACGAAATCAATTTCATCGTTTAAATTGGATCGAACATGGTAAAAAGATGCAAGTTTGATGAAATGTTTTGAAAAATGATTTGAAAATGTTTTGAAATGTTTTGTTCATTTATGAGAAGTTTTGAAAAAAATCGGAAGTCGAAAACATGAAAAATTCACCTTTTAAGGAGGTTTGAAAAGTGTTCGGAACGTCGTTTTTGGCTCGATTAAAATTTAATCAGATGAACATATTTTTGGATTTTTTTGACATAATCATAAAATATATATATTAAATGACAAGTGTGCAAAAAATCATCTCAAAATGAGAAGTTTTGATTGGTTTAAAAAATTGTTGAAGTTTGATAAAAAAATATGAAAAATTGAAGAGTTTTGTAAAAAAGGAATGGAAAATGGTCTTGCTGGGTTTTGAACCCATGACCAAAGGGGCACGTGGCAAGAATGACTTAAAGGCAAGCAGACAACCAACCGAGCCAGCTTGGATGTGTAGTGGATTAAAACACGTGTAATTATGAGATTGGAAAATTCAAAAAATTCAAATTGGAAAATGATGAAGAACACGCTGAATGTTCTTCATGGTTTTGATTCTCGATTTCAAATCCCAGCTAGAATCTTCGTTTCTCAACCAAATTGAATGATATAAAATGAAACTTGATCGATTTTGCATCACGAACATGATGGTAATGTTAATTTCATTTATTTTAAGCCCGAACGATTTAGGTTTGAAGAACACGTATGAACCCTAAAACGAATTTTTCAAATTAAATGATTCATGGTTCATGATTGTTTGATTTTTGAGGGCTTATGATCGTTAGAGGTGCGAAAGAGATTGGCCGTGAGCTTTTCTCAAATGGTGCAAGGAATATGGAGTTTGAAGTTCATATGGATACCGGAAAATTGAAGATCGAATTCGATCGGAGTGTTTCAGTGATTGTTTGATGATTGTTTAAGCTTCAGCCATGTGGATGGTGTATGATCACTTGGTTGGCTTTGAATCACCCCGTACTCTCCAAAAGTCCACCTGCATCAAACTCAAAACGAAACTCAAATCGAAGTTAATGGTGTTACAGTTTGTGATTGATCCGCATCATGTCTATGATGTATATGGATCATGTATGAATCATTAGAACACGCTTGATCAAGTTCAACTCCAAACCGATTGCTTGGGCGCTTTGGTTAAGAAAATGATATGAAATGTGATTCGAATCCTAGCTAGTTCTATGTTGATTTTAAGCTTTGAACAGATTCCATATGGATGTTATGATATGTTAGACACCAAAGATCAATATGTTTTCATCTGATTTTTGAAAATGTAATATTTGGCAATTTTGCTCAAGTTACTTGATTTTCAAGAAAAGAATGAAAAGCATGGATTTTGTGAAGTAATTTTGGTGTCCATTTGAGCTTGAAATGTGACCAATTTATAGGCAAAAGTTCTGAAAATATTAGGCACAAGGACATGGCAATTGGATAAATCAAAGCTTGCTTAAGGGGCAAGAAAGTCATTTGGAAAGGAAAAGGAACCTTCCTTTTTTTTACCATGTGCATTTTATCCAAACTTGATCCAATCTTCAATCATCACTTTTCACTGATGTTTATCAGTTTGATGAGTCATTTGGCAAGTGTTAGAAATGGTTTAAGTGAAAAAACACAAAATGACCTATAATTTGAAGTTGTGAATTTTGAAAATCAAGTTCCATGGCACCTTTGGTTTCAATTTCAAAAACATAGCTAGCCTTCATGGATTTTGAAGTTCTTGGACATTTTGGAAAGATTTTTCCATGATCTACAACTTTCATGTTTTGAGTTTTTCAAATTCCAATTGGAACTAGGTGAAAATTGGCTTGAAGTTTGAAAATGTGAAATTTCAACACTTAGAAATTTTTCTAAGTTATAGAAATTTTGACTTTTGTTGACTTTTCAAATTCTTGATTTTTATGATCAAGATGGATCATTTGAAGTATTTTAATGATGGAAAATTTTGTTTTGAAAATTTGACCAAAAGTCAAAGTTTGACTTTTCTGTGCAGATGAAATTTCATCAGATGCGTCTGAAAACGACTGATGAATTCTATGAACCTCTGTGATGTTTTGGATCCAGGAATTAGGTCAGGATGTTATATCTAAGATATGATGACCAATCTCTATCCAAAAAAGTCATCCACTTCTCAAAAAGTCAGAGAAATCTCCTGCCCGATCAAAACCCTAATTGGTCGATCCTTGATTAATCTGTGAGAAAATTTTCTATCTGATGCTCAGAGGTTGATGATTTGATCAAGATAGATCAAATAAGATGAGAAAATCTCAAACCCTAATTGGTTAGCTCTTGAATCAGATGAAAATCTGATGAAACCCTAATTTTGACCTGTGAAGCCTATACCCGATTAATGCTGTCTGAACTGTTAGTTGTGTAATGATGCAGATGCAAGATGGTATGTTAGGTCAAAATTTGGGGTATGACAGATGCCCCTATTTAAGTTTCTTTAACCTGAGGAATGAAGATGAATATCTTCGTTTTGATAGGTGTAAAGATACTTTAAATATCAGAATACGCAAAATTTGGACCTAAGATACCAAGAATACGGATGATGCAAAGTGATTGCGCAAAGTTTTACCCAAATGATATCAAAGAAATGACACAGTGAGGGGAAAATTGTGAAGATGTCTCTGCTGGGGAAAGAATGATTCACAGAATATGTGAATATCTGTTTCACGAAGAGATTACCTTCTGTCAGCCTTGTGACAATGTTCAAGGTAAGTGAAAAGAATATTACCAATTATCAGCAAAGTGATAGTTCCTGGTAATGAATTCAGAAGATATTACCAATTATCAGCAAAGTGATAACTATAACAAGGTAAATCTTTGAAATTTTGTTGAGTATTCAGCTTTGTGAATATCAAACAAATGACGGAAACAGATCTCAAAATGAGTTTTAAAGATATTACCAATTATCAGCAAAGTGATAACTATAACAAGGTAAATCTTTGAAATTTTGCTGTATATTCAGTTTTGTGAATAACAGACAGTGAGAGAAACAGAACTCAACTGGGTTTTAAAGATATTACCAATTATCAGCAAAGTGATAACTATAACAAGGCAAATCTTTAGAAAATTGCCGTATATTCAGCTTTGTGAATAACAGACAGTGAAAGAAACAAAACTCAAATGAGTTTTAAAGATATTACCAATTATCAGCAAAGTGATAACTATAACAAGGTAAATCTTTAGAAAATTGCCGTATATTCAGCTTTGTGAATAACAGACAGTGAAAGAAACAGAACTCAAATGAGTTTTAAAGATATTACCAATTATCAGCAAAGTGATAACTATAACAAGGCAAATCTTTAGAAAATTGCCGTATATTCAGCTTTGTGAATAACAGACAGTGAAAGAAACAGAACTCAAATGAGTTTCTATTTTCTTGGACACAACCTTGCCGAGGATCCCTCTTTTGAGAAGATGCGGGCATTTTGATTGAAAGATGTGTTTTCTTTAGACAAAAGACAATCACGAGGATTTTGAATTGTCGCGATTTGGTCTTGATAAAAAAGAACAAACCTTTTTGACAATGTTGAGGAACGGAAATAAGCAGCTCAGACAATGAGGCTATTGCTTATTGCTTTGTTGATTATAGACAAAATTCTATCCAGGAATGAGCTGGAAAGAAGAAATCAATCAAGACATTGTTCTGCACGAGAAATAAATCTCAAACTGGGGAATGTGATAGAGAGAAGAAAATGTATTTCTCTGCTTGGGGACTTTGCCCGGGAAAAAGGAAGACGTATCCTTTTTGTTTGGGAATACTCCGTTGGGGAGAAAAGAAAAGGTATCTTTTCTGTTTGGAGATATTCTACTGGGGACAGACTTGTACTCTCATGAGTAAGTATGATTTATACCAGTAATTTGGAAGCAAACATTTTTAAGAGATGCAAAAAATGCAATGAATGATGCTATTATGTATGAATGTCATGAATGTTATATGCATGCTAACAATACTTTGACAAAAACATCTAAAAGAGGATATTTGGGAAAAGGACTGGGTCACAGTTCGAACAAATACTTGGTGAAAATTGCAGCAACCGTGCAAAGGTCCACTGATGAAGAATTTGAGTTGCATGCTTTATACTTTCTGGGAAAGGCATTTTGTTGGCAACTTGGCTGAGGGATTCTTTTTGGATAAGAATACCGTCCTTTGAAGATTTCACGGGCTAAGATCGCAGTATAGCTTGACGACTCCACTGGGATCAAACATTCTTGGAGAAACAAATGAAGTTATTTCGTGTTCATAGTTTCAAAGGAGAATTTTTGCTTTTGTTTCAAAATTTTGAAGTAAAAATTCATTTAAAACATTTTAGTTTCAAAAAGTGATTTTCACAATAAAAGCGTTGTTTTGCAAAACAGAATAAAGTAGGAATTGCAAACAAATGGCACAAGGCTCAATTTTATTGATAGAATGGTAATCAGCCAAAGGCGTGATTCCATGAACTATTTACAAAAGTTGGAAATGATAATTTATTGGGAAGAGGCTACATTGAAAGCAAATAACCACTACTATCCCTAACAACTTTGAATTCCAACTGAGCTTGTTGCTTCAGAAAAGTTGATTGAAGATCCGTTGATGGAAAATTCTTCGATGGACAAAATATGATCGATTACTTTGTCATTTTGTGTATCCTTGTTTTTGCCTAGATCTCCTTTTCGTGTTTTCAATCTATCGTGATAATTTCGCTTATTGTCTCTAACTTTGCCTGGATCGCTTTTTCGTGTTTTCAATCCACCGAGACGCTTTTGCCTAAGCCGCCTTTGCGGGTTTTCGACTTACCGAATGTTCTTTTGTTTTTTAGACAAAGTATTTTTTAACTGCGTCAGCATTCACAGGATGCGGGAGTTCATCACCGTCCATGGTTGTGAGAGTCATAGCACCGCCAGAAAAGCTTCTCTTGACGATGTATGGACCTTCGTAGTTAGGAGTCCATTTGCCCCTGGAATCTGTTTGAAAAGACAGAATCTTTTTAAGCACGAGGTCGCCTTCTCGGAATTCACGAGGTCGGACCTTCTTATCGAAAGCTTTCTTCATTCTTTTTTTTGATAGAGTTGTCCGTGACACAGAGCGGTCAGGCGCTTTTCTTCGATCAAGTTCAGTTGGTCGTATCTGCTTTGACACCATTCGGCCTCAGATAACTTGGTTTCCATGAGAACTCTCATTGATGGGATCTCAACTTCTACGGGGAGCACTGCTTCCATGCCGTATACTAGAGAAAAGGGAGTTGCCCCTGTTGAAGTGCGTACTGAAGTACGGTACCCATGCAGAGCAAATGGCAGCATTTCGTGCCAGTCTTTGTAGGTGATGACCATCTTCTGGACTATCTTTTTGATGTTCTTGTTGGCTGCTTCAACGGCGCCGTTCATCTTTGGCCGGTAAGGAGACGAGTTATGATGCTCAATCTTGAATTCCTCACACAGTTCTTTCATCATTTTGTTGTTCAAGTTAGATCCATTGTCAGTAATGATCTTACTTGGAATACCATATCGGCAAATGAGGTTATTCTTGATGAACCTCACAACCACTTGTCTTGTGACGTTAGCGTAAGACGCTGCTTCGACCCATTTGGTAAAGTAGTCAATGGCTACTAGAATGAAGCGATGTCCGTTGGACGCTTTTGGTTCAATCATTCCAATCATGTCAATGCCCCACATGGAGAACGGCCACGGAGAGGAGAGAACGTTGAGTAGAGTCGGTGGCACATGGATCTTATCTGCGTAGATCTGGCACTTGTGACATCTTTTGACGTGTTTGCAGCAATCGGATTCCATCGTTATCCAATTGTATCCTGCTCTCAAAATTTTCCTGGACATTGCATGCCCATTTGAGTGGGTTCCAAAGGACTGAGGCTGAATGATCCTTTCCTCGTGCTTAAGTAGTCGAGAAATTTCATCAGGGATTTCTTCTTCAACTTCCTCCTCGGCGACTTCACTGGGGATTTCAAAGTTGGGAGAGAGCGTAGAGTTATTGCTTTCAATGGATTTGTCCATTTGTTTAATCTGCAAATTTTGATTTATGTTTGATTAATTTTCTCATTTTTTTCTTCTTTGAAAAAGTTAATGTGAAAGTGTAGGCAGATTAATAAAAAAAATTTTTTTATTGATTTTGATGATTTTTTTTATTTTTTATTTTGATTTTGATTTGTGTTTTTTAGGATTATCATTTCCATAAAAGGGTAAAAAATGAAAATAAACACAGAAGGTGGAATCAAAACAACGCGTTTTATTTATGATTCACAATATGAACAGGGCCCTAAAATACAAACTCAATTGTCTTGGGCAAGACAAAGAGAAATTACTTAAAAGCTAAGCCCTATAAAACATCTCTTCACTTTGGGCGAAGTGAGAGTTCAAAACAAAAAGCGAAAATAAACTACTTAGAGTTATGAACATTAGTCTTGACTTCAACGGGTTTCCAGTAGTGACGAACTCCTTGGAAGTCGAGGTACTCGGGCAATTTTCCTTTTGGCTTAACCCTTGAGTAGACTTTGGTTGCTGGCTGAGCAGGCTTTGAAGACTCTGGACGACGGCCCTTGCCTTTTGTGCTGCTGAAGCAATCTTCTTGATTAACAGATCGGGAAGTATGAGATGTAGCATATGTACTTCCTGTTTTTCTTTGTGTTGAATTCTGGGGATGTACCTTCCAGTCTTCTGAATGGAGAGACTCGTTGTCGGCGACACTTTCCGCATCGTATCCTGAGTCGTACTCTTGATCTTCGTTGATCATGTTGATGTAATGATAACCAGGATCTGGCTTGGTGAATTCCACAGACGTGTTGAAGCAGAGATCTTCATTTGGGATCTCGATCTGTTGATTAGGCTGAGAGGACGAGTATACCTCTTCTGTTTGACTTGGGTATTCAAAGTCATCACCCCATCCTGTTGGCTGGATATCTTCGATCCGAATCTTCGAGCTTTCTGGCGCAGTGTATTTCACCATGTAGTCAAATTTACCGCTGGGTTCCCCCAAGGTGTCCCATACTTCAGCAGGGACTGGTGGATTTTTATGTTGCTGCAAGGAAATGCCTTTGAACTGATCAGTTGGCGCATATGATTCCTCTTGCGACACGTACTCAGGGCTGTTTAAATAAGTGCTCCACTCTTCGGAGGGATCGTCTTCATCATCCTCAATGGTGACAACATTAACCTCTTGCGGAACAGGGTTTAGGAAACCCCCACTGCTGAAAACTTCTTTGATTGGACGAAGTGTTTCATCCTTTTGCTTATCTTTGGAGAATATGGGTGTGAACCCAAGTCCGGCTTTTGTTTCGTTAATGACAGGTTTAATCACTTGTCCCCATCCTTGGGTATTGCCGTCTTTCACCATTTGTGCAGCTTCTTTATACGAAGAGATGGGTGATCTGTTTCTGTTGGTAGATTCATCTTCTAATGGACTTTCTGGGAGAGGTGTCCCTTCAATGTCATTTGCTGTGATGAAAGAGAAACTGGACAAATGGTTTACAAGCAGAGCTTGTTCACCGCTGATAGTCACCAACTTTCCATTCACTGTGAATTTTAACTTCTGGTGGAGAGTAGAGGTTACCGCTCCTGCATCATGGATCCAAGGTCTCCCTAGCAAACAGCTGTAAGCAGCTGGTACGTCCATGACCTGGAATGTAATTTGGAAAGTGTGCGGGCCAATTGTCATTGGGAGATCAATTTCCCCAATAACTGACTTTCTTGATCCATCGAAAGCTCTTACAATTATGTCGTTGAATTTCATTGGCATTCCTTTGTAAGCTAAACGAGCGAGCGTCGTCTTAGGCATTACGTTCAAAGATGAACCTGTGTCTACCAACACATGGGACAGGGAATCTGACTGGCAATTCATCGAGATGTGCAAGGCCAAGTTATGATCCTTCCCTTCTTCCGGAAGTTCTTCGTCGCTAAAACTCAGATTATTGCAGGCTGTTATGTTAGAAACAATCCCTCCAAACTGGTCGGTGGTCACATCATGATCCACATAAGCCTGGTCTAGCACTCTCATCAAAGCTTCGCGATGAGCTTCGGAGTTGAGGAGCAAAGATAGTATTGAAATTTTTGAAGGAGTCTGCATCAGTTGATCTACGACTCGATATTCACTTTTCTTGATCAATTTCAATATCTCTTCAAAGTCTGAGTTGATGTTGGCTCCATCAGTAGAACCAATATTTGTGCTTGGGTTAGCAATGGGAACCGTTGCAGGATTCTCAGAAGATGTGTTAACTGGGTTCTGTCTAATAACAGGAGCTGCAGGCGATCTTGGTGGCAGAGGGGCGTGTACTCGTCCGCTTCGCGTTACTCGTCCGATTTCTGTCATATTGACATTAACTGGAAGTGTAGGCATGGGTTTCTCTTTTCCATTCTCCACCATAGTTGCATTGTATTGGTAAGGAACCGCCTTGGTGGAACTGTATGGAACAGGACCGGGTAAGCAAATCACCAAAGGAGATGTTGGAAAGCTGGGACCACTGTACGCGATCTCCACATGCTCGGGTATGTTGAAACAAGGGATCACAACGTTTACTTCGGGGTTTTCCGAGTTGATATCTGAGACTAAAAGCTCATGCGGAAAATGCCCTACTGTATTTACGTCATAGTCATCTCTATTTCTGTAAATTTGCAGATCACCGAGGTCTAACAAATACTGAATGTCTGTTTTTACGGTAGGACACCCTCGAACGTCTCGGGAGCAGATACGGCAGGCTGCATAATCATGTTTATTGAAGGTGCTCATCTTACCGTATGTTTCATGGAGACGCACCAAATTTCCTCTGATCAAGTTCACGTCTGTGACAAGATACTTGTCGGTATTTCTCAGTATTAAACTTACCGAATGTCCGCTGTGACTGGGAAGCGGATTGGCTTGCACGTTTGGGCTCGTATTCTTGAAGGAGAGAAGATTAGTCCTTACTAACCTTTGTACTTCTGCCTTTAATGCTATACAATGTTCAAGGTCATGGCCTAGTGCCCCTTGGTGAAAAAGGCAAGATGCGTCTGATTTGTACCACCATGGTAATTGATCTGGAACCGGGGGTGGTGACCTTGTCTGTATCAAATTTCTTTCTATCAGCGCAGGATAGAGCTCTGTGTATGTCATGGGAATTGGGTCGAACTGAGCGACCCGAGGCGTACGATTTTGGTTATTAAACTGCTGAGCCTGTTGACGAGGCTGTTGAGTTTGTCGATTTTGTTGAAATTGCGGGGCAATTCCTGTGTTTGGAGTAGTGTTGACAGCGGGCGCTATGGTGGCTACCTGTCGTTGTTTGATGACATTATTACGTGGTTTCCCTCGGGACACCATTCCTACGTCATGTTCTTTTTTCCTTGGGAAGCTGGTTCCAACCTTCTTTGTTCCACTGGACGATCCTGCTTCTTTGGTCAAACGTCCGGTTCGAATCCCCTCTTCTAACCGCATTCCCATGCTTACCATTTCATTGAAATTTCCGGGAGCGCTAGCGACCATTCGCTCGTAATAGAATGAGCCTAGAGTATTCAAGAATATCTTGGTCATCTCCTTTTCTTCCATTGGTGGGTTAACTTGGGCAGCAACTTCCCTCCATCGTTGCGCATATTCCTTAAATGTCTCTCGTTCCTTTTGAGACATAGCGCGGAGTTGATCCCTATCAGGAGCCATATCCAAGTTAAACTGGTATTGCTGGACGAAGGCTTTACCAAGATCGTTGAATGTCTGGATATTCGTGCTGTCTAAACCCATGTACCATTTTAGCGCGGCACCGGTGAGACTGTCCTGGAAGTAGTGAATCAGCAACTGGTGATCCTCGTTGTGCATAGACATTTTCCTGGCATACATCGTGAGATGCCTTTGTGGACAGGAATTCCCTTTGTACTTTTCAAAGTCAGGGACCTTGAATTTTGCAGGTATTTTTACGCGAGGAACTAGGCAGAGATCCTGGGCGTTTTTTCCGAACAATTCTTTCCCTCGAATCGTTTTTATCTCTAGCTGCATTTTGAGGAGCTGTTCCTGGAGATTCTCCATTGAGCCACATGAATTTGTGTTATTTCCTGGAGTGTGATGAACTTCTTCGTCTGTGGTAGTGTGTACTACGGAAGCTGAGTTCAACATGATCGGCTGAGAAACCGACATTGTTACTTGTGGAAAAGTTATTCCACGCTGTGAAGCAGAGTTTTGCTGCAAAGTAGGGATGTCAAGCGAGATTGTTTGAGAAGTCGGTTGGCGAACTCCTATGCCGAAGTTGAAAGGCATTCCCCATGGATAGCCCTCTGGCATGCTGAAAGGTGAACTACTGACTGCAACAGTTGAAACTGGAGTAGTAGTCTCCTCTGAAGTTGCTGCTCGATTTTGACTGCTCGATGCTGCTTGTTGACTTTGCGCGGTGGTCAATGAGTTGACCAAGGATGTGAGTCTTTCCACTTCTCCTTGTAGCGTTGTCACGGTACTACGAAGTTCAACATTATCTTGTTCAAACCCCTCCATTATTTTCCTCCTTTTCGATCTAGTATCGTACGTTCGAGTCGGCTGTGGACGCGGTCGAGAAACTCTAAGACGCGACAGCTTGTCAGGCTTTCTGTTTAAGACTCCACAAATGAGACTCGAAATGATAACTCGAAGTGTAAGTGTTAATGATATGCACAGAATATTTCCAAAGAATTCCTCCTAAAGAAAAGACTATTGCAAATGTTTGGGATGAAAAATCCATCTTATTGATATAAGGGAAAGATTACATCAAGGTGGAGCAAAAGCTCAATTACAAAAAGAAAAAGCTATTCCTAATTGTCTTTATCAGATGAGAGATCAAAGGCTTGCTGTAGCTTTGAGCTTCAGGATCTCCTGGGCATGCTGAGCTTTCAACTTGACCTGTTCAGTTTTTGAGCTTGTTAACAATTCTCTTCCACTTATCAAGAGTGGGAGTTTCTTTTGTTAACTCGTCGAACTTTCTTTTCCTTTTGAGGGCTTCATCCTTCTTGATGAGCCATTCGTCTTGAAAGTTGTTTCCTTGGTCTTTGACCTGCTCTTTGAGCCTATCGTTTTCAGCGCTTGTGGTAAGGAATTTGCTCTTCCAAGCGTCCTTCTCTTGTTTCAGCTTGATTAAGGCTTCTTTGTATTTCCCTAATGTGGTAGGCTTCTTCACTGTCGGGAACATGGGTTTCTCAAGAACATATGGCATACGAAATTCCTCTGCTCTTTTCTTTACCCAAGCAGTGTAGTTTTCCTTAGCTACACAATTCTTAGCATTGCCTCCTTTCTTTCTTCGAATGCAAAGCCAGGCTCTTATCATCTTGTCTTTCAAGCCCCGGGATCTGCCCTTCAATAGCAATAACTCGATCGTAAACCCAATGGGTTTCTCGAGTTTCGCACCAAGCCGACGCTTGGCGAACCGGTTGTAATTGATTCCTCCTTGTGTACCGATGAGGGGTACGTTGGCAAATTCTGCACAGCTCTCAATGATTTCCATCTCATTGTCTGCTAGGGTATACCAATGAATGTCTTTGTGGGTTAAGGACATGAATCGTCGAGACCATTGCCACTCCTTCTTGTTCCTTTGAAAAATGGGGGACTTCGGCAAATGCGAAACTATCCATCTGTGCAACAATGGTGTACAACACACAATTTCTCCACCTCCTTGACGATGTCTATGGTGAATTGAGAAATATGTGTCTCCAAGCAGGGTAGGTACAGGGTTTTTGATTTTGAAAATCCTCATGGCATTAATGTCAACAAAATTCCCAATATTGGGAAACAACATCAATCCATAGATGAGGAGGGCTAGGATATTTTCAGAGGCTAACCTTCTACCAGCCTCGGCAAAGGTGAAGGCTCTTTCCAATAGAAACCTTGAGGTTAATCCTAAAATTCCCTTTTTGGTTCGCAAAGTTTTTGTCTATCTCAGATTTCCTTATGTGAAGTAAAACCGAGATATCTTGTGACCTAGGTATGGCTTCCAAACCATTGAAAGGCATTCTATCTGAGATGACGATTCCTAAAGTGTGCGCATACTCTTCCAAAGTAGGCATCAACTGATAATCAGGGAAAGTGAAACAACGAAAGACGGGGTCATAGAATTGCACAAAGGTTTTGAGCAGTCCCTCATCTACATCAGTGTTTAAGAGGGTTAAGAGATTTCCGTATCTCTTTGCAAAATCCAAGGGATTCTTTACCAAGGATGCTAACTCTCTTAATCTTTTCACGTCAGGAGATCTGAACATATACTTTTTTGTATGTCTTCCTCTTATATCCATCCTCTAACCTAAAACATTTGCAAAGGAAATTTCTAAATTCTTTGGAAATTTTGGGAAGGGAAAAAGAAAGATGATGTTTTATGAATGAATGAATGCATGAATGCAGAAAACATGGTCGTGAGTTATTCACACGTTCAAGCCGTTCTCGAGCATGAGGTCAACGATAAATGACAGCGGTTTAGTTCTAAAGGGTCCGTCCTAAAACTAAATTGGCCAAGTGAAAGAATGATCACGCATTTTACGCCAATAACCAGCGAAGCAATGATCCTTCTCTGTGTTTCCTAATAGGGTTCTTAAATCCACTAGATGAAATCGTGAAATTTAAACAACACACAAAAAAGAAAAAACAGACATTTGCACAATATGAAAGCTTAATCCCCTCTTTTTTTCTCTTTGAAAACAAAAAAGCTTGGTGCTCTCAAGTAGTAACGCGCTTTTCTTTTTGAAAATCAAAGTTTCAACAGACTCCCACAGAGTCGCCATTTTTCCCGTTAAAGGTGCGCTAGAGGATGTGAACGTGAGTTCGGATTCTCGCACGTAACGATTTAAATCTTTTGATTTGTTTATAAAGATGCCGCGAGCATCAAGCTTTATTATTTTCAACACAAGAAAGATGATTTAATGATTATGAAAAAGGGGAAAGCTGAAATACCCTCAATTGATATTGATATGCGTAACGACTAGCGCAAACTAGACGCAACGCATTGGGGAGATTCTGAGTAAGGGGGATTGTTATATAAAGGGAATAGATGGAGCACCCTAAATATATGTAGTTATCTACAGCTTTATATATGAATATATTTGATATGTTTGTGTGTTTTAATTTGCTATTTCTATGATTGGGAAAGTTTCTCCTTTGGGATTTTAAGAAACGTAGATTAGGTGGGATCTCTAGGGTTATTATTATTGTGCTCGCAAAGATCTGTGGATCTTCTGCATACATATCCCCTAATGGGAATCAGAGCATTTGTAGCTCGGATCTAAAGGGTTCTATGGTTTGTTTGGTCTGAGAGAGATAGAAATTTGCTCGCCAAGGATGAGACCTTGTGCCTACGTATTCTCAAAAGGATGTTGAGAAAGTCAGAGCAATCGTAGTTCCCACTTATGCTAGTGGAAAGCAACGGGATGTTAGTAAGAGACAGACAAATGTCATCTTAATAAAAAATGTATCTAATCTATTTCATCACATACATTTTGAAAAGGGTTTGATTGATTGAAATCTTTCTTCGTAAGTATTAGGTGTTTTGCTTGAGTGTACAAGCGTTACCACTTACATGTTTAAGAAAGATGTTTGAAAAATGATTGAATCTTTTAACTGTAAGCATTGGGTGTTTTGCTCGAGTATTCAAGCGTTACCACTTACAATTAAGAGATGTTTTTGTTTGAAAACAGTTTGAAAAAAGTTTTGAAAAGTTTTTGACTGTATGTGATGTGATAGATGAGATACTTCTTCCATAGAGATGATAGATGTCTAAGTCTCGAGGAGAAATTGATTGGATTAAAGGGATGCTTTTAAGAAGCCCATGGGTCCTTGTATTGTTAGCCCAAGAGGAGGCATTCCGAGGGTCATCGAGGGTCATCGAGGGTCCTTGTATGAAGCTCAAGAGGAAGCTATAGGGTATGGCTGTCTTTGGCTTGAAAGGGATTTCACCGAGAAATCATCCTTTTCTGAATAAGAGCAATTTCACCGAGAAATTTTACTCTATGGGGAATTTGAAAGTGATTTCACCGAGAAACCATCCTTTCAGGGTTCTATCTTAACGCGGGTGATTCTTTGTATTGGAAGCCCAAGAGGAGACTGTTAAGAGATTTCCTGTCTCTTTCATTGTATGATGCCCAAGAGAAGGCTAAACTCAATGAGGAGTTCTTTTGAACGAAGCCCAAGAGGAGGCTGAACTCAACAGGGGAGTGTTGTCTTATATGAAGCCTAAGCGGAGGCTAACTCTGCGAGGAGAGTTTCTTTGTACAAAGCCCAAGAGAAGGCTAAACTCAATTGGGGATGAGTTATCTTGTATGAAGCCCAAGCGGAGGCTATCCCATGCTGGGGATTGATTGTCTTGTATGAAGCCCAAGCGGAGGCTATACTGTGTTGGAGATAAAATGTCTTGTATGAAGCCCAAGCGGAGGCTATACTGTGGGGAACCTATTGATTAGTCTAATTGTTATGTTATAATTAGACAGTGATATAAACAAGTGTGTGTGTGATATGTATTCACAGGAGTTTATGAAGGAAATATAAACAATGCATGATGTTTATTTGCAGGAGTTTATGAAGGAAATATAAACAAGTGTCTGTGAAACGAACGTTTAAAACGAGCGTAACTTGATTATTTACAAGTTTGAATGTGTACAAGGAAGTGAATATGTACACGAACGAGTTTTTATGTACAGACAAAGATGGATGTACATAGGAGGGTTGGGACTTACACCGTAAGAGAGGCCCATTGGTTTGAAAGTTTTTTCACAGGGAATAATGTTTCTTTCAATACCAATGGTATTCAGGGTATATATACAGATAAAACAAAAACGAAAGATCGAATTTAAATCTGTAAAAGAGTATTTTCAAAAAGTATCTGTGTTATGTACAGATAAAAGTTTGTTTTTGAAAAGAAACTGTTTTTGATATGTACAATGAAAATATGTACATAAAGAATGTTGATTTGAATATACAGAAGTGAAAACAGACGATCGGAATTGTCTGTACTTGAGTATAAAAAGAAATATCTGTATTATGTACAGATGAACTTTGTTTGAAAAAGTTTGATGTGTACAAAGAAATATTATGTACACCAAAGAATGTTATGGGACTTACACCGTGATGGAGGCCCATTGATTTGAAAGCAGTTTCACAGGGAATAATGCTCCTTTCAATATCAATGGTATCAGTGTATAAACAAACGGATGAAAACAAACGGAAGAAGTTTGTTTATGTTTGAATATTAACAAAGATGTTTTGAATATGTACAAATGAAGCTAAATATGTACATAAAGGGTTGGGACTTACACCGTAAGGGAGGCCCATGATCGATCGAGAAATTCGAGAGAAGACGAAATCAATTTCATCGTTTAAATTGGATCGAACATGGTAAAAAGATGCAAGTTTGATGAAATGTTTTGAAAAATGATTTGAAAATGTTTTGAAATGTTTTGTTCATTTATGAGAAGTTTTGAAAAAAATCGGAAGTCGAAAACATGAAAAATTCACCTTTTAAGGAGGTTTGAAAAGTGTTCGGAACGTCGTTTTTGGCTCGATTAAAATTTAATCAGATGAACATATTTTTGGATTTTTTTGACATAATCATAAAATATATATATTAAATGACAAGTGTGCAAAAAATCATCTCAAAATGAGAAGTTTTGATTGGTTTAAAAAATTGTTGAAGTTTGATAAAAAAATATGAAAAATTGAAGAGTTTTGTAAAAAAGGAATGGAAAATGGTCTTGCTGGGTTTTGAACCCATGACCAAAGGGTGGGGCACGTGGCAAGAATGACTTAAAGGCAAGCAGACAACCAACTGAGCCAGCGCGTTTGGATGTGTAGTGGATTAAAACACGTGTAATTATGAGATTGGAAAATTCAAAAAAATTCAAATTGGAAAACAGATGAAGAACACGCGCGTAATGTTCTTCATGGTTTTGATTCTCAGATTTCCAAATCCCAGCTAGAATCTTCGTTTCTCAACCAAATTGAATGATATAAAAATGAAACTTGATCGATTTTGCATCACGAACATGATGGTAACTGTTAATTTCATTTATTTTAAGCCCAGAACGATTTAGGTTTGAAGAACACGTATGAACCCTAAAACGAATTTTTCAAATTAAATGATTCATGGTTCATGATTGTTTGATTTTTTTGAGGGCTTATGATCGTTAGAGGTGCAGAAAGAGATTGGCCGTGAGCTTTTCTCAAATGGTGCAAGGAATATGGAGTTTGAAGTTCATATGGATACCTGGAAAATTGAAGATCGAATTCGATGCTGGAGTGTTTCCAGTGATTGTTTGATGATTGTTTAAGCTTCAGCGGCCTATGTGGATGGTGTATGATCACTTGGTTGGCTTTGAATCACCCTGGTACTCTCCAGCCAAGTCCACCTGCATCAAACTCAAAACGAAACTCGAAATCGAAGTTAATGGTGTTACAGTTTGCTGTGATTGATCTGCATCATGTCTATGATGTATATGGATCATGTATGAATCATTAGAACACAGTTTGATCAAGTTCAACTCCAAATCCGATTGCTTGGGCAGTTTTGGTTAAGAAAATGATATGAAATGTGATTCTGAATCCTAGCTAGTTCTATGTTGATTTTAAGCTTTGAACAGATTCCATATGGATGTTATGATATGTTAGACACCAAAGATCAATATGTTTTCATCTGATTTTTGAAAATGTAATATTTGGCAATTTTGCTCAAGTTACTTGATTTTCAAGAAAAGAATGAAAAGCATGGATTTTGTGAAGTAATTTTGGTGTCCATTTGAGCTTGAAATGTGACCAATTTATAGGCAAAAGTTCTGAAAATATTAGGCACAAGGACATGGCAATTGGATAAATCAAAGCTTGCTTAAGGGGCAAGAAAGTCATTTGGAAAGGAAAAGGAACCTTCCTTTTTTTTACCATGTGCATTTTATCCAAACTTGATCCAATCTTCAATCATCACTTTTCACTGATGTTTATCAGTTTGATGAGTCATTTGGCAAGTGTTAGAAATGGTTTAAGTGAAAAAACACAAAATGACCTATAATTTGAAGTTGTGAATTTTGAAAATCAAGTTCCATGGCACCTTTGGTTTCAATTTCAAAAACATAGCTAGACTTCATGGATTTTGAAGTTCTTGGACATTTTGGAAAGATTTTTCCATGATCTACAACTTTCATATTTTGAGTTTTTTCAAATTCCAATTGGAACTAGGTGAAAAATTGGCTTGAAGTTTGGAAAAAATGTGAAATTTCAACACTTAGAAATTTTTCTAAGTTATAGAAATTTTGACTTTTTGTTGACTTTTTCAAATTCTTGATTTTTTATGATCAAGATGGATCATTTGAAGTATTTTAATGATGGAAAAATTTTTGTTTTGAAAAATTTGACCAAAAGTCAAAGTTTGACTTTTCTGTGCAGATGAAATTTCATCAGATGCGTCTGAAAACGACTGATGAATTCTATGAACCTCTGTGATGTTTTGGATCCAGGAATTAGGTCAGGATGTTATATCTAAGATATGATGACCAATCTCTATCCAAAAAAGTCATCCACTTCTCAAAAAGTCAGAGAAATCTCCTGCCCGATCAAAACCCTAATTGGTCGATCCTTGATTAATCTGTGAGAAAATTTTCTATCTGATGCTCAGAGGTTGATGATTTGATCAAGATAGATCAAATAAGATGAGAAAATCTCAAACCCTAATTGGTTAGCTCTTGAATCAGATGAAAATCTGATGAAACCCTAATTTTGACCTGTGAAGCCTATACCCGATTAATGCTGTCTGAACTGTTAGTTGTGTAATGATGCAGATGCAAGATGGTATGTTAGGTCAAAATTTGGGGTATGACAGGACTCTCATATGTAAACAATGGAAAGCTTCCTCACATTTATGGGTAAAAAGGGGACTAAAGTGATTCAATTCATGAGCAAGTAATGCAAAAAGAATGAATAGCATGGTAATTATACAAATGATAAATTTCCTAAACATGTTGTGCTATAGAAAGCGATAAACGAGTACCTGACATGTACCAACTTTGAAAACTATCATTACCATACATCCGCGAGTTGAAACGATCAAACTCGGAAAATCACCTCAAAAGTCTTCAAGTTACCGAACCAAAATTTGAGTCCAAACAACAACAAAAGAATTAGAAAAACAATACTAATTTTATTCAATACAAAAAGCCTTGGTGAAAGTGGGAAAAAGGAAAACCAAGTGAAATTTTAAAAGACTTCACTTGGCTCTTCATAGCAGAGCGCGCTAAGCGTCAGCAGAGCGCGCTAAGCGCGCTACACCAGTTGCAGAAAAATGACAGCAACAGGTGCAGCTGCTATGCAAGCTCCACTTACACACCTATACAATCTCATTTACACATATACACAATATTTACAATACATACACACTTCCACAAGCTATAACACTACAAACTTGTGGAAAATAACAAATTGACATAAAAAAACAAAAGCAAATAACAATACGAAATCATGGTGACAATGAATTAACAAGTTGAAAAGTGAAAGTTTGAAATTAAGAGCAAGTCCTATTTCAACTTGTTAAAACATAAGCCACCAAACAACATAAACATAAACAAACAAAAACATGCTTGTTTTACGTCGTAAGCTCGACGCCTTTATTGTGCGAGCACTAGTAACCTCCTCTCGTCATGCCATGGTATTGCCACCCCGCGCAAACCTAAAGAAAGTGTCCTAACAACCACACAACAAACGTTACGAGTACGAGACAATTCACAACATCACATGAAAACTAAGAAAATCATAAATATGTACAAGTATGGAAAGTAAACACATAACATATACAAGTAACATATACAAGTTCATATACAAAGTCTATACAACATATACATTAATTACAAAACTCAATAACAACGGAATTATCGCAATACAAAACCAATAAAACCAATCCCCGGCAACGGCGCCATTTTGTTGCGGCGGTAGAGCGGCAAGTGTCATACCCCAAAATTTGCCCTCCAATTTCTCAAGGCATTCCATACCTCCATGCTCAAAGATTCCTCAAGAATTGATCAGACAAACTCTCTCCTAGACAATCAACCCAAACTAGGGTTTGGCATTTCTCAGATCCAGATGGACTTCTAACACCTCCAATGGTTTTCATGCCTCCTCATATGCTTCAAAGATTCTCCATGACAAGTTTCAAGCCTTACAAGCCAAGTTTCCTCAGACGGTTGCTCAGATGGTTGAAAATCAGTTGTATTGGACAAAAAGTCAACTGTGGTCAACATACAGTCAAACTTCATGATTTTTGGTCAACATCCTCATTTTGAAGTCACATTCATCATTTGATCAAGGGTTGATCATGATTCATCAAGAAAACTCAAGATTTGCTCAAAAGTCAAACTTTCTAAATTAGGGTTTCTAGGTGAAAAGTCAACTGAACTTTGACTGATCATAACTTTCTCATACTTTCTCAGAAAGTTTTCCACCACCTCTTGTTTTGAAGGAAATTCAATTCTCTACAACTTCATGTCTCACAAGAATGTCCAAAAAATGCTTCATTTAAGAGGTATGGCTCAAAACATTACAGGTCATTTTCAAAGTCAACAAAAAGTCAACTTTTTGTTTTGAGGATATATTGAGCATGGTAACTCCAATTGAGGTGAAACCAAAGACATTGTTTAGAGGACTCTTAGATCTTTCTAAAAAGTCCAAGAAATCTCAAAAATGTGGAAAATTGAGCAAGATACACCATTTACAAGTTGGGTAATTTTGAAAGAATGCACAAAGAGAGATACTTCTAAAAATCAAATTTTTTGCAAATGGGCTTACTTTTTCTTCATCCAAACTTATTCCTCATACAATTAGGAATATCCAAGCCCAATGCCACGATTTTTTGATTTATTTTTCTATTTAATTTGTAATTTATTCATTTAAATGCAAATTAAATTTAAAAATAAAGTACAAAATCAAAATTAATTGGAAGATTGATTTTTATTCTTTCCTTGAGACTCAAGTAACTCACAAAAGCCAGCAATTTTCGAAAATTGATCAATATGGCAAGATTGGATTGGAAATTAATCAAATTTTGAAAATTTGATTTTGTACAAAAATCAAATTTGATTTACATTGAATGTTGATTGATTCTTGCCAATAACCATCCCAAATCCATCCAGTATAAATACATGATGCATACCTATCAAGAAAGAACAGAAAAATTGCCCTAGAAACCCTATTCCAAGTTCAAGAAAATCGTGACAAACAAGTAAACTGCAGACCTAGTTCCAGCCATCCTCGACCAATTTGGAGGTGTCCATTGCATTCCTTGAGGTCCTTAGAGTCGATCCAGACTCTTATATCACTCAAAAACATCAAGAATCGAGCAAATCAGAATTCGGTTTGTCATCCTTTTTTCAAAATCGAATTCCCTCATTCATGCATTATTAACTTGATTTGTGTTTGTTTTTGTGATCAGTGACGTATTTGCAAGCTTTCTGGGCAAGTCGATTGAATTTCCATGGCCTGAATCGTGTTACACCATGATTAGGGTTTCTGTGAACGAATTAGGGTTTCTCTTAATAGGATAAATTGGACAATAGGACCTATACCATCGTGTTCGGAATGACCTCAGGAATCGAACCATGCCTTTAGAACTTATTTATTTTATGTGTGCTGGATTTTTGATTGTAGCCAGGGACATAGCGTCGAGCAATGGCCGACGCTGAAAATTCAAATATTTGAAAGGTTGAAGACGAAGTCTGGCGCGAAGGAGGAAGCAATGGCAAGGCAACGCGTGTATATTCCACTCACTCCGTTTCCAAACAGTAGAACATGCCAGCTCAGTTGGTCAAGGCGTGTGGACTTAGGATTTCGCTCCAGGGTCAGGAGTTCGATCCCTCCAGGGACCGGTTTTGTTTCTTTTTTCCAAACTTTGCATATTTTTCAATATTTTCATATTTTTTCTAATTATTTAATATTTTACATGTTATTTTAATTAATTTCATATTTTTAATTCTGCATTAAAAAATCATCAAAAATTATTTTTCTTTTTACATTATTTTCAGAAAATACTTATTTAATTTATAAAATTAAAAAACTTAATTTTGCATGCATATTTATTTTTATTCATAATTTTGCATTTAATTCACTTTTAATTAGTTTTTAATTATTAAATTGCATCCAAAAAAATCCCAAAAAATTATTTTAGCATATTTATATTATTTCCAGCATGTCATATTTTTCTTATTTTAAAACTTGCATTTTTTCGACATTTTTCTCTTATTCGATTCATCTCGTACTTTCCGATTTCTTATCCTTTTGCAGGTTATCTCGTTTCAGACGATTTTTCTTTATCGTTTTCTTTTTTCCAATAATGTAACTGATCATGGGATGTAATAGTTTTAAATTAGGCTTTTATTTTCCGCATCTTCCAATTATGTATCGGCCCCAAAGCCGTGTAATAGCGTAGGACATTTATCTTTCCGCACTTTTACTTTCCGCGATTTAATTTCCGCACTCTATAAACTGCTAGTAACTAGGCGTGTATGGCAAGATAATAACGAACTTAGCCCACTAATTTCCAAGATAACATACTCTGAAATCAACACACTCTTTCACACATGCACCCCTTAGGGTAATTCTCTCTTGTTGCCTTACAATTTCAAATGGTCATGTCACTCGAGCGTAGAGGTATTCTAGCACCGTTGCCTTCAAAACAAATCATCATAGTCCCTTCGATACAAATATCATAAGACCCACGATGTCGCCTCCGAATACATGATCTTGACCCTCGATTGCCGCTTACAAAAAATGATGATAGTCCCTTCGAATGTGCTAGGATACTTCCTACAAGTTGCCTTCTATGACCATCCGATGTCCCTTCGAATGTCCCGCTTACATCCAACGAATAAAGTTACCTACCAACTAATGGTATGGCTAGCGCTATTCTAAAGGAAAGTAAAACAACACGAAAACGACCAATTCTGAGTAGGTAATAAGACTTTTAGTTGCTTGCTCTATCAAAATGCTTTTCACACCTCACACTTTTGTCAAAGTGCAAACTCTTTTCAAAACGAAACATTTCCGAACACTTTGTATACATTCCTACATGAATCATTACAAAGTCAAAGCGAAATGCCTTTTCAAAACATTCTTTTCAAACACACAGAAAGCACAATTTTTAAAGTGATCTAAGAGCAACTAAGAGCCCGTAGATAACTACGGATGGAAAGGGGTGCTAATACCTTCCCTTTTCATAACCTTCTCCCTTACTCAGAATCTAACGAAGGTCTTTTCTGTACTTTTACCTTCCCTTAATTGGATAAAAATAAAAGTCGGTGGCGACTCTTGCTATCCGCACATTTGCGATACAAAAAACTACAAAGTCAGTTCACCGTATTACAGCAAGCAAAGAGTTGGTATTATTTTTACCAGGTGATATATACCGGTTAGGTTATATCGTATCTTGTCCACAGAGATTGGTTATTGATTCGTCGTTCGACAATTCTACCGTTAATGAGTTTGAGATTAAAAGAAATGAAAATAAAAGACAAAAAGTAAATGAACAAAAAGTACAAAAAGATAGACATCTTGTCTAGAACGAATGTAAACTACCCGTCACTGACTTAAATCTACCACCCATGTCATACTCGACCTACGTTACTCGTCTGTGTCATCACATACCTCTCACAAACTTGGTTATTCCTAACCCAAATTGAGAATCCTCCTAAATCATCTCAATATCCATTTCTGGCATATCTCAACAACACAGAAGTCAACTGCGTCACCTCTATATCCATCTTTGGCATACTTCACCAACGCAGAGGCATTAAGTTCGGATACTCTAGTGAATGTTAGATCTAAACCCATTCCTAGCATTCAGAAACTAACAGATAATCATCCTAGGTAGGAAACCTAACAATCTATCTCTAGCAAAGCTCAAATCCCTAACATAAAGTAAAAACCCAAGATAATCACCGACACAAATTCGTAAAACAAACTTTATACAACGCCAAGGGCGAAAAATATACAAGAGTTATGAGTAGAAATACATACAAACCCAACAAAAGAGAAATACACAAAGAGGAGAAGAGATAAACCACAAATCTACTTTGGTTGTCAAGCCAATCGAAGAGCAATCCACCTCCAATCATCAAAATGCAAGCTCCAATGTTGTTTTCTAAGCTAATCTACCAAAGAAATGATGGTGATGGTGTTGGGACTCAAAAATACTCAACCCATAACCTAAAAATGTGTTTTGAGCCCCTTTTAAAGAATTTTGAAGTCGCAGGGCGCGCTAAGTGCCATCAGAGCGCGCTAAGCGCGATCTGTTATGTTCAGCATTTTGTTTTTGCCATATCTTGAGAACCGTAACTCGGAATTGAGCCCGGTTTGAAGCGTTGGAAAGCTTATTCAATGCTCTATCTAACCATGAATGAATATCAAGCTTTATTGATGATTTTTATTCTTTGATTTTGAGCTTTATTCGTCGATGCGATGCCCAAATCGCGCATTTGAAGTCGTGTCTTCAACACTTTATTACTCAATGCTCCAATTATGAATGAATACCTATAAAAGAGATGAAAAACTATCAAATGATACAATATTTACACAAAAACTCAATTATTCTATTATGTACACATTTATACTAAAAGCGGGGGATTTATTCGAAGAATATCAACAAAAGAACGGATAAGTGCCACAAAATGTATACAAAATAACTACATTTTGGCACTTATCACATAGCTAGGGAACCGAGCTCTTGAAGTTTCGTATTACACGATCCAAGCCGTTTCAGGCCAAACAAGCCCTACCATTGGATTCATAGCATGTTAATTAGTTGATATGGATTATTTGTTTTTGTTTTTGATTTTTGATGAGTTATTGTAGGTTCTAGAAAATCCTCCACTAGAGAAGGAGGTGGAAACCATTATCCACGGTGGTCAAGAGTTTCAGAGGGAAACTCTAACTCTTGTGTGGCAAAATCTTGCCTTCTGATTGGACGATTTAAAAACCCCGAGTCCTACGCGCGCGTTTTGATCTTATAACTGATTTCTGGAAACTGTTTTCAGATATATGTTTATGCATTCAGTAAAATGAATGGATGTATGTCCGCCTCAACGGTAGAACGTGTGCACTTAGTCCTTTCCTCTCTCAAGGCGTGGGTTCGATTCCTGTCTTTTGCACCTTTTTTTTTCAAATTTTTTGATTTTTACAGGTTATCATACATAAACAATTGGAGGCGTGATATGGTCACCACATGCAGATGGCACAGTGGTCATGTTTTGGGGTTGTGACCTCAAGGTCCTGAGTTCAACACTCTTCAAGACCATTCCTAATTTTTTAACCACTTGTTTTCTTATTATTTTCAATTTTCTTTCAATTTTTGTCATTATTTTAATTTCTTTTCAAAAATTATTTTAACTATTTTCTAAAACCCTAAAAAAATTTTTTTTTTTAGTTTTAGGTTAATAAAATATTTATTTAATTTTTAACACAAAAATATTTTAATTTCCTTTTCATTTAAATTATTTTTTCTAATTAATGGTTAATTAATTTCTAATTTGTTTTATCATTTAAAATCAATCAATAAAAACACCAAAAATATTTTTCTTCTAATATGTTAGGATACTTTCACTTTAATTAAAATATTTTTCCTTTTATTTTATGATTTTTATCTATTTTAAATGTTTGAAATCGATCTATAGGTTGCAAGGTTGTTTTTTGTAATAACATAGATTTACTTTCCACACACTTTTTCTCATTATTATGTAACTGCTCACAGGATGTAATAGCTTAGGTAAATTTACTTTCCGCACCTCCTACTATGTAACTGCCCCAAAACCCTGTAATAGTGTAGGACATTTTATTTTCCGCACTTTACTTTTCTGCAAATATTTAACTACTTAGATGTATGCTAATTAGGGTTTGCATGGAAAGATATAAAATCAATCTTAGAATAACCCTAATCTCACTTTGCACACTTACACCCTTAGGGTATCCTCTCTTGTTGCATTCAGATAAAAATATGGTCATGTCCCTCGAACGTAGGGGTACCATTAGCAAAAGTCCCTCGATTCAAAATCATCATAAAGATCATAGTCCCTCGATGTTGCTTACAAATATATGATCTTGACCCTTGACGTTGCCTACAAATAAATGATGATCGTCCCTACGAATTTTCTAAGGTATCCTTACATGTTGCCTTCAATGATCATACGATGACCCTACGCCTGTCTCTTCACATCCAACGGATATGGATACCTACTAACTAATGGTATGGATATCACTATCCTAAAGGAGAAGGAAAATAACAAGAACAACCTTTCGAGTGGGTAGTTACTCTTAATTGCTTGCTCAATCAAAATACTTTTCACACCTCACATTTTTCAAACAAATATTTTCAAAACACTTTGTATACATTCTTGAGGACTGATACAAGAATCATTACAAAGTCAAAGTCAAAATATTTTTCAAACAAATCACACACACACAAAAAGCAAGTTTAAAAAAGTGAGCTAAGCAATTAAGAGTCAGTAGATAACTACGAATAGAAAGGATGTTAACACCTTCCCTTTTCATAATTACCCCCCGTACTCAGAATCAATAAAAGGTCTTTCATGTTTTTTTCACCATTCCTTATTGGATAAAAGAAAAGTCAGTGGCGACTCTTGCTAACCGCAATATTTGCGATAAAACGCAAAAGAACCAAGTCAGTTCTCCCAACGTGTTACATCCATAAAAACACCAATATAATTAGCCATTTCTTATCATACTCCAACATGAGGCAATCGAGAAGGTTATGAACTTGCACCCAAAATTCTACGTGGAATAAAGGAATGTTCTCAATTTGCACTCCCACCTTAACCTTTTCAAGAATTAGTAAATGGTTATCAAATGTTTAAGGGCCTCCCTTCATCGCTGATTCCATATCAAGCGGGTGTGAGAAGTGAAATAGGAATAAACCCTTCACCTCTTGTTTAATAGTAACAACCTTCACCAGTCTCAACATATCCGCCACTCTCATTTTCTTCGATTTCACATGAATGGATTTATCATACAAGAATCAACCAACTAGGCACCATTTTAGATCCACCACTTCTTCTCCTTCCTCCTCCTACAAATCAAAGCAAAATCCTTCCTCTTCACCTTCCTCTTGATTGATAAGTTTCCGATATTAGGGTTTTCCATTCTGAACCCCTAACTCAGATGACTGGACCAAAAAACCAAGAAAGTAACTTATCATAGCTTCTCACTTGGAGAAGAAAACATAAACCTTAATAGATCCTAGGGAGAAATAACATATATAACTAGAACATATTAGGTGAGTTATTTTTGTTTACAATAAGTAAATATGAATTTTAAAATAAAATCTTATATCAAAATATGAAGCGTTAAAATATGATATTAGAGCAATATTGTAATTTTTTTAGTGAATTTCTTATTCCACCCCATGACCTTCTTATCCACCGCGCCAATTTCCTAAAATGCCCCTGAAAACTGGAAGTATACTTCCGTGTGCACCACCATCTGATAAAATTTACACCAAATCAGAACTTCATTTCTGGTTCTGTACCATCACTCTATTTCTGGTTTTATTCATAGCAAAAAACTAGAAAACTTCATTGCATTGTCTAGCATTGAGATACATATAATTCATAACATAAACTTAACAAATAAATTTAGTAGTTAAACATAAATAAAACATTACAAATCAATATCCGGGTGGATGTTGCAACATCCTCATAATATCATCGACGATTCTTGATAAAGTCGCATCTAGCTCGATTGGAACTTTCTCTCAAAAACTTCGATAAGTCGACCACATAGCCCGTAAATCAATGTCGTTCTTCAGTTCACGATTCATGAACTGAATATTCCCTTCATTGTCAATCGATGGCGAGCGGTACACGATCTTCTCTACCTTTCGACCGTCATCATAAGGTACAAGTTCCTGCAATGTTTCACGCACCTCTTGAATTGGGATGTACATCGTGATGTTGAATTTGCGAGATGGTATGTCTCTGAGAAAATGGACAACTCCAACAACCCATGTGATATCTAATTTCATGTCCATATCTGATTTTTTGTGCTGTGGTAGGGAAAATATAAGAGGAGAGGTATTTTTATAGTAGTTGGATGTAAACATGGACCATAGAAATCCTATCCTTAAGCCAGTGATAAAAATAGAAGTTAAACTCCGGTTTCCAACTTAACCAAAATTGGAAGTGTACTTCCGGTAAATGGTCCGGGGTTGAAAAACCAGAAACAGAACAGAAACATCAACTATATAAAAAACTCATGTATTCAAATATCATGGATTTGGTCAAATTACAAAAATGAGTATATTTTCACAACATAATACATTAACAAAATGAAGTTAACATTAAAATGTTACCTAACTACTTGAAAGAACCGAAAAATGGGTCGCCGGGTAAATCCACCGGTGGCAACTCTTTTGACTTTTCCCTATTTTTTTTCTATTTCTATTTGGCTCAACTTGTTGTATTCTTGCATCCTTTCCATGAATTCGTTTGGCCATGTCTCTGACGGTTCTGTGAAATGAAGCACACACTCTAGTGATGTTGATGGTATAAGGCATCCCAGTTTCAAGTATACTTGAACAAAATGTCATGGATTTGAAATCCACCCAATACATATGATATGATCATTGGGATTTGCTGTAGGAGCAGTGCGTAGAGGAAAATAAGTCTCCAAAAAATCGCATCTTGTCAAATTAATACACACCCTGTCATATGCACTTGCTATGAGATGACTCATTTCAGGGAAGCACAACCATTTATCCTCCCGTACAAATCTAACATTAGGAGGTACTAGTGCCTGATATATTTCATCAACCTTATCTTTACTTCCTAGAATGTGTGTGTACAATTTTTCGTGTTCCATCAACTCTATGATCAGGGTATCTCGCACATTAGTGTAATACTCTTCACGGCTACCAAGCAAACAAGAAACGGTTTGAAAACCACAATTACCGTCACCACCCATGTTGACGATCCTTTCAACGTAGTTGTGCATGAAAACTAGCATGTGATCGATGAATGGTATTTTTGATGGAGTTGATGTAGGCGGTGGTTTACTAATATGGGCATCTTTGGAAGCACTTTTTTTTGAGATTTGGGTGTAGGTGAATTCAGAAATACTTTGTCAACATGTTGAAAATACGAAGGACTCCTCGTAGTAGAATTGTCGCCCCATGTCGATTTCAACTTCTTTGGTGCACCTTTAGTTTTTACCGGCTGAGAGGGTGGTTTTAAATCTGTGGTCTCTGGAAATGCAATCTTATTCAAGTCTTCTTTGATGTGGAGTTTGGTGGCGTCATCGAATTTCAAAAATCTTGCTTGTATCGCTTCCCATTCGGTAAAGATGAAGATATTTGACTTATCGCTTTTCATTTTCCCATCATCGTCAAAACTAGGTCTCTTCCGATGACCAGAGACCTCGTCCATACGTATCGAGATATTACCACTCATCTTCTTGGATATGACACAGGCACAAGGGAGTCCATATATTTTCATAATAGTGAACCCATACTTTGAGGTGTCATCACCCACATTAGAAACTCTTTTGGCCTCATGAAAAATATAATTAAGATCCGCCCGAGAGATGTTACCGACCAACTGGAAATATAACATGTTGTCTTTGAACATATGTTCCAACACCGTGATACTACGACCAAATGTCATTTGTATCTCGTTATGTTGGTTTAGTATCATATGGTTCATACATTTCGAACCCGTAATCAAATCACCCTTGTTATTTCCCAACCAGTTCTTGAGACAAATATGCGCATACTCCACTCGTGTTGATGTTGTCTTACTGAGGTACATTACCTGATTAGTCCATGCACAATCAACCTTCTCCTTCACCTGATCAAGTATTATGCTCTCCACATATTTCAATAGATTCAGATATTTCACACAAACAACTCAGCATTGTAAAACAACACCATTATACATCTCTTTTATCGATGCATTTATAATAACATTCTATACAACCATGATTTTATCCACAATAACACCCGACTCGACCAACTTTCCATCTTCACCAGCTACTTATTTTGACCCAACATATGGTTTAACCCGACTTCTCACAGGTTTTATAATATGGTACCTACAAAGTAATGCGGAAGAAGTCGGAAATATGGTTGGTACAACATTCATTAATGTCGTATCTCGGTTGGTGATAATTACTTTTGGCATATCCTCTTGGTCCTTCAACATTGAACCATACACCTCTAAAGCCCATTGAAAGTTGTCTTATTTTTCGCACTCTAGAAGTGCAAAACCAACAGAGTATATCTTCTCGGTCGATGTAACACTAACAATTTCCAACAATGGTAGCCTGTACTTGTTGGTTTTGTACGTCGAATCAATTACGAGCACGGTAGGAAATGTGTTGAACAATTTAATGAAATTGGGATGAGTCCAATAAATGTCTCTAACAGTTACTTCATCATCATCCCGTCGGTGCCTACAAACATAATTGTTCTCATCTAGAACTTTGAAAAGGTGATGCATTTTGGTTCGATCCTCCCGAAGGGATAACTTGGTCTGATTGCGCTTATTATACACTTGTTTGATATTAGATGTGCTCTCCGGTCTTTTGCGCTTTAAAGTTGCAAGAATTCAACGTCATGTCGGAAACACATGTCTTCTCATCCGAAAGTAGCCGACATGCTATTGGATGACCGACCAACTTAGGAGTTAAATCATGATTGTGTTCACCGCTAATCACATTAAATTTCCACTTCTTGTTGGCCATGAGATAACCACGCAACTGAAACGGACACTCACATTTTCTTCTACTAGTGTCCTCGTGTTTAAAATTTTAAATGCGAGCCACGTATTTTCCGCTCCTTTCGCATGTCAAAATTACAAACGCATTTCTTCTATCAATACCGTTATCGGACTTTGCTATCACAATACCAAATCCTACTCTCGTTGCATCTAAACGTATCCACTGCAACATATCGTCCCGTAATTCAAATTCTTCAATATTTTTCAAAATGTTCACGAACATCTACCACCTTAATTACGAGAGGCGGAACTACAACCGGGGAAATAAGTTCAGTCACACCGGGTTTGAGAATATTATCGGGGTGCACCATACATATGTTACATAAAAAACATTATTATACACATATCATTGTGAAGTCTGCTGCAAAATTTAACACAAAGACAAAACCGGAAATAGACTTCCAGTTTAGTTTAACTAGAAACCGGAAGTATAAATTGGGTTTGTACATAACCTTATTTTTAACAAAAACTAGCAGATTAATGTAGTGAATGAGAGATAAAAGGGATAAAATTTACTTGAAATTCTACTTTATTGAACTATTTCTGATATGATGAAAAATTATATACCATCCATGATAAACAAAACAAAACAAATTGATTAAACACACAACAAATATTTTTCTAACAAATACATTAAAATATTTAGATATAATATGTCTAAAAGAAGTTGTCAAATTCTAATGTGTCACTCAGGGCCGGCTCTGGGCCAGGGCAAACAGGCCCATAGCCTAGGACCTAAAAAAATAGGGGCCTCAAATTTGGAAGCATACATAAAAAATTATAATACAGAAATAATAGATATAAATTATTTAGCGAAATAAATTAATATATATTTGCTTGTAGCCTAGCGGTATAGTACTTTATATTAAATCATAATGTCCGCAGTTCAATTTTTGGCTCCAGTCAATCTTCTACTTATTTTTTTTCATACATTTGTGGCTCTAGACAATCTTCTACTTATTTTTATGAAATTTTTATTTTTTCATATATTCGTGCAACCAATCGAAATGAAATTAATTATTATGAAATTGAATATTCTCTTTCTCAATAATTAATCAATTAACTAGTGATTGTTATTTCAATTTTATGTTTTAGTTTAAATATATTTTTTATCATTTTAAATACACCAACTTTTATTTTCAATTTATAGATAAAATCAATCCGTTTTAATTTAAAATTCCCTTTAAATTGCAGATTATATAATTTTTGTTTGTGACTCATTTAAAATTTTCTTTTAACTTTGAGTACATATAAAATTTTCAATACTAATTTTAGTTCCAGTTTAATAATTTAATTTTTATTAATTTATTTATAATTTTAAAACCAATATTATATTGATGAATTAATTATTAAATAATTAAATTGAAAACAAAAAAAATTAAATTATACCGAGATATAATTTCATATATAATTGTCGTGACAATTAGCATTTTTTAAATTTTAATTATAAAATAATAAATTTATAACGAGATTTCAAATCAATTTTTATTTTTATGGTTATTTATTATAACCATTATAATTTTATTTTAATTTATTTCGCATTAATTTTAGAGACTAATTATATATTATAATTAAATATTTAAAAATTTATTATATAATTAACTAATTTATTATGATGAAATCAAATGTATTATCATTTGTGCTCTGATTTATTATTTTTCTATTCAACGAAATAATTTTTTTGGTCTAGACATGGTTTAGGCATACTCCTCATTTCTTAGTCATATGACTTGGTTTTTCGCAATTGAAGCAAGAAAAAATACCACTTTCTTTTTCCAAATATGTGTATTAAGGTCAGGTTATGGTTTAGGCATACTTCTACATTTCTTAGTCATATGACTTGATTTTTCGCAATTGAAGCAAGAGAAAACACCGATTTTATTTCTTTGAAATGATGGTTATTGCCTAGAAATTGTAGCAATTAAAGTCTTTAAAAAATCTGCATTCTTAATTCAGTTAATTAATCATGTTGCAACTAAGACTTTATATTTTTGATCTTGCCTCCGAGATTTTTCTTCATTTTAGAGGCGAGTAAAAAATTAATTTTTTATTAGGGGTCCATTTTATTTATTTTCCTTGGGCCTCTAAAAATCCAGAACCGGCCCTGGTGTCAATCTATCTTGATTGTGTAGTACGGATAATAGTTTGATGTTGATTTTCATTCTCAATGTGACTTGATTGTGTCGCTTGAAAGTTAACTTGATGTTGAATTCATTGGATTGGAGTTTGTTGCTGCACAATAATAAAATAAATAAGTAAATGATAAAATTGAACAAAATTTTAATAAATTGATAACATATTCTTATCGGTAACGATTGTACTAAATTTTCTTGAGATATCATTCTCTTTTTTTTAGTATCTCTTTGTCTTTCTATCTAATTTATCAACCCAAGACTTATCTCATTTTTTGTTATTACGAGAACAATTTCACTTTTTTATGCCTTTTTTCCAAACGACATTACGAGGAACTCGTCATAACCATCGAATGCTCTAAAAGTTGTTTTATGAGTATCTTCATGTGCAACTCGAATCTGATGGTATCATGACCGTAAATCCATCCAGGTAAAAATCTTAGCATTTCCCAATTCATCTAGAATTTCGTCAATTGTAGGAATATGGAAGCGATCTTTGCTAGTGACAGCATTAAGTGCACGATAGTCAACACAAAAACGCCAACTCCCATCCTTTTTCGTGACTAGTAGGATAAGGGAAAAGAAATGGCTATTGCTTGTGACAATGATTCCATCTCGTAGCATGTCTTGAATTAGGAAGGTCATAACTTCTTTTTAGGAATTTGGGTAACTATAAGGTTTGACATTGATGGGTTGGGTATTTGGGATAAGTGTGATACGATGGTCATATGGGCGGGCTGGTGGTAATGTGGTTTTGCCTTCAAAAACAGTAGGGTATTTGTTAATGAGGCTAGAAATATTTGGGTCAAGTGGGGGGTGGGCTAAAGGGTTGTGGGGGGTGGAATGGTGTCTTGATGGTCCACAGGATGGAAGGTCATGAGATGAAAGGAAACAATTGAATATGTATGGATTAATTGACGGAGTTGGTGGAAGGTGGTTTTGGTAGGCAATGTTTTAGGGTCACCTTTAAGAGCAATTGGGGGTGTTTTGGTGGTTAAAGGTGATTGAAGGAATAGAAAAGTCAGCATAATTGGGCCTCCAAGACTACATCGACAATTTCAATGGGTAAAAGGTAAAACGGAAGGGAAAATGGTTTGTTTTGGAGGGTAAGGTTGACATTGTTCCAAATCCCTTCACATTGTAGGTGCGATCTGTAACACCCCAAATTTGTCCATCGAATATTAATAAAAATCAGAGTGCGAAAATTTCATCATACATGGGATGCCACATTCACTTCACGTAAAAACAACATATATTAATCATATTTATTCTGATACATAAAACTTAAAACATGGATGAACCCGTAATAAATTAATTCAGCCATCAATCAACTACAATTCACTAATATTTTTATTCGACTAAAATAACTTCCCCAACAGCATAGTACTTCATGAATTCATTTTAAAGGTCAACAACTTAAAGTAATAACAACAAGTGGCACAAGAAAAGAAACATTTATCATTCATCCCCCCGAGTGCTACATATCAGAGTAAAAAACACTAACTCGAACTAACAACGGTAACAACTGCTAAGCATCAGCTAATCTTCCTGATTTCCTACACGTTACCCACGTAGAGGCAACATCACAATAGAAGGGGTGAGATATCTACCAATATAAACAAGTGTATGATAAATAATATGCTAGGATTAAATCATACAAAATTACCACCGCTTCGTACAACAATCATACAACAACTACAAGTAAAAAACTTAATAGCAACAATAACTTATCTCACACAGCAACTCGCAACAACGATAACTTATGTCAGATAGCAAAGCAACAATCAGCAAACAACGTAATAATAACAACAACTTCAATATGCAACTCAAATGCGACTCAACTATGCATATATATGTGGTACCATTGGAGCATAAATCCCAACTTAAACATATGTCAGGTTATCGAGGCATTTCAACAAGGCATAAGCCTTCAACTTTTAACGTGGTGCTATTAAGGCCAACTTAATCATCCAATGTATGCGACGTTATGAATGACATACAACAAAAATGACAACAACAACAACTTAAACATGCGTCAATTGCACCAACTTAAACCTACATTGGTCATTTGACCTATAACTCAAACATGTCCATAAATCGGGACAATTCAACTTATTCAGTTGTATCTGCAATCCAACGTTTTCAACATCATTTTAACAAACCAAACCAACTAGTATTACCTACTAATATACCCGACTTACCCCGACAAATTTCAAATAATTCCGGATAACAAACTTTACCGCTTAACTCGCTAATTCGGTACCATTTCGTTCACTGCTATTACTACTAATTGTTATCTAGCTCCTGCTAATTTACTGCATTAATATATTTAATTTCCCTGCATTCAAAATTACACTGCCATCAGAATTTATCTTTGTTACTAAATCATACCAGCATCTAATTAAAAACCTGCCACACCTATCTTTTGTTTCGTTGCTACTAACATATCAGTATTATTTCACAACTGATCAAATTATACCACCTGCTAAAAATAACTACATTCCTGGTAATTATTTATACTGTTATTTTCACATAATCTGATACAAACAGTGATTTGATATCGCTACCTGTTGTTAACCTACTATTCCTATTAATTAATCAACACTATTTTTCATATTAATAATACATCCACCAAATTAAATTAATCCTCATAACACTAACCTAAGTGCCAGAATAATTTACAGAAAACATTTTATCTATGTAAGCAAAACTCCAACAAAACAGCAAAACAATAATTATGATGGCCAATTTATAATGAATACTGTTGTATTGATAATTATTCACAAGGTGTATTGGTACAATATATAGAAACAAGTTTGCTGTCATAATAATTGCTTCCTACTACTATTGCTTGATTTCCTCTAATTAGTTATAATTTGATTTGATTTCTTGATCCTACAATAACTCTCATCTTGAATGCTTGATCCTAGAGTATCTCTTGATTTAAATGTTTTTGACTCTATAACCTTAACACGCCCCCGCAAGATAGGGGTACCGTCAGATACTCCTATCTTGAATCGAAGATCTTGATGACGCTGCCTGGATAAGGGTTTGGTAAGGCAATCTGCGAGTTGATCTTTAGTTGAAACATGTTGAACTCGAATCTTGTTATTACGAACATGATCTCTGACAAAATGAATATCTATGACAATGTGTTTCATGCGACTATGGAAGACGGGATTAACGGTGAGATAAGTGGCACCGAGATTGTCGTAGTAGATGGTAGGAATAGGTGGTATACTGACATGTAGTTCAGAGAGAATTAAGTGATGACAACCAAAGAACTTCTGCGGATGTAGATGCCAGAGCTCTGTATTCGACTTCGGTGGATGATCTTGCAACAGCTTTTTGTTTAAAAGACTTCCAAGAAATGGGGTTACCACCATAAAAAGTAACATATACAGAGGTGGATGTATAGTCATCCCGATTTCCAGCCCAATCGGCATCACTAAATGCATAAAGATTTTGGGAAGATGAACGTTTTAAGTGCAGTCCATGAAAAATGGTGGCTTTGAGATACCGAAGAAGTCTTTTCAAGGCTGTGAAGTGTGTGGATGATGGATGTTGCATGAACTGTGCAAGATTATTTACGGTGTAGGCTATGTCAGGCCTTGTCATGGATAGATATTGTAGAGCCCCTATGATGCTTCTGTATTCCGTAAGATTTGCTGCACTTGCACCATCAGATTTGGTAAGAGGAGAAGATGTGGATATCGGTGAATGGACCATCTTTGCATCTTTCATCTTTGTGCGATCAAGCAGATCATGAATATATTTGTGTTGACTCAAAAATAATCCTTGAGTGGTGGGAATGACTTCAACACCAAGAAAAAAATGAATGGATCCTAAGTCTTTGATGGAAAACTTAGTGGCTAGTGTTGAAATGCACTTAGAAATTGCTTCATTGTTATTACCTATTGAAATTCCTGGCAGCAGATACTTGATGTCACAGAGAATGTTATGACACAGTATCTGACACTATGTTAACACTTCACACAGCAAATACAGAAAGCAGTAAATAACACAATAAGTTGTTTACCCAGTTCGGTTCTAACAAACCTACATCTGGAGGCTACCAAGCCAGGGAGGAAATTCACTATTAGTAGAATTAATTCAGGAATAAACCAACCAGTTTATCTCCTTCACTTAAAACCTACCCAATGACACTTCAACCTAAGTCCTACTTAGATCTGAGTTCCTACTCACTCCCCCTCAATCACAACAGTGATATCAACCTATTGATTAATTGAATTGTGAAGACACACTTCAATAAACTATCTTGATCTTGCTTCAAAGCTTTCAATCAAGAGACAAACACTCGTGCTTCAAAGCTTTGAGTGATAAACTACCCTTACAAACAAATCCTAGTCCAATGCACTTATCAATTGATAGTTGCTTGGCTCACAAGAGAAACTAGAATTACACAAAACCAACTGTTAAATCTCTTAACAATACACAAATAACAACCTGCTATATCTTCAATAAATTCCACTTATAAGTAATGAAAGGTCTCGTCCTTTCCTTGTGAGCAATCTTAATTGCTACAATTCCTCATACTGACAAATACCCAGTTTGCTCCTCAAATTTTCAAATTGACTAGCATCAAGAGCTTTAGTAAAAATGTCAGTCAGTTGAAGTTCAGTGACTACATGATCCAATTTAATCACTTTCTCCTCCACAAGGTCTCTGATAAAGTGATGTCTAATGTCAATGTGCTTAGTCCTACTGTGTTGAATAGGATTCTTTGATATATTAATAGCACTTAGATTATCACAGTACAATGTCATGACATCCTGTGTGACATTGTACTCAGACATCATCTGCTTCATCCAGACCAATTGAGAGCAACTGCTACCAGCTGCTATGTATTCAGCTTCTGCAGTGGACAGGGACACGCAGTTTTGCTTCTTGCTGAACCAAGAAACAAGATTGTTTCCCAAGAAGAAGCATCCTCCAGAGGTACTTTTTCTGTCATCAGCACTACCAGCCCAGTCAGCATCACAATAACCAGACAAAATTGGTTCACATCCATGGGAATACAGGATACCATAATTGCAAGTTCCACTCACATACTTCAGAATTCTTTTCACCTGGTTAATGTGACTTACTTTAGGTTCAGCTTGATATCTTGCACATACCCCAACTGCAAAAGCAATGTCAGGTCTGCTGGCTGTTAGGTATAACAAGCTTCCTATCATGCTTCTATATAGACTTTGATCAACCTTTTCACCACTTGTGTCCTTGGTCAACTTCAAATGTGTGGGAGCAGGAGTCCTATTATGGCTGGCATTCTCCATTCCAAACTTCTTGACAATATTCCTTGCATACTTGCTCTGTGAGAGAAATGTTGAGTCTTCCATCTGTGTAACTTGCAGTCCAAGAAAGTAAGTTAACTCTCCCATGAGACTCATTTCAAACTCTGCTTGCATTTGATTTGCAAAGTGTTTCACCATTGTCTCTGACATTCCTCCAAATACTATGTCATCAACATAAATTTGAGCCACCATTATCTTTCCTCCTTCATTCTTGACAAAGAGGGTTTTATCCAAGCCTCCTTTCCTGTATCCTTTGTCTGTAAGGAATTTGGTTAGCCTTTCATACCAGGCCCTAGGGGCTTGCTTTAGTCCATATAGTGCTTTCTTTAATTTGTAGACATGTTCAGGGAAGCTTGGATCCACAAATCCTTTGGGTTGTTCTACATATACTTCCTCATTTAAGTAGCCATTAAGGAAGGCACTTTTCACATCCATCTGAAATAATTTGAATTTCAGAATGCAAGCAACCCCTAGTAGAAGCCTGATTGATTCCAGTCTAGCCACAGGTGCAAAAGTCTCATCAAAGTCAATCCCCTCAACCTGAGTGTAGCCTTGAGCAACAAGTCTTGATTTATTCCTGGTGACAGTCCCTTCTGCATCAGACTTGTTCTTGTAGATCCACTTTGTGCCAATGATGTTTGTTCCTTCTGGTCTAGGAACTAATTCCCATACTTCATGTTGTTTGAACTGGTTCAATTCATCTTGCATTGCTAATCGTAATTCATCACATAGAGCTTCTTTGACATTTTTGGCTCTATTTTTGACACAAAGCAAGAGTTTGAGATGCGGACCTTGTAACAACACTTTGGTTGGATCTCCAATGATGAGATCCTTTGGATGATCTTTTCGAATTCGATGGAAGGATCTTTGTTTGCTTCCTCGGTTCGATTTTGGTGGAGTAGGTGTAGGTACATCTTCCTTATCGTACTTGAGGTGATGTCTCAAACCATGTCTCAACATCATATGGGACATTGTGTTCTGATGATGATCATCAACAATGACATTAATAGACTCCATCATAACCGGTTCGAGTTGAATACCGTATGCTCCTTGTTAGTGGAATATCCCAAAAATGCCTTCATCACTCTTAGAGTCCATTTTCCTCCTTTGATCACGATCTCGAATATAGCATTTGCTACCAAACACATGAAAATATTTCACAGTTTTTCTTCCTTCCATAGTTCATACAGTGGAGGAAGTTCCCTTTCTTAAGGTGACCTGTTGTGAACATAGTGTTGTATTCATAGCTTCACCAAAAGTGAATAGGAAGTTTTTAGCATGAATCATTGCTCGCGATTCGGTATAGTCCTATTCTTTCTTTCCACAACCCATTTTGTTGAGGTGTTATAGGAGCGAAAACTCATGATTGATCCCTCGAGGAAAATTCCTCAAACTTGTTGTTCTCAAATTCCTTTCCATGGTCACTTCTTATTTTGACAATACTTTCCTTTCTTTGAAGTCTTTGCATAACTCTTTAAAGACATCAAACACATCATATTTTCTTTGATGAAGCTTATCCGTAAACCGAGAAGTCATCCACAACAACATAGGCATATCTTTTCCACCAAGGCTTTCAACCGCATAGGCCCCATCAAATCCAGGTGCAGCAGCTCCAACACTTTAGAAGTGGTCAGATGTCTAGACATTGGGTGTGACATTCTGGTTTGTTTTCCAACCTGACACTCACCACAAACCCTTCCTTCATCAATATGGAGTTTTGGTATCCCTTACCTCCATAGAGATAATCTTTTCATTCCTCCGAGATGTATGTCCAAGTTTTTGATGCCACAACTTTACCTCCTTTTCATCTTTGTCTGTAGAGCACACAGAGGAGAGGTTGGTGTTCTCAGATTCCCACATGTAGCAGTTGTCCTTTGATCTGATTCCCCTCATAACTACTTCTTGTTTATCATTGATTACAAGACATTCCTAGTGAAGTTAACTTTGAATCCCATATCACATAGTGACTTATGCTTATGAGGTTAGCACAAGCCTTTACCAAAGAACACTCCATTTAGATTTGGAACTCAGCAGTCAAGTTTCCAACACCTTTGATTTCTCCTTTAGCTCCATCTCCAAAAGTAACAAAGTGGTAGAATGAGGTTTGACATTATTCAGAGGTTTTATTCCGATATGCTTGGAACACCCGTCAAAGTACCAATCTTCCTGGCGCACACTCTAAGAGAAGTGTGAGCTATCAATCTTCTTCTTCCACTTTTGAGGTACTTTGATGTTCTTAGGCTTAACATCGGGAGACTGATTAGGGTATCCATGTAGCCTATAACAGAAGGGTTTTATGTGACCAAACCTTCCACAATGGTGGCATATCCATCTTTGAAACTTCTTATTCATGTTTCTCTGATCCTGATGTTGACCCCAATGTTGTGACATCTGCTTTGACATTGACTTATCAGGTCTGTTCTTCTTCTTGTTATCAGCAAATTTCTTTGCAGCCACATGTCCTGAGCCAAGAACATTTCCTGTGTTATGTTGTGACATCTGCTTTGTCCTTGGTTTCACACGCCTCTTCCTTTTCTTGTCACTAACAAGTTCCTTTGCAGCCACATATCCTAGACCATGCTTGTTTCCAGCATTTTGTCCAAGCTTAAGGATTTCTTCCAACTTATCTGTTCCAGAGGTCAGCATTTTGACAGATTTAGTCATTTGATCAAGCTTGGAATTTAACACTATAATTTCACCTGAGATGACTTATAGTGACAGATTCTCCTTCTTCTCACCACATTTTCCGCCTCCATTTCTCAACTTTTCTGCTTTTCATTCACGACATATTTCACCACTCCTGATACACAACTTCTTGTAAGTATCAACAAGTTCTTCAAAGGTCACTTCCTCATCACTAGAGTCAATATCTGAATTACAAGTTCCGTAGTGTGACTAGATTGCTTCTTCCTCAGATTCACTTCCTGACTCACCATCAGACCAAGTGACAGTCATCCCTTTCCTTTGTTTCTTTAAGAAGGTGGGACATTCAGCCCTAATGTGACCATACCCTTCACAACCATGACACTGGATTTCTCTGCTTTGACTTCCTTAATCCTCTGACTTGGATCTTCTGCTGGAGTCATGAGGTCTGCTGATGTCAGAGGTAATGTCCTTGAATTTTGACCTTGACTTTGGATCAATCCTCTTGATAAGCTTGTTGAACTGTCTTCCAAGTATAACTATGGCTTCAGATATCTTATCTTCTTCACCCTTCTTGCATTCCTCTTCAGAGTTGGAAACAAGAGCTATACTTTTATTCTTCTTATCAACATTTTCACTAATCCCCATTTCAAAGGTCATGAGAGATCCAACAAGTTCTTCAACCTTCAAGGTGCTGATGTCCTGAGCCTCTTCTATTGCAGTTACCTTCATTGCAAATCTCTTAGGCAAGGATCTGAGAATTTTCCTCACCAGCTTCTCCTCTGACATCTTTTCACCAAGAGCTCCTGAGGTGTTGGCAATCTCCAAGATATTCATATGAAACTCATGAATAGTCTCCTTTTCTTTCATCTTCAAATTTTCAAATTTGGTAGTGAGCATCTGAAGTCTTGACATCTTCACCTTGGATGTCCCCTCATGAGTAGTTTTGAGGATGTCCCAAACATCCTTGGCTAGCTCACATTGATGGACTAGTCTGAAGATATTTCTGTTAATACCATTAAATAAAGCATTCAGTGCTTTAGAATTCCCCAGGGCAAGCTCTTCTTCCTCTTTGCTTCATTCTTCCTCAGGTTTCAAGACAATAGTCCCATCTTTCTCAACCTTGGTTGGATGTTTCCATCCTTTATCAGCAGCTCTCCAAGCCTTAATATCCACTAATCTTAAAAAAACAACCATACGAGGTTTCCAATATTCATAATTTGACCCATCCAGAATAGGTGGCCTTCCTCCAAATCCTCCTTCTTTATCCATTACGCCAGAAACAAATATCCCTAGATCTCACCCAGAAATAACAGGCAGGGTGCCTGCTCTGATGCCAATTGAAATTCCTGGCAGCAGATACTTGATGTCACAGAGAATGTTATGACACAGTATCTGACACTATGTTAACACTTCACACAGCAAATACAGAAAGCAGTAAATAACACAATAAGTTGTTTACCCAGTTCGGTTCTAACAAACCTACATCTGGAGGCTACCAAGCCAGGGAGGAAATTCACTATTAGTAGAATTAATTCAGGAATAAACCAACCAGTTTATCTCCTTCACTTAAAACCTACCCAATGACACTTCAACCTAAGTCCTACTTAGATCTGAGTTCCTACTCACTCCCCCTCAATCACAGCAGTGATATCAACCTATTGATTAATTGAATTGTGAAGACACACTTCAATAAACTATCTTGATCTTGCTTCAAAGCTTTCAATCAAGAGACAAACACTCGTGCTTCAAAGCTTTGAGTGATAAACTACCCTTACAAACAAATCCTAGTCCAATGCACTTATCAATTGATAGTTGCTTGGCTCACAAGAGAAACTAGAATTACACAAAACCAACTGTTAAATCTCTTAACAGTACACAAATACAACCTGCTATATTTTCAATAAATTCCAGAGGCGTAGCAGCAATGTAAGGGTTGAATTCTTTTTATAGAAGCAGTCCTGAATCTTCAGTTTTGGGCTTCCATAAAGATAGCTAGGGTTCACTTAATTTAATCCTAAAAACATGGTTTGTTCAACAACCAATTTAGGTTTAATTAAGATTAACCTAGCAGCCACGTGAGCATGCTTTCTAATAACAGAAAAACATAATTTAGCAGCTCAACAAACTTCCTGAAAAATCTCAGGAAAAACAGATTCTGCAGAACAGAATGTCACACTGAATGTCATAACATCTGTTATGACATCAGACTGTTTTCTGCAGAATTTCCAGCACAGCTTTAGCTTCCAGTTCTGAGCTGTCTTTTAACATCCTTGTCCAGTAGGATTTATCTTCAATCTCTGAATGTCATGACATCTATCATGACATTGCTAAAGCCTAGTTTTACCAAAATTGATGCCAACTTAAAACACTAACACCTATAATTAAAATATCATCAACATATACCAAGGTGTAGACTTTGACATCTCCTTTTAGATAAATGAATAATGATGGATCAGATTTTGGAGTTGACAAACCCATAAGACAGTAAGAAAGAATGCAAGGTGTTGAACCAAGCCCGAGGGACCTGTTTTAGGCCATACAAGGACTTCTTTAGCCGACAGATATGGTCAGGGTAATCTGGATGATGAAATTCTGGTGGTTGTTGCATGTATACAGTTTCTAGAAGCTTACCATGTAAGAACGCATTGTTTACATCCAACTGTCGAATGTGCCAACGTTGTTGAATGGCCAATGTGAGAACCAACCGGACTGTTGAAGGTTTAACCACAAGGCTGAATGTTTGATCATAATCTAGTCCAGGGCGTTGATGAAATCCTTTCGTGACTAGGCGTGCCTTGTATCTGTCAATGGAACCGTCTAGGCGGCATTTTACTCGAAACACCCACTTACATCCAATGAGGTTAGATGCCTGTGTTTTTGGGAACTAAATCCCAAGTTCCTTGTTGCACCAATGCATTGAATTCGGATGCCATGGCAGCACCCCATTCAGAGGAAGCCATTGCTTGTGATACACACGTGGGTTCATGCGATGCTGGTAAAGGATGTTTTGTGACAAGTAAATATTTTTTGTTTGGCTTGTGTATGTTATGCATGGACCGTGTGATGGGTCTCAAAGGCTCAGAGTAGGGGTGGACAAAAGTTACCTAACCGTAACTGTCCGATCGTTTCGAACCTAATTTAAATTTTCGGATCGGTTTATATCGGGTCAGCGGGTCAAACGGGTGATTGGTTTGGTTTATAGTGGGTTATTCCGGTTCGGTTCGGATGCATATGTTGAGCCCGTCGGTGGCCGGACCCGACCGAGCTTATCTCTATTATTATAATTAACACTAGGGTTTGAGGTGAAAACCATTTTTTATCTCCCTCATTTTTCTTCTTCTCTGTGGCCGCCGCTCCTTTCTTCTCTCATTTGTTCAACATCATCTCTTCAAATCTGTGAAAAAACAAGACTACCACCACAATATTCAGTGTTTCCATCACAACCACTTCATCTCTCCAGCTAAATCTATCTTCGTCTCTCGCCTTTACTCTTCGTTCAGAAATAGATCTAACCCCAACGCCCAAATTCCATAAAAAGATCACAATGAAAGAAGGTTCGTGAAAGAAGGTTACAAGTGGAAGTTTGGAGAGTTTCTATGGTTTTTTATCTGATTATCCAAAGTGTTCTTCAGGTATATAAAACATCTTACCTTTTCCCTTATGGTAGCCATGATTTCTCTGTGATTCTTTTGATAATTTTACTTTTACTCTTGTCAGGCTGTAGATCGTTGCTTCTATCTTCACGATACTTGTTGTTCTTCATATTGATGTTCTTGCCTTTTTCTGGTAGGTATCATTTTTCTGGGTTATAGATGAGTTTGTCTCCACTGGTTATTATTCTTGAAATTGTATTTAATACTTCTAGGTCTAGATCTATTTTCCATGACATCTTCATGGTTATTTTTCATGGTTATTTACGGGGTCACAGTTAAGACATGTTGAGTTTCATTACTTATTCCAAATCCAACCAAAGAAGAGGAGAACCTTCTCGAAGAGAAGAAGTTAAATAAGAGGTTAATTTCTATCGTTAAGTTCAACTTTTTAGATTTTCCTTGGATGAATATTACCATATAGTGATGTAGTGATTATAATGAATCTAAATCCTTGATGAATTTAAATTCAATTTTTTAGGTTTCATGTTGAAATCAAGAGACTCATTAAGAGAGTCTAAGGTATCTAACTCTTTGGTTCCTAACTGTGTTATGTATTTTTAACTCAAATTTAATGTTGTATTTATTGCTGTGTTAATGATCCATTACTGGTTTTATTTTTATCTCCTTTAAATTTTGGTGTTGCAAATTGAAGACTGGGTTTTACATTTTCACTTGCTTTGTTAAATATTCATTGTTGGTTTTATTTTTATCACTTATAAATTTCAGTGTTCCAAATTGCAGACTGGTTTTCATATTTGCACTTAATCTGAAGATTTTATAAGTGTGATTTGGCTGAGGTTAGCCTACCTTTCTTTGTTTCTCTTGGCATATATACATATTCTATCACTGTGTTGTTCATGTTAATTCCCTAAAGGTTGATTTTAATCTCTTGTTTAATGTCTCTTTAAAGGTTGAGTTATTGTTTCCTTCAAGTGTTGCTGCAATATATTCACTGTAAGTGTAATCTTTTCCTTTGCTTATTCTCTGTTTCATATTTGTCTCTTTTTCTCATCATCGTCGTTCCACTATTTCCATTCATTGTCTTCTCATTCTTCGTCTTTCTCTCGTAAATAGTTAATTTATTTTCAGGTGTTTGAACTAATTTGAAGCTAGGGGAAAAGTATGAAAAAAGGCTCGAATGGTATGTGACATTAAATCTTACAAAAGTTTAGTTTTTATTAGTTTTATGTTAAACCAATGAAAATCTGATTTTATTCTGATAAATCATTACTCTTATTTATGTGTAACGGAATAGAATTTATGAGTTTTAATGTTACACAGTTAAATCATATAATTATTATTTATTCTTGACTTAATAGAATTTATGAGTTTTAATAAAATTGTGTTTTTTTAATAAAATCATTACTCCATAGAATTGATATTTGGTATTATTCTTAATCTATTAATCTATTAATATTGTTGTTTAACTTTTGAATCTTATCAATTATATTGATTATTTACTCTTATTAATTTATCAATAATTGAATTGTTGTTCGTGTCAAAATCTTTAAAAGAAATGTTATTATTTTTACTGTTTACAATTTCATTTAATTTTTAAATTTTATTCCATTTTGATTTCTCATTTTTGTAATTTTTCTTATTATACAGGTATTGCATGAATTAGTTGGAAGAAATATGGACAATGGGGGATTGAGAGCTAATTTGAATTTTGAATGTTTCTATAAATTGTAATAATATAACTAAATATTGTGTTTTTTTCTATATTTTTTTTAATGTTTTAATTAAAATAATTTCAGTAAAAATTTAGGGTTCATTATAATCTAAGTTAATTTTGTTTTTATTATACAAATGAAATATAATAGTTTAATTTTTTTAACATAATAGTTGAGTGAATAATTTAATTTCAACTTTCAGTTTTTTAATATTATTGTTGAGGCAAGATAATTTAATTACAAATTTTAAAATAGGAGTGATTTAAATTGGACCAACAGTTGTGTAAAATTAACGTTAAAAAAATATAAAATTCATAATTTTTTTGGGCTTACAATTGTGGGATCCGAACTAAACCAGCCCAGTTACTCGAACCGTTTTAACCCGAATCCGAAAATAACCAATTTCAATTAGGGTTGAAATTGGGCCATTGTGGAACACCCGTGGGTTGAGCCGGATTGGGGTTATGGGCCCGAACCCGAACCGGCCCGAACCGATGTCCACCCCTAGCTCAGAGGATGACGTTGATGTGCGTTCCAATGGTGGTGTGGTTTGTGGTGTCGATGTAGGAGTGGGTAAAGGTGATGGTTGGATGTTATTTGAGTTTGAAGGTGTAGGTTCAGTTGATTGAGGTGTAGTAGAAATGACATGGTTAATATTGGAGCTGGTTTGAGGGGATGAGTGAGAGTCATGTGGGGCTGTACCGGGAGGGATTTGTAGTATGGAATTAGGAATTATGGTTTTGGATGTGTTAGGTTGATGTAGGTGAGACAAGAAATTGGGAAGTGGGAGCCATGAATGTTGCGGCAGTAATGGAGGTGAGAGTTATGGGTTTGGGTGTGAGAAGGGAAATTAGTCTTCGACAAAAACAACATGGCGGGATAGATGCACCCTTCGAGTGGCTCGATCTAGACAAATGTAAGAGTGTATTGTGTAGAATAACCAAGGAAGACACATGGTGTACTACGTGGAGATAATTTGTTTGGAGCATATGGACGTAGCCAAGGATAACATAGACATCCAAAAACTTTGAAATTTTTATAGGACGGAAGTTTGTTGTGAAGACATTCAAACGATGATTTATCACAAAGTAAAGGAGTGGGCATTCTGTTAATGAGATATATAGAGGCTTGAAATGCATAACACCAATATTTTAATGGAATGGAAGCATGACTTAATAGTGTGAGGGCTGCTTCAACAATGTGTCGATGTTTACGCTCGGCTAGTCCGATGTGCTCTGGGGTGTATGGTGGAGAGATGAAATGGGATATACCATGTGTGGAAAAATGGGATTTTAATTTTATATATTTTGTCCCTCCATCGGTGTAAATGGATTTAATTTTGAAGGAAAAATAGTTTTCAATAGTTCTTTGGAATTGAGGAAAGATTGTGACAACTTCAGTTTTTTGTTTTAATGGATATAACCACGAATATCGAGTGAAGTGATCAACAAAGATAAGATAATAGCGATAATCATTAGCAGAGGTTATTGGAGAGGGACCCCAAACATTAGAGAAAATTAATTCAAGTGGAGTAGAGGTTTTTATTGATGACTCACGAAATGGTAATTTGTGACTTTTATTCAAGAAGCATGAGTTACATGTAGAACTTGAAATATGAGAACTGGAAGGTATAAATTTCTTGAGAGCTTGATGAAGTGTCTTGGGTGAGGGGTGGCCTAGTCAAGCATGCCAAAGGGTGTTAGTGGACCGTGATGCGTGAAGGTTGGTTGGTAAAGTAGGGAGTGAGGGTTGGAGGGTGTAGAGATCACCACTAGTTGGACCGCACATTAACGTCGCCCCTGTCTTGAGATCCTTCACAAAAAAGGAGAAAGGGTGAAACTCAACATACACATTGTTTTGTTGACAGAATTTGGCAACAGAAATTAAATTGTGACTTGCTTTTGGAACACATAAAACATTGTTAAGATTAAAAATAGTAGAAGGAGTAGAGAGATGAGTTGAACCCATGTGTGTAATGGCTAAACCTGAGCCGTCTCCAATTGTGACCGAGTCAGGGCCTTCGTAGTTTGAGTGAAGACTTAAGTTGTTCAAGTCTGCAGTGATGTGATGATTGGCTCCACTGTCAAGGATCCAGTTTGCATTTGCAACAACATAATTAGCAGTAGGGCTGGATTGCCTAAGTTGTGGGAAATATTTGGCTATATGTCCAGGAAAGTCACAGAATTGGAAGCGTGGAGGTGGGCGATTCGCTCGATGATTGAAATGATTTTGGTTCCTTGATGGTCCTTGATAGAGAGGCCAATTCGTACTATGGTTGTTTGATGCATTTTGGTGGCGTGGGGATGACTGCGTCGGGTGGAATGAATATGATGGAAAAGGATTTATATTTTGATTCGATCCATGACTACCGCCTCGACGAAAAGAATTACGTCCACGAAAATTCCGAGATCCATTTCACTGATGGAAGTTTGCTGTTGGGACAGTAACATCTGCAGGTGCATCTTCTTTCTGCAGGAATTCTTCATGTGCAATGAGATGGTTGTGTAACTCTTCAAAGGTGAAGGAGCGTTCTCTAGTTCGGATGGAAGCAGCAATGTCACGATAATCTGATCCAAGACCATTGAGTACATAGAGAGTGATGTCGTCATCTGAGATTGTAGCATCCAAGACTGCTAGTTCATCAGCGATTCTTTTCACCTGAAATAAAAATTCAGTGACAGTTTGAGAGCCTTTATGGCTTCTCTGCAGCTGGTTTTTGAGAGACATCACATGAGCTCGTGATGGATTTGCATAGTTGGCTTCAATGGCCAACCATAGTTGACGAGCAGTGTCACATAAAGAGAAGGCAACGCTATCGCGTAAATTCATGGAAGCGAGTAGAAAGCTAAGTTGATCATTAGCGAACCAATCTTCATAGGAAGGATTGTTGGTTGAGATGCCATTGGTGGTGATCATCTCAGATTGTGGTTCGACTTTATCGGTGATGTAGCCTATGCATTTCATGCCAGCAAGTAGTGAATTGATTTGGTGGCGCCAAGCGAAAAAGTTGGACGCAGAAAGTTTAATGGATATTTGGGCACCATGTTTTAGAGGTGAAAGTTTGATAGGATTTGTGTTTGTGTTTGAGGAGTTGTCTGGCATGGTAGAATCTGTGTTTGAGAAATCTGTAGACATGATGGATCGTGCACTCTTTTGAGTCTAAGAGGCAGCTGATACCATATAATGAATACTGTTGTATTGATAATTATTCACAAGGTGTATTGGTACAATATATAGAAACAAGTTTGCTGTCATAATAATTGCTTCCTACTACTATTGCTTGATTTCCTCTAATTAGTTATAATTTGATTTGATTTCTTGATCCTACAATAACTCTCATCTTGAATGCTTGATCCTAGAGTATCTCTTGATTTAAATGTTTTTGACTCTATAACCTTAACACGCCCCCGCAAGATAGGGGTACCGTCAGATACTCCTATCTTGAATCGAAGATCTTGATGACGCTGCCTGGATAAGGGTTTGGTAAGGCAATCTGCGAGTTGATCTTTAGTTGAAACATGTTGAACTCGAATCTTGTTATTACGAACATGATCTCTGACAAAATGAATATCTATGACAATGTGTTTCATGCGACTATGGAAGACGGGATTAACGGTGAGATAAGTGGCACCGAGATTGTCGTAGTAGATGGTAGGAATAGGTGGTATACTGACATGTAGTTCAGAGAGAATTAAGTGATGACAACCAAAGAACTTCTGCGGATGTAGATGCCAGAGCTCTGTATTCGACTTCGGTGGATGATCTTGCAACAGCTTTTTGTTTAAAAGACTTCCAAGAAATGGGGTTACCACCATAAAAAGTAACATATACAGAGGTGGATGTATAGTCATCCCGATTTCCAGCCCAATCGGCATCACTAAATGCATAAAGATTTTGGGAAGATGAACGTTTTAAGTGCAGTCCATGAAAAATGGTGGCTTTGAGATACCGAAGAAGTCTTTTCAAGGCTGTGAAGTGTGTGGATGATGGATGTTGCATGAACTGTGCAAGATTATTTACGGTGTAGGCTATGTCAGGCCTTGTCATGGATAGATATTGTAGAGCCCCTATGATGCTTCTGTATTCCGTAAGATTTGCTGCACTTGCACCATCAGATTTGGTAAGAGGAGAAGATGTGGATATCGGTGAATGGACCATCTTTGCATCTTTCATCTTTGTGCGATCAAGCAGATCATGAATATATTTGTGTTGACTCAAAAATAATCCTTGAGTGGTGGGAATGACTTCAACACCAAGAAAAAAATGAATGGATCCTAAGTCTTTGATGGAAAACTTAGTGGCTAGTGTTGAAATGCACTTAGAAATTGCTTCATTGTTATTACCTATTGAAATTCCTGGCAGCAGATACTTGATGTCACAGAGAATGTTATGACACAGTATCTGACACTATGTTAACACTTCACACAGCAAATACAGAAAGCAGTAAATAACACAATAAGTTGTTTACCCAGTTCGGTTCTAACAAACCTACATCTGGAGGCTACCAAGCCAGGGAGGAAATTCACTATTAGTAGAATTAATTCAGGAATAAACCAACCAGTTTATCTCCTTCACTTAAAACCTACCCAATGACACTTCAACCTAAGTCCTACTTAGATCTGAGTTCCTACTCACTCCCCCTCAATCACAGCAGTGATATCAACCTATTGATTAATTGAATTGTGAAGACACACTTCAATAAACTATCTTGATCTTGCTTCAAAGCTTTCAATCAAGAGACAAACACTCGTGCTTCAAAGCTTTGAGTGATAAACTACCCTTACAAACAAATCCTAGTCCAATGCACTTATCAATTGATAGTTGCTTGGCTCACAAGAGAAACTAGAATTACACAAAACCAACTGTTAAATCTCTTAACAGTACACAAATACAACCTGCTATATTTTCAATAAATTCCAGAGGCGTAGCAGCAATGTAAGGGTTGAATTCTTTTTATAGAAGCAGTCCTGAATCTTCAGTTTTGGGCTTCCATAAAGATAGCTAGGGTTCACTTAATTTAATCCTAAAAACATGGTCTTTTCAACAACCAATTTGGATTTAATTAAGATTAACCTAGCAGCCACGTGAGCATGCTTTCTAATAACAGAAAAACATAATTTAGCAGCTCAACAAACTTCCTGAAAAATCTCAGGAAAAACAGATTCTGCAGAACAGAATGTCACACTGAATGTCATAACATCTGTTATGACATCAGACTGTTTTCTGCAGAATTTCCAGCACAGCTTTAGCTTCCAGTTCTGAGCTGTCTTTTAACATCCTTGTCCAGTAGGATTTATCTTCAATCTCTGAATGTCATGACATCTATCATGACATTGCTAAAGCCTAGTTTTACCAAAATTGATGCCAACTTAAAACACTAACACCTATAATTAAAATATCATCAACATATACCAAGGTGTAGACTTTGACATCTCCTTTTAGATAAATGAATAATGATGGATCAGATTTTGGAGTTGACAAACCCATAAGACAGTAAGAAAGAATGCAAGGTGTTGAACCAAGCCCGAGGGACCTGTTTTAGGCCATACAAGGACTTCTTTAGCCGACAGATATGGTCAGGGTAATCTGGATGATGAAATTCTGGTGGTTGTTGCATGTATACAGTTTCTAGAAGCTTACCATGTAAGAACGCATTGTTTACATCCAACTGTCGAATGTGCCAACGTTGTTGAATGGCCAATGTGAGAACCAACCGGACTGTTGAAGGTTTAACCACAAGGCTGAATGTTTGATCATAATCTAGTCCAGGGCGTTGATGAAATCCTTTCGTGACTAGGCGTGCCTTGTATCTGTCAATGGAACCGTCTAGGCGGCATTTTACTCGAAACACCCACTTACATCCAATGAGGTTAGATGCTGTGTTTTTGGGAACTAAATCCCAAGTTCCTTGTTGCACCAATGCATTGAATTCGGATGCCATGGCAGCACCCCATTCAGAGGAAGCCATTGCTTGTGATACACACGTGGGTTCATGCGATGCTGGTAAAGGATGTTTTGTGACAAGTAAATATTTTTTGTTTGGCTTGTGTATGTTATGCATGGACCGTGTGATGGGTCTCAAAGGCTCAGAGTAGGGGTGGACAAAAGTTACCTAACCGTAACTGTCCGATCGTTTCGAACCTAATTTAAATTTTCGGATCGGTTTATATCGGGTCAGCGGGTCAAACGGGTGATTGGTTTGGTTTATAGTGGGTTATTCCGGTTCGGTTCGGATGCATATGTTGAGCCCGTCGGTGGCCGGACCCGACCGAGCTTATCTCTATTATTATAATTAACACTAGGGTTTGAGGTGAAAACCATTTTTTATCTCCCTCATTTTTCTTCTTCTCTGTGGCCGCCGCTCCTTTCTTCTCTCATTTGTTCAACATCATCTCTTCAAATCTGTGAAAAAACAAGACTACCACCACAATATTCAGTGTTTCCATCACAACCACTTCATCTCTCCAGCTAAATCTATCTTCGTCTCTCGCCTTTACTCTTCGTTCAGAAATAGATCTAACCCCAACGCCCAAATTCCATAAAAAGATCACAATGAAAGAAGGTTCGTGAAAGAAGGTTACAAGTGGAAGTTTGGAGAGTTTCTATGGTTTTTTATCTGATTATCCAAAGTGTTCTTCAGGTATATAAAACATCTTACCTTTTCCCTTATGGTAGCCATGATTTCTCTGTGATTCTTTTGATAATTTTACTTTTACTCTTGTCAGGCTGTAGATCGTTGCTTCTATCTTCACGATACTTGTTGTTCTTCATATTGATGTTCTTGCCTTTTTCTGGTAGGTATCATTTTTCTGGGTTATAGATGAGTTTGTCTCCACTGGTTATTATTCTTGAAATTGTATTTAATACTTCTAGGTCTAGATCTATTTTCCATGACATCTTCATGGTTATTTTTCATGGTTATTTACGGGGTCACAGTTAAGACATGTTGAGTTTCATTACTTATTCCAAATCCAACCAAAGAAGAGGAGAACCTTCTCGAAGAGAAGAAGTTAAATAAGAGGTTAATTTCTATCGTTAAGTTCAACTTTTTAGATTTTCCTTGGATGAATATTACCATATAGTGATGTAGTGATTATAATGAATCTAAATCCTTGATGAATTTAAATTCAATTTTTTAGGTTTCATGTTGAAATCAAGAGACTCATTAAGAGAGTCTAAGGTATCTAACTCTTTGGTTCCTAACTGTGTTATGTATTTTTAACTCAAATTTAATGTTGTATTTATTGCTGTGTTAATGATCCATTACTGGTTTTATTTTTATCTCCTTTAAATTTTGGTGTTGCAAATTGAAGACTGGGTTTTACATTTTCACTTGCTTTGTTAAATATTCATTGTTGGTTTTATTTTTATCACTTATAAATTTCAGTGTTCCAAATTGCAGACTGGTTTTCATATTTGCACTTAATCTGAAGATTTTATAAGTGTGATTTGGCTGAGGTTAGCCTACCTTTCTTTGTTTCTCTTGGCATATATACATATTCTATCACTGTGTTGTTCATGTTAATTCCCTAAAGGTTGATTTTAATCTCTTGTTTAATGTCTCTTTAAAGGTTGAGTTATTGTTTCCTTCAAGTGTTGCTGCAATATATTCACTGTAAGTGTAATCTTTTCCTTTGCTTATTCTCTGTTTCATATTTGTCTCTTTTTCTCATCATCGTCGTTCCACTATTTCCATTCATTGTCTTCTCATTCTTCGTCTTTCTCTCGTAAATAGTTAATTTATTTTCAGGTGTTTGAACTAATTTGAAGCTAGGGGAAAAGTATGAAAAAAGGCTCGAATGGTATGTGACATTAAATCTTACAAAAGTTTAGTTTTTATTAGTTTTATGTTAAACCAATGAAAATCTGATTTTATTCTGATAAATCATTACTCTTATTTATGTGTAACGGAATAGAATTTATGAGTTTTAATGTTACACAGTTAAATCATATAATTATTATTTATTCTTGACTTAATAGAATTTATGAGTTTTAATAAAATTGTGTTTTTTTAATAAAATCATTACTCCATAGAATTGATATTTGGTATTATTCTTAATCTATTAATCTATTAATATTGTTGTTTAACTTTTGAATCTTATCAATTATATTGATTATTTACTCTTATTAATTTATCAATAATTGAATTGTTGTTCGTGTCAAAATCTTTAAAAGAAATGTTATTATTTTTACTGTTTACAATTTCATTTAATTTTTAAATTTTATTCCATTTTGATTTCTCATTTTTGTAATTTTTCTTATTATACAGGTATTGCATGAATTAGTTGGAAGAAATATGGACAATGGGGGATTGAGAGCTAATTTGAATTTTGAATGTTTCTATAAATTGTAATAATATAACTAAATATTGTGTTTTTTTCTATATTTTTTTTAATGTTTTAATTAAAATAATTTCAGTAAAAATTTAGGGTTCATTATAATCTAAGTTAATTTTGTTTTTATTATACAAATGAAATATAATAGTTTAATTTTTTTAACATAATAGTTGAGTGAATAATTTAATTTCAACTTTCAGTTTTTTAATATTATTGTTGAGGCAAGATAATTTAATTACAAATTTTAAAATAGGAGTGATTTAAATTGGACCAACAGTTGTGTAAAATTAACGTTAAAAAAATATAAAATTCATAATTTTTTTGGGCTTACAATTGTGGGATCCGAACTAAACCAGCCCAGTTACTCGAACCGTTTTAACCCGAATCCGAAAATAACCAATTTCAATTAGGGTTGAAATTGGGCCATTGTGGAACACCCGTGGGTTGAGCCGGATTGGGGTTATGGGCCCGAACCCGAACCGGCCCGAACCGATGTCCACCCCTAGCTCAGAGGATGACGTTGATGTGCGTTCCAATGGTGGTGTGGTTTGTGGTGTCGATGTAGGAGTGGGTAAAGGTGATGGTTGGATGTTATTTGAGTTTGAAGGTGTAGGTTCAGTTGATTGAGGTGTAGTAGAAATGACATGGTTAATATTGGAGCTGGTTTGAGGGGATGAGTGAGAGTCATGTGGGGCTGTACCGGGAGGGATTTGTAGTATGGAATTAGGAATTATGGTTTTGGATGTGTTAGGTTGATGTAGGTGAGACAAGAAATTGGGAAGTGGGAGCCATGAATGTTGCGGCAGTAATGGAGGTGAGAGTTATGGGTTTGGGTGTGAGAAGGGAAATTAGTCTTCGACAAAAACAACATGGCGGGATAGATGCACCCTTCGAGTGGCTCGATCTAGACAAATGTAAGAGTGTATTGTGTAGAATAACCAAGGAAGACACATGGTGTACTACGTGGAGATAATTTGTTTGGAGCATATGGACGTAGCCAAGGATAACATAGACATCCAAAAACTTTGAAATTTTTATAGGACGGAAGTTTGTTGTGAAGACATTCAAACGATGATTTATCACAAAGTAAAGGAGTGGGCATTCTGTTAATGAGATATATAGAGGCTTGAAATGCATAACACCAATATTTTAATGGAATGGAAGCATGACTTAATAGTGTGAGGGCTGCTTCAACAATGTGTCGATGTTTACGCTCGGCTAGTCCGATGTGCTCTGGGGTGTATGGTGGAGAGATGAAATGGGATATACCATGTGTGGAAAAATGGGATTTTAATTTTATATATTTTGTCCCTCCATCGGTGTAAATGGATTTAATTTTGAAGGAAAAATAGTTTTCAATAGTTCTTTGGAATTGAGGAAAGATTGTGACAACTTCAGTTTTTTGTTTTAATGGATATAACCACGAATATCGAGTGAAGTGATCAACAAAGATAAGATAATAGCGATAATCATTAGCAGAGGTTATTGGAGAGGGACCCCAAACATTAGAGAAAATTAATTCAAGTGGAGTAGAGGTTTTTATTGATGACTCACGAAATGGTAATTTGTGACTTTTATTCAAGAAGCATGAGTTACATGTAGAACTTGAAATATGAGAACTGGAAGGTATAAATTTCTTGAGAGCTTGATGAAGTGTCTTGGGTGAGGGGTGGCCTAGTCAAGCATGCCAAAGGGTGTTAGTGGACCGTGATGCGTGAAGGTTGGTTGGTAAAGTAGGGAGTGAGGGTTGGAGGGTGTAGAGATCACCACTAGTTGGACCGCACATTAACGTCGCCCCTGTCTTGAGATCCTTCACAAAAAAGGAGAAAGGGTGAAACTCAACATACACATTGTTTTGTTGACAGAATTTGGCAACAGAAATTAAATTGTGACTTGCTTTTGGAACACATAAAACATTATTAAGATTAAAAATAGTAGAAGGAGTAGAGAGATGAGTTGAACCCATGTGTGTAATGGCTAAACCTGAGCCGTCTCCAATTGTGACCGAGTCAGGGCCTTCATAGTTTGAGTGAAGACTTAAGTTGTTCAAGTCTGCAGTGATGTGATGATTGGCTCCACTGTCAAGGATCCAGTTTGCATTTGCAACAACATAATTAGCAGTAGGGCTGGATTGCCTAAGTTGTGGGAAATATTTGGCTATATGTCCAGGAAAGTCACAGAATTGGAAGCGTGGAGGTGGGCGATTCGCTCGATGATTGAAATGATTTTGGTTCCTTGATGGTCCTTGATAGAGAGGCCAATTCGTACTATGGTTGTTTGATGCATTTTGGTGGCGTGGGGATGACTGCGTCGGGTGGAATGAATATGATGGAAAAGGATTTATATTTTGATTCGATCCATGACTACCGCCTCGACGAAAAGAATTACGTCCACGAAAATTCCGAGATCCATTTCACTGATGGAAGTTTGCTGTTGGGACAGTAACATCTGCAGGTGCATCTTCTTTCTGCAGGAATTCTTCATGTGCAATGAGATGGTTGTGTAACTCTTCAAAGGTGAAGGAGCGTTCTCTAGTTCGGATGGAAGCAGCAATGTCACGATAATCTGATCCAAGACCATTGAGTACATAGAGAGTGATGTCGTCATCTGAGATTGTAGCATCCAAGACTGCTAGTTCATCAGCGATTCTTTTCACCTGAAATAAAAATTCAGTGACAGTTTGAGAGCCTTTATGGCTTCTCTGCAGCTGGTTTTTGAGAGACATCACATGAGCTCGTGATGGATTTGCATAGTTGGCTTCAATGGCCAACCATAGTTGACGAGCAGTGTCACATAAAGAGAAGGCAACGCTATCGCGTAAATTCATGGAAGCGAGTAGAAAGCTAAGTTGATCATTAGCGAACCAATCTTCATAGGAAGGATTGTTGGTTGAGATGCCATTGGTGGTGATCATCTCAGATTGTGGTTCGACTTTATCGGTGATGTAGCCTATGCATTTCATGCCAGCAAGTAGTGAATTGATTTGGTGGCGCCAAGCGAAAAAGTTGGACGCAGAAAGTTTAATGGATATTTGGGCACCATGTTTTAGAGGTGAAAGTTTGATAGGATTTGTGTTTGTGTTTGAGGAGTTGTCTGGCATGGTAGAATCTGTGTTTGAGAAATCTGTAGACATGATGGATCGTGCACTCTTTTGAGTCTAAGAGGCAGCTGATACCATATAATGAATACTGTTGTATTGATAATTATTCACAAGGTGTATTGGTACAATATATAGAAACAAGTTTGCTGTCATAATAATTGCTTCCTACTACTATTGCTTGATTTCCTCTAATTAGTTATAATTTGATTTGATTTCTTGATCCTACAATAACTCTCATCTTGAATGCTTGATCCTAGAGTATCTCTTGATTTAAATGTTTTTGACTCTATAACCTTAACACGCCCCCGCAAGATAGGGGTACCGTCAGATACTCCTATCTTGAATCGAAGATCTTGATGACGCTGCCTGGATAAGGGTTTGGTAAGGCAATCTGCGAGTTGATCTTTAGTTGAAACATGTTGAACTCGAATCTTGTTATTACGAACATGATCTCTGACAAAATGAATATCTATGACAATGTGTTTCATGCGACTATGGAAGACGGGATTAACGGTGAGATAAGTGGCACCGAGATTGTCGTAGTAGATGGTAGGAATAGGTGGTATACTGACATGTAGTTCAGAGAGAATTAAGTGATGACAACCAAAGAACTTCTGCGGATGTAGATGCCAGAGCTCTGTATTCGACTTCGGTGGATGATCTTGCAACAGCTTTTTGTTTAAAAGACTTCCAAGAAATGGGGTTACCACCATAAAAAGTAACATATACAGAGGTGGATGTATAGTCATCCCGATTTCCAGCCCAATCGGCATCACTAAATGCATAAAGATTTTGGGAAGATGAACGTTTTAAGTGCAGTCCATGAAAAATGGTGGCTTTGAGATACCGAAGAAGTCTTTTCAAGGCTGTGAAGTGTGTGGATGATGGATGTTGCATGAACTGTGCAAGATTATTTACGGTGTAGGCTATGTCAGGCCTTGTCATGGATAGATATTGTAGAGCCCCTATGATGCTTCTGTATTCCGTAAGATTTGCTGCACTTGCACCATCAGATTTGGTAAGAGGAGAAGATGTGGATATCGGTGAATGGACCATCTTTGCATCTTTCATCTTTGTGCGATCAAGCAGATCATGAATATATTTGTGTTGACTCAAAAATAATCCTTGAGTGGTGGGAATGACTTCAACACCAAGAAAAAAATGAATGGATCCTAAGTCTTTGATGGAAAACTTAGTGGCTAGTGTTGAAATGCACTTAGAAATTGCTTCATTGTTATTACCTATTGAAATTCCTGGCAGCAGATACTTGATGTCACAGAGAATGTTATGACACAGTATCTGACACTATGTTAACACTTCACACAGCAAATACAGAAAGCAGTAAATAACACAATAAGGTGTTTACCGAGTTCGGTTCTAACAAACCTACATCTGGAGGCTACCAAGCCAGGGAGGAAATTCACTATTAGTAGAATTAATTCAGGAATAAACCAACCAGTTTATCTCCTTCACTTAAAACCTACCCAATGACACTTCAACCTAAGTCCTACTTAGATCTGAGTTCCTACTCACTCCCCCTCAATCACAACAGTGATATCAACCTATTGATTAATTGAATTGTGAAGACACACTTCAATAAACTATCTTGATCTTGCTTCAAAGCTTTCAATCAAGAGACAAACACTCGTGCTTCAAAGCTTTGAGTGATAAACTACCCTTACAAACAAATCCTAGTCCAATGCACTTATCAATTGATAGTTGCTTGGCTCACAAGAGAAACTAGAATTACACAAAACCAACTGTTAAATCTCTTAACAGTACACAAATACAACCTGCTATATTTTCAATAAATTCCAGAGGCGTAGCAGCAATGTAAGGGTTGAATTCTTTTTATAGAAGCAGTCCTGAATCTTCAGTTTTGGGCTTCCATAAAGATAGCTAGGGTTCACTTAATTTAATCCTAAAAACATGGTCTTTTCAACAACCAATTTGGATTTAATTAAGATTAACCTAGCAGCCACGTGAGCATGCTTTCTAATAACAGAAAAACATAATTTAGCAGCTCAACAAACTTCCTGAAAAATCTCAGGAAAAACAGATTCTGCAGAACAGAATGTCACACTGAATGTCATAACATCTGTTATGACATCAGACTGTTTTCTGCAGAATTTCCAGCACAGCTATAGCTTCCAGTTCTGAGCTGTCTTTTAACATCCTTGTCCAGTAGGATTTATCTTCAATCTCTGAATGTCATGACATCTATCATGACATTGCTAAAGCCTAGTTTTACCAAAATTGATGCCAACTTAAAACACTAACACCTATAATTAAAATATCATCAACATATACCAAGGTGTAGACTTTGACATCTCCTTTTAGATAAATGAATAATGATGGATCAGATTTTGGAGTTGACAAACCCATAAGACAGTAAGAAAGAATGCAAGGTGTTGAACCAAGCCCGAGGGACCTGTTTTAGGCCATACAAGGACTTCTTTAGCCGACAGATATGGTCAGGGTAATCTGGATGATGAAATTCTGGTGGTTGTTGCATGTATACAGTTTCTAGAAGCTTACCATGTAAGAACGCATTGTTTACATCCAACTGTCGAATGTGCCAACGTTGTTGAATGGCCAATGTGAGAACCAACCGGACTGTTGAAGGTTTAACCACAAGGCTGAATGTTTGATCATAATCTAGTCCAGGGCGTTGATGAAATCCTTTCGTGACTAGGCGTGCCTTGTATCTGTCAATGGAACCGTCTAGGCGGCATTTTACTCGAAACACCCACTTACATCCAATGAGGTTAGATGCTGTGTTTTTGGGAACTAAATCCCAAGTTCCTTGTTGCACCAATGCATTGAATTCGGATGCCATGGCAGCACCCCATTCAGAGGAAGCCATTGCTTGTGATACACACGTGGGTTCATGCGATGCTGGTAAAGGATGTTTTGTGACAAGTAAATATTTTTTGTTTGGCTTGTGTATGTTATGCATGGACCGTGTGATGGGTCTCAAAGGCTCAGAGTAGGGGTGGACAAAAGTTACCTAACCGTAACTGTCCGATCGTTTCGAACCTAATTTAAATTTTCGGATCGGTTTATATCGGGTCAGCGGGTCAAACGGGTGATTGGTTTGGTTTATAGTGGGTTATTCCGGTTCGGTTCGGATGCATATGTTGAGCCCGTCGGTGGCCGGACCCGACCGAGCTTATCTCTATTATTATAATTAACACTAGGGTTTGAGGTGAAAACCATTTTTTATCTCCCTCATTTTTCTTCTTCTCTGTGGCCGCCGCTCCTTTCTTCTCTCATTTGTTCAACATCATCTCTTCAAATCTGTGAAAAAACAAGACTACCACCACAATATTCAGTGTTTCCATCACAACCACTTCATCTCTCCAGCTAAATCTATCTTCGTCTCTCGCCTTTACTCTTCGTTCAGAAATAGATCTAACCCCAACGCCCAAATTCCATAAAAAGATCACAATGAAAGAAGGTTCGTGAAAGAAGGTTACAAGTGGAAGTTTGGAGAGTTTCTATGGTTTTTTATCTGATTATCCAAAGTGTTCTTCAGGTATATAAAACATCTTACCTTTTCCCTTATGGTAGCCATGATTTCTCTGTGATTCTTTTGATAATTTTACTTTTACTCTTGTCAGGCTGTAGATCGTTGCTTCTATCTTCACGATACTTGTTGTTCTTCATATTGATGTTCTTGCCTTTTTCTGGTAGGTATCATTTTTCTGGGTTATAGATGAGTTTGTCTCCACTGGTTATTATTCTTGAAATTGTATTTAATACTTCTAGGTCTAGATCTATTTTCCATGACATCTTCATGGTTATTTTTCATGGTTATTTACGGGGTCACAGTTAAGACATGTTGAGTTTCATTACTTATTCCAAATCCAACCAAAGAAGAGGAGAACCTTCTCGAAGAGAAGAAGTTAAATAAGAGGTTAATTTCTATCGTTAAGTTCAACTTTTTAGATTTTCCTTGGATGAATATTACCATATAGTGATGTAGTGATTATAATGAATCTAAATCCTTGATGAATTTAAATTCAATTTTTTAGGTTTCATGTTGAAATCAAGAGACTCATTAAGAGAGTCTAAGGTATCTAACTCTTTGGTTCCTAACTGTGTTATGTATTTTTAACTCAAATTTAATGTTGTATTTATTGCTGTGTTAATGATCCATTACTGGTTTTATTTTTATCTCCTTTAAATTTTGGTGTTGCAAATTGAAGACTGGGTTTTACATTTTCACTTGCTTTGTTAAATATTCATTGTTGGTTTTATTTTTATCACTTATAAATTTCAGTGTTCCAAATTGCAGACTGGTTTTCATATTTGCACTTAATCTGAAGATTTTATAAGTGTGATTTGGCTGAGGTTAGCCTACCTTTCTTTGTTTCTCTTGGCATATATACATATTCTATCACTGTGTTGTTCATGTTAATTCCCTAAAGGTTGATTTTAATCTCTTGTTTAATGTCTCTTTAAAGGTTGAGTTATTGTTTCCTTCAAGTGTTGCTGCAATATATTCACTGTAAGTGTAATCTTTTCCTTTGCTTATTCTCTGTTTCATATTTGTCTCTTTTTCTCATCATCGTCGTTCCACTATTTCCATTCATTGTCTTCTCATTCTTCGTCTTTCTCTCGTAAATAGTTAATTTATTTTCAGGTGTTTGAACTAATTTGAAGCTAGGGGAAAAGTATGAAAAAAGGCTCGAATGGTATGTGACATTAAATCTTACAAAAGTTTAGTTTTTATTAGTTTTATGTTAAACCAATGAAAATCTGATTTTATTCTGATAAATCATTACTCTTATTTATGTGTAACGGAATAGAATTTATGAGTTTTAATGTTACACAGTTAAATCATATAATTATTATTTATTCTTGACTTAATAGAATTTATGAGTTTTAATAAAATTGTGTTTTTTTAATAAAATCATTACTCCATAGAATTGATATTTGGTATTATTCTTAATCTATTAATCTATTAATATTGTTGTTTAACTTTTGAATCTTATCAATTATATTGATTATTTACTCTTATTAATTTATCAATAATTGAATTGTTGTTCGTGTCAAAATCTTTAAAAGAAATGTTATTATTTTTACTGTTTACAATTTCATTTAATTTTTAAATTTTATTCCATTTTGATTTCTCATTTTTGTAATTTTTCTTATTATACAGGTATTGCATGAATTAGTTGGAAGAAATATGGACAATGGGGGATTGAGAGCTAATTTGAATTTTGAATGTTTCTATAAATTGTAATAATATAACTAAATATTGTGTTTTTTTCTATATTTTTTTTAATGTTTTAATTAAAATAATTTCAGTAAAAATTTAGGGTTCATTATAATCTAAGTTAATTTTGTTTTTATTATACAAATGAAATATAATAGTTTAATTTTTTTAACATAATAGTTGAGTGAATAATTTAATTTCAACTTTCAGTTTTTTAATATTATTGTTGAGGCAAGATAATTTAATTACAAATTTTAAAATAGGAGTGATTTAAATTGGACCAACAGTTGTGTAAAATTAACGTTAAAAAAATATAAAATTCATAATTTTTTTGGGCTTACAATTGTGGGATCCGAACTAAACCAGCCCAGTTACTCGAACCGTTTTAACCCGAATCCGAAAATAACCAATTTCAATTAGGGTTGAAATTGGGCCATTGTGGAACACCCGTGGGTTGAGCCGGATTGGGGTTATGGGCCCGAACCCGAACCGGCCCGAACCGATGTCCACCCCTAGCTCAGAGGATGACGTTGATGTGCGTTCCAATGGTGGTGTGGTTTGTGGTGTCGATGTAGGAGTGGGTAAAGGTGATGGTTGGATGTTATTTGAGTTTGAAGGTGTAGGTTCAGTTGATTGAGGTGTAGTAGAAATGACATGGTTAATATTGGAGCTGGTTTGAGGGGATGAGTGAGAGTCATGTGGGGCTGTACCGGGAGGGATTTGTAGTATGGAATTAGGAATTATGGTTTTGGATGTGTTAGGTTGATGTAGGTGAGACAAGAAATTGGGAAGTGGGAGCCATGAATGTTGCGGCAGTAATGGAGGTGAGAGTTATGGGTTTGGGTGTGAGAAGGGAAATTAGTCTTCGACAAAAACAACATGGCGGGATAGATGCACCCTTCGAGTGGCTCGATCTAGACAAATGTAAGAGTGTATTGTGTAGAATAACCAAGGAAGACACATGGTGTACTACGTGGAGATAATTTGTTTGGAGCATATGGACGTAGCCAAGGATAACATAGACATCCAAAAACTTTGAAATTTTTATAGGACGGAAGTTTGTTGTGAAGACATTCAAACGATGATTTATCACAAAGTAAAGGAGTGGGCATTCTGTTAATGAGATATATAGAGGCTTGAAATGCATAACACCAATATTTTAATGGAATGGAAGCATGACTTAATAGTGTGAGGGCTGCTTCAACAATGTGTCGATGTTTACGCTCGGCTAGTCCGATGTGCTCTGGGGTGTATGGTGGAGAGATGAAATGGGATATACCATGTGTGGAAAAATGGGATTTTAATTTTATATATTTTGTCCCTCCATCGGTGTAAATGGATTTAATTTTGAAGGAAAAATAGTTTTCAATAGTTCTTTGGAATTGAGGAAAGATTGTGACAACTTCAGTTTTTTGTTTTAATGGATATAACCACGAATATCGAGTGAAGTGATCAACAAAGATAAGATAATAGCGATAATCATTAGCAGAGGTTATTGGAGAGGGACCCCAAACATTAGAGAAAATTAATTCAAGTGGAGTAGAGGTTTTTATTGATGACTCACGAAATGGTAATTTGTGACTTTTATTCAAGAAGCATGAGTTACATGTAGAACTTGAAATATGAGAACTGGAAGGTATAAATTTCTTGAGAGCTTGATGAAGTGTCTTGGGTGAGGGGTGGCCTAGTCAAGCATGCCAAAGGGTGTTAGTGGACCGTGATGCGTGAAGGTTGGTTGGTAAAGTAGGGAGTGAGGGTTGGAGGGTGTAGAGATCACCACTAGTTGGACCGCACATTAACGTCGCCCCTGTCTTGAGATCCTTCACAAAAAAGGAGAAAGGGTGAAGCTCAACATACACATTGTTTTGTTGACAGAATTTGGCAACAGAAATTAAATTGTGACTTGCTTTTGGAACACATAAAACATTATTAAGATTAAAAATAGTAGAAGGAGTAGAGAGATGAGTTGAACCCATGTGTGTAATGGCTAAACCTGAGCCGTCTCCAATTGTGACCGAGTCAGGGCCTTCATAGTTTGAGTGAAGACTTAAGTTGTTCAAGTCTGCAGTGATGTGATGATTGGCTCCACTGTCAAGGATCCAGTTTGCATTTGCAACAACATAATTAGCAGTAGGGCTGGATTGCCTAAGTTGTGGGAAATATTTGGCTATATGTCCAGGAAAGTCACAGAATTGGAAGCGTGGAGGTGGGCGATTCGCTCGATGATTGAAATGATTTTGGTTCCTTGATGGTCCTTGATAGAGAGGCCAATTCGTACTATGGTTGTTTGATGCATTTTGGTGGCGTGGGGATGACTGCGTCGGGTGGAATGAATATGATGGAAAAGGATTTATATTTTGATTCGATCCATGACTACCGCCTCGACGAAAAGAATTACGTCCACGAAAATTCCGAGATCCATTTCACTGATGGAAGTTTGCTGTTGGGACAGTAACATCTGCAGGTGCATCTTCTTTCTGCAGGAATTCTTCATGTGCAATGAGATGGTTGTGTAACTCTTCAAAGGTGAAGGAGCGTTCTCTAGTTCGGATGGAAGCAGCAATGTCACGATAATCTGATCCAAGACCATTGAGTACATAGAGAGTGATGTCGTCATCTGAGATTGTAGCATCCAAGACTGCTAGTTCATCAGCGATTCTTTTCACCTGAAATAAAAATTCAGTGACAGTTTGAGAGCCTTTATGGCTTCTCTGCAGCTGGTTTTTGAGAGACATCACATGAGCTCGTGATGGATTTGCATAGTTGGCTTCAATGGCCAACCATAGTTGACGAGCAGTGTCACATAAAGAGAAGGCAACGCTATCGCGTAAATTCATGGAAGCGAGTAGAAAGCTAAGTTGATCATTAGCGAACCAATCTTCATAGGAAGGATTGTTGGTTGAGATGCCATTGGTGGTGATCATCTCAGATTGTGGTTCGACTTTATCGGTGATGTAGCCTATGCATTTCATGCCAGCAAGTAGTGAATTGATTTGGTGGCGCCAAGCGAAAAAGTTGGACGCAGAAAGTTTAATGGATATTTGGGCACCATGTTTTAGAGGTGAAAGTTTGATAGGATTTGTGTTTGTGTTTGAGGAGTTGTCTGGCATGGTAGAATCTGTGTTTGAGAAATCTGTAGACATGATGGATCGTGCACTCTTTTGAGTCTAAGAGGCAGCTGATACCATATAATGAATACTGTTGTATTGATAATTATTCACAAGGTGTATTGGTACAATATATAGAAACAAGTTTGCTGTCATAATAATTGCTTCCTACTGCTATTGCTTGATTTCCTCTAATTAGTTATAATTTGATTTGATTGCTTGATCCTACAATAACTCTCATCTTGAATGCTTGATCCTAGAGTATCTCTTGATTTAAATGTTTTTGACTCTATAACCTTAACACGCCCCCGCAAGATAGGGGTACCGTCAGATACTCCTATCTTGAATCGAAGATCTTGATGACGCTGCCTGGATAAGGGTTTGGTAAGGCAATCTGCGAGTTGATCTTTAGTTGAAACATGTTGAACTCGAATCTTGTTATTACGAACATGATCTCTGACAAAATGAATATCTATGACAATGTGTTTCATGCGACTATGGAAGACGGGATTAACGGTGAGATAAGTGGCACCGAGATTGTCGTAGTAGATGGTAGGAATAGGTGGTATACTGACATGTAGTTCAGAGAGAATTAAGTGATGACAACCAAAGAACTTCTGCGGATGTAGATGCCAGAGCTCTGTATTCGACTTCGGTGGATGATCTTGCAACAGCTTTTTGTTTAAAAGACTTCCAAGAAATGGGGTTACCACCATAAAAAGTAACATATACAGAGGTGGATGTATAGTCATCCCGATTTCCAGCCCAATCGGCATCACTAAATGCATAAAGATTTTGGGAAGATGAACGTTTTAAGTGCAGTCCATGAAAAATGGTGGCTTTGAGATACCGAAGAAGTCTTTTCAAGGCTGTGAAGTGTGTGGATGATGGATGTTGCATGAACTGTGCAAGATTATTTACGGTGTAGGCTATGTCAGGCCTTGTCATGGATAGATATTGTAGAGCCCCTATGATGCTTCTGTATTCCGTAAGATTTGCTGCACTTGCACCATCAGATTTGGTAAGAGGAGAAGATGTGGATATCGGTGAATGGACCATCTTTGCATCTTTCATCTTTGTGCGATCAAGCAGATCATGAATATATTTGTGTTGACTCAAAAATAATCCTTGAGTGGTGGGAATGACTTCAACACCAAGAAAAAAATGAATGGATCCTAAGTCTTTGATGGAAAACTTAGTGGCTAGTGTTGAAATGCACTTAGAAATTGCTTCATTGTTATTACCTATTGAAATTCCTGGCAGCAGATACTTGATGTCACAGAGAATGTTATGACACAGTATCTGACACTATGTTAACACTTCACACAGCAAATACAGAAAGCAGTAAATAACACAATAAGGTGTTTACCGAGTTCGGTTCTAACAAACCTACATCTGGAGGCTACCAAGCCAGGGAGGAAATTCACTATTAGTAGAATTAATTCAGGAATAAACCAACCAGTTTATCTCCTTCACTTAAAACCTACCCAATGACACTTCAACCTAAGTCCTACTTAGATCTGAGTTCCTACTCACTCCCCCTCAATCACAGCAGTGATATCAACCTATTGATTAATTGAATTGTGAAGACACACTTCAATAAACTATCTTGATCTTGCTTCAAAGCTTTCAATCAAGAGACAAACACTCGTGCTTCAAAGCTTTGAGTGATAAACTACCCTTACAAACAAATCCTAGTCCAATGCACTTATCAATTGATAGTTGCTTGGCTCACAAGAGAAACTAGAATTACACAAAACCAACTGTTAAATCTCTTAACAGTACACAAATACAACCTGCTATATTTTCAATAAATTCCAGAGGCGTAGCAGCAATGTAAGGGTTGAATTCTTTTTATAGAAGCAGTCCTGAATCTTCAGTTTTGGGCTTCCATAAAGATAGCTAGGGTTCACTTAATTTAATCCTAAAAACATGGTCTTTTCAACAACCAATTTGGATTTAATTAAGATTAACCTAGCAGCCACGTGAGCATGCTTTCTAATAACAGAAAAACATAATTTAGCAGCTCAACAAACTTCCTGAAAAATCTCAGGAAAAACAGATTCTGCAGAACAGAATGTCACACTGAATGTCATAACATCTGTTATGACATCAGACTGTTTTCTGCAGAATTTCCAGCACAGCTATAGCTTCCAGTTCTGAGCTGTCTTTTAACATCCTTGTCCAGTAGGATTTATCTTCAATCTCTGAATGTCATGACATCTATCATGACATTGCTAAAGCCTAGTTTTACCAAAATTGATGCCAACTTAAAACACTAACACCTATAATTAAAATATCATCAACATATACCAAGGTGTAGACTTTGACATCTCCTTTTAGATAAATGAATAATGATGGATCAGATTTTGGAGTTGACAAACCCATAAGACAGTAAGAAAGAATGCAAGGTGTTGAACCAAGCCCGAGGGACCTGTTTTAGGCCATACAAGGACTTCTTTAGCCGACAGATATGGTCAGGGTAATCTGGATGATGAAATTCTGGTGGTTGTTGCATGTATACAGTTTCTAGAAGCTTACCATGTAAGAACGCATTGTTTACATCCAACTGTCGAATGTGCCAACGTTGTTGAATGGCCAATGTGAGAACCAACCGGACTGTTGAAGGTTTAACCACAAGGCTGAATGTTTGATCATAATCTAGTCCAGGGCGTTGATGAAATCCTTTCGTGACTAGGCGTGCCTTGTATCTGTCAATGGAACCGTCTAGGCGGCATTTTACTCGAAACACCCACTTACATCCAATGAGGTTAGATGCTGTGTTTTTGGGAACTAAATCCCAAGTTCCTTGTTGCACCAATGCATTGAATTCGGATGCCATGGCAGCACCCCATTCAGAGGAAGCCATTGCTTGTGATACACACGTGGGTTCATGCGATGCTGGTAAAGGATGTTTTGTGACAAGTAAATATTTTTTGTTTGGCTTGTGTATGTTATGCATGGACCGTGTGATGGGTCTCAAAGGCTCAGAGTAGGGGTGGACAAAAGTTACCTAACCGTAACTGTCCGATCGTTTCGAACCTAATTTAAATTTTCGGATCGGTTTATATCGGGTCAGCGGGTCAAACGGGTGATTGGTTTGGTTTATAGTGGGTTATTCCGGTTCGGTTCGGATGCATATGTTGAGCCCGTCGGTGGCCGGACCCGACCGAGCTTATCTCTATTATTATAATTAACACTAGGGTTTGAGGTGAAAACCATTTTTTATCTCCCTCATTTTTCTTCTTCTCTGTGGCCGCCGCTCCTTTCTTCTCTCATTTGTTCAACATCATCTCTTCAAATCTGTGAAAAAACAAGACTACCACCACAATATTCAGTGTTTCCATCACAACCACTTCATCTCTCCAGCTAAATCTATCTTCGTCTCTCGCCTTTACTCTTCGTTCAGAAATAGATCTAACCCCAACGCCCAAATTCCATAAAAAGATCACAATGAAAGAAGGTTCGTGAAAGAAGGTTACAAGTGGAAGTTTGGAGAGTTTCTATGGTTTTTTATCTGATTATCCAAAGTGTTCTTCAGGTATATAAAACATCTTACCTTTTCCCTTATGGTAGCCATGATTTCTCTGTGATTCTTTTGATAATTTTACTTTTACTCTTGTCAGGCTGTAGATCGTTGCTTCTATCTTCACGATACTTGTTGTTCTTCATATTGATGTTCTTGCCTTTTTCTGGTAGGTATCATTTTTCTGGGTTATAGATGAGTTTGTCTCCACTGGTTATTATTCTTGAAATTGTATTTAATACTTCTAGGTCTAGATCTATTTTCCATGACATCTTCATGGTTATTTTTCATGGTTATTTACGGGGTCACAGTTAAGACATGTTGAGTTTCATTACTTATTCCAAATCCAACCAAAGAAGAGGAGAACCTTCTCGAAGAGAAGAAGTTAAATAAGAGGTTAATTTCTATCGTTAAGTTCAACTTTTTAGATTTTCCTTGGATGAATATTACCATATAGTGATGTAGTGATTATAATGAATCTAAATCCTTGATGAATTTAAATTCAATTTTTTAGGTTTCATGTTGAAATCAAGAGACTCATTAAGAGAGTCTAAGGTATCTAACTCTTTGGTTCCTAACTGTGTTATGTATTTTTAACTCAAATTTAATGTTGTATTTATTGCTGTGTTAATGATCCATTACTGGTTTTATTTTTATCTCCTTTAAATTTTGGTGTTGCAAATTGAAGACTGGGTTTTACATTTTCACTTGCTTTGTTAAATATTCATTGTTGGTTTTATTTTTATCACTTATAAATTTCAGTGTTCCAAATTGCAGACTGGTTTTCATATTTGCACTTAATCTGAAGATTTTATAAGTGTGATTTGGCTGAGGTTAGCCTACCTTTCTTTGTTTCTCTTGGCATATATACATATTCTATCACTGTGTTGTTCATGTTAATTCCCTAAAGGTTGATTTTAATCTCTTGTTTAATGTCTCTTTAAAGGTTGAGTTATTGTTTCCTTCAAGTGTTGCTGCAATATATTCACTGTAAGTGTAATCTTTTCCTTTGCTTATTCTCTGTTTCATATTTGTCTCTTTTTCTCATCATCGTCGTTCCACTATTTCCATTCATTGTCTTCTCATTCTTCGTCTTTCTCTCGTAAATAGTTAATTTATTTTCAGGTGTTTGAACTAATTTGAAGCTAGGGGAAAAGTATGAAAAAAGGCTCGAATGGTATGTGACATTAAATCTTACAAAAGTTTAGTTTTTATTAGTTTTATGTTAAACCAATGAAAATCTGATTTTATTCTGATAAATCATTACTCTTATTTATGTGTAACGGAATAGAATTTATGAGTTTTAATGTTACACAGTTAAATCATATAATTATTATTTATTCTTGACTTAATAGAATTTATGAGTTTTAATAAAATTGTGTTTTTTTAATAAAATCATTACTCCATAGAATTGATATTTGGTATTATTCTTAATCTATTAATCTATTAATATTGTTGTTTAACTTTTGAATCTTATCAATTATATTGATTATTTACTCTTATTAATTTATCAATAATTGAATTGTTGTTCGTGTCAAAATCTTTAAAAGAAATGTTATTATTTTTACTGTTTACAATTTCATTTAATTTTTAAATTTTATTCCATTTTGATTTCTCATTTTTGTAATTTTTCTTATTATACAGGTATTGCATGAATTAGTTGGAAGAAATATGGACAATGGGGGATTGAGAGCTAATTTGAATTTTGAATGTTTCTATAAATTGTAATAATATAACTAAATATTGTGTTTTTTTCTATATTTTTTTTAATGTTTTAATTAAAATAATTTCAGTAAAAATTTAGGGTTCATTATAATCTAAGTTAATTTTGTTTTTATTATACAAATGAAATATAATAGTTTAATTTTTTTAACATAATAGTTGAGTGAATAATTTAATTTCAACTTTCAGTTTTTTAATATTATTGTTGAGGCAAGATAATTTAATTACAAATTTTAAAATAGGAGTGATTTAAATTGGACCAACAGTTGTGTAAAATTAACGTTAAAAAAATATAAAATTCATAATTTTTTTGGGCTTACAATTGTGGGATCCGAACTAAACCAGCCCAGTTACTCGAACCGTTTTAACCCGAATCCGAAAATAACCAATTTCAATTAGGGTTGAAATTGGGCCATTGTGGAACACCCGTGGGTTGAGCCGGATTGGGGTTATGGGCCCGAACCCGAACCGGCCCGAACCGATGTCCACCCCTAGCTCAGAGGATGACGTTGATGTGCGTTCCAATGGTGGTGTGGTTTGTGGTGTCGATGTAGGAGTGGGTAAAGGTGATGGTTGGATGTTATTTGAGTTTGAAGGTGTAGGTTCAGTTGATTGAGGTGTAGTAGAAATGACATGGTTAATATTGGAGCTGGTTTGAGGGGATGAGTGAGAGTCATGTGGGGCTGTACCGGGAGGGATTTGTAGTATGGAATTAGGAATTATGGTTTTGGATGTGTTAGGTTGATGTAGGTGAGACAAGAAATTGGGAAGTGGGAGCCATGAATGTTGCGGCAGTAATGGAGGTGAGAGTTATGGGTTTGGGTGTGAGAAGGGAAATTAGTCTTCGACAAAAACAACATGGCGGGATAGATGCACCCTTCGAGTGGCTCGATCTAGACAAATGTAAGAGTGTATTGTGTAGAATAACCAAGGAAGACACATGGTGTACTACGTGGAGATAATTTGTTTGGAGCATATGGACGTAGCCAAGGATAACATAGACATCCAAAAACTTTGAAATTTTTATAGGACGGAAGTTTGTTGTGAAGACATTCAAACGATGATTTATCACAAAGTAAAGGAGTGGGCATTCTGTTAATGAGATATATAGAGGCTTGAAATGCATAACACCAATATTTTAATGGAATGGAAGCATGACTTAATAGTGTGAGGGCTGCTTCAACAATGTGTCGATGTTTACGCTCGGCTAGTCCGATGTGCTCTGGGGTGTATGGTGGAGAGATGAAATGGGATATACCATGTGTGGAAAAATGGGATTTTAATTTTATATATTTTGTCCCTCCATCGGTGTAAATGGATTTAATTTTGAAGGAAAAATAGTTTTCAATAGTTCTTTGGAATTGAGGAAAGATTGTGACAACTTCAGTTTTTTGTTTTAATGGATATAACCACGAATATCGAGTGAAGTGATCAACAAAGATAAGATAATAGCGATAATCATTAGCAGAGGTTATTGGAGAGGGACCCCAAACATTAGAGAAAATTAATTCAAGTGGAGTAGAGGTTTTTATTGATGACTCACGAAATGGTAATTTGTGACTTTTATTCAAGAAGCATGAGTTACATGTAGAACTTGAAATATGAGAACTGGAAGGTATAAATTTCTTGAGAGCTTGATGAAGTGTCTTGGGTGAGGGGTGGCCTAGTCAAGCATGCCAAAGGGTGTTAGTGGACCGTGATGCGTGAAGGTTGGTTGGTAAAGTAGGGAGTGAGGGTTGGAGGGTGTAGAGATCACCACTAGTTGGACCGCACATTAACGTCGCCCCTGTCTTGAGATCCTTCACAAAAAAGGAGAAAGGGTGAAGCTCAACATACACATTGTTTTGTTGACAGAATTTGGCAACAGAAATTAAATTGTGACTTGCTTTTGGAACACATAAAACATTATTAAGATTAAAAATAGTAGAAGGAGTAGAGAGATGAGTTGAACCCATGTGTGTAATGGCTAAACCTGAGCCGTCTCCAATTGTGACCGAGTCAGGGCCTTCATAGTTTGAGTGAAGACTTAAGTTGTTCAAGTCTGCAGTGATGTGATGATTGGCTCCACTGTCAAGGATCCAGTTTGCATTTGCAACAACATAATTAGCAGTAGGGCTGGATTGCCTAAGTTGTGGGAAATATTTGGCTATATGTCCAGGAAAGTCACAGAATTGGAAGCGTGGAGGTGGGCGATTCGCTCGATGATTGAAATGATTTTGGTTCCTTGATGGTCCTTGATAGAGAGGCCAATTCGTACTATGGTTGTTTGATGCATTTTGGTGGCGTGGGGATGACTGCGTCGGGTGGAATGAATATGATGGAAAAGGATTTATATTTTGATTCGATCCATGACTACCGCCTCGACGAAAAGAATTACGTCCACGAAAATTCCGAGATCCATTTCACTGATGGAAGTTTGCTGTTGGGACAGTAACATCTGCAGGTGCATCTTCTTTCTGCAGGAATTCTTCATGTGCAATGAGATGGTTGTGTAACTCTTCAAAGGTGAAGGAGCGTTCTCTAGTTCGGATGGAAGCAGCAATGTCACGATAATCTGATCCAAGACCATTGAGTACATAGAGAGTGATGTCGTCATCTGAGATTGTAGCATCCAAGACTGCTAGTTCATCAGCGATTCTTTTCACCTGAAATAAAAATTCAGTGACAGTTTGAGAGCCTTTATGGCTTCTCTGCAGCTGGTTTTTGAGAGACATCACATGAGCTCGTGATGGATTTGCATAGTTGGCTTCAATGGCCAACCATAGTTGACGAGCAGTGTCACATAAAGAGAAGGCAACGCTATCGCGTAAATTCATGGAAGCGAGTAGAAAGCTAAGTTGATCATTAGCGAACCAATCTTCATAGGAAGGATTGTTGGTTGAGATGCCATTGGTGGTGATCATCTCAGATTGTGGTTCGACTTTATCGGTGATGTAGCCTATGCATTTCATGCCAGCAAGTAGTGAATTGATTTGGTGGCGCCAAGCGAAAAAGTTGGACGCAGCAGAAAGTTTAATGGATATTTGGGCACCATGTTTTAGAGGTGAAAGTTTGATAGGATTTGTGTTTGTGTTTGAGGAGTTGTCTGGCATGGTAGAATCTGTGTTTGAGAAATCTGTAGACATGATGGATCGTGCACTCTTTTGAGTCTAAGAGGCAGCTGATACCATATAATGAATACTGTTGTATTGATAATTATTCACAAGGTGTATTGGTACAATATATAGAAACAAGTTTGCTGTCATAATAATTGCTTCCTACTGCTATTGCTTGATTTCCTCTAATTAGTTATAATTTGATTTGATTGCTTGATCCTACAATAACTCTCATCTTGAATGCTTGATCCTAGAGTATCTCTTGATTTAAATGTTTTTGACTCTGTAACCTTAACACAATTCCTAATAAAGCCCCAATCATCACAACCATACAAACACTCACGTATACTATTTATTCTCACCAATCAATCAACACCAACAACACCGATACAAAATCTAATAATTATTCTACACACAATTTACACAAACAGAGATAATTCTATATAATTTCATCCCCACATACGATTCATCATAAACCCAGTTATTTACCTTAGATTTAACGATCGCTCTAACTCCAATCGAATTCCTAATTTTTCGGTTTCGGCTTGCATTTCTCGTATCCTCTCCTTCTAATCGTTGTACGTCCAATTCCTTGCACTGCAACGTTTCCTCCCACGGCTTCCTCCATGGCTTTTTCTTCCTTTTTGCAAACCCTTATTATTTTTCTCTTCACGTATAGAATTTTCCTAAAAAAAACTTCTTGCAACCAACTCACTTATATATATAACTTAACCCTAAAACAATAATAATATTGTTTTAAATCCAACTTAATAATTATAATAATAATATTCTACCGGGCCTATTATTCACACCTCCAATTTGTCATTTCTCGCACCACCACTAAATCTAATTTAATAAAATAATACTCCAATAATATTTTTTCTCCGATTAAATCGACAATTAATTCGACTATAAACTTAACCACTCAAATCAACCTATTACTCCAATTACGCCGATAATTTCTAACTTCAACAAATTCCTACAAATAATTCCTTTAATAATTTAATTAAATAATTAATTAAATTCGGGGCGTTACACGATCCATTGCCAACCATAATAGAAAATTGGGTAATGGGTAGTGGAAAGGTTGATGTGATGAGCAATGCGTGGTTGTAGGATATTATATGTGCTTCTGGTATCTACCAAAACCATGACCAACTGGCCTCCAATAAGACCTTGAAATTTAAGTGTTTTTGGAGAGAAATGACATGTTAGAGCTTGGGGGAGTCATCCAACTCAGAAGATGTTCTGTTGTCTTTGTTAACAAGAAGTAAAAGAAATTTACTTGAAGCACACTTGTGACCAGGTATAAACTTCTCATCATAATAAAAGCAAAGTCCCTGGGCACGTCGTTCTTGCAATTGGGCATTGGAAAGGCAAAAATGGGTAGTTTAGATGGCTGGGATGAAGATGGTATTTTAGTGGTGTAGTGGGCCGGGAATTTGATGAAGTTAGGGTTTTACCATATGAAGTTGAGGTTGGAGTGTTATTGCGGGTAGATGGGGTGGAATAAGTTTTGGGAAACTTGGATTTGGCATCTTTGAGTCGGGACTCAATAAGTTTAGCAAGGCCAATGGCTTGTGAAATAGAAATTGGTTTGTGAATGGCTAATTCACTTTGGATATTGGATGCGAGACTCGAAATAGAGCAATTAAAGATAGGCTCTTGTGATAGACCGACAACTTCATTCCCTAATTTTCAAAACTTGGCTTTATAATCAACAACATACCCATCTTATGTCAATTTAAATAACTCAGCTTGATGATTAGCATAGGTGGATGTTCCAAAACGTAAATCCAATGCTTTAGTGAAAGATGACCAATCTAGTAATTGATGATTTTGGTACATCCACTTAAACCAACATAAAGCTTCACCTTTTATGTAAAAGTACATCATTGATAATCTATTTTCAGGGGCTAATTGGTAAAAATTAAAAAATTGGTCTGCTTGAAATAACTATTCTAATGGGTTTGAGCCATCAAACATTACAAGCTCAAGTTCGAGTGTCCGAAAGGGGGTAAAGGAGGGTTGATGAATTTGTGGAAAAGGAATTTGAGAATAAAAGGGTAGGTTATAATTCTGGGGGGCTGTAAAAGCTGTTTGAGTTTGAATAAATGGGGATTACGTAAAAGATGGAGTTGGAACATATATGGGGTGCAAAGTTGCTCTATTTCGAATGGCAACATTAACAATAAGGGGTGGAGGTGGGTGTGAAGTTGTGGCTGAATGTAAAGGTGGTGGTGGTATGGGTAAAAATAGGGGGCTAAGAAGGGTCATGTGCATAGGTATATATGAAGTTAAATGGTAGATACCTGATTAACTGGTTGTTAAATGGACTGGAGTAGACTGTGGTGGGTCTTTTTGAGCTGCAAGTTGTTGAGCAAACCCATTATGTTCTCATATCTAGAATCAGCAACTTGCTTCTCATTGTCAAATCTGGTGTGGAGCTGCTCCAGATCTGCATGTGTCTTGTCAAAATGTTCATCAATTTGTTGCTGAGTTTTATTTATCACATGATCAAGGTGAATGTGGGTAGTTTGCACAGCTTCGTCGATAATATCTTTAGAAGAAGGGTTAGGAAGGGTCATCAATTCAAGAAATGAAAGCACCAATGATAGATTGTAGTAGGATAAAAAATAAGATTTAAAGTTAATAATGGAAGAGAACCATAAAACAACATTATCCTCAATAAGACAACAATACACGTTAAGTACTAAAGTTATCCACCACTAATGGGTCGGGCCCTAAAAACAACTAAAATAAAAGGACTTAAAAATATATTCTTAATTGCACCCCTAACTAGTGAGTATAAAAGTTTGAGCCAAACTACTTTTATTTTAATTCTTTTGGGTCTCACTACTTCCTTTGTATCAAACTTATCATAGCTTCTCACTTGGAGAAGAAAACATAAACCCTAATAGAGCCTAGGGAGAAATAACATATATAACTAGAACATATTAGGTGAGTTATTTTCGTTTTATAATACTCCCCCGTCTCATAATATGTGTCCTTTTTTCTATTTTTATTTGTCTCAAATTACTTATCCCTTTAGAACTTCAATGTGATATTTATTATTTATTTTCACTAATTTACCCTTATTTATTATATTTTAATTCTTATAGCTACTTCATTACCTATTATTAATAAGGTTATTTTAGTAAATGAGACTCATTTTATCATTGAAATTAACATAATTAATTATTATCTTAAAAAATATGAAAATTTTAAAGAGGACAGACACCTATTATGAGACGTAGGGAGTAAATAAATATGTTTTAAAATAATATCTTATATCAAAATATGAAGCGTTAAAATTTGATATCAATAAGATCTTTGTCAATATTGAAAGTTTAGAGATCCCAAAACAAATGAGTTGTTTTTATTAGTTGAATCTTCTATTTAATTTTTAAATTGGTAGATTCAATCAATAAAATAAATTTAAAATTTTAAAAGTTATGTTTAATAATGATGGATTATCATTTTTTAAAAATAAATATGAATCTTAAAGTAATATCATACATTAAATATGATATTAGAGCAATATTGAAAAACTCTTTATTAATATTGAAAAGATTTCTGTCAATATTGAAAAATTAGAGATCCCAAAATAAAAGAGAGAAATATCTTTATTAATATTGAAAAGATCTTTGTCAATATTGAAAAATTTAGAGATCCCAAAATAAATGAGGCGGAATGAGAATGCGGAATGAGAATTTTCACAAAGTTATAAAATATAATAAATCAAATCTTTAGTATTAGTTGAATGGTTTATTTAATTTTTAAATTTGTAGATTTAATCAATCAAATCAAATCAATTTAAAATTCAATTAACCTAGTATAAAAAGGTTTCTACCACAGCTCTACGCCACAAAAGCAACCTTAAAGATATTGCCTTGTCTCAACCTCTACCAACAGGCGATATTCATGTCTCACTTTGAATTAGAGTCTTCACATGGATCTCCTTTTTTCAAGGCACTAAAGCGTTTCAAGAGAGAAGAAGTTGATCAAGAACTTCCATGGGATGTGCTTGATATCATTTGCAAAACCCTAGATTTTGAAGATCTCTTTCAGTTTTCTGGTGTTTGCAAAAGTTGGAGGATTTTTCATAAATCTAATTTCTTGTCATCCCAACAACCATTGCTAGTTCGTATTTTGTTTGGCACTCCGCAATTATACTCTTTTATTAACATATCCAATCAGAAAGTTTATGATCTGAATATCATGAGTTGCTTCCCTTACCCAAAATTTACCTATATTAGGGCTTCCAGCGGATATTTCATCATGGCTCAGAAAAATAATTCATTTGTTCTATTCAATCCATTTACAAGAATTAAAAAGGTAATCAATGCCACCTTTCGAGTTCATACTTATTATGGTCAGCACCAATATCACGCCTTGCTTGCTTTTGAGAAATCTTCTGACGAGAAAGAATTTGTGTTGCTGGTTTTATGCCTTGAGTCTAGAACTTTGCATGTCTATCAATCTCGACACGATAGTTGGGTTACTTGTTCAACCATAAAACAAGAAGATATTGTAGACTTTGTGGTTTTGAATAATATAATATATGTTCTCACTAACCATGCCAACATTGGGGTACTAAACTTGAATTCTGGAAATATTCAATTTCTAAACCTCAACAATACTCCCAAAAATATTCCCTCAGAATACTTTTGGTTGGTTAATTGTGATGAGCAACTTTTAATGTTGGATTTGTCATTGAGGAGAGCTTACAAGATAGACATGTCAACTATGAATTATGTTAAGATGGAAAGTTTGGGTGACATTGCATTATTTTATGTTTCTTGGAGAAACTGTCAGGCATTGAGCAATCCCAGGAGATTTGGGTATGAGAGCAACTATGTGTATGAAGTTAATCCTATATATCAATGTCATATTAATCATTGGAATAATGGTATTAAAGTAAAAACATATAAACCTCAAGGTTCTGTAACAGATCTTAATTTATTTGATTGGTGTTTCAGACATTTAAAATATGAAGTAGATTATTCTTTAGTTGAATAATTTAGTTAGGTTTGTGTTCTGTTAAGTTGTTTCCAATAGTTTGGCTTGGTTTGAGTTGAAAAAAGTTGTAATGATTAATTATTAGTCAAGTATTTTTATTCTCCAGTATTCAAATAATAACATTTTGGTTGAGTATATGTTACAATATATTTGTATATAGTATTCAGATGAGATAATATAATATATTTGTATACAATATTCAGATGATAATATTTTGGTGAGTATATGTTACGAAATATTTGTTCATTAATTAAGGTACAATATCAATCGAATTTGTATAAAACTCATAGGTTGTGTTTGTTTTAAGGATAAAAATTTTAATCCTGTAAATATTATTTCTTGGAATATTATTATTGGGAACATTATTCTCATCAACATGTTTGATAACTAATTTCATTTTCTAAGAATATCTATAAAATATTGTTATTTTAATTTTTAAAATAAATAATAAATAAATTAAAATATTTAATAATGGAAAGTTATATGTGGTTAGTTCTATTCCTATGGGAATAAAAGATTCCTACCCTATAACATGAGAATAGAATGTTAAAAAATCATGTGTAAAATAAGTTCCTGAGAATAATAAGTTCCTATGCATAATTTTTTATAACTTGAAACAATTGAAATAAAAAATATTCCAGCCTATATTCCTAGGAATAACTTCACAATCCATGAAACAAACACCCTCTGATTGTGTCTGTTTTAAGGATAAAAATTGTTTGTTTTAAGGATAAAAATTTTAATCCTGGGAATATTATTCCTTGGAATATTATTACTGGAAACATTATTCCCATCAATTGGTAACTAATTTTATTTCCTAGGAATATTTATAAAATATAGTTATTTTAATTTTTAAAATAAATAATAAATAAATTAAAATATTTAATAATAGAAAGTTATAGGTGGTTAGTTCTATTCCCATGGGAATAAAAGATTTTCACCCTATAACATGAGAATAGAATGTGACAAAATTATGTGTAAATTAAATAAGTTTTTGGGAATAAAAAGTTCCTAGGCATATTTTTTATAACTTGAAACAAACATTGAAATAAAAAACATTTCAACCTATATTCATGAGAATAACTTTACAATCCATGAAACAAACCCCTTAGGTGTTCAAACATTTTCATCTCATCTTAACTAAAAATTTACCAATCTCGTGTCATTTATTTACTTTTTACTTTATTTTTCTGCATTTTTATTCTTAGTTCATCATTGTTATTTCAGGAAAAGAAGTTTAAAAAAAACATTTGCAAAATTAGGAGGAAAATATATAAAACCTAATTCATCACCATCTCCTAAGTTACACTAAGTAATTACAACAACAACATGCCAAATCATAAGAAATCCCCTAACCCTAGATAGTTTGTCAAAAGAGAGAAGCAATTGAACAAGGGATAATAAATTCCTAGGTAAGGTTATGGTTCACCCTAACCTACTAAAGATCATATACTAGACAAATATGATGACCTCACAAGATACAAACAAACGAGAGGACTACTCATGAAACCTCGATCAAAAAAGGGCAAGAGACACCCTCCGAACCAATAGGGATCTCACTCTTACGTAATTTCTCCTTAATAGGAATGTTACCCTAGAGGGAACCTAACTACTTCATATGTCACAGAGAACCTACCCAACTAATGAGACTTGACTATTCCTAGGAAACTCACGAGAAAAAAGAAAAGAATAAGTGGCAGCTACAAAATATGAATCATCTTTGGAATGACGCCACCACCACTTATTAGCCTAAGAGGAAGGAATAAAGTCACTTACTACTAAAACAAGTTCAGATATCAAGGCATGCTCATGCTAAAAAATACGAGTTCTCCACTTAAAATCCCAAACTCAAACCTGACCCTCCCATTTCCCAACCCCCTACACAATATAATCCTTCTAATCAGAAAAAGAAAATAGTTGCGGGAACCGAGCTATAAGAGAGATATCCCTAATCCAAGGGTCTTTCCAAAACTTAGTGAGAAAGCTAGATCCAACTTTCTTAACTATGCCGTTCTGAAATTAGTCCGAAGGGACTTTCTTTTAACCCCTAAAAAGAAACACATAGAAAAGACAGACAACTCTACCTCCCAAACCCAAAGACGTCGAAATAATACCATATTTTGCAGATAGTCAAACCCACGAATTGGCTGAAAGCCACTACCATCTCCACTTACCTAACAATGCTAGATTAACTAATCGGTAATCACATACACCAAGGCCCCCAAACTTCTTGGAATCACATACATCAAACCACCTAATTCAAGCAATCTTAATAACTCATCTAACTCCACCCCACAGGGAACCTCCTTTGGATTTTCACAATATTCTTCTAGACTAACACGCATCTTTAGAAAAAACAAAAAAAAGAATATAAGAATTATATAGGAGAACCACATGCCCTCCTAGAGATACATACATATGTGTCCATATGAATGATGCCACTTAGTAATGAGACTTACCAAGGTTTCCCACATAGTGATTTTATTCGTAGGCAACTTTGCTAATGGTACCCCTGCGTTCGAGGGACATGACCATTTGTTTATCCGAAAGGCAACAAGAGAGGATACCCTAAAGGGGGTGCAAGTGTGAAGAGTGTGTTTGATTCAGATATTTAGTCTTGATTATTAGAGTGATCTAACAGTTGATTTTAGATCTTGTCATGCAATCCTATTAGCATACATCTAATAGTTCATATCTGTACAGGAAAGAAAGTGCAGGAATTTAAACCTAAGACTATTACATGGCTTTGGGTCAGTTACATAATAGAGGTCCAGAAAAGTAAAATTATCCTAAGCTATTACATCTCATGAGCAGTTACAGAAATATAGAAAAAGTGCGAGGAAAGATAAATCTACGCTATTACAAAATAACCGCGCGACCTATACATTGTTTTCTAGAATTTAAAACGCATAAAGAAGTAAATAAATAAGAAAAATGTTTTTGAATGTTGGTAAAAAAATATTTTAAATTAGTTACCCTAATTACTAGCAATACAAATATTTTTGTGAATTTTCTGGATTGATTTTAATTGAGAAAATAAATTAAAAGTTAAATTTAAGATTAATTAAACAATTAATTTAAATAAAGAGAAAAAAAATTTGTGTCAAAAATTAAATAAGCATTTTTTAAACCTAATTCTAAAAATAAAAATATTTTTGTGATTTTTGTTATATTTTAGGAAAAATATTTGAAAGAAAAATAAATTCAAAAAAAAAAAAGAAATAGAAAAGAAAATATGGAAAATGTTAGAAAAATAGGTTAGTAAGAATTGCCAAAAACTAGGTTGGTGGAGGTTAGGTTCGAACCCAGGACCTCAGGGTGAAAGGCGCGTGCCACTTGCCATCTGAGCTACTTGCAATCCATGTTAGTGGGATGGAAATAATATAATATATAATAAAAATAAATTTCAAAATATATTAAAACGGAGCGCGCGCGAAGGGGCTTCGTCCCTGATTTGAATTTTCTGGGAAATTACCCACGGTATTTCCATCGGTAAGGCTATACCAACGGATTCTGTCCGTCACCATATCCCTGCAGAATTCCAAACTTGAAAATATGAATGATAAATTAGATGTGAGACCATAGATTGATTAGAATCTATCCTCTGAACACAATCATGCCCTCAGTTTTGTCTAATTTTGGCTAAATCAGAAAACCCTAATTTGAAGCTCAAAACCCTAGCCATGGAGAATCCTTATACCTGCACTCAAACTTGAATTGAACCATACAGAAAGCTTCGAAATAACATTAGGAACACAAATATACAATCCAATTATATTAAATATGCATGAATCATAGAAATCGAAATTGGAATAGGGGTGTGCAAACCGTGATCGTGTTTTCTAGATTCTGGATGCTTTGGTTGATTGTAAATGTCTGGGATGGATCACAGGATCACCAAGAAGCTAATGGAATGCTTGGAACAGCCTGAATTGGTCTGGAACCTTGCCTGCTAGGTAACTTGAGAACCACGGATTTTTGAGGTTTGTCTAGGATTCTTGGAGGCAGGAATCCGTCTCTTCAGCATTATGGTTCATTGTGTATATATAGTAGATGAATTTAGGTCAATAATTATGATCAAGAATCATGCCTTGAATGCAAAAATATTTGATTGAGAATTTGCACCAAATATTGCCTTTTTTGGATTCAATCATGTTCAACCTCTTTCCAATCAATGATATTTTGAAAATTGACAACTCTTATTGAGTATCTTGGACTTCAAGGAACATGATTTTACAGCTTGCATTCATCAATTTTATTTTTGGTATTTTATTTTAATTAAAATTGGATTTAAACGAATAAATTCCAAAAAAAAATAAAATAAATAGAGGCTTGCAAGTGGGCTTAGAAGTCATGGACTACCTTAGAAATAAGTCCAAACTATAAAAACTATGGCCCATTTGGAAAAAATTTGAGTTTGCTTAGTATTTCTCTTCATGCACTTCTTCAAAAATGCCAAACGTGCACAAGTTGTATCTTGCTCAATTTTCAACATTTTTAAGTGTTCTGGGACACTTTATAAAGCTCGAGATGTCCTCTAAACACTCCTTTTGGTTTCATTTTCATTGAAGCTTCCATGTTCATGTACAGTTCTTTGGAAAAAGATGACTTTTTGTTGACTTTTATAAGGACCTATAATGTATTGATCCATAACTCTCAAATGAAGCATTTTTGGCCAAAGCTTGTCAGACACAAAGTTGTAGAGAATTAAATTCTCTTCAAGATGAACTTTGGTGGAAAAAATTCTAATAAAGTATGTGAAAGTTATGCTTGGTCAAAGTTCTGTTGACTTTTTATCAAGAAACCCTAATTTAGAAACTTTGACTTTTGATCAAATCTTGAGTTTTCTGGATGAATAATGATCATCAACCCTTGATCAAATGATGAATGTGACTTAAAAATCATGATGTTGACAAAAAATGATGAAGTTTGACTATATGTTGACCACAATTGACTTTTTGTCCAATACAACTAATTTTCAACCATCTGAGCAATTGATTGAGCAAACTTGAGCTGTGAGGCTTGAAACATGACTTGGTGATACCTTGAGACATATGAGGAGGTATGATGATTAATTGAGGCAATATAAACCATATTTGTCTTGAGAGAATCAAAACCCTAGTGTGGGTTGACTCATTAGGAGAGGACTCATTTGGTCAATCCTTGAGAAATTCCTGAGTATGGAGATATGGATTGATTGGAGAAATAGGAGGGAAAATTTTGGGGTATAACACCACCCGAGGCCTCTCATGTCATAGACTTTAGCAATGTTCAAATCAAAGATCCTTTTCTAGGTAAAAGCAATCAACCAATGCAAACCTTTTGCCTTCGGGCTCTTTTTTTTGTTTAAAACCTTTTTCTCCCGCATTGTTCATGAAAAACATTGCAACTCGCCAAAAAATTTGAGCCGAACTACGACGCTTTGACTCCTTAAAAGGGATACGTAGGCATCTGGTCATGGGGCTCATTCGAGCGAAACTTTGTAAATATTTCTTTCTTTATCCATCTTTTCTTCTAGCATTCATATTTCCCTTTTCTCTTTTAGTTTTAAGATTTAGAAGCCTAAACATGCCCATTATATAGATAATAGAAGTGGATCATGTATAGTACTACAGATGTGTGGGGTGCTAATACCTTCCTCTTGCGTAATTGGCTCCCTTACCCGATTTCTTGGTCGTAAGACCGTGATTTCTACCTTTCAGGTTTACTCGATGTTTACCTTTCCCTATGCGGGATAAAAAATGTTCTATGGTGACTTTATTGATTTCTCTCGATGATTTTCTTCAGTTGTTTCACTTGCGATATAAAGAAATCTTCACAAATGTAAAACAACTCTTGAGCTACGATGATGTACCAACATGTCAGTACATCTTGTCCAACATCTTGTTGAAATACTTGTTTTAACAAAATTCAGCCAACACGACAAAACCAAACAATTCCCCTTTGGCAAATTTTGCCTAAAACAACCTTTGCATAAAACATCTTGCAAATACCAAACAATAGCACAAACATCCAGAGAAAAATAGACAAAGATTTTAACAAATACCTCCAAAGAACATCTTCAACCAAAACAGAAAATCACAAGAGACACAAGAACTACACCAGTTCATATCAGAGTCATACACAACAAGGGATAAATCCCAACCTAACAAATCTCAACAACAGAAAATAAACTCTCATAATTGAACATTCAACACAATCAAGATTTCAGCAAAAATAATCACACTAATAGTATTTTGAAAAGAAAGTATTAATGTTCGCAATTATCTGTTAAAGACAATAACAACAACAACAACAAGGTTTCTCTGCAATAATTATTGATTTGTAGCTCTCCAAATGATTGTTGATAGAAAAAATTTAGGTGTTATGTTTAAAACCCTAAAATAAACCAAAAATTGTGTAGAAAGAATGTTTGTGTGTGTGTGTGTGTGAGAGAGAGAGAGAGAGAGAGAGAGAGAGAGAGAGAAAATTGATGGTGTCCTTCAAGTGTAAACTTGAGAGCTATTTATAAGTGAGAAAATTATGTTAAATTTTCAAATAAGAAAATTGTCCAAAGAGTAAAGAAGTCCCAAAGTTATCTTGGTCACTGAGATTAAGAATATGGACATATTTATGTCCAGGTGCAAAAACGATTAAAAAGATCAAATAACCAAAAAATATCCAAAGTGCACCAAGTGAGATTCAACCCATGACCTCACATTTGCAAGTCTCACTTCTTACCAATTGTGCTTTGTTACTCATTTGAAATAAAACCCCAATTGAAAGTATATAAAAAATGCACAGATATTTGCAAATAATTTAAAAGTAAACTATTATGTATATTTTTAAACAAACAAACAAATTTTTATAAATCCCCAAAATTGTTAATGTAAATAAGTCAAAAACAATTTGTAAAACTCAAGTTTGAAAATAATTTCGACCATAACACCAAGGCGGGCAAATTTGGGGTATGACAAGAAGTATGGTTGTGTAGTAACCTACTTTCAAGATGTAAGTCAATCACCCTAAGTGGGTGTTATCTTCAAAACTCCATGAGCCTCTCATTCCTCTATGAGTTTGAAGTGACGAAATGGATTTTCAAGACTCTATTAAGGAGGAGCAAGATATTTCAATGTTAGTACTCTGTTTGAGCAGAGGTAAAAGTATCACACGGTCTGATTACCCCTAAGGGGCGGAGAAGCATGCTAATACTTCATTGGGTAAGAGTTTAATTAATATGGGGCAGTTATATCAAGATTCAAAGAATCTCTCAGAGTGCTAAGTAAACAGGGGAATACACCCAAGCATGGTTGAAACTATCTCCAACTTTGGTTAATCAAAGGCAGTGTTCCAAAGTACATGACACTAGAGTAAACTCTTCATGATGATACAAATTTCAGAAAGTCCTTTCAAGGAAAATTTCTCTAAAGGCCCTACAGATTGGGGAAAGGCATTATGTAGGGGCATTCATCCACTTCAGAGTCGATCAGGTTAAGTCCAGGCACATGCTAAACAACTTATGAGTTTAGAGAGTATGTCGAGAAATCAGAATTGTCATCCTTAATAGAAGTCAGGAACGTTATCCTTAGCAGAGATCATAGATTTAAGTCTAGGTTATTGTCATTCTTTAGCAGAAATCGGAAGGCTTCATTCTTTGAGCTCCACAACAGATATCTTTGTTTCAGCATATTGCATATAGTAAGCATCATTACATTATATTGCATTCTCAAAAGCGTGTAGCATTTCCATTAATATGGAGAATGAAGCTAAAAAAATAATCTTAAACATGCATTGAAGCATAAGCCAAATTCAAGTCTTTCTCAAGCCCCATTTTCTTCCTAAGTCAGGCTGGTGGAACCCCTCCAAAGAGAATTTTGTCCCTCAAATATCTTTGAGTAGTATTCCCTACAGGTTTTCCCCAAATCATATCTACTTATTGTTTCTATATGCAAGCACTCTCGACCTTGTGTCATTCTATTCCTACCAATCCACGATCTATTTCATATACCAAGCATCTTGCTTTTAGAAACCCTTTGTTCGCGTTAAAAAGTGACGCGCTAGGGAATCGAATCGGAATTCGGATTCTCTGGCTCGAAACGATTTACTCTTTTGATTTGTTTTAAAGATGCCGCGAGCATCAAACTTTATTATTTTCAAAACAAGAAAAATGATATGAAAAAGGGGAAACTGCAATACCCTCAATTGATATGATATGCATTACGACTAGCGCGAACTAGACGCAACGCATTAGGGAGATTCCGGGCAAGGGGGTTTGTTATATAAAGGGAATAGATGTGGCACCCTAAATATATATAGTTATCTATAGCTTTATATATGAATAGTTTAATATGTTTGTGTGTTTTAATTTGCTATTTCTATTCTTGGGAAAGTTTCTCCTTTGGATTTTAAGAAATGTAGTTTATGTGGGAGTCTAGGTTTTGTTATTATTGTGCTCGCAAAGATCATTGGGATCTTCTGCATACATATCCCTTAATGGGAATCAGAGCATTTGTAGCTCGGATCTAAAGGGAGCTATTGTTTTGTTTGGTTTGAGGGAGAAAGAAGTATGCTCGCCAAGGATGAGACCTTGTGCCTACGTATTCTCAGAGGGAGGTTGAGAAAGTCAGAGCAATCGTAGTTCCCACTTATGCTAGTGGAAGCAACGGTAGTTATTAAGAGACAAAGACAAATGTCATCTTAATGAAAAATGTATCTAATCTATTTCATCACATACATTTTAAAAGGTTGATTGATTGAATCTTTCATCGTAAGTTATAGGTGTTTTGCTTGAGTGTACAAGCGTTACCACTTACGAGTTAAGAAAGATGTTTGAATCTTTAATTGTAAGCATTGGGTGTTTTGCTTGAGTGTACAAGCGTTACCACTTACAGATTAAAAGATGTTTTTGTTTGAAAAAGTGTTTAAAAAAAGTTTGATTGTATGTGATGTGATAGATGAGATACTTCTTCCATAGAGACGATAAATGTCTAAATCTCTAGGAGAAATTGATTGGATTAGGGGGATGCTTTTAAGAAGCCCGTGGGTCCTTGTATTGTAAGCCCAGGAGGAGGCATTCTGATAACACGAATTTATATAACATATTTGACGTAATTTTCATAGATAATGTTAGTGTTTTTATTTAATTATTTCATTTTATTTCTATATTACGTTGGTATTTTTATTGTTTCAGGTATTTTGTTTAAATCAGACAAATTGAGAAAAAGAAGATATTTTGAAAGATTTAATCAATTAAGTGTGCAAGAAATGAAGAAAAGGGGTGTGCAAGCAGAAAAGAGGAAGTAAGAATATAAGAATATGCCGTGTCCCTTAAGCCCACAACAAGCAGGCCCAGAAGTGAGCCCAGCACGCAAGCCAGCTGCCACGTGGCTGAGGCGGCCGTCTCAACTTCTCTCTTCCCTTGGAGGCGCCCGCCTCCCAAGCAAGGTGGGGTCCACCATTTCCCACGCAGAAGTGAGACGCACGTCTCATTTGATGACTCGTTCTCTTGTACACGTGGAGGCGTCCGCCTCCTACTCTACAAGCAGTTATATTTTCACGCACGATGGCCACTTATTTCGGGACGAGATTGGAAAAGGCAGTTACGAAGTGATCTATAAATGCAAGTTCAAGTTTCAGAATTAGGGTCGACATTTTTACCGAACAACCGTTCTTTCTTTATTTCGCAATTTTATTTCCAGTTTTGTACTTTGAATTTATTTTATTTTAGTTTTCACTGATCTAACCTTACGTTAGATCTAGTGCTTTTTATTCCTTGTCGTATTTCCTTTTCTTTCAATTCAAGAAGTCAAGAACAAGATTATTTCCAGTATTCTTAACTTCAGGTTTTTAATTTAATTATTTTATTTTATTTAATATACTGTTGCCTAATATTATTTATTTGATTGTGGAAATGTTTAAATATATTGAACCAATTTATTTATGCATGTCCGAATTAATTAATATGTCTGGCTAAATCTTTCTGATATTGGTATGTAAATTAATCGAACCAAAGGAATCCGAAATTAAACTGGCATAATATTACGTTGTTAAAAATATTCTTTCTGACTTAGATATCTAATTTAATTTATTAAAAGGTTTAGAAACCAACAAAGCGAAAGTTTGAGGTTAATAAACTGGACTAAGGTTAGAACCCAATAGAGCGAGAGTTTGAGGTTTAAAATCAGATAGTGGATACTAGGTATTAATTTTAAAGACTGCGAAAGCGTTTTAAAAGAGATTAAACTTTATTTATTTTCAAAAAGTGTTTTTATATTCGGCGGAATAGCGAGAGCATACGTTAGGATTTAATTGCATGATCCGATTCAACAGAGCGAAAGTTTGAGATAGGATTTTTAGATGAATACTGTTTGCTGAAGAGTTTTTCTATCAACTTGAGAAACAAGCCAGTGGAATTTCGGACCTCCTTAGGTTAGACGAATTACATACCGATATCTGTTTAATTATTATATTTTCCTTAACCAATATTTTAAAGAATTATTCGCCTTAGCTGTATACCGTAACTTAGGATAACAATAGATCGATTTATAGTCTCTGTGGGTTCGATATCTTTTAAAACTACGCGATAGGACTGTGCACTTGCAGTCTGTTGATTAATAGACGATAAAGTCGCAATCAAGTTTTTGGCACCGTTGTCGGGGACTATTTAAGTCGATATTGTAACTCTGGTGTTACACCGTATAGACTAAGGCACCTTTTACCTTTACTACCATGTATAACCCAAATTTTTCCTACGCCCATTATCAGTATTTTGAGGAACCACAAGAATCTCATAGATCCAACCTTGAAATACTGATGGAAAACTTTAATGCTTCACAAACCTACTCTTACCCAAATTACCTCCAAAACTACCAATCCCCACATTTTGAGGAACCACAAGAAACTTATGATTTCAACCAAACTTATCCTCAACCCAATTCTTCCTATAATTATCAAACTCAATATTTCGAGGAATCACCAGAACCATATAAATCTGATCTTGAAATATTAATGGAAAACTTTAATGAATCATGTAGGATGATAGAACGTTTTTGGGAAACACAAAAAGAGACTTTAACTTACTTTCAAGACTCTGAAGAATCGCAAGATTTTAATTTCGAAACATCAATAGAGGATTCAGATGAGATGATAACTAACTCTAGGTTAGAGTATATGATTGAGCACTTTGTAGAGGCACAAATTATCCAAAATGAAGCACAAAGTATCCAAAATGAGGAAGTAAGAAAACAAAGTCTTCAAACTAATGAAACCCTTAGCCAACTAACCACTATGGTTGAATCCCTCGCGTCTCACACCATTAGCTTAGAGACTCAAATCTCCCAACTCAAACAAAACCTTCTAGGACCTTTACCCGAGGAAGATGTGGATGTTGAAACAACCATTATAGAAAAACTATTTGGAAATCTAGAAAGTGATGATGAGTTTGAAGAGAGTGATATTGTGGCCGAGGAAAGTTCTGACGAGAAAATAGTGGAGATTGAGAAAAATGCACCAACAATGTTCGAAAAGAAGATTGTAAAAGAGGAAGAGAAAGAAGCGCACATTGTAATCCCAAATCACTACATCCCACTGATTCCTTTCTCGAAAATCTTTATGGAAACTCAGGTAGACTCCCAATCTAAAACGTATGTTGAGGTATTAAAAAATATCCACACAAATATGCCCTTGTTAGATGTCTTGCCTAAAAAGCGAAAATTAGAGGACCATAAAATTAAGGATATAATTACTGTTAAGAGGGTAAGGTTAACTTATGAGAAGATGGATGAAATCACTAAGCCCGAAATTGAAAAACTTATACTTAGGATAAGTCCAGAACCACTACCAAAATGTCGAAAGAATAAACCGCCCTACAAACGTAAGAAAAGAAAACGTGAAGGATATGTGAGATGGCTTGATAAGTGGCCATGGAAAATCAACGAGTAGTCATTCTAGTTTCTAATTTTAAATTATTTTTTTTCTTCGTATTTTCATTTTTTTTTTCTATTTTATGTTAAATTTTAAATTTTATTCGATTATCGGTTGCACCCTTTCATCTGATGCGTTTGAACTATTTCCCCATAGTACCGAAAATTATACTCAATTAAATAATTCACGTTAATATTCATAATTGAGTATTATTTTTAATTATCGTATTTCCCGTCTCCTATTAATCTACCGAATCAATACTTCCCAATATTTATTATATTAATTATAATATTATATATATATATATATATATATATATATATATATATATATATATATATATATATATATATATATATATATATATATATACAAAATAAATGTAGCATGTGTGCATGTCATCTAAAGAAACTATTCTGTGCTTCAAGTCACTTCTTTTCTTGAGGTGCAATTTAGATTCCCTGCCAATTCTTCACATGCCAGCACTTTGTCTCACGCGTTTCGCTGCATGTTTTATTTTTCGTGCTACGCATGCTTTGAAGATCCGTTGCCATGCATGCTGCAGGACGGTCGCCTCAGTTTCCTACACCCTAACCGAGACGGTCGCCTCCACTGCTTTCCTTCTGCATGCATTCCATGCTCTTCCCAAGACGCCGCCTCAGCTATTCACCTGCCATGCAAAAATTTGGAGATGCCCGCCTCCGTTGGTTCTCATATTTCGAGACGGTCGCCTCAGCCAGTCGACACTTTTGTTTTGAGACGCACGCCTCCACGCGTGGTCTCTTTGGTTAGGACGCGCGTCTCCCTATGCCTGTCTTGTGCAGAGTTTTTCTGGTCTCCTGGTCTTTAACTTGTTTCGTCCGTTTCACCTTTTTATCTTCCCACCATTATATCCCATTCAAATATTCCTTACTCTTCCATTAATCCAAATATTCTTTTCATTTCCCACCATCAATTCAATTCAAACTTTCCCTCCTCATTTCCCAACATCTAATTATTTTAATTTATCACTCATAAATTTCACTTCACTATAAATATCCATCCTCATTCCCTCTCATTCCACATCCCTTCTAACCATTTCTCATATATTTTCTCTCATCAACCCATTTTTCTACCATTTTTCTTCTTCAATCCATCCCTTTTCTATGGCTCCACGAAACAACCAACGTCAAGTTAAACCAAACCGACCACCACCCGACCTATCCAATATTATTTTCCGAGATAGCGACGACGGCCAACAACACACAAAGTACTTAAAATTCTATACCCGTTCGGTCGTCCCTACAAAATATGTAGATTCCAATTGTTTGGATACTTTAGGAATGGCGGATAGTATCACCTTCATGCTTACAAACATCGGTTTACTCAATCTCTGCACCGACCCTTCTCCAACCTTTGAACCACTCATGCTTGAATTTCTTAGTTCTTTCTCCTACACAACACCTACCGACGATCCTTATACCTCCGGCACTGCTAACTTTCGCATGTTCAACCAGGAGTACTCTATTGATCAAGAAAGAGTCGCCGAGCTTTTACATTTCACTCGTGGTGAGAATGTCCATTACAAACCATTCGACGACGACAACGATTTCTCTTGGGATCATGTCGGCTTCTCTCTATGGAATGATCTAACCGGTCAAACCACGGAAAGATGGCGCGATCTCTATGCTTCACACATCCACAATCCTACATTGAGGTACTTTCACCGCATTCTTGCTAACACCATCTTTGGTCGGACCAATAATCATAAGGTCAACCAAAATGAGTTGTTTATCATTTTCTGTGCTCTCAATGGTCAGGCTGTCAACGCCGCGTCTTTCTTGCTCAGCCACATTCATACGTGCGTCAACGCAGCAGGTACAAATCCGTTCGTTTTCGGTGGAATCATTACTTCTCTAGCATTTGCTTTAGGCCTTTCCGTCGAGCTGTTGTCTTTGACACAATATATGATGTCAGCAAATCTGCTAGATGTCATCTATTATCGTGATTCTCACATCATATCTCCTCGACAAGATGGCCGGTACACCTTAATGATAAACCGTCGTGTAATTCCCGGTGTTGTGTTACCTTGTCCTAATCAAATCGACGTCCGAGTCCGCGCTAATTGGCGTTTTGCTCTTGATGCACCTGCAGAGCAACAACCAGAAAATCCAGATGCTAATTACGCGGCTATGCAAGCTCATATGAATCGTCAAGATCAATTGTTCCACGCCATGCAACAAAACCAAGCTGAGACTTTACGTCTCGTACAAGATTTACGACGTGAACAACAGGAGTATGCTTTCCGCAATGATCGTAATTTCGAAGCTTTAACTGCTCGTATCGCGGATGCTCTTCATCTCAATGATTCTGATTCCGACAGGCGTCAAAGACCCCGTACTAGAGGTAGAAGAACTAGAGATCAAAATTCTCCAAGCAACGAGTGATCACCATCTTCCTTTCTGATTTCTCCTGGTTCTATCGCATTGAGGACAATGCTTATTTTAAGTTTAGGGGAGTCAGAACATTTCTTAGTTCATTTTTATTTTCTTTGCTCTATTTAGTTTTTCCCTTTTAGTTTCCTTTTTTCTATGTATTGCAAAATTTCCATTCAATAAAATACATGTTTATGTAATTTTAATCTTTTATGTTAAATTTTCGTGCTTATTCGAATTCTTCCTTTTTCTTGAGCCATAACGAAAAATTAAAACGCATTTATTGACATACTCAACTAGTATTAAGGTTGCTTATTTTTATAAATAAGAATTCGAGCGCGACTTAGCAAAATTATCATCGTCCTAACACTTTAAAACCCCCAATGTGTTAGATTGATTTAAGTACCTATTATACCAACACCTTTATACTTAGTTTTAAAGTAGCCCCGAGTAGTTTATTAAGCAGTCGACACCGCCTTAAACGACAAACTACGTGGAGAATCGATGAATATAAGTGATTGATCAAGATTTTTAAGGAAATTTTTTATTAGAAGATGCACTTATTAAGTTAGATGGTCCTTACCAGATCATTTAATTCAACAATTATGAAACTATAAAATATTTATGCAAACATCCATTATGAATTGGTTCTGGTCCTCGGTGTTGAACTTGGTAGGCGGATGACGATCCGATCCCCCGCAATTTGTAATTGGATAAAGGAGTACCAAATATAATTACCAGAACTCCTAGCTGGATTATAAAGATCAAAGTCACTAACCGGTTACTCCACTATGTGCGCGGAAGGTAAAGGGCTTAATATGATTGCACCAGAATGAAAACGGGTAAAACAAAACAAAAGTATTAGGTCGAGCTATAATGATATGACTTAATTTGGTCTGCAAAAATGGGGTTATCTAGTGTTATTACGGTAATTTTGGTGTCGAAGTCTAAACTTGAGTTATTCAACAAAGAAGTGAATTGCAACCAAGTACGAATTGAATTGTGTTTTATATCTGCGTTTTACTTATGCTTAAGTGATTCTTCATTTTTACTTTTTGCTTGAGGACAAGCAAAGGTTTAAGTATAGGGGAGTTTGATAACACGAATTTATATAACATATTTGACGTAATTTTCATAGATAATGTTAGTGTTTTTATTTAATTATTTCATTTTATTTCTATATTACGTTGGTATTTTTATTGTTTCAGGTATTTTGTTTAAATCAGACAAATTGAGCAAAAGAAGATATTTTGAAAGATTTAATCAATTAAGTGTGCAAGAAATGAAGAAAATGGGTGTGCAAGCAGAAAAGAGAAAGTAAGAATATAAGAATCTGTCGTGTCCCTTAAGCCCACAAAAAGCAGGCCCAGAAGTGAGCCCATCACGCAAGCCAGCTGCCACGTGGCTGAGGTGGCCGTCTCAACTTCTCTCTTCCCTTGGAGGCGCCCGCCTCCCAAGCAAGGTGGGGTCCACCATTTCCCACGCAGAAGTGAGACGCACGTCTCATTTGATGACTCGTTCTCTTGTACACGTGGAGGCGTTCGCCTCCTACTCTGCAGGAAATTATATTTTCACGCACGATGGCCACTTATTTTGGGACGAGATTGGAAAAGGCAGTTACGAAGTGATCTATAAATGCAAGTTCAAGTTTCAGAATTAGGGTCGGCATTTTTACCGAACAACCGTTCTTTCTTTATTTCGCAATTTTATTTCCAGTTTTGTACTTTGAATTTATTTTATTTTAGTTTTCACTGATCTAACCTTACGTTAGATCTAGTGCTTTTTATTCCTTGTCGTATTTCCTTTTCTTTCAATTCAAGAAGTCAAGAACAAGATTATTTCCAGTATTCTTAACTTCAGGTTTTTAATTTAACTATTTTATTTTATTTAATATACTGTTGTCTAATATTATTTATTTGATTGTGGAAATGTTTAAATATATTGAACCAATTTATTTATGCATGTCTGAATTAATCAATATGTCTGGCTAAATCTTTCTGATATTGGTATGTAAATTAATCGAACCAAAGGAATCCGAAATTAAACTGGCATAATATTACGTTGTTAAAAATATTCTTTCTGACTTAGATATCTAATTTAATTTATTAAAAGGTTTAGAAACCAACAGAGCGAAAGTTTGAGGTTGATAAACTGGACTAAGGTTAGAAACCAACAGAGCGAGAGTTTGAGGTTTAAAATCAGATAGTGGATACTAGGTATTAATTTTAAAGACTGCGAAAGCATTTTAAAAGAGATTAAACTTTATTTATTTTCAAAAAGTGTTTTTATATTCGGCGGGATAGCGAGAGCATACGTTAGGATTTAATTGCATGATCCGATTCAACAAAGTGAAAGTTTGAGATAGGATTTTTAGATGAATACTGTTTGCTGAAGAGTTTTTCTATCAACTTGAGAATTAAGCCAGTGGAATTTCGGACCTCCTTAGGTTAGACGAATTACATACCGATATCTGTTTAATTATTATATTTTCCTTAACCAATATTTTAAAGAATTATTCGCCTTAGATGTATACCGTAACTTAGGATAACAATAGATCGATTTATAGTCTCTGTGGGTTCGATATCTTTTAAAACTACGCGATAGGACTGTGCACTTGCAGTCTGCTGATTAATAGACGATAAAGTCGCGATCACATTCTGAGGGTCATCGAGGGTCCTTGTGTTGTGAGCCCAAGAGGAGGCATTCCGAGGGTCATCGAGGGTCCTTGTATGAAGGTCAAGAGGAAGCTATAGGGTATGGCTGGCTTTGTCTTTAAGAGTGGTTTCACCGGGAAACCATCCTCTTAGGATTTCAAGAGTGATTTCACCGGGAAATCATCCTCTTAGGGTTCTACCCTAGCGCGGGTGATTCTTTGTATTGGAAGCCCAATAGGAGGCTGTTAAGAGATTTCCAGGTCTCTTTCTTGTTTGATGCCCAAGAGAAGGCTAAACTCAACGAGGGCGTTCTTTTGAACGAAGCCCAAGAGGAGGCTGACTCAGCAGGGGAGTGTTGTCTTATATGAAGCCTAAGCGGAGGCTAAACTCAGATGAATGAGTTTTCTTATATGAAGCCTAAGAGGAGGCTAAACTCAGATGAATGAGTTATCTTGTACAAACCCAAGAGGAGGCTAATTGTTATGTTATAACTGAACAGTTACATAAACAAGTGTATGATGTGTATTCACAGGAGTTTATGAAGGAAACATAAACAAGTGTATAAAACAAGCATTTAAAGAAAGTGTAACTTGAATATGTACAAGGTTTTTGGATGTGTACAAGGAAATGAATATGTACACGAAGGGGTGTTTATGTACAAGGAAATGAATATGTACATAGGAGGGTTGGGACTTACACCATGAGGGAGGCCCATTGGTTTTTAAGAGCAATTTCACCGGGAATAATGCTTCTTTTAATAACAATGGATTTGGTGTATAAACAAGCAAATGAAAACAAACGAACAAAGTTTGTTTATGCTTGAATATTTACAAAGATGATTGGATATGTACAAGAAATTGAATATGTACACAAAAAGGTTTGGGACTTACATCGTGAGGGAGGCCCATGATCGATTAAGAAATTCGAGGGAAAAAAATTGATTCGGTTTTATCTTCAAGTTGAGTCGATCATGGAAAAAGGTGTGTAAGTTTGTTGAAATGTTTTGAAAAAGGTTTCGAAAATGATTTTTGAAAAATGAGGTATATTCACAAGAAGTTTTGAAAAGATTTGAGTTTGAAAGTTTGAAAGAAAACATCTTTGAAAAGTATTAAGAAATACTTAAAATGTTTCATTTTTGACTTAATAAAAATATAATCAAAAGAAAATATTTTTGGATTTTTTTGACATAATCATAAAATAGGTATATTAAATGACAAGTGTGCAAAAAATATCTCAAAATGAGAAGTTTTGATTAGAAGGATTTTTTGAAAAAAAGAAAGTTTGAAAATGTCAAGAATTTGGACTTCTGAAGGGTTCAGAAGTTGGCTTGCTTCTGGAAGATCAGAAGCTAGCTGACTTATGGAGCGTGAGAAAGAGATTTTGGGGGGTTTGAGCTAGCAGCTTCTGGGGCGTGTGGGATAGCATAGTGCTTCTGGCTGCTTGAGAAGGCTTGCTTCTGGGGGGTAGAAGCATTAGAAACTTCAAGTTTCTATGGATAGAAGTACTTCTGAATATAGTGGAAATGAAGAGCTTCTAGGGATAGAAGCTTCAGAAGCACTTCTGGAGGCTGAGCCCCAGAAGGACCTCTGGAAGAACAAGCTTCAGAAGCTTGTGTTTCCTTTTAATAAAAAAAGGTTCCAGGGGGATTCGAACCCTGGACCTATGGCATGGCAAGGATTTGAAAAGCGCGCTGACTACCACTGGGGTGGCTATACATCCGTTTATTTATTTTCTTTCATGTTATTATATTATGAACGCAATTATTTGAATTTCTAAAAACAAGATAACGCGCGCATCACCATCTTCATCTTCTTCAAGCTCTTGATTTTGTAACTTCTTCATTTCTCAATGAAATTGAAAGACATAAACATCAAAGTTGCTCGTTTTAAACCCAGGAACATGATGGTGATATTTAATTTTATTTATTTTGAACTTAAGATGATTAATTTTAAACGAAAGATGAACCCTAACTTTGAAAATGATTATGAAATCGTGTTTATGCAACAAATCAAACAATTGATTGAGGGTTTATGATCCTCATAGGTGCAGAAACATGATGGCATGGTAATTTTTGAACTGTTATTCAGAAATCAAAGAGTTCCAAGTTGAACAACTTACCTCTTATAAGCAGAAATCGAATTCTTGCTTAGAGTGTTTCCAGTTGTGTTTTGATGATGGCTATAGCTTCACTGGACCCTTTGGAAGGTATTTGGATGCTTAGCTTGAATTGAAACGGTCTGGAACTCTCTACCCAAGTCCAACTGCAGCCACTTAGAGTGAGTTTCGATTTTGAAGCTGGAGATATTACAGGTCAGTGATGAGGGTTTGGATCACTCATATGAAGTATATGGAACGTTTTTGAAGTGATAAATCAAGGCTAGCTCGAGCAAATTGAGAGATGGCAAGTTAAGGCTCAATTTACTAGTTTATGGATTTTGAAACAAGATTCTGAGTTTGGGCAGCTTTTCTGGTGGTTTTAAGTCTTAGACAACTTCTAATTGATGTTTAGAACATGTTAGAATCTTAAATTCACTCAGATTTTGCAAGATTTGAAGATTGCAAAATTTCCCTCTTAGAACTTAGAAACTTGGATTTCAAGAAAGAAAGAGTGAAAGCTTGATTATGATAGCTTTGGTGTGATTTGAATTTGAAGAAATGACCTCTATTTATAGGCTAAGAAATCTGAATGATATGGCATGACTATCATTGAAAGAAACTTACAACTTGCTTAAGAGGTAAGAAGGAATCTTTTGCATTTAATGCAAAAGTTACTTTTCTAACCATGGTTAGAAATTTCTCTTTGATTCAATCCTTTTCTCAATCATTCAAAACTGATATTTATCAGTTATAATCTACCTCTATCTGGTGACAAGGCTTCTAGAAGAGAGATTTGTGAAAAATGACTTATAATTTTGAAGCATGTACTTGGAATTCCATGGTTTTGGAGCTCTATGTTTCAAAATCAAAAGTATAGCTATACAAAGTGTTTTTGCAAGTTCTTGGACATTTTGGAAAGCTTTTAACAAGGGCTACAACTTTCATGTTTTGAGTTTTTTCTGAATCCAAATGGATCTAGGTGAAAAATGGCCATGAAAGTGAGGAAAATCATGTTTCTTAACACTTGAAAAAATTTCTAAGTGTTAGAAAAATTTCAAATCTTGACTTGTTGTTGACTTTTTCACATTTCTTGATTTTTTATGATCATGATGGATTATTTGAAATGTTTTTATGATTGAAAAAGTTTGGTCTTGAAAAAGTTGACCAAAAGTCAAAGTTTGACTTTTTTGAGCAGATGAATTTTCATCAGATGGTTCAGAATTTGTCTGATGAAGAAACATGGATTTTTGAAATGTTTTGAATCAAGAAATTAGGTCAAGAAATTATTTTGAAGATGTTAAGATCAATCTTCAAGCAAATAGGTCATCCATTGAGCAGAAAGTCAATGATTCAATATCTTCAATCAAAACCCTAATTGGTCGATTCAAGGTAGATCATGAGAAAAAGTTGGGAATCTGAAGATCAAATGTTGATGATTGATTAAGATAGGTCAATTGATGTGAGTGGAAACTCAAACCCTAATTGATCACATCTTGAACAAATGAAATTTTGAAGAAACCCTAATTTTGACTTCTAGAGGCCACGCACGATCTATCTTGTTCTGAAACTGTTAGTGATGCAGTGATGCATATGTAAGATGGTATCTTAGGTCAAAAATTGGGGTATAAAACCCTTGATGTGGTATTTTTACTCGTTGTTTGCTTTTGTAGTTAGAGTGCGAGTTGGAGTTAGTGTATAACCTGTTTTTCTTCTCAATTGTTTGAGTATCTATACTTTGTGTGTGGTGATTCATATAATTGCCACTCTTGAAGAATTACACCCTGCTTCGGCCTGTAGGATTTTGTAGTTCTTTTGCTTTGTGCGGATAACCAGTCCAGGTTGTTGCTTACCTTTTGTAAGTCAGTCCGCTCTGCCTTTCGCGCGAGAGATGTGTCCCTAATAAAGTGTGTTGCTGATTCTTATTCCCCTAATGAGTTTTCCCTTGTTGTCTTATATTTTTTAAGTCCCCTTTCTACCTTACGCATGAGGGATTTGTTCTTTTCCGACCCTCAAGTAGTGAGTTTCCAACCCCCGAGTTGTGAGTATACCTTTTCCGACTCCCAGAGTTGTGAGTGTTAGTTTTCGACCCCTAAGTCGTGAGTTTCCAACCCTCGTGTAGTGATTTGTTTATTTCCAATCCCTGAGTTGTGAGTTTCTAACCCCCGAGTTGTGAGTTTTAAAACTATCATTCATTTCCGACCCCTGATTCGTGAGTTTCCAACCCCCGAGTTATGAATTTGCAATCCTTTGTTATCTTTCCGACCTCCAAGTTATGAGTTGCCAATATATTTCTTCTTCTTATACCCTCAAGTCGTGAGTCTCTGATCCCCGAGTTATTAGTATTTCTTTTCTAAACCCTGAGTTGTGAGTGTGCCTTTCTGATCTCTGAGTCGTGAGTTTCCAACACCTGAGTTGTGTTTAGTTTTGTTTCTTTTCTGAACCTCTAGTCGTGAGTCTCTAACTCTTGAGTTGTGAGTTTGTTTATTTCCCAAGCTCTTGTTACTTTCCTTCCTCGTATAGATGTTTTTCAACATCTAGACATCTTTTATGGTGTCTCCTGTTCGTGAATCCCCATAATGTCTGTTTTATGCCTTTCGCACGAGAAGTCTTATTCCCCAGCGGAATTCGTATTCACTTTTTCAAGAATGTTTGGTCAAGCATCCATTCCATTATTCATCTACTATTTGCATATATGCAACACAATTTCTCTTTCCTTTGTGGAAATCCTTCGGGAATATCTTTCTTATACCTTCCAAAGCTTGTTAGTGGAAGCATATAATAAAAAAATCATAAATATAGCTACCTTTCTTTTCAGAGCACAAATTTTCTGGTTCTTTGGTATTTAAAAGGATAGCGCCAATATCACTTTCAGGTTTAAGACGATTAAATATGAGCATTTGTTGCGCCCTAAAATTTTCCCTCCTAATTTTCTTGTATCTGACTTAGGCTTTACATTCATCTCTCTCTCTCTCTCTCTCTCTCTCTCTATATATATATATATATATATATATATATATATATATATATATATATATATATATATATATATATATATATATATTCTATTAGGTCATTTTCATATCATGAATTCCATAATAAAGGTACTTGAGATTCAAAAGACCAGTGTTTGTACAAGCTAGGGTTTTATTTTAGTTTGATGTGTACATATATAATAAACTTTGATTTATCAAATTCTTCTTCAAGCATTGGACATTGGAAACAAGGTCATGAAGTATGGTTATCATGGACTTATTTCCCTTCAAGTTACGAGACTATTCTTTTCGTCTGAACAACAAGCTAACAAGGATATTCTTTTTTCAAAATTCATCAAAGTATTAGAGTTTATTTCTCTATATTTCTAAGTAGATCAGGGTTTCATTCCTTATGTGTGAGCATGTGAATTAATCTAAGATCATGTGGTTAGGGCTTGATTTTTTTATCAAAAGATTTTCTTAAAGAGCCTTACTTTTGTGTCAAGATTCTGGTTGGTTGAGATACATAGTGTGAGCTATGCTACAAAGGTGAATTTGTGGATTTATTTTGATAAAGACCATATTTGTCACTTCAATTGCAAGATAACTTTGATTTTGAGAGTTTGAACTTAGAGGCAAGGTGATTTGAATTTATCATTTAAGATTTGGAATTGAAGACTTATTATGATAATCAAAGTTCAATTCAATATTGATTCAAATGATTATTTTGATTCAATTTGTCAAGTGGATTTATATTTTTTTTAAAGATGGAAGATTTATTCATTTGGAAACAAAAAAAGAAGTTGAAATCATTCAAAGTTCAAGTTTCAACTATGTTCAGAATTCAAGATTTTTCATTCGTTATCATACAAAGTTCAAATCATCTACATTCAAATTTGAAGTTCAATTCATCCATCTTGTATCATGGTATAAGAAAGATCAAGGAAAACTTGGAATTCAAATGAAAATTGGAAGTAAAGTCTTGTTCCTTAAGTATAAAGTTGCATTCAAGCATTAAACAGAAGTCAAGGTAATCTTCGGTTTTATTCAAGATTCAACATGATGCCTCAAATGATTCAAGGATTCCATTCAAGTAATTTTTCAAAGTTCATTCAAACATCCATTATTCAATAAAATTGCATCATAACATTAAGCAATATTCATGGCTCATTCAAGTTCGATTAAATAAAAGAAGAATCATTACATGTGTTCAAGACTAATCCTTATTCAAACTACAACACATAAGGCATTTCACTTTGGATATTACAAGGCATGTACTAAAATTCATAAGTCCTAAACCTATTATATTACATGCCATCACATGTATTAGATATATTAGTTTTAGTTCTTTGGGTCTGTTTTATATTATTGGGCCTTAGGTTAGTCATTGGACTTAATGGTCCAATATATAGCCTTTCATCTGTTTGTATTGGAATCTAATTAGAACATTACAAACTTACTACATATTTTCTTTTCCCGCTATGGCAAAATTAATATTCTTGCGTGCATATATTCAGTACTTGTAATATGGTATCAGAAGAACATAACCATTTCCTTTTTCTCTTCCGCTCATAACACTCTCACCTTTACTATTCATCTTTCTTCTTCATGGCCTCCAATAACAACGATTCTGACTCTATTCAAGACATGGACAATTCCAATTCCTCAAGATCCAGCTTTGAACCCTAGAAACCCATACTATCTTCATCCTTGTGAAAACCCTAGCGCAATAATCGTAGCTCCACCGCTTGATGACAACAATTATCACAATTGGAGGAAATCAATGAAACGCGATTTGACATCGAAGAACAAGATCACCTTCATCAATGGCACCCCCCCAACCCTCTGAATCGGACACAAATTTCTAACTATGGGATCGCGCTAATAGCATGGTGCTTTCTTGGATCAATTGCACTCTATCACCCCACATAGCATAAAGCACAATTTGTTTTGATTCTGTATACAATCTATGGGAAGATCTTCGCGAAAGATTCACACAAGGTAATCACTTTCGATTTTCTGACCTTCTTCGCGAACTCTATTCTATTCAACAAGGTGACTGTTCTTTATTAACATATTTCACTGATTTGAAGATTTTATGGGACGAATTGGAAGATTTCCCTACCCCTTGATGTTCTTGCATAACTCCTTGCACATGTGACCTAGTGAAATTCGTTCGTCATTACAAGAAAATGGAATATGTTACTTGTTTCTTGAAGGGACTTAACGATAATTACCACAACATTCGTACACATATTCTGCTTCTGGATCTGCTCCCTAGTATAAGTCGCGTCTACTCGCTCATAGCTCAACAACAAGTCATCACTACACCTAATTCTACCATTCTTTACGCTGGCAACAACAATTATAAGGGCAAAGGGCGTGGAAATACAAAGAATACAATGATCTGCACTAATTGCAGCAAAACCAACCATACCATCCATACATGCTACTTCAAGCATGGATTCTCACCTGGCTACCGCAACAAGAACCCTAAAAACACTGCAGAGTCAAATCCCTCTACAAATTCCAAACCCTCCAATTCAACAGAAGCCATGTCTACCATCTCAAAAGAGGACTATCAACACCTCCTTCTCATTCTTCAGCAATCACGAAGGGACACACCAAAAGATGATAAAGTTATGATTTTAGGTATGGCTCATACAGGTAGCAATTTTTACACTCCCTCCATATGGATATTAGACTCAGTTGCTTATCACCATGTTTTCCCGCACATAACATGTTTTTCTGACTTGATCAATATCACCCATGTAACACGGTGGGAGAACTAACAGGATTATTTTGCGTTTGATCACAAATGTTGCGGATAGCAAGAGTAGCCATCGACTTTTCTTTTATCCAATAAAGGGAAGGTGAAAAGAATAGGAAAAGACCTTCGTTACATTCTGAATACGGGTGGAAATTATGAAAAGGGAAGGTATTAGCACCCTTTCCATCCGTAGTTATCTACGGGAGCTTAGTTGCTTAGCTCACTTTTGAAAAAATTGCTTTCTGTGTTTGTGTAGTTTGAAAATGTTTTGAAAACTAATTTCGCTTTAACTTCATAATGATTCTCGCTGGAATGTATACGAAGTGTTCGGAAATGTTTGCTTTGGAAAGATGTTTGACTTTGTAATGATTATCACTGGAATGTATACAAAGTTTTTGAAAAGTGTGAGGTGTGAAAAGCATTTTGATTGAGCAAGAAACAGAGTCTTATTACCTACTCAGAATGGTCGTTTCCATGTTATTTTTTCCTTCTCTTTTAGAATAAGGTTATCCATACCATTAGTTGGTAGGTAACTTTATTCATTTGGATGTAAAGGGACATTCGTAGGGTCATCGTTTGGTCATAGAAGGCAATGTGTAGGGATACCTTAGAAATTCGTAGGGACGATCATCACTTTTAGTAGGCAACAATCGAGGGACGAGATCATGTATTCGTAGGCAACATCGAGGGACTATGATCTTTGTATCGAAGGGACTATGATGATGTTATTCGTAAACAACTTTGCTAATGGTATCCCTACGTTCGAGGGACATGACCATTGTTTATTCGTAAGACAACGAGAGAGGATACCCTAAGGAGGTGCAAGTGTGATAGAGTGTATTCAATTCGAGTATTTATCTTGAGATTAGAAGTGATCTAGGGTTGATTTTAGTCTTAGCATGCAAACCCTAATTACTAGCAGTTAGATATGTACATGAAAGTAAATTGTGGAATGTAAAAGTGCGGAAATGTAAATCCTACGCTATTACATGGCTTTGGGGTAGATACATAATAGGAGACGCGGAAAATAAAGGCAGAAAATGTAAATCTACGCTATTACAGAATAAAATTTTGTGACCTATACATCTTTACTAGAATTGTAAATGCAAAATAATGTAAATAATAAGAAAAAATGTTAGTGAAAATGTTTTGAAAATTAGTAAAAAATGCTTTTAGCGTTATTAAACCTAATTATATAAAGAAAATATTTTTTGGGAATTTTTGGATTAATTTTAATGTGGAAAAAATAATTAAAAGCTAATTTATGATTAATTAACAATTAATTAAAATAAAAGTGAAAAATATGATTTTTTAATGTCAAAAATTAAATAAGTATTTTTCTGACCTAAATGCAAAAAGAAAATATTTTTTGTGATTTTGTAGTGTTTTAGAAAAATGTTTGAAAGAAAATTAAATTGAAAAGAAAATATTGAAAAAATATGAAAATATGTTAGTTTGGAAAAGAGATAAAAAAATATATGTGAGGAGCCAAGGATCAAACCCTGGTCCTCAGAGTCACACGCGCGCGCCTTTGCCACCTGAGTCATGGTGCTTTTGTGTTAGTGTTATAGAACAAAAAGAATATAAGGGAAAATAATTTCCTGAGACCATTTGAAACCAAAACACGCGCCAAGACTTCATCTTCCTCGTTTGAATTTAAGCGACGACCTTACCCACGGATTTTTCGTGGGTAAGCTTATACCTACGGACGATACCTGTAGCTATATCCCTGCAAAAATTAAAACTTGACAAATACCAATAATAAATTAGATGTGAGACCATAGATCCATTGGGGTCGATCCATTGAACACGACCATGCCCTCAGTTTCGTCCAATTTTGCCTAGATTAGAAAACCTCAAATCAAAGTTTCAAACCCTAACAATAGTGGATTCGTGTACCTGTACCGAAACTCAGATTAAACCATATGGAAAGCATATAAATCATGTTAGGAACACAAATATATTATCAAAACATGCTAAATATGAGTGTATGTACGAAATCAATTTCAAGCTTTTTTGAAACAAACCGTAAATTGGATATGGTGATTCTGGACGTTTCAAGGCTTGGTGATGATTGGAACATGTTCCTGGGACCTTGAGGATGCTTGTTCAATCCTCAAAACTCCTTGAATTTGCCTCCAAGGTTGAAACCAAAAATTGCTTTTTTCACAAGTTTTCTTGAAAGTTTTTTGGGTTCTTGAGGCATGAATTTCGTTTTTTTGGCATCTGGGATCAGTGTATATATATATAATAGATGGAATTAGGTCAATAATAATGAAGGAAAGATATACCAATCAATGCAAGAATATTTGATTTGAATCAAACCAAATTTTGCCTTTTTTGAACCAATTTCAATCATTTCTCTTGCCTAATCAAGCAAATTTCAAAATTGACAGCTTGTATGACTTGCTTGGACCTTAAGAATGATTAAAAAAAACCAACCTTGCACTTAATGTTTTGATTTTATATCTTTTATTTTAATTAAATTGGATTTAAATGAATAAAAATCCAAAATAAATAAAATAAAAAGCATAAGGGCGTGGAAAAGGGCTTGGAATTTCTTGTTTAGATTAGAAACAGGTTTGAATTAAGAAAACTTAGGCCCATTGAGAAAATTTTTGATTTTTCTTAGTATTTCTCTTCATGCACTTCCTCGAAAATGTCAAACTTGCACAACTTGTATCTTGCTCAATTTTCATCTTCATTTAAGTTTCCATGTTCATGTACACTTCTTTTCAAAAAGATAACTTTTTGTTGACTTTTAGAAGGACCTCTAATGTTTTGATCCATAACTCTCAAATAATGTATTTTTGGCCAAAGCTTGTGATACATGAAGTTGTAGAGAATTGAATTCCCTTTAAAATGAGCTTTAGTGGAAAACTTTTTGATAAATTATGTGAAAGTTATGCCTGGTCAAAGTTCTGTTGACTTTTGGTTCAAAAACCCTAATTTGGAAACTTTGACTTTTGATCAAATCTTAATTTTTCTTGATGAATCATGATCAACCCTTGATCATATGATGAATGTGACTTCAAAATATTGATGTTGACCAAAAATGATGAAGTTTGACTATATGTTGACCACCGTTGACTTTTTGTCCAATACAACTGATTTTCAACCATCTGAGCAATTGATTAAGCAAACTTGAGTTGTAAGGCTTGAAACTTGACATGGTGATCCCTTGAGACATATGAGGAGGTATGATGACCAATTGAGGTAATAGAACTTGATTTTGTCTTAAGAGAAGCAAAACCCTAGTTATGGGTTGATTGCTTAGGGGAGGGTTCATCTAGTCAACCCTTGAGAAATTCTTGAGTATGGAGATGTGGATTGTCTTGAGAAATAGGAGGGAAAATTTTGGGGTATAACAGCCCATGTTCCCATTCACCTCCCTAATGGCACACACTTACTGGAAAATATTTTGGAACTGTTATCATTAACAAAATCTTGCACTTACATAATGTGTTTTACTTACCTGAATTCAAATCCAGTCTTATCTCTATTTCCAAACTTTGCCAAAATTTTGCTTACAACATTAATTTCTTACAAAATTCCTGTTATATCCAGGATGTGCCTACCAAGCAAAGGATTGACCAAGTCACTCAACTTAACAACCTTTACATTCTTCATAAAACACCCATTAATCACTTAATTCATGTCAATAGTTGTAATAATGCTAGTTCTAAGAATTCTGACAATTTAGACATTTCCCTATGGCACGATCGTTTGGGTCATTCCTCTAATGAGGTCTTGTATCAAATGACTAAATTTTTTCCTGATATCAAATTTAATAAGCATTCCATTTGCCATACTTGTCATTTATCTAAGCAATGCAAACTCCCCTTCCCTATAAGTAATATTGTCTCTCTTAAATGCTTTGATTTAGTCCACATGGATATTTGGGGGCCCATAGTTATTCCCTCTTTAGATGGTTTTAAATATTTCTTAACTATTGTTGACGATTTCTCTAGATACACATGGATTTTCCTTATGACCAATAAATCTGAAACTAGACAGCATGTTCAAAACTTTATCACATACTGCAAAACACATTTTTCTAGTAACATTAAAATGATCAGAAGTGATAATGGCCCTGAATTTCTTATAAATTCTTACTATAATTCTCTAGGCACCTTTCACCAAAGAAGTTGCGTTGAAACGCCCCAACAAAACTCCCTTGTTGAAAGGAAACATAGACATTTACTTCAAGTTACTAATCCTTATTGTTTCATGCTAACCTAGCTAAATGCTTTTGGTCCTTTGCTTTGTGTCACGCTACATACCTTATTAACAGGATGTGCAACCCTACTATAAACAATAAAACCCCTCATCACATCATATTCCAAACACCTCCTTCCTATAGCCATCTAAAAACCTTTGGTTGTTTAGCATATTTCTCAACCCTCACTAGAAATCGAGACAACCTAGACCTTAGGGCAACTAAGTGTGTGTGTGTGTCTTGGCTTTACCCTCGGCATCAAAGGATACCTTCTATTTGATCTCAAAACCAAATCCATTTTCACCTCTAAAAATACCAATTTTTATGAAAACATATTTCCCTCACACCATACCCGTCACATACATATACTACTACACACAACCATACCATATAAACATCCAATATACCTTATTTATTTGACAATGACTTTGTGCCTTCAGACTTTTCTTTTGAAAACCTTTTTCAGGTAAGAACATGTTAATTCCTTTCTATAATAAATGTGTGAGTCTCCAAAGGTTGAGTGACAGTAGAATGCGAAATTAACAGCGTTTGTAGAAAAACACACAACTGACCAACTCTTTTTTAGAAGAACTACGGTGCTCTAATTCCTTCGCATGATACGTAGGCACGAGGTTGTAAAACTGAGGTGAGCGCAATAATCAAAAACTTTCATTTTCTTCGTTAACAATTCATTCATGTATTCTCTTAGGTTGTGAGCTTTAGATATAAACACACCATTTGATTATAACAAATTAATATCCATCTCTTACGTAATCGACTTCCGTACCCTTCTCTTGACCGCGAGACCATGTTCTTTCCCTTTCTCATATTTACTCGATGTTTTCTTTCCATTCTTTGGGATAAATAACATTCAATGACGACTTTGTTTGCGTCGGCATTTTTTTTCGCGGTAGTGGCACTATGATGACAAGTATTGTATGGTGTTTTAATTTTCCACTGCATGTCGCTAAATGATTATGTGTTGTTAAAGGATTTTTGTTGTTGACACCTTAAATTATCGTGTAATGCTTTATGTATAAGTTTCAACGTTTAAGATGTTACAAATTAATACCGACTAAAGCACGACAATGCCATGATGGCGGAGACACTAGAGCCATTATAATACGTGAGGCAGCACATGAACAAGGAATCTCGAATCCAAGTATGTCATACGCAATAGTCTATGGTCTTTTGTACACTATATTTATTTTCGGTTGCATTTTATTTTTAGTTAATTCGACTTCATTGTGTTCTCTGAATTTATTTTTTTGTCATTTTTTACATATCAATTGTATGATCTAATTCATCATAGTATACATTTTCTATATCATCAATTTTATCTGCGCATTACTAAAACAAACTTAAATTTTAATGTCTAATCGGATTACGCAGATAAATCTCTGAATTCGGTCTGATGTGAATACGAAGATTCATTTCTAAAACAATCTATGGTTAAAAGGAACATTTTAGTGAGGGATTATTTTGGAGGTACATCTCCAAAATAAATTTAGAAAAGATATTGGATGCGACTTTGTCTTAACGTTTTGGCTGAAGAGAATAGTACGTTCGAAGATGCATCTTCAAAATTTGAGGAACAATTTTAAATTTTTATATGATATTTTGCTACCTGATAAGGTAAGATTATAAATGTCCAAAAAATAATAATTATTTTTCATCTCAATTATTTTCTTTAATTCTCTCTCTCACTGTCTCGTTCTCCATACTTAATTGCTCGATTACTCGACTTTTTTTACCAACATGCCACCTTTTAAAATACAAAATACCATAATGCCAAACGTTAGAAATTATTTTTTAAAATACCATTGTTTTCTTAATAGTACGTCCATTGATTGGACGAATTGGTCCCACGTATTTCTCCCTTTAAGGATTCGTCCATGGATTGGACGATCCGTGATGTAGACTTATTTTTGTTTTTTAATTATTAAATATTATAATTTATATATTAATTAATATATAATGATTAAAATATGTTTCAAATGTTAAATAACAATTAAAAGCATTTTAAAAATTAATTAACATTACTTTAATATCAGATATATTTTAAGTAATATTTTTTTTAATAAAATTATTTTTTATTATTATATTATTTTTAAACAGTTTAAAAATTGTACGAAAATGTCACATTTAAGAATGGACTTCTGATTCGTCCATCCAACGGACAAGCAAAATAATATTTTATTAATTTTTAAAATATTTTTAATTGTTATTTACCAATAAAAACATATTTAAATATTATATATTAATTAATATATAAATTATAATATTTAAAAATTATAAAACAAAAAAAAATGTACACATCACTAGATCGTCCAACCATGAATAAATCCTTGAACGAAAAACACGTGGGACCCGTTCGTCCAACCAATAAAATAATGGTATTTTAGAAAATAATTTCCAATGTATGACATTATGATATTTTGTATCGTTAAAGGTGGCATGTTGGTAAAAAAAATCCATTTACTCAGTTTCTAAATTCTGATAGTGGAATTTTAACTTTTCACATAAAATATATAGATATCTCAGTTTTGATAATATTATTTTAGCAAACATTTAGATTCCAAAAATTTTAAATTGAGACAAATAATCTAGTAGAGATCTAGAAATAATTAATAGATTTAAATAGGAAAATATAATAATGTTAAATAAGCATTAACATAATGTGATTAGTGATAATGGTAAAAGAAGACTAGAACATAAATTATTTTTCTTTTTCACTTCTTTTGTAAAGTTCCTTCTATTTCCAACTTAAAGAATAGTATAAGACTAGAGTTTCGATTTGTTTACTTAAAGTCGGGTCAAAAGTAGGTATTAAGTTTGATTATGTTCTCTTGTAGCAATTTACCAGATCGTGAGAAATTTCTAAGTGCTTTGATGCAATGAATGTTTTGTAAGTATAATATCTAAACACACCATTTGATTATTCAAAACACTGACAACAGGTGCTTTAATAGCACAAAATTCACAAAAGTAAATTGTACTATCGTATTACAGGAACTAAAAACTAGCCACACATAGGGCTTAAGAGCACAAAATGAACAAAGTACCTTAAAACGGAACCCAGATTACCCAAATTCTAAGCAACTCAACTATGGTTTCCAATTTTTATAAACTACTACTCATTTCTGTTGGCAATCTTCAGAACTGCATCCCTTACAATCTTCATATCGGTGCTCATTTCGGTCCATATTTTCATAAGATTATCCAAGATCATAAAGATCTTGGTAAGATCATTGTCATCAGCACCATTAGATGTATCAGCATCCTTACCAACTACCTCTTTAGTAACATTGAATGGACCAGCAGAAGATGCAGTGTTGTTGCCAGCATGTCCAGTGTTGTTGCCAGATGATGCAGTGTTGTTGCCAGATGTCCGGTTGCTGCTGGGATGCGTGTTGTTGCCAGCATGTCCAGAGTTGTTGCCAACATGTCCAGAGTTGTTGTCAGGTGATACAGTGTTGTTGCCAGCATGTCCAGTGTTGTAGCTAGGGGATGCAGGTTGTTGCCAGCATGTCCAGAGTTGTTGCCAGGGGATGCAGTGTTGTTGCCAGCATGTCTAGAGTTGTTGCTAGGTGATACAGTGTTGTTGCTAGCATGTCCAGTGTTGTTGCCAGGGGATGCAGTGTTGTTGCCAGCATGTCCAGAGTTGTTGTCAGGGGATGCAGTGTTGTTGTTAGCATGTCCGTTGTTGCGGGATGGTGTTGTTGCCAAGATGTCCGTTGTTGCCAAGATGTCCGAGTTGTTTCGTGGATGCGTTGTTGCCGCATGTCCGTAGTTGTTGCCGCATGTCCGAGTTGTTTCCGATGATGCGGTTGTTGCCGATGTCCGTTGTTGCTGATGGGATTGTTGCCGATGTCCGTAGTTGTTGTCGGGATGGTGTTGTTGCCGCATGTCCGTAGTTGTTGCCTGGGACTGTGTTGTTGTCGCGATGTCCGTTGTTGCCAAGGATGCGTGTTGTTGCCAAGATGTCCAGGTTGCTGCTGGGATGCAGTGTTGTTGCCAGCATGTCCAGAGTTGTTGCCAGGGGATGCAGTGTTGTTGTCAGCATGTCTAGAGTTGTTGTCAGCATGTCCAGTGTTGTTGCCAAGGGATGCAGTGTTGTTGCCAGCATGTCCAGAGTTGTTGCCATGTGATACAGTGTTGTTGCCAGCATGTCCAGAGTTGTTGCCAGGGGATGCAGTGTTGTTGCCAGCATGTCCAGAGTTGTTGTCAGGTGATATAGTGTTGTTGCCAGCATGTCCAGTGTTGTTGCCAAGTGATGCAGTCTTGCCAGCAATAGATGAATCTGCAACCTTACCAATAACCTCTAGAGGTCCAGCAGATGCAGATAGAGTCTTGCCAGGTTCATCGTTATTCTTAGAAGAGGAATGAGTCTGAGAAGCCAGTTCCTTCTTTTTTAGTTCTGTTGCCTTCTGGAGTAAGGCTCTAGGAGTCCTGTCTTTCAGTGAAGGGAATTTTGGATTGTCCTGAACCAACTTCCACTTGGAAGTTTGAGAAGTGTACCAAGGCACATCGACCATTTTCATCGAGGCAGCCAAGTCATTTTCATCGTCAGTGGTCCACTTTGTGTGCCCTTTCTTGTTCTCCTTATTGGCCATCTTAAGAATAATTAAAAAAAAAACATTGGTAAGCTAATCATCATAAAAGGAAAGTCATAAAGGAATCATAAAAAGATTAAAAAAAAGAAAAAGAGAATCCATAAAGAATTTGTAAGCTATCTAAGGAATCAAAAAACTACACAGAAATCAGAGAAATGAAAATTGGTAAAGAATTTGAAAGCTATCAAGGAATCAGAAATAACAAAAACTATTAAAGGAATTTTTAATCTAATCTATGTGTAGCCTAGAAATCAAACTGTAAACAATTATTTACCTAATCTTTGAATAACCTAAATTAGAGAACTAGAAACTATAAACGGAATCGTAATCTATCAAGAATCGTTAAAAACGAAAACGATAAAACAACTAATTACCTAATCAACCTAGAAATCAGATTACGATACACATAAACAAATTCGTAAGCTATTAAGAATCCTTAAAAACGAAAACAATAATCAAGAATCGTTAAACCTAAAAACCAGATTACGATAAACAATATACAAATTCGTAAGCAAAGCAATTAAGAATCGTTAACAACGAAAAACGATAAACGATAAACAAATTCGTAAGCAATCAAGAACCGATAAATCGAAAAACGATAAACGATACACAAATTCGTAAGCAATCAAGAATCGTTAACAATGAATCAAGAATCGCTAACCTAGAAATCGAAAAACGATAAGCAAATTCTAAGCTATCAAGAATCGTTAACCTAGAATAAGCAAATTCTAAACTATCAAGAATAAATAACGAAAATGATAATCAAGAATCGTTGAAAAAGAAAACAATAAAACACCCTAGAAATTGATTCGTAAGCTACGAAGAATCTTTAAAAACGAAAACGAAATCAGAGAGAAGAACCGTTACTTGTTTCCGAATCAGAGAGTGAAAGAGGGAATGAAGAAGGGTTGGAAGAGACGAGAGAATCACCAAGCAATGCAAATGGAAGAAGCGAGAGAATCACCAAGCAATGCAAATGGAAGCGAGAGAATGAAGGTATCGGGGAGAAGAGGAGAATGTAGAGATTGGATTTATATATAGCCATAGAGTTTCGATTTGTTTACTTAAAGTCGGGTCAAAAGTAGGTATTAAGTTTGATTATGTTCTCTTGTAGCAATTTACCAGATCGTGAGAAATTTCTAAGTGCTTTGATGCAATGAATGTTTTGTAAGTATAATATCTAAACACGCCATTTGATTATTCAAAACACTGACAACAGGTGCTTTAATAGCACAAAATTCACAAAAGTAAATTGTACTATTGTATTACAGAACTAAAACTAGCCACACATAGGGCTTAAGAGCACAAAATGAACAAAGTACCTTAAAACGGAACCCGATTACCCAAATTCTAAGCAACTCAACTATGGTTTCCAATTTTATAAACTACTACTCATTTCATTGGCAATCTTTGAATCGCATCCCTTACAATCTTCATATCGGTGCTCATTTCGTCCATATTTTCATAAGATTATCCAAGATCATAAAGATCTTGGTAAGATCATTGTCATCGCACCATTAGATGTATCAAGATCCTTACCAACCACCTCTTTAGTAACATTGAATGTACCAGAGAAGATGTTGTTGCCGCATGTCCAGTTGTTGCCGATGATGCGTTGTTGCGCGATGTCCAGTGTTGTTGCCAGGGGATGTAGTGTTGTTGCCAGCATGTCCAGAGTTGTTGCCAACATGTCCAGAGTTGTTGCCGTGTGACGTTGTTGCCGCGATGTCCGTTGTAGCTAGGATGCGTGTTGTTGCCAACATGTCCGAGTTGTTGCCGTGGATGCGTTGTTGCCAACATGTCCGTAGTTGTTGCCGTGATGATGTTGTTGCTAGCATGTCCGTGTTGTTGCTGGGATGCGTGTTGTTGCCGCGATGTCCGAGTTGTTGTGGGATGCGTGTTGTTGCCACTTGTCCAGTGTTGTTGCCAGGGGATGCAGTGTTGTTGCCAGCATGTCCAGTGTTGTTGCCATCATGTCCAGAGTTGTTGCCAGGGGATGAAGTGTTGTTGCCAGCATGTCCAGAGTTGTTGCCAGCATGTCCAGAGTTGTTTCCAAATGATGCGTTGTTGCCGCGATGTCCAGGTTGTTGCTGGGATGCGGTTGTTGCCGCATGTCCGAGTTGTTGCTGGGATGCGTGTTGTTGCCAGCATGTCCAGAGTTGTTGCCAGGGGATACAGTGTTGTTGTCAGCATGTCCAGTGTTGTTGCCAGGGGATGCAGTGTTGTTGCCAGCATGTCCAGAGTTGTTGCCCTGTGATACAGTGTTGTTGCCAGCATGTCTAGTGTTGTGGGATGCGTTATTGCCAAGATGTCCGAGTTGTTGCTGGGATGCGTTGTTGTTGCGATGTCAGAGTTGTTGTCGCGATGTCCAAGATTGCTGCTGGGATGCGTGTTGTTGCCAGCATGTCTAGAGTTGTTGCCATGTGATACAGTGTTGTTGCCAAGATGTCCGTTGTAGCTGGGGATGCGTGTTGTTGCCGCGATGTCCGAGTTGTTGCCGGGATGCGTGTTGTTGCCGATGTCTAGAGTTGTTGCTAGGTGATACTGTTGTTGCTAGCATGTCCAGTTGTTGCTGCTGGGATGCGTTGTTGCCGCGATGTCCGAGTTGTTGTCGGGATGCGTTGTTGTTAGATGTCCGTGTTGTTGCTGGGATGCGTGTTGTTGCCAGATGTCCGTTGTTGCCGATGTCCGAGTTGTTGCTGGGATGCGTTGTTGCCAAGATATCCGAGTTGTTGCGATGTCCGAGTTGTTTCGATGATGCGTGTTGTTGCCAAGATGTCCGTTGTTGTCGGGATGCGTGTTGTTGCCAAGATGTCCGAGTTGTTGTCGGGATGCGTGTTGTTGCAAGATGTCCGTAGTTGCTGCCATGTTGTTGTCGCATGTCCGTTGTTGCCTGGGATGCGTGTTGTTGCCAAGATGTCCGTGTTGCTGCTGGGATGCAGTTGTTGCCAAGATGTCCGAGTTGTTGCTGGGATGCGTGTTGTTGTCGATGTCTAGAGTTGTTGTCAGCATGTCCAGTGTTGTTGCCAATGGATGCAGTGTTGTTGCCGGCATGTCCAGAGTTGTTGCCATGTGATACAGTGTTGTTGCCGATGTCCGTAGTTGTTGCTGGGATGCGTGTTGTTGCCAGCATGTCCAGAGTTGTTGTCAGGTGATATAGTGTTGTTGCCAGCATGTCCAGTGTTGTTGCCAAGTGATGCAGTCTTGCCAGCAATAGATGAATCTGCAACCTTACCAATAACCTCTAGAGGTCCAGCAGATGCAGATAGAGTCTTGCCAGGTTCATCGTTATTCTTAGAAGAGGAATGAGTCCGGAAGCCGCCTTCTTTTTAGTTCTTGCCCCGGAGTAAGGCTCTAGGAGTCCTGTCTTTCAGTGAAGGGAATTTTGGATTGTCCTGAACCAACTTCCACTTGGAAGTTTGAGAAGTGTACCAAGGCACATCGACCATTTTCATCGAGGCAGCCAAGTCATTTTCATCGTCAGTGGTCCACTTTGTGTGCCCTTTCTTGTTCTCCTTATTGGCCATCTTAAGAATAATTAAAAAAAAACATTGGTAAGCTAATCATCATAAAAGGAAAGTCATAAAGGAATCATAAAAAGATTAAAAAAAAGAAAAAGAGAATCCATAAAGAATTTGTAAGCTATCTAAGGAATCAAAAAACTACACAGAAATCAGAGAAATGAAAATTGGTAAAGAATTTGAAAGCTATCAAGGAATCAGAAATAACAAAAACTATTAAAGGAATTTTTAATCTAATCTATGTGTAGCCTAGAAATCAAACTGTAAACAATTATTTACCTAATCTTTGAATAACCTAAATCAGAGAACTAGAAACTATAAACGGAATCGTAATCTATCAAGAATCGTTAAAAACGAAAACGATAAAACAACTAATTACCTAATCAACCTAGAAATCAGATTACGATACACATAAACAAATTCGTAAGCTATTAAGAATCCTTAAAAACGAAAACAACAATCAAGAATCGTTAAACCTAGAAACCAGATTACGATAAACAATATACAAATTCGTAAGCAAAGCAATTAAGAATCGTTAACAACGAAAAATGATAAACGATAAACAAATTCGTAAGCAATCAAGAACCGATAAATCGAAAAACGATAAACGATACACAAATTCGTAAGCAATCAAGAATCGTTAACAATGAATCAAGAATCGCTAACCTAGAAATCGAAAAACGATAAGCAAATTCTAAGCTATCAAGAATCGTTAACCTAGAATAAGCAAATTCTAAACTATCATGAATAAATAACGAAAACGATAATCAAGAATCGTTGAAAAAGAAAACAATAAAACACCCTAGAAATTGATTCGTAAGCTACGAAGAATCTTTAAAAACGAAAACGAAATCAGAGAGAAGAACCGTTACTTGTTTCCGAATCAGAGAGTGAAAGAGGGAATGAAGAAGGGTTGGAAGAGACGAGAGAATCACCAAGCAATGCAAAAGGAAGAAGCGAGAGAATCACCAAGCAATGCAAATGGAAGAAGCGAGAGAATGAAGGTATCGGGGGATAGAAGAGGGAGAATGTAGAGATTGGATTTATATATAGCCATAGAGTTTCGATTTGTTTACTTAAAGTCGGGTCAAAAGTAGGTATTAAGTTTGATTATGTTCTCTTGTAGCAATTTACCAGATCGTGAGAAATTTCTAAGTGCTTTGATGCAATGAATGTTTTGTAAGTATAATATCTAAACACGCCATTTGATTATTCAAAACACTGACAACAGGTGCTTTAATAGCACAAAATTCACAAAAGTAAATTGTACTATTGTATTACAGGAACTAAAAACTATCCACACATAGGGCTTAAGAGCACAAAATGAACAAAGTACCTTAAAACGGAACCCAGATTACCCAAATTCTAAGCAACTCAACTATGGTTTCCAATTTTTATAAACTACTACTCATTTCTGTTGGCAATCTTCAGAACTGCATCCCTTACAATCTTCATATCGGTGCTCATTTCGGTCCATATTTTCATAAGATTATCCAAGATCATAAAGATCTTGGTAAGATCATTGTCATCAGCACCATTAGATGTATCAGCATCCTTACCAACTACCTCTTTAGTAACATTGAATGTACCAGCAGAAGATGCAGTGTTGTTGCCAGCATGTCCAGTGTTGTTGCCAGATGATGCAGTGTTGTTGCCAGCATGTCCAGTGTTGTTGCCAGGGGATGCAGTGTTGTTGCCAGCATGTCCAGAGTTGTTGCCAACATGTCCAGAGTTGTTGCCAGGTGATACAGTGTTGTTGCCAGCATGTCCAGTGTTGTAGCTAGGGGATGCAGTGTTGTTGCCAACATGTCAAGAGTTGTTGCCAGGGGATGCAGTGTTGTTGCCGATGTCGAGTTGTTGCCAGTGATCTGATGTTGTTGCTAGCATGTCGATGTTGTTGCGGAGATGCGTGTTGTTGCGATGTCAGTTGTTGCGGGATGCAGTGTTGTTGCCAGCATGTCCAGTGTTGTTGCCAGGGGATGCAGTGTTGTTGCCAGCATGTCCAGTGTTGTTGCCATCATGTCCAGAGTTGTTGCCAGGGGATGCAGTGTTGTTGCCAGCATGTCCAGAGTTGTTGCCAGCATGTCCAGAGTTGTTTCCAAATGATGCAGTGTTGTTGCCAGCATGTCCAGTGTTGTTGCTGGGATGCGTGTTGTTGCCGATGTCGAGTTGTTGCGGGATGCGTGTTGTTGCCAAGATGTCGAGTTGTTGCCGAGGATAGTTGTTGTCGCATGTCCGTTGTTGCTGGGATGCAGTGTTGTTGCCAGCATGTCCAGAGTTGTTGCCAGGGGATGCAGTGTTGTTGTCAGCATGTCTAGAGTTGTTGTCAGCATGTCCAGTGTTGTTGCCAGGGGATGCAGTGTTGTTGCCAGCATGTCCAGAGTTGTTGCCATGTGATACAGTGTTGTTGCCAGCATGTCCAGAGTTGTTGCCAGGGGATGTAGTGTTGTTGCCAGCATGTCCAGAGTTGTTGTCATGTGATATAGTGTTGTTGCCAGCATGTCCAGTGTTGTTGCCAAGTGATGCAGTCTTGCCAGCAATAGATGAATCTGCAACCTTACCAATAACCTCTAGAGGTCCAGTAGATGCAGATAGAGTCTTGCCAGGTTCATCGTTATTCTTAGAAGAGGAATGAGTCTGAGAAGCCAGTTCCTTCTTTTTTAGTTCTGTTGCCTTCTGGAGTAAGGCTCTAGGAGTCCTGTCTTTCAGTGAAGGGAATTTTGGATTGTCGTGAACCAACTTCCACTTGGAAGTTTGAGAAGTGTACCAAGGCACATCGACCATTTTCATCGAGGCAGCCAAGTCATTTTCATCGTCAGTGGTCCACTTTGTGTGCCCTTTCTTGTTCTCCTTATTGGCCATCTTAAGAATAATTAAAAAAAAACATTGGTAAGCTAATCATCATAAAAGGAAAGTCATAAAGGAATCATAAAAAGATTAAAAAAAAGAAAAAGGGAATCCATAAAGAATTTGTAAGCTATCTAAGGAATCAAAAAACTACACAGAAATCAGAGAAATGAAAATTGGTAAAGAATTTGAAAGCTATCAAGGAATCGAAATAACAAAACTATTAAAGGAATTTTAATCTAATCTATGTGTAGCCTAGAAATCAAACTGTAAACAATTATTTACCTAATCTTTGAATAACCTAAATTAGAGAACTAGAAACTATAAACGGAATCGTAATCTATCAAGAATCGTTAAAAACGAAAACGATAAAACAACTAATTACCTAATCAACCTAGAAATCAGATTACGATACACATAAACAAATTCGTAAGCTATTAAGAATCCTTAAAAACGAAAACAACAATCAAGAATCGTTAAACCTAGAAACCAGATTACGATAAACAATATACAAATTCGTAAGCAAAGCAATTAAGAATCGTTAACAACGAAAAATGATAAACGATAAACAAATTCGTAAGCAATCAAGAACCGATAAATCGAAAAACGATAAACGATACACAAATTCGTAAGCAATCAAGAATCGTTAACAATGAATCAAGAATCGCTAACCTAGAAATCGAAAAACGATAAGCAAATTCTAAGCTATCAAGAATCGTTAACCTAGAATAAGCAAATTCTGAACTATCAAGAATAAATAACGAAAATGATAATCAAGAATCGTTGAAAAAGAAAACAATAAAACACCCTAGAAATTGATTCGTAAGCTACGAAGAATCTTTAAAAACGAAAACGAAATCAGAGAGAAGAACCGTTACTTGTTTCCGAATCAGAGAGTGAAAGAGGGAATGAAGAAGGGTTGGAAGAGACGAGAGAATCACCAAGCAATGCAAAAGGAAGAAGCGAGAGAATCACCAAGCAATGCAAATGGAAGAAGCGAGAGAATGAAGGTATCGGGGGATAGAAGAGGAGAATGTAGAGATTGGATTTATATATAGCCATAGAGTTTCGATTTGTTTACTTAAAGTCGGGTCAAAAGTAGGTATTAAGTTTGATTATGTTCTCTTGTAGCAATTTACCAGATCGTGAGAAATTTCTAAGTGCTTTGATGCAATGAATGTTTTGTAAGTATAATATCTAAACACGCCATTTGATTATTCAAAACACTGACAACAGGTGCTTTAATAGCACAAAATTCACAAAAGTAAATTGTACTATTGTATTACAGGAACTAAAAACTATCCACACATAGGCCTTAAGAGCACAAAATGAACAAAGTACCTTAAAACGGAACCCAGATTACCCAAATTCTAAGCAACTCAACTATGGTTTCCAATTTTTATAAACTACTACTCATTTCTGTTGGCAATCTTCAGAACTGCATCCCTTACAATCTTCATATCGGTGCTCATTTCGGTCCATATTTTCATAAGATTATCCAAGATCATAAAGATCTTGGTAAGATCATTGTCATCAGCACCATTAGATGTATCAGCATCCTTACCAACTACCTCTTTAGTAACATTGAATGTACCAGCAGAAGATGTAGTGCTGTTGCCAGCATGTCCAGTGTTGTTGCCAGATGATGCAGTGTTGTTGCCAGCATGTCCAGAGTTGTTGCCAACATGTCTAGAGTTGTTGCCAGGTGATACAGTGTTGTTGCCAGCATGTCCAGTGTTGTAGCTAGGGGATGCAGTGTTGTTGCCAACATGTCCAGAGTTGTTGCCATGGGATGCAGTGTTGTTGCCAGCATGTCCAGAGTTGTTGCCAGGTGATACAGTGTTGTTGCTAGCATGTCCAGTGTTGTTGCCAGGGGATGCAGTGTTGTTGCCAGCATGTCCAGAGTTGTTGCCAGGGGATGCAGTGCTGTTGCCAGCATGTCCAGTGTTGTTGCCAGGGGATGCAGTGTTGTTGCCAGCATGTCCAGTGTTGTTTCCAGCATGTCCAGAGTTGTTGCCAGGGGATGCAGTGTTGTTGCCAGCATGTCCAGAGTTGTTGCCAGCATGTCCAGAGTTGTTTCCAAATGATGCAGTGTTGTTGCCAGCATGTCCAGAGTTGTTGCCAGGGGATACAGTGTTGTTGCCAGCATGTCCAGTGTTGTTGCCATGTGATACAGTGTTGTTGCCAGCATGTCCAGTGTTGTTGCCAGGGGATGCAGTGTTGTTGCCAGCATGTCCAGAGTTGTTGCCAGGGGATGCAGTGTTGTTGTCAGCATGTCTAGAGTTGTTGTCAGCATGTCCAGTGTTGTTGCCAGGGGATGCAGTGTTGTTGCCAACATGTCCAGACTTGTTGCCATGTGATACAGTGTTGTTGCCAGCATGTCCAGAGTTGTTTCCAGGGGATGCAGTGTTGTTGCCAGGGGATGCAGTGTTGTTGCCAGGATGTCCAGAGTTGTTGTCAGGTGATACAGTGTTGTTGCCAGCATGTCCAGTGTTGTTGCCAAGTGATGCAGTCTTGCCAGTAATAGATGAATCTGCAACCTTACCAATAACCTCTAGAGGTCCAGCAGATGCAGATAGAGTCTTGCCAGGTTCATCGTTATTCTCAGAAGAGGAATGAGTCTGAGAAGCCAGTTCCTTCTTTTTTAGTTCTGTTGCCTTCTGGAGTAAGGCTCTAGGAGTCCTGTCTTTCAGTGAAGGGAATTTTGGATTGTCCTGAACCAACTTCCACTTGGAAGTTTGAGAAGTGTACCAAGGTACATCGACCATTTTCATCGAGGCAGCCAAGTCATTTTCATCGTCAGTGGTCCACTTTGTGTGCCCTTTCTTGTTCTCCTTATTGGCCATCTTAAGAATAATTAAAAAAAAACATTGGTAAGCTAATCATCATAAAAGGAAAGTCATAAAGGAATCATAAAAAGATTTAAAAAAAGAAAAAGAGAATCCATAAAGAATTTGTAAGCTATCTAAGGAATCAAAAAACTACACAGAAATCAGAGAAATGAAAATTGGTAAAGAATTTGAAAGCTATCAAGGAATCAGAAATAACAAAAACTATTAAAGGAATTTTTAATCTAATCTATGTGTAGCCTAGAAATCAAACTGTAAACAATTATTTACCTAATCTTTGAATAACCTAAATTAGAGAACTAGAAACTATAAACGGAATCGTAATCTATCAAGAATCGTTAAAAACGAAAACGATAAAACAACTAATTACCTAATCAACCTAGAAATCAGATTACGATACACATAAACAAATTCGTAAGCTATTAAGAATCCTTAAAAACGAAAACAACAATCAAGAATCGTTAAACCTAGAAACCAGATTACGATAAACAATATACAAATTCGTAAGCAAAGCAATTAAGAATCGTTAACAACGAAAAACGATAAACGATAAACAAATTCGTAAGCAATCAAGAACCGATAAATCGAAAAACGATAAACGATACACAAATTCGTAAGCAATCAAGAATCGTTAACAATGAATCAAGAATCGCTAACCTAGAAATCGAAAAACGATAAGCAAATTCTAAGCTATCAAGAATCGTTAACCTAGAATAAGCAAATTCTAAACTATCATGAATAAATAACGAAAACGATAATCAAGAATCGTTGAAAAAGAAAACAATAAAACACCCTAGAAATTGATTCGTAAGCTACGAAGAATCTTTAAAAACGAAAACGAAATCAGAGAGAAGAACCGTTACTTGTTTTCGAATCAGAGAGTGAAAGAGGGAATGAAGAAGGGTTGGAAGAGACGAGAGAATCACCAAGCAATGCAAATGGAAGAAGCGAGAGAATCACCAAGCAATGCAAATGGAAGAAGCGAGAGAATGAAGGTATCGGGGGATAGAAGAGGGAGAATGTAGAGATTGGATTTATATATAGCCATAGAGAAACAAGGGAGTGAGGTTTAGAGGCAAGGTTCAACAAGTTTCACGTTCTGGAAAATTTCAAGAACAAAAGACCTGTGAATTGAAAAAATGGGTTTATTCTTCATGCAATGTTAATTAGAGATCAATTAGTTTCTTATTGGGGATTAGTTAGCTCGTACTAATCATTTAGTTAACTAATTGGCTATTCAACTTTCATTATCTCTTTTACCAACAAAATTGGCTATTTTTAATTTTCATTTTTGCGAAATTCTAACTTTAGCCTCATTTGCTCTCTCTCAAGTGATGAAATATCACATTTAGTTGTTTTTTTTTCATGTACAAGAGGGTTTTTTATTTAAGTTACCGCATAAATTTTATCAATTGGCAATGTCACACTATCACATATTTTATTATTTGGTTTTGTGAATTTCTTAACCACATTTTTATGCCTCAAATTTTATAGGTGTCCTTTAAAATTGGAGATATATTTCTAATTCGCAGCATATTATACATGAACTATGTTAGAAGGATTCGGTGTAAATCAAAAGTATATTTTCAATTTCAAATCTTAAGTATATTTTTGATTTTTGAACACACTAAATGGCATCATGCCTCTTCCCCTCACATTACAGTAATCATTTTCAAAACAAAACATTAAATTCTCTCAAACCCTTATTACATCATTCATATATTTGGTCAAAAAATCATCAGAAATCATCAAGCATTGGTTAAATATAGCATTTTAACGCAATCAATCAAGCATAATCAACATCAATCAATCAATTAAGTTGTTTTTCAAATTTTTAGAGTTTATGTAATTTCTACTCAAATTAGTGAATTAGGGTTTAAATTGTGATATTGTAGTTTCTTATCAACATTAGGAGTCATTGGAAATGTGTTTCTAAAGTTAATTTCATGATCAATGCCCTTTTTATGAGCTCATTAAGGGGACTGGGATGCCATTTTCGTTGCTTATGTTATCGCAGCAGGAACTAGGATTAAATTTCCAATCTTGTCTAGAACAAAACCGGAAGTATACTTTTGGTTTATGTCCGTGTCTGTTTTAAGGCTTGTTTTACACATTGAACCTTATGTTAACATTTTTTTCCGTCCTTTTACAAGAAATATGGATGAGAGACCGTTACGATTGAGGCACGATAGGGTTGCACACATGCTTCTGTGTGTAGAGAAAAAAGTTAGGCTACCTAGCCTCCTCCTACCTCTGCATCACCAGTACCGAATGCACCATCTACAGCTTCACCCTCCGGTGTGCCTACTTCTACTCCTTCGACGTCGATCTCACGCAGCAGACGGGATTCTCCTGTTCATCCTTCACCACCCTCGTCCTCCCGCATACGCACTTCCTCGCCTAACGTATTTGAGGCGGGATCCACATCTGGTATCCAAGTGACACCTGAGATCCATACATCATCACAACCTCAATCCCAAACACCACCTGAGGCGGTTCCTCAGTCATTCTAGGCACTTGAGGTGAAACCCGAGACCGCACTTGTGGCCCTTCATGCTTTTGGAGGAGGACCGTCTGATTTATCACCTCTACCTATTTATCACAACCATGTTGCTAGATATATCTGGGAAGGACAGGTATGAATTTTGCATTTTTAATTCTATCATGAATTTTACTGTGAATTTTACTATGAATTTTGACTTGAATTTTATTAAGCAGGAACATGATATGCTCAAGGTCATTAGCCATGGGCGGAAGATTAGTAAACTTGTGTCGTCTACTGAGCCATGGTTTAATGAGCTTTTACTGCTTAAAGGGTTGAAAGATTTGACGTTGTGTGGATACAACGTGTTCAGCTAGGGTATGATCAACGCTTTTATTGAGAGTTGTCACCATGAGACGCCGTTGTTTCATCTACCACATTATGAGATGAAGATCACATTCGACGATGTCGCGTGTCTGCTTCATTTGCAGATCAGAGGGATTTTCTTGGATCATGATAGGATCAACAAAGATGAGACATTGGATTTGTTGGTTCAGAAGCTGGGAGTTACCCTTGAGAGTGGTCTGGTAGAGATTGATAAGACCTGTGGTTGCCATGTCTGTAACGCCCATTTTATTTTAATTATTTGAATTATTTACTTATTCGTTTGAATTGATGTTTTTGTATTATTTACCATATAATAGAGGATATTGTAGAAATATTAACTTAAGTATTTATTTAGTTGTGGGATAATTAATTATGATGAGTTGAATGAATAAAATAAATATTAGAAATAATAGTAATGTTAGTAATAATAATAATAATAATAATATGATATTATTATTTGGAAAAAAATAGAATAAGTAGAAAAATAGAATGTGTGTTATGAATAGAAGATAGAAATATAAGTTGGAGAGAAAAGAGAGAAGAATAGAAGAAGGAAACTTGAGCTAGGGCAGCTACCATCTCCAAGCATTTGAGCTCCAATTTGCAAGGTAAGGGTGGGGTTCTTACTCTCTAATCGGGAATATGATGGGTAATAGATAGTGGGAATTGTAGAATTGCTAGGTTTGTGTTGTTTGTGATTGTTGAGGAGATCCCAATCTATGACTTAAAATCTGTAAGATTGATGCATGTTGTTTGATTTGTTGTTGTTATTCGAATGTCTATGTTACTAGTAGCTTAGAATGACTCGTTTCAGGTTGTAGTGGTGTTTGATGGCAGGATTTTGGGGAAAATGGGTTGGAAAGGATGCTGGCAGCACTGTTGAGAACTATTCTGTCACGCTTAGCTCGCGGCACCAACGGGATTGCGCAACGCGAACGGAATGCCTGCTATGTTCGCGACGCGAAGAGAGGACCGTGGCGCGTACTGTGTTGTTCTGTTTAATTTTTCTAAATTTTGAATTCTGCCCAGTTTTGTATGCTTTAGCTAGGAAACCTAAAGTAAGTTTTAAAGGACATAATAACACTAATAATTAGTAGGGAATGATGTAGGAATTAAATGAAAAGGATCCCGACTTAGCATGTTAGTGCTGGTAAGAGATTTTGTCGTTTGACCGAAGTTGGAATAAGTAGAGGGTTCAATCGTATACGTTAGTGAGCTACCGTAGAGTGTTTGTTTTTGTCAAATGAATGTTGAATGTTGTTGTATATATATATATATATATATATATATATATATATATATATATATATATATATAAAAGTTGTGTTGGAGGCTTATAAGTCAATGTTGAAAGTTGATAAAGTTGAAAGTTGTTGACGTTGAAATTAGTAGTTGCTCTGAGTTGTTTGTTGTTTTAAGTAGTATTGTGTGAATGTTGTTGTATGACCTGAATGAAAGTCGCATACATTGCATCTCATTGAAGTTAGAGCTATGCTCGTTTATGTTGGCCTTAATGGTAAAAAGTTGGCCTGGATTGGCAAAATGTTGAAGGCTTATTCCTTGTGCCTCGGAATTACTGGCAAATGTTCTAAGTTGGGAGTTTTACTCCAATGGTACCACATGCATCTACATTGTCCAAGTCGCATACTTTATAGCATATTGTTGTTGTTGCGTGATGAATATGTGTTGTTGTTGTTGCGTGATGAATATGTGTTGTTGTTGTTCGGTGGTGAGATGACAAAAAGAGTAATTTTGCGTAACTCTAACTATATATTATTTATCATAATCCCAATTATATGGTTTGACAACTCACCCTTTCGTTTGTTTCTCCGTTGCCTTTATATTGGTAACGTGCAGGTAACCAGGAGGAGAGCCGTTACCGTTTTTAGTCCGGTGTCATTGCTCTGATACGTAGCACTCGGGGGAATGAACCCTCGTTTTATTTTGTTGATTTTAATTATGAAAATTTTGTTGTTGAATGAAAAGTTTGTAATATGTCGATGTTGTTTAAGACTTACAATATGCTATGCTAATTGTGTAAAATCGTTATCGCTCCGTTGCGTATTTAATGAAGTCATTATGTTGGAAGACTAACATATATGTATTGTGTTTATATCCATCTCTTTATGGTGTTATGTATCCGTTTGGAACAATTATGACATGTTTTGCATGTTTGAGTTGTATTTGTGACATCCTGAGTTTGTTAGGAATTTTAAATACTCTGATTTTAATAATTATTATTTTGGGGTAGAATCGGGGTGTTACATTAGTGGTATCAGCGCAGGTTGGTCCGTCCGACCAAGTTGTTGAGTCTTTAACTATCGAACATTGTTATTTAGTACTAATTTTGTTTATGTTGTAGTGATTATTCAAGATGATTGGAAGGAACGATGTTGCGATTGCTGCTGCATTGCAAGCGATGGCCCAAGCTATGCAGAATCAACCGAATGCTGAAGAGAATGCTGGGTCTTGTAGTTTGGCGACTTTCTAAAGGGAGAATATGCTAGTGTTCAAGGGTAAGCATGATTCTGATGGAGCACTAATCTGACTAAAGGAGATTGAGAGAATCTTTTGAGAGAATTTTGTTTCCCTTGAAGGGCATTTTCGGAACAGTGGTGGCATTGTATTTTAAATGCTTGATAGTAGATTGCAAATTGTAATAATGTAGTACATGGTAATTTTATATTTTGAAAATTGCAGTTCGTGTTAATTATGCAGTTCATTTTATTTTAGAAATTGCAGTTTATGTTACTAGTTTCTAATTTTTCTTCTACGGGTTATTCAAACTAGATAATCAAAATTTTATTTTATTTTATTTGTTTTGGATTTTCCGAAAACTGTATTTTCTATAGTACTATTACGTATTTTCATGATTTGAATGATTTCGTATTGTACTAGTATTATTTTGGGGAGCAATTTAATACGTCATACGTTTTTTATAGTATTAAATTTTCAAAATAGTCTCACAACATGTAATTATATTTTAATTTGAATCAATTATTGATTATCCAATTTCACATTCATTCAAAATTCTTTCTCACAATCTTTTAAAACTCTCTCTCACAGTTGCACAACACAACCATAATTCCTAAAACTTTGTGTTGTTCTCTTTTATATTTGTTCATCAATCATTATTTTATCTTTTTTATTGAAATGAGATTATGACTTTTTGAGTTTGCATCCTTTCTATTTGATTTTTTGTCTCTGGAGAAAACTAAGTTATGTCGGTATTATTGAGGACCATTGAGCGTATTATTCTTGTAGTAAATTTAAATAGTATAGAATATCTTTTTTTAGGACAGATCCATATTTGCAAAGATAGAAGCTATTTATTATTTATTTGGATTATTGAGTTTGCTGTGACATTATAATTTTTCTATTTATAATAAACGAGTGAACTCTAATGTTTTCTGTGATTAGTTCTACAAATTTAGTTATGTTGATGTCAAGTGGTATATTGTTAGTTATTTGAACTGCATAGGATTTGCTTAAAAAATTCTATAGAATATTATAGTGATTCTGTAATTGCAGGAATCTCTTAAAATATTCTATGAATAACTTGTGACATATATTTGAGAAGTTATTGATAGTTGCAGGTTTCTCTGTATGTTGATTTTGTTTATTGTAATAAACTATTCACAATAGTTTATAGAAACAACTTTCACATGATTGAGTGCGTAATGGTTTTATTTTAAACATTTGTCAATTATCATAAATTTTGAGAAATGATTAATTTTTTATAAATTATTGTTTTTACATAAAATAATTTTAGAATTTTTTAAATAAAAAACTATTTTTTATTTTAAAAAAATATTTTTTTTTATAAAATTAGTTTTAAAATTGTTTTTTTATAAAACTGATTTTGAAACTGATTTTTTAAAGAAAATTAAAAACTTGTTTATAGAAAAACCGGTTTGAAATTAATTTTTTTAAAAAACTGGTTTTTGTGAGAAATCGGTTCAAAACCGAACCGATTCACATATAAATCGGTTTGAAAATATAAACCGGTTTTAATGAAGTAATTTTAAAATCCAAACCAAATCATATATATGGTTCAATTTGGTTTGGTTATTGATCCATGCATATCCCTAACGAGTGCTAGGATTTTTCACATATTTATAAATTGTAACTAAATAAAAATAAAAAGGGTTAATACCTTTTTACCCCCTACCATATAAGGTATTTCCGGAAAATTCCCCTGTAAAAAAAGAGTCGCATAAATGACCCCAAGTTTTGAAAAAAGTCACACATAAAACTTTTGTCAGGCCAACTCACCAAAATTGCTTATGTGTCAATGTTTTTTTTGATATTTTAATTATTTATTAATTCCACATGTGTATTACATAAATGGCTTGTACAGGAATACCCTTGGGGTAGATGACAAAACAAAAACCCAAAGAAGGAATCAAAATGTGGAATCCCTAATCTTCTTCTTCTTCTCCCCACACTGTCACGACCTCTTCTTCTTCTCCCCACACTGTCACGACCTCTAACACAGCACCTCTAACACAGCAATGAAAAAATCTGTTTGTTCACAGCCAAGCATGTCCAACATGGATTCAAACGTTAGAAGAACACCTACATGTGGCCATAATCTCCCCATGAAGTTGTGTTGTTCGTATATTTCATAAACAAGTATTTTTAATTATCGTCTCCACAGGGATTGATATGATATTGTTGTCGTTCAATAGTTAAAGCGTATTTTAAGATGAGGTAACACAAGGGTTTTGTTTCCTAACTACAAGTATCATAAATTTCAATTAAACAATTTTAGTTTCCTTTTCAAAAGAGAGATATTTGGATTCAAGAGAGTTTTGAGTGATTTTCAATTGATAAAAGCATGTCAAGATTAGTTTCATTAACCTAGTTTCATATAAATTCAATTAATCAAGCGGATGAACTAGTTGATGATCGACATAATTACGTATCCTCTCAATATTGTTGATTTCAAACCAAGATTGTGAGGTTTATTATGTAAATCTTTAGATGATTTCTCACTATAACTATTTACATGATAATCATTAAGTTCAATACAAGTAAACACTAGCTCACAAATCTATCTATAGCATTTGTTCATTAGTGGAAGAATATCTTAGGTCAACTTTAAAACATATTTTTCAATCGTGATTCAAAGCATCAATAGATAGTAGAACAAAGATATTCAACATATATATATATATCATCAACCAAGTTCATACACCAAGAGATCAAAAGAAATACATAAAGGTTAGGTTAACTACCTCTAATCTTGACACAAAAGGAGCTTAGCTACTCATTCTAATGGTAGCTTCACTTGCAAGATTTTTAGAGATGATGATGAACATGGAAGAAAAATCAAGAAGAACAAGATTCTAGTTTTCAATTATTAGTTTACAATGATGATGAAAAAATGAAGAAGGAGTATGGTTCTGGTTTTCTAGGATAGATTAGGAGTTCCAATCAGAGAGTTGGTGAGAAAAAGATCTAAGCATGGGTCACTGTCCTTTTTCGATATCATGACCGCTCAGCTCACCACGCTAAGCGCTCATCATGTAAGCGCGCCTCAAGCATGCTCCTTCTTCCAAAAATTGTTTGAACTTGCTCCAATAGCTCTTCAAGCTTCCTTGAATCCAAGCTTGAAGGAATAAGTACCAAAAACCTACAATTTAAATATAAACAAAGTTAAATAATATATTATAAACAAAAACTAAATAAAAACATAAATATACCAAAATATTATATTAAATACTACTAATTAATCAAAAGACATTGTAAAGGACCACAAAATGATCTACACAATATCTACATTTTGGTCCTTAACAAGTTGTTTGTTTCAAAATCAGTTTCAAACCCCGGTAGAAAGTATTGGAAGTGTAAGTTTTGGGGTAAAAAAGAGGATTGTGATGTTTTTATTTGGCATGATGAGTTTTCTGGTGAACGGATAGGAGTTACAGATGGAGATGTGTTGGAGCTCTTGAAGCAAATGGATAAAGAAATAACTGGAAAGATGGAGGTACTGAAGAATGAGGTTGAAGGCTTAAGGAAGAAGGTGACATTTCTGATTGTTGTAATTTTTTGTACCTTATTGTTCTTTGTTTTAGGCTAATGAAATTGGAAGTAGATTTTGGTTAGTTAAGTTATGGTTATGTGTTGAATTAATAGAAGAATGATTTAGTTACTAATGGAAGAATGTTTTGAAATATATGTAATGTATTTGTGTTAATATAATGAAATATGTTCACTTTGTGTTATATCATAGTAATGAATTTGTGTTAATGCAATCTATTTTGTTGTAGTTGCCAATATACATTTTGTGTTATACCATAGTAATGAAAATCATATATAATGTAAGACCATATCAGAATTTTGTCATACATAACTTTGTCTTACAAAATAAGGTTTACAAAATAAGGCACATTATGTGCATAAGACAATTGTTCCAAAAAGGGCACACATTATGTGCATAACTTGTTCCAAAACAATACTAAATAAACATACAAGCATAACTTGTTAAAAAACAATACAAAATAAACATATTTATGTCTACTGAGTCATTCTCCTAGAAATATCTTCTCACACTCCTTTCCCCTTTACAATATCCTCTTCTTCTTCATCAATAACCAGTGGTGCATTAGATTTTGAACCAGACCCATCATATTTCTTACCCAAACCCACAGCTCTCAACCTGTCACTGCTCCTTTTAGGTGCTTGAGTAGAAGCCTTTTTCTTCTTATCAACAGCTTTGCGTAGTTTCCTTTTCTTCTTCTAACTTGCCTCAGGTTATGTAGTATGTGATTCAACTGGTAGAGACACAGTAGAAGAAACATTCTCAATTTGATGAGATACAGTCGAATCAACATTCTAACTTGCCTCAGGCTGTGTAGTATGTCCTTCATTTGGTGGAGGCACTAAAGTTGGATTGCAGACTTGGGATTGTTGTGTTTCATATGCTGCCATCATCTCATCAAGTAATTCATCCAGCTTCATTTAATTGATCTACACCTACAACAGTACTTGAATTACGTTCACCATCAGTAGTAGAGGTTGATTTCTTGTTCCTTGGTGTTTTTCTCTGCACAAAAAAAAAAGTCAAGTTCTGCAGCATAATTATGACATTAGATAAGTTGTATATAAAATTACCTTTCTCTTCAGTGCATTTGGATCTTGCTCCTTGCTCTTACACTTCTTTGAATTGTGACCTAGCTTGTCACACTTTGTATATCTATAAGTCACACCATATCTCCTCATCCTTGATCCACTTTCATCAGGTTCTCTAAACCTCAATTTTTTAGGTCTACTAGGACCCTTCTTATATTGAGGTGGCATCATGTCTTCAACATCAACTGGAGGCCACATATCCATACCATTTATAGGGCTTACATTATGCTCATAACAGGTTTTGTAAGCATCTCTCATGTAACAAGGGTAAGCAAATTTTTTAGGGTTCAGGTTTTGATACTGCATTGCAGACATAACATGTCTACAAGGTATTCCAACTAGGTCTCAAAAGCAACAACTACAAGTTTTCTTTCCAAGGTCAACAACAAATTGAAGGTCATTGTATGGACGATGGACTTGTCATAAATCACCTATACTCCATGTTGGAAGCCATTCCCCACTTAATAGAGTCTCCTTGTCTAATCTCTTTCTAGGGTTAGGCATTACATTGTGCTTCCATTTGTCAAGTTGAACTAAGTTATTTGCAACCCTATTCATAAGATAGTTCCTAATCCACTCCACCATAGTGAGTATTGGTTTATCCCTAGCTTGTAAAATAGTACTATTAAAAGATTCACTAAGGTTATTCATCAACACATCACACTTAGGGTAAAAGCTAAAAGAATGCTTACACCATAATTTAGTAGGTACTCCCATCAACCATTCCCAAGCCTTTGGGTCCAGTAGCTTAAGCTTGTTCATCTTTTTCTCCCATGCCTGAAAGTATGTTGCTTTTGCATCCCTCATTAATAAGTCTCTAATTGCAACTCCACCACCAAATTTATTCTTGAAATTAGCATATAAATGTCTAAGACATACTTTATGCTCAATTTGCTCGAACATTTCTTCAAAAACACTTATTAGACCCTGCAAACATAACCAACAATAACAAACAAGCTTATAACAAACTAACTTATAACTAACATACTAATAGTTTATAACTAACATACTATTCAGTTCTTTACTATCACAATCCACCTCTTTACTTCCCACATTATTCCTCCTTGAACTAGAACCCAGTACACTTTTAGGAACCAATACATTCACCTTGGGTGACCTGCAACTGTCTTTGGTCTCTTTTGGATCTTTGGATGCCATTTTCTTGAATCTAAAAGACTTCCCATTAACATTAATCCTAGTGCCTGGTTTTGGTCTGTCTACTTCAACTTGAACGAATTCTTCAGCATCTACTTCAACAACTCTTTCTCCTTCACTATCATTAAACCTTATGCATCCACCATCATCAGAGTTGTCATCATCACTACTGTCACTAAACCTATCAACATCAGGCCTTGACACTTTGCTATTCATATCCTTAACACCATGTTCAACCCATATATGCCCTACTACATTACCACTTATACAATGATCAGCAATCTCTCCAGCTTGAACATCATCAATGAACTGAGTAAAATCTCCATCCCTTCCTAGAATCTTTTTCCATAACCTGAATCCTTCATACCCCCAGTCTTTCACCAAGCTAACAGTCTCAAAGTAACTCCACTTATCAGAGTCTTGGCCTTCGACGGATGTTTCACTCCTTCCTCTGTAAAACACATGTTTATCTTCAACGAAATTACCCCCGTGGTGGAAAACAACCGTGAATAACCCCATTTTCTGCAATGGAGACAATTACTCATGAGAAAATTAACGCAGAAAAGGGCATGCAAAATGGGACCACTAACATCACTGAGAACCTTACCTTTTTGAAGTTTTTCAACGGAGTTGTCTTTGTCGTTGAGGTTGTTGTCAACAATGATCACTGAAATAGCAACCAATTACGCTTAGATGGATGAATCAATGATGAAGATTGACATTTAAATGTTTGGAAATTAGGTTTGGGAACGGTTTTGGTATGAAATTAGGTTTAGGGAATTAATTTTGGGTTTTTTATTTTTTCATTTACCCTAAGGGTATTCATGTCCAAGCCATTTATGTAATACACCTTTGAAATTAATAAATAATGAAAATATCAGAAAAACATTGACACATAAGCAATTTTGATGAGTTGGCCTGACAAAGGTTTTATGTGTGACTTTTTTTAAAACATTGGGTCATTTATGTGACATTTTTTTTACAGGGGGATTTCCGGAAAGGCCCTATATAGTAGGGGAGTAAAAAGGTATTAACCCAAATAAAAATACAAGTAAATGAGATGAAAATTTGGGGTTCATAGGCAATGTAGTTGGTTTCTTGGGACATGGGTTTTGGAGAAAGGTGGCAGGAGTGGTCCCCTTCATTTGTATATTTGGTAGAATATATGATACTATATGTGGTGAGGTGTATAAAAAGTTATTGGTAGAATATGATACTATATCAGGTGAGGTGTATAAAAAGTTATAGGATGGTGATTTCTGTGTTTTGCATTAAATCATTAATGGACAGACGTGAGGCCTAGTGTAACCATTAGGGTAGCTCCAGCAGGTTTATTCTTGCCACCCCATTTTTATTCCTGGCACTTCCAATTTTTGATATTCTAAAAATATTCCTTATCCTATTTATTCAAAAAATGTATTCTTTTACAAAAAAATTACTATTGAGAAAATTGTCAAAAAAACTAAATTTCTGATACATCAGAGAAAACTTTCAGTACCGATATTCTGTGCATACCGAAAATTCTTTGTAATTTATAAATTTTAGGTATTTATTTACCGAATATTTTTAAATTTACGGTGCAATTTACCGGAAATTTAAAAAATCTAGTATATTTTAGGAAAATTATTACATGTACCAGAAATATCCCAAATTTCCGGTATAAAAGTAATACCAGAAATTTATAAATTACAAAAAAAATTAAGTCCTAATATTATCGGAAATTTGAAATTTCCGGTATATAAAAAAAACAGAAATTTAAAATTTTCGGTTATTTTTTGTACTGAAACCATATCGAAAATTTGAAATATCCGGTATTTTTTCGGTTCCAGATTTTTGAATTTTTTGGTATATGTTCTACATACCGGATATTTAAAATTTTCGGTAAGGATTTTAACTGATTATGCAATCTAAAAATTCAAAATATGCAGCGGTACGAAACATCTGGCACGGTAAAAATGATAAATCTCACAGAATTTCCGATATTCCCTATGAAATTTTTGATATGTTCCAAAAATCACTAAATATCCGATATTTTCTAAAGATATTTCATATCATATTTAAGGGTGACAGGTATAATTAGCGTGGCAAGAAAAATTCATTTTAAACTTTCTAAACTTTCATATAAAAAAAAAGTTTTTACATCAATATTTAAGCACTTTCTAAACTTTTATAGTTTTTACATGAATATTTTTTTATAAAAAAACAAGTTTTTACATCAATACTTCCAAAGTGACATAAAGAAGTTTTTCTTTTATACTCATTTTTATCGGATCCAAAACTTTTAACAGGTGGAGTTAAAATCAATTATTATTATAAACAGCTATAAAAAATATATAAATGATAAAAACATAAAATTGATTTTATATATAAAAAATAAAGACTATTAAAATATATTACTCTATATCTAAAAATATGAAGTCATTTTAATATCTAAAAAGTATAATATAGTTCACCATGTCTTTATATTTTAAAAATGTTGTACAAAAATTTTATTTTTATAAATATCAAATATATCACTTTAAAAAATATAAGTCAAATGAATTATTTTGCTTATTTAAGATGTGTTTGAATTTTCTTATATAAGAATATAAGTTTTATGAGACTGTTTAACATAATTTATGAAAGTATCTTATAAATAATTTGTGTTTTACTTGTTGTATTGTATTTGTACTAGTATTCTTCAGTATTCAAATGATAATATGTTAGTTAGTATATGTTCCCATATATTTGTACCATATCACCCAGCATGTTGCCAACCATAGTACTAGTCTCTTCTTTGTTGTAACTTTCTCATCTAATGCAACAAAAAATAAACACAAATGTTCTACCAGTGAATCTGCTTGTACTGCAGAAATACCAGCCCACTTCATGACAGCATCCCATACGGCCTTTGCAAAAGGGCATACCAGTAGCAAGTGCAGCAATGTTTCTTCAGTCGCATTGCAAAAAACATATCCTATTGTATCTGAAGCTAACAAAACACCCCTTCTAGCTAATTTGTCTCTTGTTGCAACTTTGTTTTTAACACATTTCCACCGGAAGACTTGGATTTTCGAAGGAGCTCGAGTTTTCCATATTAGTTTCAAAGTTGTATGCTCTGCAAAATTCACATCGTGTATGCCTACCTGTTTCTTATACTTCATGTATCCAGTGCTTACTGTATAAAGATTTGCCCCATAGGGAAACCACACGAATTCATCCCGATACTCTCTCCTTACCATTATATCTGCCAGCACATTGGTAATTTCTGTCAATTCCACCCCTGCGTCATAAGAAAAAGATTCACCCAACGACGACAAGTCCCAACGCCAACCATCATTCACAAAAGCGCCCATCTCCGATACCGTAGCTGTTTTGTTCGATGCCAATTCGGAAAGGATTGGGAATGTCGTCTTAAGAGGAACTCCCCCAATCCAGTTTGTTTTCCAAAAGAGTGTCTTCCGACCATCACCTAACCTGCAAGAAATCGCATCCAAAAACCACTCCAAATCCCGTACAGCAAAAACACCAACAGACAAGATATCTCTCAACCACAGTGAACTTTTCTTAATGTTGTAAAATTTTCGACCATCAAGAACACTTGAGACCAAGTCCCCATATCTATGAACCAATAACTTACACCACACAGCCTCTTCCTCCATCAAAAAGCGCCACTTCCATTTGCACAACAGTGATTCATTTGTAGCCACTAAGCACCTTATCCCTAACCCACCCTCCTCCTTACTCCTACACACTTCTTCCCATCTCACTCATGCAATGCCTCGTTTATCCGCCCCACCTCCCCACAGAAATTCTCTTTAAATACGAATTAATTCTTTAAGGACAACCTTTGGAATTTTGTAAAATGACATATAGAAAATCGGAATTGAATTCAATACTGAGTTTATTAGAGTGACTCTTCCCCCTATAGACAAAAACTTACTCTTACACATTGATAACCTTCTCTTCATTTTGTCCACTACTAGAGCCCAAGCTGCCTTTGAACGATGTTTTGCACCCACCAGAACACCCAGGAAATTAAAAGGCACGCTGCCCCTGTCACAACATAAGAAATCTGCTGCCATCTGAGAGAAATCCTCCTCCAAATAAACCCCAATTAGACTGCTTTTGCACAAATTTACATACAACCCGGAGGCTAGTTCAAATCCCCTTAACACAGCTTTTACTATCCTTAGATTATTCCACGTTCCTTCACCTATTATCACCGTATCGTCTGCGAATTGTAACAGATGGTAATCTACCTCATTGTTAACTTTGAAGCCTTGGAACTTACCCAATTGAACTGCCTTCTCCATTAACTTTGACAGACCCTCAGCCACCAAGGTGAAAAGGAAAGGAGACGAGGGATCTCCCTGTCTAAGGCCCTTACCCATTGAAAACTCCGTTGTTGGGATGCCATTTACAAGAACTGAAAGAGAGCTACAACGAATGCTTGTATTTATCCATTTCATCCACTTCTCCCCAAAACCATTTGTCTTCATAACATAATTCAGAAAATCCCACGAAACATTATCATAAGCTTTCGCAAAGTCAACCTTTAGAATCATACATTCCTTCCTCGTTCTTGTTGCAAGATCTATAATTTCTTTTAACACCAACACCCCATCCTGAATTTGCCTACTTGGAATAAAAGCCGTTTGAGATTTAGAAACTAGTTTCCCAATATACTTCTTTAATCCGTTTGCCAATAATTTCGCCACTATTCTGTACATACTTCCCACCAAACTTATTGGACGATACTATTCCAACCGTTGAGGATTATCTACTTTTGGTATCAATGCCACGAAAGAAGCAGAAAAAGCTTTTGGCAGATTTGCCCTATTGTGGAATTCCTTCACGAACTGGAAGACATCCTGAAATCTGCACAAGAGAATGATCCAACTACCCATTGATCAAGTCGTCACACCCGTTTATGTTAAGAACTGCTTCTTCTATACTTAAATCAATCCAACCAAAAACATTTTTGTTCCACCACCTGAGTCTTGCCTTAAGCATTTTAAAGTTGTAATGTGACTACTTAAATACCATAGTAAATTTAGCAAAAAGTAAACACTAACAGAGCCTGAAAAGTTAAATACCATCCATGGTAAACAAAACAAAACAAATTGATTAAATACACCACAACAAATATTTTTCTAACAAATTCATTAAAATACTTAGATATAATATGTCTAAAAGAAGTTGTGAAATCCTAATGTGTCAATTTGACTTGATTGTGTAGTACAATGGATAGTAGCTTGATGTTGATTTTCGTTCTCAATATGACTCGATTGTGTCGCTTGAAAGTTAGCTTGATGTTGAATTCATTGGATTGGAGTTTGTTGTTGCATAATAATAAAATAAATAAGTAAATGATGAAATTAAACAAAATTTTAATAAATTGATAACATATAGTTACCAATATGGATTGTACTAAATTTTATTGAGGGATCATTCTCTTTTTGTGAGTATCTCTTTGTTTTTCTATCTAATTTCTCAATGCAAGACTTATCTCATTTTTTGTTATTACGAGATCAATTTCGCTTCTTTATGCCTTTTTCCATACCAATGGTGTCCATGTTGTCAATCTCATTCATTTGCAATTGATATGATACATGAATCAATCCACTTGATTTTCCGTCCACATATTTTCTTGCAAACTTATCATCAACTATTTTGCTTGACTCTTCATAGACTTTGGACATAAGTTTCTTCTGAACATCTTCATTAGCAATGACAACTACTGGTTTCCCCTCTACTATTAGAGGTGCAGAACATCCAAGCAGCAGGCCATCTGCTGGAATAGGATTCTTTTCCAATATCAATATTTTTGAATCCACTTTCACGAATTCTTCCTCCAGACCAGTTGCCTTTTCCTCTTCCTTTCCATCATTCCCCTTACCCTTTGCTTTCCTTACTCACAGATTGCGCCATCGCCGTTGATACCTTCTTCTTCGGTCATCCACGTCCACGACCCATCTCCTCAATCGATTCTTTCAAATCCATTTTCTCCTCCGTACTCCCTAACCCTAAGGTTAGGAGTTTAAACCAACACAAAATAAGTTTTCACTATCACTAATCCATTTCGCTGTGCCGGAATCCTAATCCCTAACCAAAAATCGCCACAGCAAAAAGGAAGTCTCAAATATCTTTTATAATATTATAATATGATATTAGAGCAATATTAAAAAGAATGGTTATCTATCTATTATTTATCTATTATCTTCTATCTATCTATTATAAATAAATCTATAAAAACAAAAGTATCTGGATATTACCACAATACCCCAACTGATAAAAATTCTATTTGGTCTATTATATTAGGGTAAAATTGTAAACTCCTTAAATGCTTGCACCACATTCATTTGAATCTGATGTGGCACTCCCACAAATTTTCACCACTTTTTCATTTATTTTTTTTACCAATAAATCCCACAATTAGTTGCCCATTTATTAATTTTATACTGTTTTTACAATAAAAAACCATTTGAAATATTTGGTTTTGCAGCGTGATCAACCCAACCATATGGGAAATACCAAACGTCTTCCTTTTCCCATGCCAATTCATTATGCCTCTCTTCATCAGAATTCAAATTCTAATGGAACACCAAAAGTTTCTGTTTCCCCTAAACCTTCTCATCATCAATCTCCTCCAACTGATTCTTTCTTCTGCCTTCTTCATGTTCTCTTCCAAATCTGTAATTCTGAAGGAGGTTTGATTTCAAATTTTTCTTGTGATGTTGTTTACATGTGGAGGAGGTATTTTTCTTGCAGATGATAGGGTTTATTATTGTGGAATTATATTTTAGGGTTTCTTCCTTTTCCTGTAAGTATATTTAAGATTCAAATATGTAGTGGAGGCAACAAATTTACGACGAGTGTGGTGGTGATGGCAACGGGTTTCCAGTGATGATTGTGGTGGTGGTCGAATTCGAAAAGGTTTCAGTGTGACTTTTTGATTTAGGTTTTGTTATTAACTTATTCTATTGTATTTGATATGTTTAGGTTTTGAACTTTGAGATATTGTTCTGGATTTATAATAACTACAGCTAATTCCAATGAAATAAAAGTTGCATCAAGGAAAAGGTCTGATAATTATTTTCTATAATTATTGATGGATTTGTACAGATTTAAGTTGTGGATTTAGTCTGTGGAGATTCAGGTGAGACTAAGTTGAGTTTGTCAATGGAGGAAATGCATTTTCCAATCATTTTTCAACGGGTGATTTTCCAGTTTAATTTCTTTTGTAAGTGCAGGTTTTTGTATAGAGAATCAAATGTGCGGTCCTATCTACAATGAGGATGGACAGAAGTCACACACCTGTAAAACTGACATACATTCAAAGATTTTTGATTGATGCATTTCTAATGTTCAATGAAATGCCCACAGGAATAATGCCACAATTTAGTGTCTGGTTTTCTATTCAATAAAACCGTCGAAGGTTCAAGTTAGTGAAGCGGGAATTTCGGCAGCGACAACAACACCGGCTTCTTGCTGACAGTTGGAGCAATGACTCATATAGGAACCTCCTTCAAACTCCTCTACGCCGCTGCCATAGGCAACTCTGTTCCACCTCCAGCCATCAATCCTTCGCCGTATCTCCTCCACCGCCACCATCATCTCCATTCTCATCGACTCCTCGCTCAACATCATCCTCCCGCGTCCTCTGTTCCTTCGTACTTCTGGTAAGCATTTATTGAACTGTGAATTTTTTTGCCTTAAGTATGTTTATGATGTTTGAAATTATTTTGTGTAGATTGCTGATAGTTGTGGATTTGGAAGAAGTATGTTTGAGAGACTGGTAATATTAGGGTATAAGAAACATATGCTTAATGTTCAGTATCGAATGCATCCAACCATAAGCGCATTTCCCTGCAAAGAATTCTATGATAAAAAAATTTCTGATGCACCTTTTGTCTTGGAAGAAAGCTACAATAAGAGTTTCCTTGAAGGAGAAATATATTCATCTTATTCTTTTATTAACATCGCTAAGGGTAAGGAGAAAACCGGCAGAGGACACAGTCTGATGAACATGGTTGAGGTTGCTGTCATTTCTGAAATGATTAAGAACCTCAAAAAAGGTTATTTCTCTTTACCATTTGGGCTTATTTTGTCTAACATGTGTAATAAGAAATAGTAAGCTTTAATAATCAATAATTAATGTGTGTTCTTTAATTTACAGAGTTTAAGAGGACACAAGAAAAAGTTAGCATTGACATTATTTCTCCATATAATGCTCAAGTCTTTGCAATCCAGGACAAAATTAAGCGGTACACTTCTGTTTCTGACACTGATTTCTCTGTGAGTGTTCGATCTTTCCTGGAAATTTGACATGGACTACTTGATTGGTAATTATCATTTCTGATTGTTATTTGCTACAAAAATGTCATATTTGGACTTGATTGCTGAAATCGACAGGGTAAGTATCTACTGCAACTTTAACTTTTATTTCCTTCATGTCAACTATCACAATATAAACTACATTTTATTTTTATGCATGATTTGATTTCAAAAATTTATGATCAATAAAGCATATCACAATCTTTTTAAATTAACTTTAGAATTGTAATCATGATAAAAAAATGTTAAATTGTAGTCATGAAATTTTAATGAAAAATGATAATCATAAAAATTAATAATAAAAGGTATAAATTTATTCATACAATCCTTTTTATAAATTGAAAAATTTACATTTGTTATAGTTTAAATATTATTTTGTTACTAAAAATATTTAAAATCATATATTTTTATGAAATATTAATAAAAATGATGTATTTTAAAGAAATAATTATTTAACTAATCATTTACTCTATTATATGTATAGTAACTTTATTAAAGAGTTAATTGATCAATTAATTCAATTAAATTATTTTCAAAATATTAGTTGATCCATTAAAAATCAATTTAATGTAAATAATGGAAATAAAATATATAATATTGGTATAATTTTAAATAGTATTTAGAAAGTAGTTTAAGAAAAAACTATATGATTTTGAATGTTATTGAAATAAAATATATATAATATTAGTTGTTAGAGTCTGCAATATTTACAATTTAGCTAATGTTAAAAGACTACAATTTGACGAGGAGTTGTTATATATTGTAGGTTTGAAAAAATTGTAAATATGATATATAAAAAAATAATTTAAAAGTGGTTATACATTGTCATTTCATTAATTCTATTCCAATTAAAATCAACGATGCAAACAAACCAATTAAAATAAAAATTATGATTTATTTAAATAAAGAAGATATCTTTTCTTTCTCTTTTGATTATTTTTCTACTAATATCAACAATAATAAATGTTAAATTATTATTTAATATTTTAAGCGATTTTTCGATATTCTTAGATCTAATTTTTTATTTCTTTCCCTACGGATATCTATAATAATAAATGTTATATTATTATTTATAGTTGTAATTTTTTTAATTATCAATAATACATTTATATTAAAACAAAAATGATTATATTATTAAAATTATTATTCTTTTTTATTTCCATATTTATAACATAATAAAAAATAAATTATATTTTTATCCATAAAATTTTATAACATGATAAAAATTATTTTTATAAACAAAAAAGTTATAATTTTTATAAACGGAATAAGTTACAAATATTTTTATAATAAAAAAATTCAACTATTGATGCAATTGTTTTTAACATGAATAAGTTAAAAATAATTTCGTAAAACGTTACACAGGTTAATAACACTTATAAACAAAAAAAGTCTATATTTATATAATTATTTTATTAACGGAAATAAGTTATAATATTAAAAATAATTTCGTAAAACGTTACACAGGTTAATGACAGTTTTTTATTTTGTTACACAATCATGTTTTCAGTTTACATTTTTGAATGTTGTCAAATAAGTTTGATACACTAAATTTAGCTGAATTAAAAACGAATTTTCTGTTACATGACAAGATTAGTTCCACGTTATATGAAATCTCGACCGGCCCCGTGCGTGTCGCACGGGTTATTTACTAGTTAATATTCAAAAGATCATCGTTAATATTGAAAAGTTTAGAGATTCCAAAATAAATATTAAATTATTTATTTAATTTTTAAATTTATAGTTAATCAATAAAATAAGTTTTTAATTTTAAAAAGTTATATTTATTAATTTTTAAACAATTGATTATTAATAAAAAAATATTTAGAATTACAGTTGTAGTGTCTTCCGTTCCGTTAGCAACTATAATATAAATTGGAGGAATTAATATCTCACACATCCTATTATATATATAGCAATCCAAAAGATATGTTATTATTATTATTATTATTATTATTATACTTTTCTAAATAATCTCCGAATTTTAAAATTTTGAGTTTTATTAGAAATTTGGGGTGTATATGAAATTGTAAGAAAATTTTGATTTTATTTTTAATTTCCATTAAGTTGAAGAGTTAATCAGAATTTTTGAAATTTTCAGTTTAATATTGAAAATTTGCAGTTTAGTATCAAAAATTTCAATATATTTCAAAAATTTAAAAATATAAAATGAAAAAAAATAATATTCCCTTCAATTTATTCAGATATTTTTAAAATGACAAAAAATAGGAGTGTCATGTATAATTTGGGATGTGAGAGAATTTTTTTGCCATCTCTGAATTTATATCTGTCACCCCTTAAATATGGTGTTTTTACCATAATATCCACAGAAAATATCTGATATTTAGTGATTTCTGGTACATACCAGAAATTTCATAGAAAATACCGGAAATTCTGAGATTTTACCATTTTTACCGTGTCGCATATTTCGTACAAGAAATTCCAAATTTTCGATACCATATATTTTGAATTTTCGGAATGCATAATCTGTTAAAATCCTTACCGAATATTTTAAATATCCGGTATATAAAACATATATCAAAAAATCCAAAAATACAGTACTGGAAAAATATCGGATATTTCAAATTTTCGATATGGCTTCAGTAAAAAAATAATTGAAAAAGTACCATAGATTTGATTTTTTTGATTTTTTTTATATATCAGAAATTTCAAATTTCTAATAATAATACTGGAACTTAATTTTTATTTTATTTTTTAAACGTATAAACTTATAAATTTGGTGCGCCAAAAAAGTACCATAAATTTGGTCAGTAAATTCTTTTTTCAAAAAGATAAATTTTTTGAATAAATAGTCTCAGGAGTATTTTGAGAATAACAGAAAATGGGGGATGACAAACATAACAGAAGGGGTGGCAGGAAAAAATCTCGGAATGTTAATTCTCCTATAAATAAAGATTTTGAGCCCAATACCTAATTCACTTTCTGGCGAATACAAAAAGAAAGCCCAAACCATATGGCTTCTTCTCTAACCTAACCTAGTATAAAGGGTTTCTACCACAGATCTACGCAACAAAAGCAACCTTAGGTATCGCCTTGTCTCAAACCCAACCGGCGATATTCATGCCTCACTTTGAAGCCGAAGCCCTACTGCAGAACTCTGGTGATACTGATGAAGATTCCTCACCTGATTCTTTAAAGGCACTAAAGCGTTTGAAGAGAGAAGAACTTCCATGGGATGTGCTTGATATCATTTGCAAAGCCCTAGATTTTGAAGATCTCTTTCAGTTTTCCGGTGTTTGCAAAAGTTGGAGGACTTTTCATAAATCTAATTTCTTGTCATCCCATGAACCGTTGCTCGTTCGTATGTTGTGGGATACTCCGCAATTATATTCTTTTATTAACATATCCGATCAGAAAGTTTATGATTTGGATATCATGAGGTGCTTCCAGCCTCCCAAGTTTACGTATATTAGGGCTTCCAGCGGATATTTCATCATGGCTCAGAATAATAATTCATTTGTTCTATTCAATCCATTTACCAGAATTAAAAAGGTAATCAATGCCACGTTTACCGTTCATGCTGATCATGGTCAGAGCCGATACCACCGAGCCTTGCTTGCTTTTGAGAAATTCTCTGACGACAAAGAATTTGTGTTGTTGATTTTATGCCTTCAGTCTAAAACTTTGTATGTCTATCAATCTCGACACCATAGTTGGGTTACTTATTCAACCACAAAACCAGAAGATATTGTTGACTTTGTGGTTTTGAATAATATAATATATGTTCTCACTAACCATGCTAAAATTGGGGTACTAAATTTGAACTCTGGAAATATTCAATTTCTAAATCTCAAGATTACTCCCCAGGATATTCCCTCGAAATACTTTAGGTTGGTTAATTGTGATGAGCAACTTTTTATGTTGGATTTGTTTAGAAGATATGCTTACAAGATAGACCTCTCAAGCATGAATTATGTTAAGAAGAAAAGTTTGGGTGACATTGCATTATTTCATGTTTCTGGGAGAAATTATCAGGCATTGAGCAACCCCCGAAGATTTGGGTATCAGAGCAACTGTGTCTATGAAGTTAGTATTCTAAATGAATGTCGAGTTTATGGTTGGAATGATGGTATTAGAATAAAATCATATAAACTTGAAGGTTCTGAAACAGACCTTGGTTTATTTGATTGGTGTTTCAGACATTTAAAATATGAAGTAGACTATTCTTTAGTGGAATAATTTAGCTAGGTTTGAGTTGTGTTTGGTGTATGTGTTTCAGACATTTAAAATATGAAGTAGACTATTCTTTAGTGGAACAATTTAGCTAGGTTTGAGTTGTGTTTGGTGTATGTGTTTTATTTCTTTGTATTTGTATTTTTTGTTCCGACATATTTGTATTTGATAATATTTTGGTAGGTATATGTTACAATCTATATGCCTTACAGAGAGAACATAGGGTTTATTCCTATTTCACTTCTCTTATTCTTTGTTTGTTTATACTAATGAGTAATAGAATTCCAAATTTCTTTTTTTCCTTTTAGCACAAGCTTCCTAGATGTTTAGGAACACACCTTGAGCAATCCTACGAGCACTTTGATGGTTCCTCTAAGAATTTTAAGGAGTTTTAGAAAATTAAGAAAGGTTAAAAACACTTTTAGGTGACTGTATGTGGGCGCCTTAGTAATTTTAAGATACTATAATATCTTTACAAGACTTTAATCACTCAGACATGAACTAGACAAACTTTCCCACTTCCTCTATTTCAAAATATTGAAAGCTTCAAAATCCATTTCTTGATTCATCAATGATTTAACAGTTCAATCGAGACGTGGATTCTTCTAACTTACGAGGCTTGATAAGTCTTCTTGATGGACAACATTATAATATAATTCTTGTGTAGAGACCATGAGGGTTTTCATTGAACTCCAATTGACATTATGTATTGTCCTTAAGATATTTCCTATGACATATTGATCTAACAAGCATAATAACTTGATTATCTTGATCATAGCTTCAAACGAAGACTTCACACCATACTAATGTCTTCATCAAAACCATTGAAAACATGTGACTTTCGCACACGCTATACATGCAAGCACATAGATCCAGAATCACCGATCTTGAATTCAATTAGAGTAACAAAGTCATGCTTATTAACTATTGCTGCATTGATGGTTAAAGCAACAATCCTTGGACTCCTCAATAGAGCAACATGTATAACTAAATTTATTTGCTAAATTTGTGCCACAACCATAAAAGATATGTTAGTATATTGAAACATACTACTATAGTAATTATAATGCAACCTTAGTTGATAAATCCTACAAGAACAGGCAGATAAATGTTACATTGCCCCAATCATGTGCTTAATTTAATTTGGAGTAGTGGAAACCATTTAATACACACATCTACTAGTGTGTAGTGGTATATATGACAATGAATAATCCAACCTACATATGCCAATCAAATATTAAAAAAGTATATGTGATCAATTAATAATCATTTAAATAAGAAGAATGATATTTTGAGCATTAATTAATCTTTTTATTTTTATTTTAAATATAATAATTTATATTATTATTAGAATAAAAATTAATCATAAATATTGAATTTCAGTTATGCTGTCTATTCTTACAATTTTATCCCTACATCATAAAAAATGACACTCAAATAAAGTGGAGGACTAAAATCTCCAAGGATTGTGGCCAGATTCATTACTTGGTGCATATTCACATTTATGAATCCTGTGTGTTTCTGTTTACTTATGTCATACTGGTCGGGATTTAACTTGACTTAATGTTAATATTGGTTCAGGTGGTTCATGATTTGGTTTATTTAGTAGCAGTAGCATATTCAATGTTCAGGTATTATTGCTTTGTTTTTAATTAAAAAATAATGTTTAAATATGATTTTCTCAATGAGACTGTATTGCTACTCATACTCATTGTAATTGTGTTATAGGCATGATCGGTGGAAAGCTGTAGAGATATTAGTGAAGGATTTGAAAGTGTTTGCTACATTTAAAGAAGAGTTGTTCAAGGAAATCACGCAGCATTTGACATTGAAGAATTTTAGGTACTTATTTAAGTTTCAATTCATTATTTGCACTTTTGAATTCGGTTTTTGCAAGATGTTTAGCGATTGAGTTTTTATTATTATAGGGAAAACCATCAGTTGTCGAAGTATGGTGATACTAAGTCTGCGCGAGCAATCATGTTGGTTGAGCTTAAGAAGCTAATTGAAGCTAATCCGTTATTTCGCGACAAATTGCAATTTCTGAACCTCAAGAACTCAACGTTAAGGACACTCATGAGTCAAAGGTTGTTTTTTATGTTGTCTCAGTATCTTTACTATTAAGTCGTTTATCGTTGTTAAGTCGTTTATCGTTGTGATAGTGTTAAGGGTTTCATTGAAGGTATGAACTTCCTAGAAGCTGATTAGGTTCTGTTGACCAAAAAACTAAATTACAGCTTGAATTGGCAACATCAACTTTGTAAGAAACCTCGTCTGAATCCTGATATAAAAACTCTTTTTGTGGATCACTCATGCTGCCATGCAGACAACCGAGTGGTGCACGAGCTCCTTCGCCTGCTAACAGTCCGCTATTAGGATCCTTACCTGGTGCACTTCCTCCTATTGGCACTCATGGGGTGGTGCTAAACTTTTCCGCGCTTCGTGGTTACAGCCTTTTCAACCTACTCCAGCACAAATGCCTACACAGCTCGCGGGTTGGATGTCAAATCCTACTACTGTAGCACACGCTGCTGTTTCGGGTGGAGGAGGTATCGGTCTTGGTGCTCCATCAATGCCCGGTAATATACTATTTCTCTTTCTATTATTCTCCACATCTTTTATGTTAGTTGTTAGTCATACCAAGTACGAATAGACTATCTATGAATCACTGACACATACACCCGAGACACTACTGATACTAATCGTCGGTGTCACACATCTGACACGCCTTCAATCTGAACTACATTTGAGTTTTGTTTCTTTGCTATATCTAGGTGCTTTGAAGCATTCACAGACCCCTCCAACTAATCCCTTTGTCGACTATCCATTGGCAGAGACTCATACCATGTTACAAAGAGAACAAGGCCAATGGGAATAACAAATGAGGTTCTACCTGTCAATGTTTAGATCTCGCTCGAGTGCAAGGCTGTAATTGGGCTATCATCATTAAGAATTTATGTGCGACAGGTCTTGAAATCACCATCTGCAGGCCCTGGCAGGAAATGTTGAAAGGATGAAATATGAATCGACATTGCCGACGTAGTTGATGGTCCCGTAGGAGATCGGATGTGCTAGAATCTTACAGAAGGGAGCAGCTATATACAAACTCTGAAAACCACCTTCGTATGGGCTACTGAACATCGGTACCATCTGTGAATCTCCGCGGTAGGAAGAAAGTGGCATTCACTCTTTGATTAGCGAATCACGGTGTCGTCGTCAATATTAAAAGATAATTATAAGAAAGTGGCATTCACTCTTTGATTACTTATAAGATAAATGATCAGTGGACTTCTTGATCTCAGGTACCGTCAGAAGAAACATCGAACCAACTGGACAGTCTACAGTTGATGAGATATGGAAGGTAATTTAAAATTCAATTGCCAGATGTTTGAATTAATAACCGTTCTCAAGGGACTGTGTGAATGTATGATTGTGCTTATGCATATAGGGGATCTGTGACTCCACTGCGAATATCTTCCCGGAAGTGTCACAATGGCTATCTAATGTTTCAGGTTTTCCTTGTACAATATTCTATTTTGCATTTTTCTTTATGACTTTGATAAATTATTTGGACACTTAAAAGATGGCTTGCAGATTGATTCAAAGGATACTGATATGCAAATATGTCCTGTGAATCTGTATGCTTTTAAAAACCACTGCAAATTTACGGCATATATGTACCTATATAATATACTCTCATGATTATGTTCGTTCAGGAACTTTTCTACAGCAAATAATGTTCATGTTGATGTTACTGGTAATGAGACTTTCTCTGCTTTTCACTAATGTTCATTTCATCCTTTTTTTTATACTTATGGGGTGCATTACATGGATCACAGCAACATCTTTACATCAACCTCTCCAAGATCACAGCAAGATCTTTACATCAACATCTACTTTCATTTTATTGCCATTGTTGAATTTAAGCTGAGATTAATCTACAATAACTCAGATTAAAGACGATGTCCGTAATGGGCCATTGAATCATACAAAGAACTTTAAACGTATGTTGGGCCATCTGCTCTTTCCTGCAAGATATCTGAGCAATATTTTACAATCACAGCTCATTGCTCAATATTGCATTACTCATTGCTTAGTCCAGAAGTCCATATTCATCTTATTTCATTAATATGACAGTTCAACTGAATCAGCATCATGTAATGCAACTAGTACTACTGTATACTATCAACACAAGATTTAATCATGTAAGCTAAAAGAGTATAACCAATGACAGAAATAGCAAATCATTTTCATGTAATGCTAGCAGTACTACTGTATGCTACAAGCACATGCACATGTAAGCTACTAGTATTATTGTATACTACAGTCTTCAATCCTCTTCATCAAATAATGATTCATTTTTGTCATAGGAAGGCTTCACAACGGCATCCTTTACTGCTCTCACATCATCGCGAATCTGAGTCAACAGATCCACTTGGTGAGTCATCAAGTGGAGCATCTTAGCTTGGTCAAAACTCTGCTTATCAAGCTCCTCCTTAGTAGCCTTTTTTGAGCCTCTGTCAGAAGCCTTCTCCTCAGTGACAGAACCCTTCAAACTAGGCAGCTTCTTGTCAGTGATAGAATCCTTCAAAGTAGGCAGTTTAGATGCCCTACGTTCATATGTACGTAACATCATCAAACTGTCTTTCTATATCTGCATCATGCTCAGCTTCAAGCTGCTTCCTTTCCATATCAGAAGCCTTTTGTATTAAGGATCTGACACTTCTGCCCTTTAATGAAGAAGGGATACCAGGATCTCGGAGAGCGGCTTCCCATTTGCGCAAAGCACAAAACCACTTAAGCTTCTTAGCATTCATAAAGATAGCTAAATCTGTGTCTTCTTGAGGAAACCATTTCCTATACTCTTTCTTGTGAACATTAGGAGCCATCCTGTATAAGATAAGGATATGTTGAAGAAGTTTTCTATTGTTGTTTTATTAACTGATATTTTGCCTCTTATACAAGAGTAAATGTGACAGTTATAGAGATTCCTAAAACCTCTCCATAAGGCCACTAACATGATATACAGGTCATGATTTTAGGTATGAATAAACTAACAGCATTGACCGAATTTAGTTGAATAAATAATAACAAATAATAAAGGTAAATAACATTAATTTAATTCTCTAACATGCCCCCGCAAGCTGGACGGCCGACGGGAAAGTCCGAGCTTGTTGATGATAAATTCAAACTGGGTACGGTGGAGAGGCTTCATCAGAACATCGGCGAGCTGGTCGCCAGTGGAAACATGAGTGTGATACGGTGAACTGACTTTTTTAGGATTTTTTGTATCCAAATGTGCGGATAGCAAGAGTCGCCACCGACTTTTATTTTTATCCAATTAAGGGAAGGTAAAAGTACAGAAAAAGACCTTCGTTAGATTCTGAGTACGGGAGAATGGTTATGAAAAGGGAAGGTATTAGCACCCCTTTCCATCCGTAGTTATCTACGGGCTCTTAGTTGCTTTATAGATCACTTTGAAAAATTTGTGCTTTCTGTGTGTTTGAAAGATGTTTTGAAAAGACATTTCGCTTTGACTTTGTAATGATTCATGTAGGAATGTATACAAAGTGTTCGGAAATGTTTCGTTTTGAAAAGCGTTTGAACTTTGGAAAAAGTGTGAGGTGTGAAAAGCATTTTGATAGAGCAAGCAACTAAAAGTCTTATTACCTACTCAGAATTGGTCGTTTTCATGTTATTTTACTTTCCTTTAGAATAGCGCTAGCCATACCATTAGTTAGTAGGTAGCTCCATTCGTTGGATGTAAGCGGGACAATCGAAGGGACATCGGATGGTCATAGAAAGCAACTCGTAGGAAGTATCCTAGCACATTCGAAGGGACTATCATCATTTTTCGTAGACGACAATCGAGGGTCAAGATCATGTATTCGGAGGCGACATCGTGGGTCTATGATCTTTGTATCGAAGGGACTATGATGATTTGTTTTGAAGGCAACGGTGCTAGAATACCTCTACGTTCGAGGGACTTGACCATTTGAATTCGTAAGGCAACGAGAGAGAATTACCCAAAGGGGGTGCATGTGTGAAAAAGTGTGTCGGTTTCAGATATTTTATCTTGAGAATTAGTGTGAGCTATGTCCAATTATTATCTTGCCATACACGCCTAATTACTAGCAATTGATAGAGTGCGGAAAATAAAATGCGGAATATAAAGATGCGGAAATGTAAACCTACGCTATTACATGGCTTTGGGGCAGATACATAATCAGAAAATGCGGAAAGTAAAAGTCCTAAATTAAACTATTACAACCCATATGCAGTTACATTATTGGAAAATAAAAGGAAAAACGGAAGAAACATCTGTATCGGATCAACCTGTGAAAAGATGAGAAAATCGAAAAATATGATGAAATCGAACAAAAGGAAAATGTTAGAAAAAATGCAAATTTTAATACAAGAAAATTAATGCATGCTGGAAATAAGATAAATAAGTTAAAATAATTTTTCTGGAATTTTTGGAAAAGATTTAATAATTAAAATGCAATTTATAATGATTTAAATGCAAAAATAAAAATAAAATAAAATATGCATGCAAAAATTATATTTTTTAATTTATTAAATTAAATAAAGATTTTCAGAATATGAATGTAAAAAGAAAAAATGTTTTTGGTATTTTTAAGATGCAGAGATAAAATTGAGAAAACAATTAAAATAAGGCAAAAATATTAAATAATTAAGAAAATAAGAAAATATGAAAAGTTTGAAGTTTTGAGAAAAGAAAAAACAAGAACCGGTCCTGGCAGGAGTTGAACTGGGGACCCTTGAGAGTATCTTTGCACAGGGAGTATCTTAACCACTTGACCATCATGCGTTTGGTGTTTGAAAGGCTGAAACCAATTGAATATGAATGTCAACGTGTCATGAATATTTGAAATCACAACACAGTCAGCGCGCGGGCCCCAGTTATTTTAAATGGACGAATCAGAACGCGTTTCCTCGCCACGCACGCAGCTCGCCGGTCAACACAAGTCAGCGACGCCGGAGCTAGGGCTCCGGTCGTCTTCTCCGGCTAGTCCAGCGGCCGTTCCTGCAAAATACGTGAAATAAAAGCAAAAGAAAAACCCTATCCACCTATTTCGACCCTTCTGAGTTCAATGGTGGTGTCTGTTTGGATTGAAAACACCTGTAGCTATTGATTCGAAGCTTGACAGTTCGAAATGTCCTAGTAATGGTATAATACGATTTCAACGTTCAAGATCAATAACGATGGCCCAGATCGAACCTATGGGGTCTCAGGAACATAATGAAAGCATTAGAATCAATTAACACAAGCAGAATAATGAAATACGAAATCAAGAAAAAGTTGATTATGGATGCATGTATATATCACGATTCTGGGTAATTTAAACCATGGCAAGAGTGTATTCTTACTCCAAATTACCTACTGAACACGATGGAATGATGTTTGAAGGCTGGAGATGGCTGGATTTTGAAACACGATTTTCTCAAGTTTCTTGAAAAAATTTGCTATAATAAGGGTTGTGTAAGGAGCTAGGGTTTCGTTTTCTGGCTTGTGTGTATTGCTTGATATTTATAGAGAGTTTTTGGAAGGCAAGAGCAAGCAAAAAGATCTCATATTGATTGTGCCAATATTTTCCAATAAATTCAAAATCAAATATTTGAAAAAATTGATTTTCTTCCCATGTAGGAGGCTAGCACGAATTTGGAATGAATCTTGGGCTTTCTTGGATATTTAGGAAGATATAAAATCATTCCTTTTGGAAAAAATAATTAATTTTCATATTTTATATAATTTATTTTTGAATTAAATGTTATAAAATTCAAATATAAATCATAAAAATAGAAAATAACCAATGCCAAGCTTTTATGGGTCAAAAATAGCATCATGAACAAGTTTGGATCAAAAGATTATAGGCCCATTTGGAAAATTTTGCAATTTGACCAATATGTCCTTTTGTGCAATTGTCCAAAATTCCCCAACTTCTGAATAGTGTATCTTGCTCAATTTTCCACATTTTTGAGAGTTCTTGGACTTTTTGGAAAGCTCTAAGAGTCCTCTAACCAATGTCTTTGGTTTCACTTCAATTGGAGTTACCATGCTCAATATATGTTCAAAACAAAAGTTGACTTTTGTTGACTTTGAAAAGGACTCAGAATGTTTTGAGCTATACCTCTCAAATGAAGCATTTTTGGACATTCTTGTGAGACATGACGTTGTAGAGAATTGAATTTCCTTCAAAACAAGAGGTGGTGGAAAATTTTCTGAGAAAGTATGAGAAAGTTATGATCAGTCAAAGTTCAGTTGACTTTTCACCTAGAAACCCTAATTTAGAAAGTTTGACTTTTGAGCAAATCTTGAGTTTTCTTGATGAATCATGATCAACCCTTGATCAAATGATGAATGTAACTTCAAAATGAGGATGTTGACCACAAATCAGAAGTTTTGACTGTATGTTGACCACAGTTGACTTTTTGACCAATACAATTGATTTTCAACCATCTGAGCAATTGTCTGAGGAAACTTGACTTGTGAAGCTTGAAACTTGATATGGAGAATCTTTGAAGCATATGAGGAAGCATGGAAACCATTGGAGGTGTTAGAAATCCATCTGGATCTGAGGAATGCCAAACCCTAGTTTGGGTTGATTGTATAGGAGAGTGTCCATCTGATCAACTCTTGAGGAATCCTTGAGCATGGATGTATGGAATGTCTTGAGAAACATGAGGGCAAATTTTGGGGTATGACAGCTGCCCCTGTTCAATCTTCTTGTACTGGAAGGGATAGATTGGCACGCCTTGCCTTTCGAGACCTGGAGGTAGAAGATGATTGAACACTCGAGTACACCTGAAAATTTGCACTCGCGGTTGATGAGGATGCGGGAATGGGCTTACAGATGCCATTTGGAGAAGTTGGAGACTTCGCTGGGGGATGAGTCGTACGCTAGACTCGGGACTATTGTATAGGAGATGGGCTTAGGATGCCATCTGGAAAGATCGATGCCGGGGAGTGAGCCGTACGCTAGGCTCTGTAGATGTTTCTGAGAGGAGATGGGCTTAGGATGCCATCCGGAGGGAGTCGTACGTTAGACTTCGCGCTCGCTTTTGAATGAAGTTATTGGTCTGTATTGATTTTTAACCAAATATGCAGCATTCTGAAGGTGAAGAGATGTTGACAAGTAGTCGGAGATGGGCTTAAGATGCCATCCAAGGCAACTGAGTCGTACGCTAGACTCTCGTAGTTGCTGTTGATAATAAGAGAGGGTAAAACGTGGATATTTCCCTGTTGTGCATCGGGTATTGATCCACTGCCTGTTATCGGAGGATAACTTGTGATCGTTCGGATAAGGTCTCCCGTCTGGCTTCGGGTATTAATCCTGGATCCGTCGTTGGAGAACAACGAGGTTGGTCGTTCAGATAGTTTTCCCGTCTGGTTTCGGGCATTAATCTTGGACCTGCTTGCGTCGGAAATGACTTTTACCTGTTTTGGCAAAAACAAGAGAAATTTTTGATAGAATATTGTTAGTCTTATGCAAAGTATGATGCATGACGATGCGTATGAATGATATATGCACAGACTATGATATTTATGAACGATGTATGAATGATGGATGCTATTGTATTTTAAAACATATCCATCTTGAGGAAGATGGGAATATCCCGCTTGAGAATTTCTGACTTCTGCTTGGGGATGAGACGGATCGGAAACCTTGAGAAGGAATATAGCTTTGAATTCTCCGATGCACTATCTGACCAAGTCTCGAGCCTAGATACCATTGTGGATGGGAGAGACTGAGGAATGTGCCGCCAAAGATCTTATTCATGGACCCTGCTGGGGAAAATTCAGGAGGCGCTTCATTGGGAGAGGTTAGGAGGCACTCTACCGGGGAATCTTTCGTATAGCTTGCTGAGGAGTAGTTGGTAAACCGCTTGGAGGCCGGGTTGGAAAGATCTGGAACCCGTCGAAATCTCGGGCTGGGGAATAAAGGATGTAGGTTTCCTTCGATGCACTATCTGACCAAGTCTCAAGTCTAGACACTGCTGCTGTCGGGAAAAGGGATTTGTTGAAAGGCATCCTGTTGAGGACAAATGTCTCTGCTGGAGATAAAGCTGCTGACGATGATGAGATTAAACTATATGGCCTTTGAAAAGGAATTCCGTACTCTGATGGGGAGAATTTGTAGTGAGTGGTATCTCTGTGGGGATCGTACTCTGCAGGGGAATGCCTTGGTGACTTTCGTTGTCATCTCAGTTCCTGGAGCCTGTAGTAATTATCCTTGTTCATTCACCTTTCGTATGTCTGCGAACGAATTTTTATTGTCGGATGCGTATAATCATTCAAAGCAGACGTTTGGACTTTATGCAAACAACAACAAACAGAAATGGCAAATAGAAAGAAACTTGCATTTATTTGAAAGGTGGCGTATGGCCAAGTAGTTTGCACAAGGGAAAAGTAAAAGGCTATGCGGAAACAATCTCGTTAAGTTCCAACTATGCTAGTACTCATATATATCAACTATCTCATCTCCTTGCTGTCAGTAGAAAGTGATTGAATTGATCTTCGCCATTTGAACTTGAATCCGATAGTAGTAGTCGAAAGTAGGTGATCCGACGAGACATAGTACGCTTAAATCCCTAACTTTGCCTAGACCGCCCTTTCGGTTTTCGCCCACCGGATACCTTTTTGCCCAAGCCGCCTTTTCGTGTTTTCGACTGGTGTACACATTTTTTTTGTATATATCCTTAACTTTTGCCCGAACCCTTTTGGTTCGCCAGGATGCCCTTATTTTTGCCTAGGTTCGTCGACCTAGCGGGTCTTTTTTATGCGTAGTATCTTTTGACTATGTCTGCGTTCACAGGGTGTGGGAATAGGTGGGAGTCCATTTGCCCCTGGGATCACCTTGTGGAAGAATGATGCGCTTGACTACTAGGTCACCGACTTGGTAAACTCGGTGCTTGACCTTCTTATTAAATGCTCTGATCATTCGTTTCTGATAAATCCGTCCATGGCAGATGGACGCTAGTCGTTTCTCATCAATCAAGTTAATCTGGTCAAGGCGAGTCTGGATCCAATCGTCTTCGCCTAATTCTGCGTCCCGGAGGACCCTGGTTGAGGGTATCTGAACCTCGATGGGTAGGACGGCTTCCATACCGTATGCAAGAGAGAAGGGGGTTGCCCCTGTGGATGTTCGTCCTGTAGTGCGATAACCATGAAGAGCAAATGGTAACATCTCATGCCAATCTTTGTAAGTCATCGTCATCTTCAGATAATCTTCTTAATGTTCTTGTTGGCGGCTTCCATCGCGCCATTCATCTTAGGCCGATATGGAGAAGAATTGTGATGCTTGATCTTGAACTGCGTGCGAGTTCATCATGTTGTTGAGATTAGAGCCGTTATCCGTGATAATCCTTTCGGAGTGCCATACCGATGATAAGATTATGCTTGATGAATCGAGCCACAACATTCTTGGTAACAGATGCAAACGAGGCTGCTTCTACCCACTTGGTGAAATAGTCAATTGCCACAAGGATGAAACGATGTCCGTTGGAAGCTGTGGGCTTAATTTCTCCGATCATGTCAATGCCCCACATTGCGAAAGGCCAAGGAGCCGTTAGAACATTCAGAGGTACTGGAGGTACGTGCACTTTGTCTGCATAACCGCACTGTGACAAGATCGAGCGTAGCGGTGACAATCGCTTCCATGGTGGACCAATAGTAACCTGTTCTCAAAATCTTCTTAGCCATCGTATGCCCACTGGAGTGAGTACCAAATGCGCCTTCGTGTGACTCTTCCATGATATGTATTGCTGTTTTCTGATCTACACAGCGTAGTAAGCACAAGTCGTGATTGCGCTTGTACAAGATGCCGTTGCTGAGGAAGAATTTGGATGCAAACCTTCTCAAGAACTTCTTATCATTGATGATGCCCTGCGGATATTCCGAGTCTCAAGATACCTCTTCACATCGTAGTACCAAGGTTTCTCTTCTGCATCAAGCTCATAACAATATGCTGGTTCGTCGAACTTCTCAATGATGATCAGGGGAGCCTCGTTGTCCCATCTAACTTTGAACATAGATGACATAGTAGCTAATGCGTCTGCCAACTGATTCTCTTCTCGTGGAATGTGATCAAAAGTAATCTCTTCGAAATAGGGGATCAAACTCAGAACATGCTCTCGATATGGAATGAGATTCGGATGCCGTATCCCACTCTTAATCGACGATCACCAAAGTCGAGTATCCATACACTTGTAAGAACTTGATTCTTAAGTCAATAGCACTTTAATACCCATGATGCACGCCGACTCGGCCATATTGTTGGTGCAATTGAAGCATAATCGCGGTGAAAGGCGATGTCCGCTGTAGGGATGTAATGATGGCGCCAATGCCATCGCCAAGTGCGTTGAGGCTCCATCAAAGACCATGGTCCATCGGGATCCTTGTTCGTGTCCTTCGTCTGTCCGGTTCTTCACAATCGAACTAACAAAACATCTTCATCTCGAAACTCGAATCGCATAGATCGATAGTCATCTACGGCTTGATGAGCCAAATGATCGCTACTACACTTCCTTTGATAGCTTTCGAGAAGTGTCTTGGATGTCATATTCGGTCAAGATCATTTGCCATCTTGCTATTCTTCCGAGAGAGCTGGTTTCTCAAAGATGTATTTTATCGGATCCATTTTAGAAATCAATAAGGTAGTATGAGTCAACATATCTGCCTTAGCCCGAGCAGCCAAAGCGTTGCAAGTTTTCTCAAGTGTGAGTATCTTGTTTCACGCGGTAAACTTTTGCTAAGGTAGTATATTGCATGCTCTTTTCGACTAGACTCGTCATGTTGCCCCAACACACACCCCATTGAATTCTCTATCCAAGTACATGATGAGAGGTCTTCCTTCAGGCGGCATCGGGATAGGAGGATTCTGTAGTACTCCTTGATTTTGTCGAAAGCGATCCGCAATCGCCATTCCATTCTACCACTTGATCTTTCTTTAGTAACTTGAAGATTGGCTCACAAGTAGCAGTTAGATGTGCAATAAATCTGGCAATGTAATTCAATCGGCCCAAGAAACCTCTGACTTCCTTCTCGGTGCGGGGAGCTGGCATCTCTTGTATAGCTTTAACCTTGGCGGGATCAACTTCGATACCTCTACCACTGACGACAAACCCTAGGAGTTTACCGGATCTGACTCCGAAAGTGCACTTGTTAGGATTGAGTCTCAGTCTGTACTTCTTCAATCTGTCAAATAATTTCTGCAAATGATCAAGATGCTCTTCTTCTGTCTGTGATCGAGCTATCATGTCGTCGACATAGACCTCTATCTCGTGATGAATCATGTCATGAAATAGTGCCACCATGGCACGCTGATAAGTAGCGCCTGCGTTCTTCAACCGGCATAACCTTGTAGCGAAAGTACCCGTAACAAAAGTAGTCTTCTCCATGTCTTCGAGCCATCTTGATCCGATTGTAACCGGAGAAACCATCCATGAAGGAGAAAACCTTATCGCGGTATTGTCAACCGTAACATCGATATGAGGAAGTGGAAATCATCTTTCGGACTTGCTTTGTTCGGATCTCGTAATCCACACATTCGTATTTTGCCATCCTTCTTAGGTACGGGTACTACGTTAGTGACCCAGGGATAAGAGGTGACGGCTAGAAAACGTTGAACTGTTTCATAACTTCGCTTTGATTTTCTCGACATTTCGGACGCATCGACGAACCTTCATTTCACCGGGAAAACCTTCTTTAGTTGGCAATCGATGAACCACAATATCAATGTCTAAACGGGCATGTCTTCGTATGACCAAGCAAAAACCTCAATGTAGTCTCGTAGCATCGTACCAACCTTTCTTTAACACTGCTCAAGACCCGCTCCTATCTTGATCTCTTTTCTTCTTCGAGACTCCAAACTCACAACCTCAACTTGCTCTTCGTGTGGTCAGATAACTCGCTCTTCTTGCTGTAGCAATCGACAAGTTCTCCGGCACTTCACAATCTTCCTCACTTTCATCTTCTTGGTAGATCGGATTATCAAGTCATATTTAGCACTAGCATAGTATTATGAGATTCGGAGTGATTCTGCAGTGTACCACGTGGGTGTGTGTAAGAACACATAGCCTTTTGAAGGGGTGATAAAGTAAAAGAAAAAAAAAACATAATTGAATGCAAAAGCCCAACGAATTTATTGAATGAAAATACGCAAACAACAAATAAAAACCCTTGCAAACGAGCCATGATGCCCCGGGCAAGGCACTAGGCTTTAGAGTTTATTGTTCAAAATCTAGAAAATACGAAAAGCAAACAAAACAAGAATAATTACTCCTGACTAAAGGAGATTGGTATGACGTCTTCGGTCTTCCAATTGCTGAGTCTGTTGTCGGGAGTTGGAAAGATCCAATTCCGATGTCGGCCGCCGCCGCCTTCTATAGCATGGATTCCACTCTGACTGATGCGGAAAGGAAGTTGGCCGGCACGCTCGCGGCGTATCATCTTCTGACCTTTGATAGTGAAGCCTAAACCAGTCTTGTCAAACTTGAAAGGAAGATCAGGGAGCTGACCCCAAATAGTACTACCACCCTCTTCAACAGCAGCTTGAGCATCTTTCAGGGAGGCCATCCTAGGAGGAGCTTGTGTAACTTCAGGAGTAGCAGGAGAGTCAACAAGCATGACTCTGGGGACTGTTTCAAAAGCTTGACAGGGAGTTTCGAAGAATTCACCCTCCATCTCGAGATATCGGAATGACTGTAGATGACTGACCATATACTCTTCTTCACCACACCCTGTAACAACCTTCCTTTCACCGGTACTTCACCGATGCAAGGTAGAGTAAGCCTGCCCATGTATCCAAGGGCGTCCAAGTAGGCAAGAGTAAGCTGGTCGGATGTCCATCACAAAGAAAGTAGAGTCAAAAGTCTGGGAACCGACTTTGACAGGTAGAGTGAGCTCTCCAAGTACTGTTCGCTTAGAACCATCAAAAGCTCGCACGATAATGTCACTGGGTCTCAGAACCAACCCTTTGACGTCAAGGCGATCAAAAGCGATCTTGTAGGATGTTCAGAGCGAACCGTATCCACCAAAACATGAGATAATAGTACCCTTGCATTCAACGGAGATGTGCAAGGCTTTGTTGTGTTCTTTCCGGAGTCAAATCAAGATCGAGAAGCCTAGCCGTTGTTGGCAGCCGCTAGCAACTGACTTCAAATTGATCGGTGGTAGTGTCTTGCGGTACATGAGCATTCTTGAAACTTCACCAAGGCGTTAGCATGAGCCTCGAGCACAAGAGCGAGCAAGCATGGAGATCTTGGATGGAGTCGTCCCAACTGCTCCATAACATTGTAGTCACTCTTCTTGATAATCTTAATTTCCTCCATTTCTGTTTGGAGGTGTCTTCAAGAACTTCCTTTGGTACTTCGTTGAGCGGGATGAGTCACGGTTCTTTCCCATTAGCGGGATATTGGTTGAGTCTGGAATGCGATGGAGTCGCGGTGTCTTTTGGAGGAGAGATTTGAGAGAACACTCTTCGGCTCGTCACCCGGATCCGTGATGTTGTCAATGTCGGAATAAGCTTCAAGTAAGATCTTCAATGGTCAGAGGGTCTTGCTTGACGCCATGATAGTAAACTTCAGATCCATAATTCCAAGGGATAGCCTTGTCAGAGGAATATGGAACTGGTCTGGGAGAAGTGATGATGAGAGGTGCCACTCTAGGCGCAGGATCAACAGAGGAAATCCTTATGGTGTTAACATCAGCATAGTCTTCTGGGAAATCGTCACCCCATCCGATTGCTTTAACATCTTCGATAGGAATCTTGTAGCTTTCAGGAACAGAGTACTTCACCATGTAGTCATATTTTCCACTTGGCTGCCCCAAGGTATCCCACACAGATGGTTCGGTTTCATTTGCATTGTCAATCTTCAGCTTAGACATTTCTTCACACAACTTCTGCACAGGCGGTTTCAAAAATAGTATCTCACGGTTATCCATCATGCACTGGACACGTCTTCTCAACCAAGCACAACCATCGGGTGCAGAGGGGCACCAACGGCAATTCTCTGGACATCCGGGATTGATACCGGCTTGCAGCAAGTTCTTCTTAACAGTCATCAGAGGAATGGTCAAGTCATCTATGTTGAAAACATAAGTATCATCACCTACAACATTGGAACTCTTGTCATGGTTAGGCATAGGAGCATTGATCACATTCGGAGTCTCAACAGGAGGATCAAACTCAATCTGCTTAGCTTCAATCATGTCTTGAATCTTATTCTTCAGAGCCCAACAGTTGTCAGTGTCGTGCCCTGGGCTATTGGAGTGGTAAGCACACTTAGCATTAGGATTGTATTTCGGAGAGGAAGTGTAGTGTTGACATTCTGAGGAGGATCCCTCAAAGTAATCAATTCTGCTTTCAACATGTGTTGCAAGGCTTGCGACAATGGCATGTTGATCTTCGTAAACTGTCTTCATGGCGCGTTCTGGCTACGCGCGTTGTCTCGCTGAGGTTGTGCTGATGTAGGATTGGAGATCACAACTGCCCCCACAGATTGAGCGCGGTCGGTCTTGGCTCGGCTTTTCTGACCATACACAGCATTAGCTTCTTTCTTACCACCAAAAGATCTCTTCGCAGCATTTGATGGTGACTCTACATGAATCTTTCCGCTCTTGATACCAGCTTCGATGCGCTCGCCTGTAAGTATCAGCTCGGTGAATCCGGCTGAAGAGTTTCCAATCAGATGATTTGAAGAATGGACCCGACAACGTTCCCATAAACATATCAACCAATTCCCTATTGGACAAAGGTGGTTGAACTCTGCCTGCTAAATCTCTCCATTTCTGAGCATACTCCTTGAACTTCTCATCGCGACCCATAGACATGCTTTGCAGTTGCATGCGAGTGGGTGTCAATTCAGCATTGTACTCATACTGTCTGTAGAAAGCATCGGCTAAGTCACTCCAAGTACGGATACGGTCATTCTCTAGCTGATAGTACCACTCCAACTGAGTTCCGGACAAACTTTCTTGAAAATAATGCATCCACAATTTTCTGTCGTCAGTGTGGGGACTGATCTTCTGGACATAGGACTTCAAATGCAGCTTTGGACAAGAAATGCCATCATACTTGGCAAAATTAGGAACTTTGAACTTAGGGGGAATCACAACACCAGGAACGAGACTCAGATCATCAAAATTCATCCCGGACATTTTCAGATTTTCCACAGCATTCAGACGGTCTTCGAGTTGCTTGTACTTGTCATCTCCGTCAGAGTACTGGTCATCATCATAGTGGCCTTCTCTGTCTTTCTCAGGTTCACGCTGGTTGCCTTCGCCATCAACCTTGTTACTCCCTTCATTCTTAACACTGTTGTCAGAGTACTCAATTCGACTGACCACTCTAGGACCACCTTTGTAGCGTCTGCCCATGTTGAGTAGACCCACAACCTTCTTCTTCTTGTTGATGAGCTTCTTCAGATCTTCTTGGCCTTGGACCAAGCTAGTGAACATCTGCTGACTGAAACTGAGCATTCTGAACCTGGAGATCTTTGACAGTCTGTTCGAGAGCCATTGCTGCTACAATAAATAGCAAGAGGATGAGAAAACCAATCTCCAATGTACCTGTGATGCAATGTTATGCTATGCTATGCAATGTTTATGCGAATGCTATGCAATGTTTTCAAGGACTCTAAGGATTTAAATTTGTTAAACAAGCAATGAACAAACAAATATTAGTTCTCTTTTTATTCTTTTTCTTTTCTTTTTAAGTACAAAAGATAGTTCAAAACAATAAAAGAAAAACATAAAAATCTTGAGGCTCCTAGGTCTCCCATGGGCGCTTCCTCTTGGTGCCGAGATAGGCGTTGATGTTGCGCTCCTCGTGAAGTAGCTTGGTCAACTCTAGCACTTTCTTCTCACTTGCATAACACTGAGCTTCAAAGGTATCCCTCTCTTCTTTAAGCTGAATCCAGGATCTCTTCAAGTCTTCGAAATCGGTAGGCATGTCAGGATGGAGAATAGTATAGGATACGTCACCTATAGCAACAGGTTCCATAATTACGGGTACAACAGGCGTGAATGGCATCATGAGGTTTTGAGCTCGAGCTCGCACCCATTTGAGGTAAGGCTCCCAAGGAGTGGGATTTTGGTGCCCCAAAGTCTTGGTATCAGTCTTCTTTACCATGCCCCAAGCGTGTATGAACCTTCGTCGGTAATTCTGGAGATCGTGATTGTAGTCGAACACAACATCTTGGAGAAGCATATCATGTGGACCATCTCTTCGAGCAAAACCAAACTGACGTAGAGCTAAAGAAGGATTGTAAGTAATACCTCCCCTTATACCAAGAAGCGGTACATTAGGGAATTCTCCACAACGCTCAATGAAGGTGAAGTCCTTTTGAGAGAAAAGGCTCCAACGGATATCTGAATGAGAGAGTGACATTAATCTTTGAGACCACTTCATCCTTTGTTCGTTCTTCAAAACTGACGGAGGAAGGTGCGAAATAAACCACCTGGATAATAACGGTATACAACACATGAGAGTGCCTTGTCGTTTAGTAGTACGAGTATGGAGAGAATGTAGGATGTCTCCAAGTAAAGTAGGCACTGGATTACGGGTAAGGAACAACTTGATGGCGTTGACATCTATGAATTGATCCGAGTTAGGAAATAGAACCAAACCATAAATTAGCAAGGCTACAATGTTTTCAAATGCATGGAAACTCATAACTTTGAGGAATTCTCGAGCTTTCTTAATCAAGAACTTGGCAAGTAAACCCTTAACTCCGCTTCTAGTTTCCCAATTGGCTTCAATATCTGAGCGCTTAAGATGTAAGGCGGATGCAATGTCTTCGTACTTAGGAACCTTTTCCAAACCGGTGAATGGTGTTTGGTCAAGAATAGGTATCCCAAGTAGCTTAGAGAACTCTTCCAAGGTAGGAACCAACTGATAATCTGGAAATGTAAAACAATGGTGCTTCGGATCAAAGAACTGGAATAGGACATGCATCATATCTTCTTCAAAACCGGAGATAACCAAATCAAGTAGATAACCATGTCTTTTGATGAACTGAGCATGGTCGGGAATTTCTGAAACCAATTCTTTGAGCTGAGAAGGTATACCCATGAAGTTGATTCGGATAGTCTTTCTAGAAGCCATAACACCTACAAAACAGAGCAAAGATAAATCCTTAGGTCCTTGAAATGGTTAGAAATGATATGCAATGCAGATGATGTCATGATGTCATGTATAGCACACACAAACAAATCACACAATGAGCCTATGGTTTAAGGCTTGCATGAGGTCTAGGTGATTACCCCACCAAAAGTTTGAGTTGGTTCATCCTGTCCTATAATAGTAACCGGTTCTAGGAATCTCACATCATTGATCTTCCTCAGAGGCGCTTATTTCAATACGACTACCAAGTGGTCGATCGAAAAGTCCCAAAAGTCTGATCTCAATGAGCGTAGCATCGAGTATCAACCAACCTCGGTCTACACCAAAGCCGGCCATCTCACTACCTTCTAATGGCCAAGATGGGTCAATTAAGGTTCTAAAAGTTAGTTAGCGCTTGATGACACCACGCAGAAGCCAAATACTATCCTCAACTTGGAAATGAGGAGTATCGGGACAACCAAAGTGTCACGCCAACGTAGCCATCATATTGACCGTTTAGTTATACGTCTAGCGGTCGCAATGATCTAATACCACTTACCTAAAAGGAAACCCGGATCCGGGTGTAGGATCCCCCAACAATATAATACCCAAGCAACCCTTAAAGATAAAGCAAGCAAGTCAAACAGAAAGCGATAAATGTGATCTATAAATCCTTAAGGCATTCTCTCTTTAGGGTGTTTCCCCAGCAGAGTCGCCAGTTCTGTGATACGGTGAACTGACTTTTTTAGGATTTTTTGTATCCAAATGTGCGGATAGCAAGAGTCGCCACCGACTTTTATTTTTATCCAATTAAGGGAAGGTAAAAGTACGAAAAGACCTTCGTTAGATTCTCGAGTACGGAGAATGGTTATGAAAAGGGAAGGTATTAGCACCCCTTTCCATCCGTAGTTATCTACGGGCTCTTAGTTGCTTTATAGATCACTTTGAAAAATTTGTGCTTTCTGTGTGTTTGAAAGATGTTTTGAAAAGACATTTCGCTTTGACTTTGTAATGATTCATGTAGGAATGTATACAAAGTGTTCGGAAATGTTTCGTTTTGAAAAGCGTTTGAACTTTGGAAAAAGTGTGAGGTGTGAAAAGCATTTTGATAGAGCAAGCAACTAAAAGTCTTATTACCTACTCGAATTGGTTTTCATGTTACTTTACTTTCCTTTAGAATAGCGTAGCCATACCATTAGTTAGTAGGTAGCTCCATTCGTTGGATGTAAGCGGGACAATCGAAGGGACATCGGATGGTCATAGAAAGCAACTCGTAGGAAGTATCCTAGCACATTCGAAGGGACTATCATCATTTTTCGTAGACGACAATCGAGGGTCAAGATCATGTATTCGGAGGCGACATCGTGGGTCTATGATCTTTGTATCGAAGGGACTATGATGATTTGTTTGAAGGCAACGGTGCTAGAATACCTCTACGCTCGAGGGACTTGACCATTTGAATTGTAAGGCAACGAGAGAATTACCCAAAGGGGTGCATGTGTGAAAAAGTGTGTCGGTTTATATTTTATCTTGAGAATTAGTGTGAGCTATGTCCAATTATTATCTTGCCATACACGCCTAATTACTAGCAATTGATAGAGTGCGGAAAATAAAATGCGGAATATAAAGATGCGAAATGTAAACCTACGCTATTACATGGCTTTGGGCGATACATAATCGAAAATGCGGAAAGTAAAAGTCCTAAATTAAACTATTACAACCCATATGCAGTTACATTATTGGAAAATAAAAGGAAAAACGGAAGAAACATCTGTATCGGATCAACCTGTGAAAAGATGAGAAAATCGAAAAATATGATGAAATCGAACAAAAGGAAAATGTTAGAAAAAATGCAAATTTTAATACAAGAAAATTAATGCATGCTGGAAATAAGATAAATAAGTTAAAATAATTTTTCTGGAATTTTTGGAAAAGATTTAATAATTAAAATGCAATTTATAATGATTTAAATGCAAAATAAAAATAAAATAAAATATGCATGCAAAAATTATATTTTTTAATTTATTAAATTAAATAAAGATTTTCAGAATATGAATGTAAAAAGAAAAAATGTTTTTGGTATTTTTAAGATGCAGAGATAAAATTGAGAAAACAATTAAAATAAGGCAAAAATATTAAATAATTAAGAAAATAAGAAAATATGAAAAGTTTGAAGTTTTGAGAAAAGAAAAAACAAGAACCGGTCCTGGCAGGAGTTGAACTGGGACCCTTGAGAGTATCTTTGCACAGGAGTATCTTAACCACTTGACCATCATGCGTTTGGTGTTTGAAAGGCTGAAACCAATTGAATATGAATGTCAACGTGTCATGAATATTTGAAATCACAACACAGTCAGCGCGTGGGCCCCAGTTATTTTAAATGGACGAATCAGAACGCGTTTCCTCGCCACGCACGCAGCTCGCCGGTCAACACAAGTCAGCGACGCCGGAGCTAGGGCTCCGGTCGCCTTCTCCGGCTAGTCCGCCGCAAAATACGTGAAATAAAAGCAAAAGAAAAACCCTATCCACCTATTTCGACCCTTCTGAGTTCAATGGTGGTGTCTGTTTGGATTGAAAACACCTGTAGCTATTGATTCGAAGCTTGACAGTTCGAAATGCCCTAGTAATGGTATAATACGATTTCAACGTTCAAGATCAATAACGATGGCCCAGATCGAACCTATGGGGTCTCAGGAACATAATGAAAGCATTAGAATCAATTAACACAAGCAGAATAATGAAATACGAAATCAAGAAAAAGTTGATTATGGATGCATGTATATATCACGATTCTGGGTAATTTAAACCATGGCAAGAGTGTATTCTTACTCCAAATTACCTACTGAACACGATGGAATGATGTTTGAAGGCTGGAGATGGCTGGATTTTGAAACACGATTTTCTCAAGTTTCTTGAAAAAATTTGCTATAATAAGGGTTGTGTAAGGAGCTAGGGTTTCGTTTTCTGGCTTGTGTGTATTGCTTGATATTTATAGAGAGTTTTGGAAGGCAAGAGCAAAAAGATCTCATATTGATTGTGCTAATATTTTCCAATAAATTCAAAATCAAATATTTGAAAAATTGATTTTCTTCCCATGTAGGAGGCTAGCACAATTTGGAATGAATCTTGGGCTTTCTTGGATATTTAGGAAGATATAAAATCATTCCTTTTGAAAAATAATTAATTTTCATATTTTATATAATTTATTTTGAATTAAATGTTATAAAATTCAAATATAAATCATAAAATAGAAAATAACCAATGCCAAGCTTTTATGGGTCAAAAATAGCATCATGAACAAGTTTGGATCAAAAGATTATAGGCCCATTTGGAAAATTTTGCAATTTGACCAATATGTCCTTTTGTGCAATTGTCCAAAATTCCCCAACTTCTGAATAGTGTATCTTGCTCAATTTTCCACATTTTTGAGAGTTCTTGGACTTTTTGGAAAGCTCTAAGAGTCCTCTAACCAATGTCTTTGGTTTCACTTCAATTGGAGTTACCATGCTCAATATATGTTCAAAACAAAAAGTTGACTTTTTGTTGACTTTGAAAAGGACCTGTAATGTTTTGAGCTATACCTCTCAAATGAAGCATTTTTTGGACATTCTTGTAAGACATGACGTTGTAGAGAATTGAATTTCCTTCAAAACAAGAGGTGGTGGAAAAATTTCTGAGAAAGTATGAGAAAGTTATGATCAAAGTTCATTGACTTTTCACCTAGAAACCCTAATTTAGAAAGTTTGACTTTTGAGCAAATCTTGAGTTTTCTTGATGAATCATGATCAACCCTTGATCAAATGATGAATGTAACTTCAAAATGAGGATGTTGACCACAAATCAGAAGTTTTGAGTATGTTGACCAGCTTGACTTTTGACCAATACAATTGATTTTCAACCATCTGAGCAATTGTCTGAGGAAACTTGACTTGTGAAGCTTGAAACTTGATATGGAGAATCTTTGAAGCATATGAGGAAGCATGGAAACCATTGGAGGTGTTAGAAATCCATCTGGATCTGAGGAATGCCAAACCCTAGTTTGGGTTGATTGTATAGGAGAGTGTCCATCTGATCAACTCTTGAGGAATCCTTGAGCATGGATGTATGGAATGTCTTGAGAAACATGAGGGCAAATTTTGGGGTATGACAATGAGTTACCCGGAAAACACCACGTTGCACATTCTCCCGAACAAAGTGATAGGCGATGGCAATGTGTTTCATTCTGGAGTGGAATACAGGATTGGATGAGAGAAAGGTGGCACCCATATTGTCACAATATATGGCAGGTTGATGGATCCTGTGATGGAGCTCTTTGAGGAGAGACATGAGCCAAAGAACTTCGGATGCAGTGTCTGCGAGGGCTCGGTACTCGGATTCTGTGGAGGAACGAGCCACAACTCTTTGCTTTTTGGAGCCCCAAGAGATAGGGGTGGAACCGAGATAAATTATGAATCCAGTTGTGGAGACGTAAGTGTCCCTGTCACCAGCCCAGTCGGCATCGGAAAAGGCATGTAATGTTGTGGATGGGCTGAGAGAAACAACGATGCCCCTGTCGATAGTTCCGACAAGGTATCGAAGCAAGCGTTTGAGAGCAGCCCAGTGAGATGAGGTGGGATGTTGCATAAATTGGGACAGTCTATTGACTGCATATGCAACATCAGGACGGGTTAAGCTTAGGTATTGCAAGCTGCTGACGATACAATGATAATCGGTGGGTGAGGGAAGTGGTTCACCTTCTGTTTTGAGTAGGGAGTTGATGTAGAGAGTGGTGTTGTGACTGGTTTGGCATCCTCCATGCCAGCTTTGATGAGCACATCACTGATATATTTTCTTTGAGACAAAAAGAGGCCACCAGAGTGATGTGGGATTACTTCAACACCTAGGAAATATGACAAGGTGCCTAAATCCTTGAGAGAGAATTGTGCAGCAAGGCGTTGAACAAGTTGGGTCACGGCTGTGTCGGTGTTTCCGGTGACGATAATATCATCCACATATACCAATAATACAAGAAAGATTGACTCACTGGAATGGATGAAAAGTGACGCATCTGCCGCAGAGGTTACAAAACCAATTTTGAGTAAAAAGGAGCGGAGTTCAGTGTACCACGCTCGCGGTGCCTGTCGAAGACCATACAGAGCTTTGTTGAGCCGGCAGACATGGTTGGGATGAGATGGATCTGTGGAGCCTGGCGGTTGGCATACGTACACCTCCTCAGAAAGTGAACCTTGCAAGAACGCATTGTTGATGTCGAGTTGACGCAAGTGCCAACCCTTGGAGACGGCTAACGTAAGAATGACTCTAATAGTAACCAGTTTGACCACGGGGCTGAACGTCTCATGGAAATCCCAGTCGGGCCATTGATGAAAGCCTTTTGCGACGAGCCTTGCCTTTAGACGATCAATAGAACCATCCGAAAGATATTTGGTTCGAAATACCCATTTGCTACCAACCAAGTTTTGTGTGGGGCGGGGTGGAACTAGAGTCCAGGTATTGTTGGCGCATAAGGCATCATACTCCTTTTGCATTGCTTCCCGCCATGCTCGATCCTTGACAGCTTGCGTGATTCTTCGTGGTTCAATGGGTGGATGAGGAGTGGCAGAGAGGTTCATCTTGTGGAGGGGTTTGAAGATGTTGTTTTGGGATCGAGTGACAATGCCACGATCCGGGATGATTTGAGTGGGTGGCGGTGTTGATTATGGTTCTGGGAATGAGGACTGAGAGGTAGAGGGAGTGGCAGCGAAGGGACTGGATATAGAGGATGATGGAGATATGAGTAGATTTGTTTGAGAGAGGCCTGCGGAGCTCGTTGGACTTGGAGAATTAGGGGGGTTGGTAGTGGAGTTTAGTGAGCCTGGTGATGGGGTAGGTGGATAACTAGGATATGATGAGGCTGATTGGGACGGAGATGGAGGTGGCCTGGGACATGGAGAGATGGGTACTGATAAAGTGGTCCAATTTGTATGTTGTTCTGAATTTTGTGTAGTTTTGGGTTGTTGTCGAAACGGGAATTCGGTTTCAACAAATTTGACGTGCCTTGAGGTGTAGACGCGTCGGGTTTTCGGGTCCATGCAATAGTAAGCATGTTGAGTTGTTGAGTAACCTACAAAAACACAAACAACAAATCTGAATTCCAATTTATGAGCAGTATATGGTTTTAACTAGGGGTGTTCAAAACCAAACCAACCCAATAGAAAACCGCAAAACCAAACCGAAACCGCAAAAAACCGCATTTGATTCGGATTAGTTTGGGTCATTTTTTAACAAAACCGCATGGTTTGGTTCGGTTTGCGGTTTGTATTTTACGAACCGAACCAAACCGAACTAAACCGCATTATGTTACAACTTAAATTTTACTTAACTCGCATCTAACCCAAATCTAAATCTATTATACATTAACCTTATGATTACAGACAATTTTCTCATGTTTACAATTATGATTTCATTTTCAATCTTCTTAAATATCTCCTAACATTATCACTTCATCTTCACCACTTACATCTTGCCTCTTCTTTTCTAATATCTACTCTCTTATATTGTTTCCTTTGCACGTTCTTATTTTTTATGCAATTTTTCTCTCTTTCAATTTCATTTTATCACACATCTTTATCTCTAATCTCTCCTCTCTTATGTTCTTTCTTTTTCATCTTCATTAATTTCTCATCTCATCTCATCTCTTCTATTTTTTTTGTTTTATTATAATATTTTTTATATTGTTTTATGCTATTATTTTATGTTTATTATTTCACTTTTGTCTAATCTAACTTTTGCATATTAAATGAGAAGTTATTGTCCAAATATGATTAGTTTTATGGTTATAATTTAGTAGTGTATCATGTATGAATGACCAAACACAAAGTTATGTTGTCATATATATGTGAATGTATGACTCAATAAATTATTTGTAAAAAACCGAACCAACCGTACCGAACCAAACCGCATTGATTTGGTTTGGTTTGGTTTTTTTTCTAAAAGTCAACCGAATCAAACCAAACCGCATGTCTTTTTCTCTCGCGGTTCGGATGATTTTTTGCGTCAAAACCGCTCAAACCGCACCGCGAACACCCCTAATTTTAACCATGGAAAACACAAACAACCAAAACTTTTTAACTTAACATAATCTGCATTTTGTTTAAAAATAATAGAAAAAGGTGATCGATTTTGTAGAGTTGGGGTGGGAAGACGATAGATGAGATATACCGCGGTGAGAAGTGCGTGAGGCCAAAACTCAAGTGGCATACCAGAGTGTGTTAGTAGGGCAAGATCAGTTTCGACTATGTGACGGTGTTTACGTTCGGATATATCGTTGTGTTCGGGAGTATGTGGTGGTGAAGTAAAGTGACTTATTCCGTGTTGACTTAGGAAATTTTTAAGAGCAATAAACTCGCCGCCATTATCAGAATAGAATACTTTGATTTTTGTTTTGAAGTAATTTTCGACAAGTGACCGAAATTTAATGAATGTATTTTGGACATCGGATTTGCGTTTGAGTGGATAAATCCAAGAATATCGTGTAAAGTGATCAACATAAACAACATAATATTTGAATCCATCGTACGACAATATAGGAGAGGTCCATACATCCGAGAAAATAACTTCAAGAAAATAATTTGAACAAAGACTAGAATTATGAAATGGGAGCTTGTGACTCTTATTTAATTGACAAGAGGTGCAATCAGATTGCTCAAAAGTGGGGGAGCTAATCTGAAGTTGTTGTTGAATTAATTTGAATGTAGCAGCAGATGGATGACCTAAGGCGTGGTGCCATTGTGGATTGGAGTCGCGGGACGAAGACAACATGTATAAGCCGTCTCTACAAGGTCCATTAAGAAGAATCCTACCTGTTTTGAGACACTTAACATGAAAAGAATTGGGTAAGAAAACAATAGCATAGTTCTGTTGAGTTGAAAGTTGAGAAATAGAGATAATGTTTTTGGCCATTTGTGGAACACAAAGAGTATCAACTAATTTAAACATAGATGCAGAAGTGTTAAGTGAAAGAGTTTCAGAGTTAGTGATTCGCAAACCTTCACCACTGCCCATGAATAGTTCGTCTGGACCGTTGTAGGGATAGTGGAGGGAGAGTTGGTCGAGGTCGTTGACAACGTGATGCGTTGCACCGCTGTCGACTATGAAGTTTTGAGAGGCGAAGGCAGTGTTGGCAGTGTGAGCTTGAGGTGGGGTATGAGGTGCAGGATTTTTGGGCAATGTTGGAGGACGAGCGGCCGGATGTTGTTGGCGGAAGAGAGGACAGTAGGCAACGACATGGCCTATTTCACGACACCATTGGCATTTACCGAGAAAGGGTCGAGCGTGTTGCGGGGGGGCCATGGGAGGAGTGCGGAAGTGAGTGGGAGTTGAGCAGTTGGATGGCTGCTGATGGCGTTGCCAATTGTTTCGAGGACGAGACTGACTGTGCGTTCAGGGCTGTTGCTGGTGCGACCTGTGACACCCCGATTTAATTCGAATATTAAATAAATGGGAATTTAATTATTTATTTAATTAAAGCCTTAAGTATTTATATTTTGGATTTAATTGGATTAATTGAAGAAAGAAGGTTTGGAGGTGTGCAGAGTAAATAGTGGGTGTGAGGAGTAAATCACCCTACTTTTACTAATTATTAATTATGTAATTTATTTGGAATAATAAAGGAGTAATAAAGGGAATATAAAAAGGAAAAGAAGGAAAAATGAGTCTTTTTGGGAAAAAGCTATTTCACGTAGAATTGGAGAAGAGAAGAGAAGAGAGGAAAAAGCCGACGCCGAGGAAATCGAAGATCATCGCGAGGTAAGGGGTGATTTCATTCGGTTTTAATGCCTTATGGGTTTTGGGAATCAACCGGGTAATTGGGTATGTTAGGAAAATTGATTATAGGTTTGTAGGATGAAACCCTATTTGTGTCGGATTATAGAATTAAGATCCTTAGTGTGTCAAACAACTAATAGGAATGATGAAACAAAGAGGTATGATGTTGTATTGGTGTATAATGGATGCATTTTAGTGTTCCTAATGTTGCAATTCGTATGGGATTGATTGGATGTGATTTGGAATGCATAATGCTGTCAAAAATAGCAGTTTTTGATTCTCGTGGGAACCGGTTCCCATATGGGAGAACCCGGGTTCCCAGTGTTTTGATCACTAAAAATGGCATTTTTGAACTCAGGAACCGGTTCCCCATATGGAGGAATCGGGTTCCACTGTTTCTTTTTGAAAAATACTAAACTTTAAAAATTCATAACTTTCAAACCGTAAGTCCGTTTTAGTCGCCGTTTTGGACGTTGTTTCTTAAATTAAATACTCTATTTTATAAAATAAAGAAAATTATAATTAATGGATTTTATTTTGAAAAGAGCCATTTTTCCGATTAGTGAACTATGGTAGTTTTAAGTATGGTGGATGAATTGGTTTAGATTGTTCTGACAGGTTGAACGAAGATTGACGCTTATGTGTTGGTTTCCTTGTTGTTTATTCATGATTATATTGACATCATGTGTTGTTGTCGATGTTGTGTATTCATGATGGTTGTTGATCTCAGTTGTTATTGTTGTATATACTGGTGTTAGTCTTACTAATTGAAGAGTAAGCGTTTGACATGTTTATGCTTTGTGATAATTATTTCATGATTATGCTGTTATCATGTGATACTCGTTGATGTTGACATTATGTGGATTATATTGACATTATGATCTGTGAAGTGATGTTGCATGCTTTTATGATGCATGCATGAGCATTTGTTAAATTGGTTCATTCCCATTGTGCGGAAGTGAACTGGCAGAGCCAATAGACTTACCCAGATTTGGAGGTAGTGAGGCTAGATTCTTGACCCAATGGTTGTGGGTGAATCATGGATTTACGCTGTCTTTCCACATGTAAACGGAGCAGTGGGTGAACTCGGTTCACGTTTTGGTACCACATGCATAGAGTCTGCATTGCATATGGGATTGTAACATGCTAGGATGGTTTCCAGTGTTGCAATTTCCATTGTTTGTTATATACATGTTCATTGTGTGGCGCCTTGTGAATTGACTATGATTATGTGTTTGGTTAATGGATTAATGTATTCGATTATTCTGTTGTATTTAAAAACGTATAATGCATTTTATATTGAATCGAAATCTCACCCTTACTTTAACGATTTCAGATCCGAAGTGATTAGCTGCTTGGAGTTGGTGAGGATAGCTCTAGAGTCGAGTCAGTTAGTTAATCCACGTGTCAGTGTCGTGCTCTGGTAGATGTAACACTGGGGAAACGTTGTTTTGAAAATCCTTTAATGGATATCCTTAATGGTTTTGAATTGTGTCTTGATTTATTATCCTGGAATGACTATGAACGATGTATTCGGGATTGGTTATGTTTCATTTCCGCTGTTAAATATAACTTTAAGTATGATTTATTTAATGATTTATTCTTCAGTGAAAGCATGACAACAGTTTGGTTAATTTGAATTATTTAAATTGTGACGCCTCTTAATTGTGAATAAAACTCTGATTATTATTTATAAAAACGCGGGTAATTAGAAGGGGTGTTACACGCCCGAGTTGGTGGCTGTAGTGTGGAGTTCATGTTCCTTGACAATGAGCTTCTCGTGAAGCTCGTCAATATTGATGGTGGTATCTCGGGCCTTGATCGCGTCAACAATGGACTGATAATTTCCATCGAGACCTTCGAGGACATAGGAGACAAGGTCGTCATTGTCAACCGGTTTTCCGAGCGAAGCGAGGAGGTCCATCATCGAAGTGACCGATTGAATGTATTCAGTGATCGACTTAGAGCCTTTTGTTGAGGAGCACAACTTTGCTTTGAGTTAATTAAGGTGGCCCTTTGATGGGTTGGCATAGGTGCGGGCGAGAATATCCCATGCTTCTTTTGAGGTGGTGGCTCGAGTGATCAACGGAGCCACAAAGGCGTCGAGGGTACCGACTAGAGCGCCATAAAGGAGTTTATCCTGACGCATCCAGGAATTGAATGTCGAGTTAGGGGTGGTGACGTTGTTGGCAGTGAGAGTTGTAGGCGGAGCAGGGTGGTCGCCGTTGAGAAACTTGAACAGGTCATATCCAGTGAGAGTCGCCTGAATTTGTGACTTCCAGGTTATGTAGTTTGAAGTGGTAAGTTTTATGGCGTTGGTGAAGTGCACAATGACGAACGGGCGGGCGTCGTCGTTTGGGTTAGTAATGGTGGTGGAAAATTCAGCAGCCATGGTGTTTGATTTTAGAGAAGAGATAGATCAGCGGCTGATACCATATAAGACAAGGATATGTTGAAGAAGTTTTCTATTGTTGTTTTATTAACTGATATTTTGCCTCTTATACAAGAGTAAATGTGACAGTTATAGAGATTCCTAAAACCTCTCCATAAGGCCACTAACATGATATACAGACCATGACTTTAGGCATGAATAAACTAACAGCATTGACCGAGTTTAGTTGAATAAATAATAACAAATAATAAAGGTAAATAACATTAATTTAATTCTCTAACATCCTGCAGTGATCATTGATATAAGATTAATAACGGAATACAATTATCAGAATCAGAATCAAGCATAACTAATAATGTAGAAATCAAAGAAAACCAAAAACGAAAAGGAATAATCATAAAAATTGAGAGCGCAATTTGAACTTAATCACTGTTTTCTTGAAATCATAAACTGATTTTCTTGAAATCATATGCAACAAGAAACCCTAACGAATAATCATAAACGTTGAAAGCGATCAAAAAGATGAGAGCAAGAAACCAGAGAGAACCTTTGGAAGAGACGTCAGAAAACGGAAGCACGAGAAGACGAGCGACGAGAGGACGAGAGAAGCGAGAGTCGCCAATGGAAGGTTCGCGAGAGAGAATGTGAAAATCAAAGCGAGAATATGGAGAGTGATGAGAGTAAAGGTTTATATAAACATTGAAAATGAAAAAGTTTCGGTAATACTAGTTTCTAACTAAAATTACGTAGCTAATCAGAGTTTAATATGGACTACCATAGTGATTTAAAAATTTATGTTTTCTCATCAACTACACATTTATACCATCATTGTTTCATATATAAAACTAGTAACAAACTCGTGCCTACGCACGGGTTCTGATCTGGAACGCACATATTTTTACGTAATATATTTATTTTAAATAAAAGGTTAAAAAAATTAAATTAATAATTAAAAAAATCGTATATAAAAATATTAAGATCTATAATAGATTTTATGCGTATATCATTTAAGGATGATAAATATTTGAATCATAAATACTATTTTTCGTATATAAAAATATTTAATCAATATTATTTTTGTTTAGGTATCAATTACAAATATATCTAAAAATTTACGAAAAATACAATATAACATTTATATAAATTCTATTAAGTTTCTCTCACCATTTTTATTTAAGAAAAAAGGATAAATCTATAATAAAAAAAAATATAGATCTATGAAACTTGTTTAAGAACAATAAAGCTTAATCTTTAAAAAGAGTAGATATGAAGAAAAAAATTTATTTTCAACTATTTTTATTTTTAAAAAAAGTTATATTTATTATTTATTATTCTATTATGTCTTATTCTATATTTAGAAGAATGAAATTGAAAAACTATTTGAAACTCATATTTACCTTTATTCTTGAAAAATATATCAAATGTTAAACTAATATTATGAAATGTTGAAAGAAGAGATTTGGAAGAAGAAATTTAAACAATGAGGAAGTTTCAACATTGTGAGATAATGAAAAATATATATAAATATGGTGAGAGGAGAGACATGATGAATGAGTAGGTGAGAAGAAATATATGGAGATATATGTGTTTGTTAAATAAAATGGGTTAAGAAATAAAAAAAGTATTGATGAGAGATATGATAAGATTGTCAAAGATAACATTGGGAATGAAAAAGAAAGATAAAAATATGAATATGATTTTTTGTTGCACATGAAATGATGAACAACCATGTGGGAATTGGTTGGAATCTATAATAAAAAGACAATATTTAACCTCAAATTAGTAATATGTTTGAAAAGTAACAAAGGGTAAAAGGGTGATTTCCAGAACATCAACTTTTCTTATATTATAGATTCCAATTAATAAAAATGTATACATATTTAGCTAACTCAAAATAATATGTATTTGGATTCAATTATCATACATTTTTCTTTTATATATAATGGACTAATTGGATAAGTTTCTTAGAGCATTTAGAAGAAACAACTTAAAAAATACACACTTCTGAAAATTGGAAATTGCATTTATTGTAAAAGTTATAGCTTATGTATTTTGGCATAACCAGTTACAACAGACAGTTCTGCTTTGTGTAGACGTAATTGGTTACGTTGTTTGTTGTAACCAATTATGAGCTTGAATTTTGAATTTTTTTTACTTATTTTTTAAGTTGTTTTGTTTCTGAATAATTTTGCTAGATTGTATATATAACCCTCAAATTGTAACATGCTTAGTAATGTCATTTTTTACATATTTTTCTCCTCTCTCTCTTTCTATTTTCTCATTTCATCCTCTTCAATTAACATATTTCCCTACCTTGATACACCATGGAATTGTGTATGTTCCAACATTTGATATCAAGAGTCTGGTTTTGATCCATTAATCGGATGCAAAGATGAATATTCTTTTCAATGATAGACTTTCCAGCAACCTATTGGATATGGATTCGAAGAACTATGACAAGTGGTCATAACAAATGAAGGTTTTGTGGGTATCAAGTGGTCTAAACAAGTGGTACCAACAGGACATAGACCCTTTCCATAATGTTAAATAGGGCAGCAATAGGGCATAAGCTCTCACCATAACACTAATACAGGCCAACAATGGGACATAAGCCTTCACCGATGAATGCATCCAACACTGACATGCAACAACATAATTATACAACTAAAGAGCATAATCCCTCAACATTATGACTATACAGACCAACATCATCATCATCATCATCATTATGTAGCATATTATGCAATTCATCCATATATTTCCATACAAAATTATTACGTTCGAATTCAACTTTATCACTGCACCTCATACGACAAATAAACCCAAGACATAATCACCTATTGTTATCAAATTCTAGAAATTATTTTCTGCATTTTGTCGGTCTAAACAGTGCGTCAAACGGACACCCGAGTCAAAAGTTATTAATTTTCAAAGTTGTGAAAAGTCTATCAGTCTCAAGAAATCGGTTACCCCGGAGTTGATAATTGATTTCCCCTCCCCCTTTCAGTGGCGTGTTTTTGAAAATTTTAGTATAGGAAATATTCTTCGTTCATCCCTATTACTGCAAAGTTAGTCATACACCCTTAACCTTAATTATTTAAAAATTCTTAGGTAATCACCCATTTCTAAGGCACAACGACATATCTCAATATTCATAAAACACTCAAAATATCACATTGCATAATCAGTTTATTAAAAATATTTAAATGAAAAACAGGGTGTTACAACTCTCCCCCGCTTAGAATATTTTCGTCCTCGAAAATTATCTTATGCGAACAATTTCAGACAAGACTCTCACATCTTGCTCTCTAACTATCACGTCATACTTTCTCCGACAGCTCCTCTCCAAACTACCTTAATGAGAGAAATTTATTTGGCTCTCAATTTCTTTATTTAACGGTCTTCGATCATGAAGCAACTCGATTTTCAAAAATCATTTAAATTTCCGAAAACTAGTGAAATCGCCACCTAATTTTATTTGTTCTAAAAAGAACGAGAAAATATAGATAAAACCCCAAAGAAGCGGATAAGGCGGTCTACGTGACCAAAAATGTGGGATCGGGAGTCGGTTATGTAAGGGGAAGGTATTAGCACCCCTTACATCCATCGTACTCGATGGGACCCATTTAATTCTACGCGTTTGTGTGTGTGTGTGTGTTTATTGCTAAGTTATGAATACCAAAAGAAGAAAAAGATTTGTTTATTATTATTTTGAGTTTGGCACGGTTTCAGAACCGTGTGCCTACGTATTCCCTTGTGCAATGGGAAATTCAAAACTCCGTAGTTCCTCTCAAAAAGGTTTAAATTGGTTGTATTGATTTTATAAGAAAAATCGTGCATTAGACATTTCAAATGCTTGAACTTGGACTTGTTTAGTTTGTTTGAAAAGCTTAAGTCCACGTTCGTGTTTGAAATGACTATTGCACACTCTTTGTCGGAAAAGAGTTTTTATGATCGCATATGAGCGATAAAAGAATTTAAGTGAGTTGAATTGTTTTTTAAGTGGATGAAAAAGTACCGAACAACAAGACTAACGTCTTACGATTCAAATACTAGAAACCCGAGGAACTAATGCTCGAACGAGTCGTCTATCACCCAAAAAAGGTTTTCTTGAGAAAAGTGAAGTGAAACGAGTTTCACGTTATTTAGAAGTCTTTAAGCAACTGGTCTAGCGTCCAACGACTTAAAGACTAAAAGTTTATTTGGGGACAAGTTTTTTAGCAATTGGTCTAGCGTCCAACGACTAAAAAACTTGTACTTTATTATGAAAAAGGTTTTGAAAATGCACTCGACGTTGAATCGAGGTTTGAAACTTTATTATGAAAGTGTTTTTTGAGATACGTGCTGAGATGAAGTATGGAGTCGGGTTATGGTTATGGTTAATCAAGTATATGGACTTGATTAACCTCGTGAAGATAGGTGCTCCTATCCCCAACCATGAGACCCTGGTGCATGGTGATAGGTATATAGACCAATGTTATTTTTCGGGTTATGATTGATTAAAGCAACAAGGGCTTTAATCAACCTCGTGAGGATGGCCATGCCCATCCCCAACTATGAGACCCTTTAGGAAATCGACATATGAGCCAATCAGGATGGAATCGAATTGATTTTAATTTTAATTGTGTGCAAAGTGTACAATGATGAATAAATGCGGAACAAATAGATAATCATCACACAATACAATCGGAAATTTAAATAATTATTAGAAATGATTTTTCCTATTTGATAAGAAATCGACTAATAGTTTAATCGGTAAATTATCAAATAAGAACTATCAGAACTAATTATTATTTAATACATCGCACAAAATATTATTTACATAAAATAAAATAATTGAAAAAGGTAAAGGTTTAGAGATAGCCTGAATGACGCGGGTTTGAGCGGTGCAAAAAGAAAACCAGAGACAGATACTCTTGGGCCCAAATAAAGTGCCCAACGAGCCTTCAGAAAACTTCGTATGAAGCGCAATGCGTCGTTGATCAGAGAAACGGAAACTCAAAGCACACAGAAATAGCAGCAATACAGGTATATCGGGGTCGAATAGAGAAAAATGCTAAAAAAATTTCCTATTAAATAATAAAAGAAATCTAACTAATAGTACTATTATTATTATTTTTATATTTTTTGGGGTATACTAAATATTTTATTGGTTAAAAAAAAATGATGACAATTATTAATTAGGAAAAATAATAGTATTTGGTAAAAATAATAATAATAATAATAATAATAATAATAATAATAATAGTTAACTAAGTAATAATAATAATTATTATTATTTAATAATAATAATAGTAGTAATACTAATAACAATTAGTAATAATAATAATAATTATTAAATAATAAGAATAATAATTAAGCTATAATAATAATGACAGTAATTAAAAAAACAATAATAGTTAGTAAAAGAAAATAATAATGGTTAGTAAAAAGAAAAATAATAATAATTAGTATATAAGAAAAATATAATCCTAACTATTAAAAAAAAATAATCAAAAGCCCAATGTTTCCTTTTCTTTTACACGATGCATGTTCTTCTTCCCACTCTCTCTCTCGATTCCCTCTGTGAAACCCAGAAAACCCCATCGCTCTTCCTCGCCATTTCTCTCGTTTCCGATGATTTGCCCAAAAACAGATGGTCCTCTCCCTCTCGATGGCTTCGATCGGAACCCTCATCCTTACCCCCTCTCTTAATTGCTATCTGAGGAAACCCTAACTCTATCAATATGTGTTTTGTTTGGTTTATTGTTGCATTTTCTAACATGGGATGATGTTTTCTAATGTTGAATGCCATGGTTCACAAATACACACCTGATTTTGGCCGAAACTGGGAAGGCAACCGGAACTTCGACGCCGAATTCGGGTGAGATCGCTCTGGAATTCTCTCTTCTCTCTTTATCAGAGTTATTTCTGAACTTAATTTTCTGAAGGGTTTGTGTTGGGAAAATGATGAATGAGTTTGGATTTCTTTGATTGTTCTGTGTTGTTTGTGATGATACGTGTTATGGGTTTTGGTCAAGAACAAATAGTATATTTGATTTTGTTTTTCTGTTTTTTCTTTGAACTGGTATCCTTTGGTTTAGTAGTAAAAACAGATACTACTTCTGGTTTTTGGTTGCTGTGTTATCTTTTGTTAAGAACAAAACCTGCTCTGCCTTGGTCTTTTTGATTGTGTATATAAGAACAGATTTTTGCTGGCTTTTTGAATACTTGTTCTGTTCTTCTGATATCTCTTCTGCTGGTTTCTTGAACTGATACACACTTGAGCATATCCCTGCTGTCTTCTTTTACTTTGCTTGCTTGGTCTTTAGAACAAGGACAGATGCTAACTTTTGATCTGAATAGAACCTCTCTTGATGCTTGCTCAATATTGGCTTTTTATCACTTCTATGTAATTTATTTGTCCCTCCTTGGAACCATGAGTTGTGACATCTGTAGTTGCTTGTAATCAATGCCAATTTTCCTCTTTTGGCATAAGCTGCCTGCTGTGCTATTTGAAATTGACCCTTGGCATTTTGTCATTTTTGTGTACACATTCTGCTGCCTACTGTTCGGTTTTTTCTTTATACATTATGTTGGCTGCTGGCTGTTTGGGTAAAAATCAATTACCTTGTGCTGATAACCATGTATTTGGATGAAAAAACTCTTTCCTTGGCTGCCTGTTATGCTTGCTGCAATATGTTGATTTTCTCTATCCCTTGCTGAACTGAAACAGTTTGCCAAACTGTTGGTTATTGGGCTGCTGGGCTGTTTTTACTTGGAAAAATGATGTTTCTGATTTCCATTTTACACCTCCTTTGTGAACCAACAACAGAAGTTGTTGTGATTTGCAATGGAGGCAACGGTAACGGCCGATGAAGGAACTTCGGTTCCGAGGCTTTGTCATTTGAAACAATTGACCTTCAAAACCTGATTCCCTAACACAACCCTCATGATGAGTCTGAAAAAGGAATAATTCTTTAGATTTTTGTATGAATTTGTTTATGTTTATGTTTGCTAAGCATGTTCACTTTTCCTTGTTTCATGTAACATTGGAAGACGACAATGGTGGCATGGAGAAAGTAGAGCAATGTAGAAGAAAAGATCGCAGATGGACTTGAAGACACGAAGACTTTGAAGACGCTACAAAAGTTTACTTTTCTAGGATTTAGAATTATAGTTTACAAATTCTTTTGTAACAAATTTGTAATCTCCATGATAAAACTTGAATACTTTGTAAATTTTGTAACTCAAATTTAATCAAGTTAATAAAACAAACTAGTTTTTTCAATTTCAAACTTAATTCCAATTTCTTCTTATAAAAGGTATTGTAATCTGTAGAACTTGACAAATGAACACAAATTTGAATGACATTCGTAACCTCATTTGAGAGGATATTGCACTGCACTCCAAAGACAGATTATTCTTAGCTTGAATAGACAATCATCATTCTTTCTGATGAATTTAAATTCCAAAAAACAAATAAATCCTTTAAAGCTTTAAATTCTGAAAACAAACAAATCATTATTTTTTGAAAGTCAATTCCAAAAGCAAATAACCCTTTTTGAAGTTCGAATTATACTGAATTAATAGCAAAGCGGAAGTTTTCTTTAGAAATCCAGCACAATGGAAATTTCCCCTATAGAATTCTTCTGAAGCCACCGAGATTGCATATCTATGAACAACGAAACACTGAGGTGATACAAGGGGGAAATTTTGGGGTGCGACAGATCGTTATCGGTAACGTCTCGGCCGTAAGGTTATCCCGCACTTGCACGTCATCCATTGAGATTACATGTGATGGATCTGAAATGTACTTTTGAAGTTGTGAAACATGGAATAAATCATGCAAATTTGAAAGGTTACGTGGCAAGGCCATATTATAATTGTTAAATGTACTAATTAATTGTCAAATAGATTACATACTGTCGCACCCCAAAATTTTCCCTTTGTATTACCTCAGTGTTTCATTTGTTCATAGATATGCAATCTTGGTGGCTTCAGAAGAATTCTACAGGGATAACTTCCATGAAAAAATATACGCTGGATTTCTGAAAGAACTTTCATTTTTTTGTCATTAATTCGGTATAATTCAAATTTCGAAAAGGAATTCATTTGCTTTTGGAATTGGCATTCAAGATAATTATTTGTTTTGTTTTCGGAGCTTAAACTTTAAAGGATTTATTTGTCCTTGGAATTTAAATTCATGGGAAGGAACGATGTTCATTTGGAATGCAAGTTCATTAAGCAAAATGTCAAGAGAATTCAAGATAAGGATAATTCATCTTTTGAGTACAGTAAGATGCTACGGATATCATTCAAGGTTGTACTTATTTGTCTCAAGTTTCTACGAAATTACAATGCATTTTGCGAGGAGAATTTGGAATTAAGTTTGAAATTTGAAGAAACAAGTTGGTTTTATTAATTTGATTAAATTTGAATTACAAAGCTTACAAAGTATTCAAGTTTTATCATGGAAATTACAAACTTGTTACAAAAGAACTTGTAAACTACAATTCTAAATCCTACAAATCCTACAAATCCTACAGATCCTACAAATTTGTTACAAAGTGTTCAAGTCTTCACGTCTTCGGTCTTTTCTGCTACATTGCTCTACTTTCTCCATGCCACCATTGTCGTCTTCCAATATTACATGAAACAAGGAAAAGTGATGTGGTTAGCAAACATAAACATGAACAAATACAAGAAATTATCAAAAGAACATTTCTTTTTTCAGACTCATCATTAGGTGTTTGGCGGGAATCAGGTTTTAAATGCTAAACCTCATAATCCTGCTTAAGATTAATCATCGGCGAAAAACAACTTATTTGCAAATCGCGAGCTGACTCGGTTCACAAACGAGCATAAATCAAGGCAACAGTTCGATTCCCACAAGCAACAAGTACAAGGCAACAGTTTAATTTCCAACAGGCAGCAAGCATAAATCCAAGGCAACAGGCAGCAAGACTAAAGTCAACATAACAGCGCAGCAGTATGGGTTATCAGCAACAGAGGGCAGTTAAGAATTCAGAGGAAAAGAAGAGCAGACAACATGGTTGTTAATAACCAGCACAAGCAACAAAGACAGAAAGCAGAAGGAAAGGGACTCAAGCATGATATCTGTTCAAGGCCATACTGGTTCAGAAAAAGAGGACACAAAAAGAACAAAGATATAACATCTTTTCTACACAGAACAGGGACGGGCAGAGAGAAAGAAGATCAGTTCAGAAAATTTACACAACACAAGGATCCCAAAACCAACCCATTTCAAAAAACCAGAGTATTAGTATCTGTTCTAAAAAGCAAAGCAAGACCAGTGTAGTATCAGTTCATTCTCACAAACCAAAAACCATTTTCGAAACAAAAAAAGCATCTGTTCTACTGATGTAAACCAGAAAAAACCAGCAAGTTCAACAGCCATTCAAAAACTCAGAAAAGCAGAGTAACAGCAAGCTAGCAATAACATACAACAAACCGAAAATAGTTCCAAATCCCAGAACCCAAACAGAGCAAGCATATACTCATCATTTTCCCAAACCAAACACCTTCAGACTATTTATTTTTCAGAAATCAAGTTCTGATCAGAGAGAGATAAAGAGTTGAAATGTTCCGATTCAGAGAGAAAGAGGGTCAGTTATAGAAAGATCTCACCGAAATAACCACTGTCGTCGCGTCTCCAAGGCTCAGAGTTCGCCATCATCGTCGGAATCACGATCCAGACACCTAGGGTTTCGGTAATCCCTTTTAAGATCCGGACCAATTTGTGAAGTTTCTGCAAAAAAACATTTACATTTTGTTAATCACCAGAGAGAGGTGAGTCGAAAGAGGAAAGAAAAGTGAGGATCGGAGTGACGCCGCCGCCGGAACCGCCGTGAGGCGATTCCCGGTGCGGCCAGAAGCGATTTCCGACGAGAGAGAAACCCAGAAACGAGAGCACAAGCACGTGAGAGAGGAGAGTGGATGAATGAGTGAAAACATCTAACCCTTCCTTTTTTTAATTTAATTTACTTTTATTTAATTTATTTAGTTTTTTAATTAGTTTTAGTTTTTTTTTAATTAGTTGTTTTATATATATGTTTGATGTCTATGTCTGGTGGTGACAAGTGTCACCACCTTGGTCCATTTCAATTCATTTTTTTCTTTATTTTATCTTTTTCTTTTATAAATTATCTCAAAAAAGAAATGTAGTTAAATATTTGGTAAAAAACACAATGATATGTCACTTGGGCCATTGGAGTATTTTTCGGAGAAGAAGGATCAAGCGCACCTGATTGCCAGTATACGACGAATTTTTGTGAAATAATCAAGTTCAGATGGATTTCTTTTCGCACCGTCTAGAATCACTGCAATCCAGGCTATTTCTGAACTTATTCTATTTCAATTAATTTATTTTGTGCAAATAATATTTCGTTGCGATGTACTAAATAATTATTGGATATGATAGTTTGTGTTTGATGATTTATCGATTAAACTATTAGCCTATTTTTCATCAAACAGAAAAAATCATCTCTAATAATTATTTAAATTTCCGATTGTATTGTATGGTATTTTGTCTGTTTATTTACTCATTCAGTATTTATCCACCAATGTACACTTTGCACACAATTAAAATTAAAATCAATTTGATTTCATCCTGATTGGCTCATATGCCGATTTCTTAAAGGGTCTCATGGTTGGGGATGGGCATGACCATCCTCACGAGATTGGTTAAAGCCCTTGTTGCTTTAATCGATCAATAACCCGAAAATAACATTGGTCTAGATACCAATTACCATGCACCAGGGTCTCATGGTTGGGGATAGGAGAACCTATCCTCACGAGATTAATTAAGTCCATATACTTGATTAATCATAACCCGCTTCCATTTTCTCTCAGCACGCGTATCAGAATGCTTTCATAATTTAAGGTTCTAAACCTCGATCCAACGTCGAGTTTCTTTTCAAAATAATTTCACAAATATTCTACTTCTCCCTCCTCCCAAACATATGGTAGTCCGTCCAGTATCGACCCTCGACCGTATGTTTGGTGTCTTAATTGAATTTAATTAACGTGAACCATGTTTCACCTCTTTTTTTTTAATAAAACTTTTGGGTAGAAAAAGATGATTCGGATGTTTCTGTCCACTCATCCGAGTAATTGGGGTGTTAGCCGTTGAACGCTTATGGTCCAATACTCGTCTCCCGCATAAAAATAGAATAACTCATTCAAACTCTTTTATCGCTCATATGCGATCATTAAACTCTTTTCCGATAAAGAGTGTGCAATAGTCGTTTCAAACGCAAACAAGGACTTAAGCTTTTCAAACAAACTAAACAAGTCCTAGTTTAAAGCATTTGAAACGTCTAAACGCACAATTTTTCTTATAAAATCAATACAACCAATTAAAGCCTTTTTGAGAGGAACTACGGAGTTTTGACTTTCTCATTGCACAAGGGAATACGTAGGCACACGGTTCTGAAACCGTGTCAAACTCAAAATAATAACAAACAAATTCCGTTTCTTTTATAACTTAGAGATTAGCGAATATACACACACACTTAGAATTAAACGGGTCCCATCGAGTACGATGGATGTAAGAGGTGCTAATACCTTTCTCTTACATAACCGACTCCCGATTCCACTTTTTTGGTCGTAGACCGTCTTATCCGTATCTATGGGGTTTTATCTATATTTTCCCGTTCCTTTTAGAACAAATAAAATTAGGTGGCGATTTCACTGTTTTCGAGAATTAAAAGATTTTTGAAAATCGAGTTGCTTCACATACATTATTCTCCTACACAAGTGCAAGACTCATTTTCTTCTTTTGATTGTCGATGAAGATGAGTGTCATATGGAGGAAACTGATAAATCAGATTTCGGAACACCGAACCAGATGATGGCTTTGTTTGGTCCACCAGATCTGATCCAATTGGCCTAGTTGAGTTATCATACCATGTTAGGCACCTAGACAGCCCAGACTATCAAGTTTTTGGGAGGTGTAGCCCAAAATTTTGTCCATGTGTTAGTAGATAGAGGTAGTACCCTCAACTTCACTCAAACTCAAGTGGCACGTACCTTGGGCTTGCAACACATTCCATCCCCAAATTTGAGAGTTATGGTTGGCAATTGGGATAAATTGACCAGTGCTCAGGTATGTAAGGCAATACAAATGGAAATACTAGGTCATAGTTTTGTCGTGGACTTGTATACATTGAACCTTAGTGGACCAGATATCGTATTGGGTACCCCATGTCTCAAAACCTTAGGCCCAGTTTTAATGGACTATCAATCTCTTAATATGAAATTTTAACATGGTGCCAAAGAGATTGTTCCACAAGGTGAAACAGGCCCAACTTACAATAGTATTTGGGGATTTTGTAATTCCATCCCATGAGTTTATTACGCACCACACAAAATTCCTTAAATACCCATCAAAACCGGAAGTATATTTTTGATGCACATCAAAATTTGATAAACTATACATTGGAATCAGAACATTATAAATCAAACATTACAAATCAACTTCCGTGTGGATGTTACAACATCATGATAATATCATCGGCCGATATTAAAATCATGGTTGTGTAAACCACATATCATATTAAGTATCCATTTCTTGTTTGCCAAAAGATAACCATGACACCTAAATGGACATTCACATTTTCTTGAACCGGTGCCGTCGCGTTTCAATTTTTGGATACGACAGATATATTTCCCACTTCTTTTGCATGTCAAAGTCGCAAATGCATTTCTTCTATCCGTACCGTTATCAGACATTCCAATCACAACACCAAATCCTAGTTTTGTAGCCTTAATACGAATCCACTGCAACATGTCTTCACGTAATTCAAACTCTTTTCCCTTTTCAAAATGCTCACGAATATCTACCACCTTAGTTATAATAGGAGATACAAGAGGTGAAATAACTTGAGACACATTAGATTTGAGAATGTTATCGGGATGCACCATATCCAATGTTATAAAAAACATAAAAATTATTAACACTTACAACATGGCAGAAGCTGTTGTGAAATAAACACAAACATAAACCAAAATTGCATTTCTGATTATGTTCAACTACTAATCGAAAGTATACACCCGATTTTCGCGTAACTTTTTTTCCACAATGATAAACAGATTAATGTAACAAATTAGGATTGAAATGAATAAACTTTACCTTAAATTCCAGTTCCTTGAGCTCCTTTTGATATGATGAACCACAAAAATAAAAATTTAGAGTGGAAAAATAGATTTAGAATTAAAGGGTTTTAGAGAGGTTTTATGGAAAGAAGAAGAAATGGTTTGATCAAAGTTGACTATGTTGGTTACTGTTTTAAGGATTATGAATTTTGCATATACGAAAGTATACTTCCGGTTATATACGAAAGGACAAGGTTGCAGAAAAATCAATCTCCCTGCTCTAAAAATCAGAAACATAATACCGGTACAGAACCAAAAGTATATCTCCGATTTTGGTTTTTACATTTTGAAGGATGAAACTACATTTGGTCTGTTTTTGTAAATATATGGTGCGAACCGAAAATGCATTTTCGGTTTTCAAGGGGCAATTTTGGAATTGCAAAGAGTATTTCTTTTGGGCATGAGGTGGAATAAGAAATGATAATTTCTTATGTATGGCTCTCTAGATAGGGGAAAATCCTACGAATAACCAAAAATGCCCTCATGAATGCATTTCCTTAACGCACATTTTAAAAAAAAAATCATGTTTGAAACCGAAAATTCAACTACGTTTTATTGTCGGATATGTATATCTGGTTCATGTACAGACAGTTCAGACCATATTATTATGTAGGTTTTGGTGCATTTACAAAGTATGTAGTAAAATACGATTTTGATTAAATACGAAGCAATCACAAAATACATACAAATGCTCTGAAAAGCCAAAATTCTTTCCCTACGCACGGAAACATGTTGGGAAAGTCTCCTGTGTCACAATCTGAATGGTCTCTCAGCCATAATACCTTAGAATAAACGAAATAAGTATTAAACCATAACACTCTTGTACAAAAAGTAAGGAAAAATTGCCTGATGCATAACTGAATTACACTTACGGTTTAAGAGGGTTTGGGACCAAAATAGGTTCCTCTTGCTGCACCGATCCAGAGTTAGGAAACAAATTAAGATTACCAGGAGGGTTTTCACGTTGCACAATGGTTGTATCCAAGATATTAACATCCAGATCATGTTCATTTACATTAATGTATCAGGAGAATTCTCATGTTGCACAAAGGTGATATTTAAAATAGGAACACCCAGCTCTTGCTCCTTTTCATAGCTATCCCTGTCATTATTAAAATTTACTACATTTTCAGTAGGATTTATGGAAACTTTATGAAACTTAACAATTTCAGGTTTTGATACCAATGGAATAACCTTGTTCTTCAAAATCTTGCAGTCTTGTAATTGATCTCCTATTTTACGATAATAGTTACAGAATTTCGGAAGATTTTCATATTCAATATCCGTAAAAAAATGCCAAGTCCTCTCTCTCGACTAAAACATTATAATGCAGAGACTGTGACATATCCATGTCAATTTGAACCCTCGCATATTGATCAAAAGTTCGAGCAACTCTCGATTTGGAAGAGGCAGCATCTATACAGACGTGTGTCGCTATTGCAAAAAGAATTCTCTGTCTCCAATACTCTTGAGAAAGTCTAAAGAAACGAACTCATACATGTGCTGGGGTGGGTTGAAGTCCTTCGACCAAGTGAACATCTTCAAAAATTATAGAATTCACATAAATCGATGGAGATAAGCAGGACACTTTAGTAATTTCCAACCTTAAATTTTCTCATACGATAACATCTTTTTAACAAAAATAATTTTGATGCAACTATATTAAATGATGTCCCAATAATAACTTCATGTTTTTTAGTAGTTTTCAACTGTTTTGTTACTCTTTTTCAAATATTTTCACACTCTCACTCAATCTATTATCCTTACACCTCAACTAAACCCTTTCATTCTTCTTCTTTTTCTTCAATGTCTTCCATTAACTTCAACCCATTCAGTGGAAATTGGTTCCCATTCTCAAAACCACCAAACCCTCTCCCTCCTCTCAACACTCTCTTCAATCTCTCCCAATCTCCCTCCAATTTCGCATCAACCTCCCTCTCCACCACCAACACCACCACCGCAACCACCGCAGATGAAGAAGACCAACCCGGTCCATTCACCAAAATGGTCCAACAATTCTTCTACGAGTGCGAGAATCTCCCCGACTACAGACACACATCACAGGTCGAAGAAATCCTTAACGAAAACGACGCGTTCGAATCAAACCCTAACGCGACGGAGCAAGAAATGAACGAGAATGAAGAGTTTATGGAAACAATGAGGAACAATCCGGTGATACAGTTTCTGATGAGAGCGGAGTTTATTGTTGATAAGATGCATGAGATTGAGATGAAGAAGAATGAGAAACCGTTTAGGAAGGAAGATAGAGATGTTTGGAAGAAGGTGCCGAATGTTATTGGACTTGACGGAAGGCCGATGCCGAGGAAAACTCACTCCAGGTTTACTGCCCATGCTAAGTTTTGGGATTTTACTAGACACTTTTATCTTGGGATTTGGGGGTTTTGGCAAAGGCCTTATCCTTCTGGGAAACCTAATGATGCTGCTCAAGCTATAGGATATAAGAGGCTTGAGAAACGATACTATGATTGTAAGTTTTTTGAAATTCAGTTCATTTTGCATTTGCATTTGGCTTCTAGTTGTAGATTTTGTGTAGCTAAGAATGGCGCGGTTGATACATTCATATTAATGTTTTAAAAACGGAACCAAAAGTTCAAATGAGTGAGACCTTTGGATTATGGTTTAAATGCTTTAAATTGTTTGAACTGAGATAAAAGTGTGGTAACGGTTCAAATAATCGAATTGGAGATAGTGTTGGTTTATGATTCCGTTCGACTGTTCAGTTCGATTATTAAACATTGAGTCATAAGATTCCGACAGTTGAATTGATTAACTGAGTCTATAATACAAAGTTGGATTGTGAGTCATCCAATGTTGATTTGATGGTTTTAAATTGGAGATTATTTGATTGTTCTTGCATATGGAATTTAAATTTGCTAAAAATTGTCTCCTCGAAAGTGAGAAAATAAATGATTTATATTTCAATAAATGCATGATTTGTTATGATATACTTGCAATATGTATCTTTGATTTGCTATTCAATGATCCATAATTCTCACCTTAGAAGAAGTTGGAATCAATTTTCAGTTATGTGCTTGAATATGTGTCTATTGAAATGTTCAATTGTTTAGTTTTGTTTAGATTCTTTGATCTAGTTTTGGTAAACATAGACGCGAGACTAATTTCTAAATCTCGTTACGAAATTGGATTCCATGTAGCCACACAGTGATTTTGGTTGTTAGATGAATATAGGGTGACTGATATTTCGAGGTAATATTTTAGATTCGAGACAATATAGGGTGACTGATGTTCAATCTGCATCTAACAATTGGAGTGCCTCCACTACAGTGTGCTTTCTCTAACTGTATGGAATCTATCGCGAGAGACCGAGATGTGATATGTAGGTAATTTAACTGGATTTGACTACTCGAAAGTGAACTTTAGAAAGTAAAGTAAGACATTTCAATCATTTGTTAGAAAATTAACTCTCGATAGTCGATACTCTAACACACTCGTGATTTTTTATTCATGAGCACATAGTATTAATGAATAAAATCAATTGCTAAGATTACTTACTTTACTCAATAGGTTACCCAAAAGTGGATGTTATATGATTCAAACAGTTTAATCCCTAATACTAGGAGTGATGTCACTTTGTTTACAAATATCTTTTGTGCTAAATAGTATCTCTATGCTCTCGTAACACCAACACCTCTGAGAAAAGGTGTGTCGGTGTCCGAAACCCACACCAACACTTGTTATTACATTTACTTTATTCATTTTTTTCATATTATTAGTGGCGTCAACGTGTTAGTGTCGGTGTCGTGTTTACGCGTCCGTGCTTCAAATGTATCAGGTTTTTACTTAGCTTTGCAGACAGGTTGAAAATAAATTAGAACACGGGATTTGGTTTTACGTTTGGTCTACATTCAAAGTAGTATTGTCAATTGTGAATTGCAGAAACTAGAGGTTTATTGACATTCTGACATGTTACCCCGCTCTGGCGCACCACTATTTGACAGCACTATGCACTAAATCACATATCAAGTGACAGTAGGAATTTCTTGTTCTGTTGCACTATTTGTCAGTACTTATTGAAAATAGAAACACAACAAAAGTGGAACATTTTTCATTCCATTGTTTGAGTGGAACTAAGAAAAACAAACATAACTGCTGTCTCTCGCTGCTGTTTGAATGCCAAGCGTATGGGTATGGCACAGCCGCAAAGGGCAGACCTAATAGAACTGTATGTTTTATTCTTTTCTGTTTCCTTTGGCACATTTTTGGATGAAATCAAGCTGTTCCTGTTTTTCTAGGTTAAGTTCTTATAGCTCTGCTTTGAATATGCACAACATATAGAACATTAGAAATATATTTGGTTTTGTCCTGATCTAGCCTTTATACTAAATGCTTAGTAACTTGGGAGGATTTTCAATTAGTAAGACTTATTTTTCTGTATCTTTCTTTGGCTGCCCATGTGTATAGTTGTGTTAATCAAATTTTGTATCTTTCTTTGGCTGCCCATGTGTATAGTTGAGTTAATCAATTTTTTTGTCTTTCTTTTGGTGTCCATGTGCATGGTTGCGAGACTAATCTTTGAGTGTGGAAATTCGGTATTACTTTCTCTTGAGTTACAGTTCCAGAATTAGAACTTTCAAATTTCTATCGTTATAGTTAATGTTGGTGTCGCGGTCTACTTCTATTGTCACCGACTCACCAGTCACTTATTTGGGCTTAAGGGCAAATTTTAGTTTTTCTATTTTTCATTTGAAGTTTTTGATAAAATCTTTCTTAGGAAGATTCGATTGCAAGCTATTTCAAACACAAAATAAGGTAGTTAAAATAGCTTGCCAATAACAGTCGGGCTTACCTGACAGGATGCTTAAGATTGAACAATTAGCTCAAGACTTCAACTGTGTATTTTGAAAGGATGGCTGTGCAGACTATGTAATTATATAACTAGTTAATTACTATGACACATGAATCAAATGTGCGATATCCAATCCATATCGTCTTTGTTGAAGGTTCTGTGTTAAAGTGTTCTCTCGATGAATATAACTTATTACATTGGTTCATGTATCGTCTCAGTGTTTTTGCTTTGTTTCATTGTGTATAACATTGTTTCTGTTTTCTATTTGATTTAGTTATCATGAGGAGTGGTGTATGGTTCTACAAGGATCGACTGGGTCGGACACGAGGGCCATTGGCATTGCAGACACTTAAAACTGCTTGGGGCGGTGGAGTTATTGATAAAAACACTTTCATTTGGGGTGAGGATATGGATGAATGGGCGCCCATCCATATGATTTATGGAATGGAGCGTGCAATCGCTACTTGGGAAGGTATGTCGAGTTTCATCTTATTTAGCTGTGATAATCTAATGAGTCCAAGTGATCTGTCTTTTATTTATGGAAATTAGAAACTGTCGCATTCTGTTTGACCAAACCATTTTTAGGAATGTCGAGGAAGTGACACAATATCTTTTGGCAATTTTTTAGTTCGACTTGCAGCTTCCGGAACGGCTTTCTTTCACAAATTTCAAAAAGGTATACCACCATGGGTTCCTCTTAAGGGATTTGAAAGGAAGTCTTATAAGCAGCTTCAAGAAGAGGCAATAGAAAGCAAGAGGCGTGATTTAGCAGTAATGGAAGCTAATGATGGTATCTGGCCTGGAGTTAGAATTCCAAGTCATGCCCTGTTTCTTTGGGCTAGTGGCTCTGAACTGACCCCTACTTTGGAACAAGATCACATGCCCAACAAGTGCATTCCCAAAGATCTAAGGTATGTCTGCCTCTACTGTATTCACGATCACGATCCTCTATTTAGTAATTAGTACAAATGTTTGTCAAATAACTGTTATGGCGGTGCTGTAGCCTGTAAACTTTTGTGCAGTGGATTTTGAACAAATGCCATTTCTGCTATTGTGAATGCTATGTTCTCTTTATTATTGTTACTAACTCTTGCCTTCTTATCTGCTCCCTTTATATGTATTAATTTGTTTAATAATTTTCTTTGGGTTTGGGAATTGCTGTGAGATAGGCAGCAGTTGGCTAAACTGATTCCAGGATTGAGGCCATGGGAAGTTCTGAGCATAGAACAAGCAATGGATCACATAGCATTCAATGGTGAATGGTACCGTGTACCACTTGGTTCGTACAACACAGGTCCACCATTCCTCAGACGCTGGAATAAGGACATGCTGGTAAGCGTGTTTTTCCGTCAAAGAATTTGGAAAAACACAAATTTACAGCTCTTATGTTTCATATCTTGGTAAAGAGCAAATACAAATTGGTTTTTGTAATAGCATAAAATTTGATCTGCTTTGATTATTTGCAGAGGTTTCATGATGTGGCTCATGGCACGAGCCGTCTAGCGCATGAAGCATTGATGGCGAGATATCCTGGCTATGAGAAAATTGCCAACAAAGTCCTGCAGGATTTTAGAACAAGAATTGCGGAAATGAAAAAGAAGATGAAGAGAGAGGCCCGCTTTAAGGAGAAGTCGCCTAAGGAGGAAAGGCCTAAAAGATAGAATTTCCATTGTGCCGCCATTTTCTTATGCAAGATCATATGGAAAAACTTCATTGTGCTTGTAGTTCAACTTTTTGATATTTATTCACTTTGAACTGACCAATGTAATATAATTTCTAAAGACAATGTATTTGCCTATTTATTGGCTAAAAGGATGAAAATGAAATATATTCCACCAAAGTGATCACTCACTCAAAGTGAGCTTGACTATTAGGAAATAAAAGGAAGAGTTACTTCCTAAATTCTTTTATTTTATCCATTAATAAAAAACACTCTATTTCTCTTTATTATATTGTATTCACATATTATATTTCTCTGAACAATTATAACCTATCAATTTTGTTCGACCTGTCAGATACATCAACACCAACACCAGTGCATTGTTTGCTCGTGAATGCCCCTAAAGAAAAGCATAGGGATACCAAAGTAACCGCTCTAGAAACAAATGTCAATTTTGGAGGTTTCATTACCAAAATGCGAGCACATGCCATATTAGATCAAGAGATACTTGTTTCTCTTGATAAATTTCACCAATCATTGAAGATAATTGAACTTCCTATGTTCAAGCTGAAATATATTTTCATGTTCGAAATATTAGTCCAAAGACGAAGCCTCTGTTTAAAAAATAATGGATTTTTTTATATATATTTTAAAGGGTTAAATATGTTTTTGGTCCATATAAATATTTTAAATTTTATTTTTAGTTCCTATTAAAAGAAAATTTAATCTCTACAAAATAATTATAGTAGTTTTACTCACTGCAGTTAAACTAATGTGTATTTTTGAAAGATTATTTTGTAGATATGTTTAGAACGTTATAAAAAGTTCTTTGAAAGAAATAAACTCAAAATTTGATTTATACGTCAAGATTTTCATTAATTTTATCAATATCATTTAAAATTTTAAAAACCCATATTTAATTCTTCTCGTTTTAAAAAATTCTAAAATTTGATAAAGAACATTTTAAACACGTATGAAAAATATTATTAAAAAATTTAAAATTTTAAGAGTAATTAAATAGTTTTTAAAATTTTAAAAAATTGCAGAGATTAAAACTGCATGAAAAAAAATTTAGGATCAAAATTTTTTAATTTTTTAATAGAGACTAAAAATGAAATTTCAGATATTTATATGAATTAAAAACATATTTAACCATTTTATAAAAGATTTTTCAAAACTGTTTTTCAAAATATACGAAGTTTTCTATGTTCGTTCTTTTAAATTGGAAACACTAATTTTATCCGAAATTCTGGTATTCATATCAGAGATGTCCAAAGGAATGTTGAGACAACGATCTCTAAAATTGCGCACAATGACAAGGTATGATAAATAACAATGCAGAAAAGTAAAGAACACACATGATTGTTAACCCAGTTCGGTGTACAACAACACCTACTCTGGGAACTACCAAGTCAGAGACGAAATTAACTAGATAGTATCAATCACAAACAATGACTGAACATTTCTAAACACTTATAAAATAAAGAAGTCACACTTCAAAGGCACAGAATCATTCACTACTTAAAAGCTTTGGAATGACTAACATAACTTACAACTCAAAAACACAGTCCTACTCTTTCATCAAAATGATAATCGGGAGCCTCACAATAAACGCACAAACCCTAATAAAAACACATTGTAAGTTCCACTTTTTCATTAGAGTATAAGCCTTCTTGTATATCATTCAATGAACTAAATTTAGATATCACAATGCAAAATTATCTCCTCAAAGATAGGACATCAATCATTAGTTTCCTAACTATGCAGGTTGCAAGGGGATGTTTTCATTCTTCAACCACCTAATTTACCAGGTTTTGACAAGTCCCAACTATGTAGGTTGCACAACATCTTTAATCCATCTTATCACCTATTCTCGTGTATTGAATTTTTGAGCAATTGATAATGCATTAGAGGTATCTACACATATTTGATTTTTAACGCATATTTATAGCGGAACTTTCATACTTGACATAAAAAAACAAAACAAAAACCGCAAATCATATATCTTAAGAAAAGTTGTCCGATTAACAAAAAAACACAAACCATATGTCTTTTAGAAAGAGTTTCGAAATACAAAACGTAAAAATCGAAACACATTTGCAAAGTATTCCAATTTATTAAAAAATTTCATTCAAAACCAAAACTCTTCAAGTTTTCTAAAAATCATTTACTTCAAAACCAGATATCTTATTTTAAGCGTTCTTCTAATATTTTTGTAAGCGCATACTAGAAGTCATTTTCTAAGTCTTCCGACTTAAATGCGTAGAGTACAATTTTCAAAAAAATTAAATAGTTAATAAAAATAAAATAATAAATTAGTTAAAAAAGATCCGATTCGAAACGGTTACGGAGCCCCGTTATATACAAAAAAACCATATTAGGGTTTTGCCTCTGGCAATTTCCACTCTTCACCTTCAACCCTAGGAGGAGCTTGATCTCTGAGGAACCCATTCTACAGAATCATCCAATATGGTAAGCTACCTTTTCTTCTTCAAACGAAATCCAATCCTTTTCCGACTACGTTTTTCTGCAATTTTGTTAGCTTAATTTTTCACTGTTATCGCACTTCAATTTTGTCTTGTTTATGATTTGTTATTCTAGGGTTTGTTTGTATGTGGTTTTCATTTTGATTATGGTATGAATGGTTAAAACGATGTTTGAGGTTTTTTGGTTAGAAAATGGTTGTGGTGATTGATTTGAAGAAAATTGGTTTTTTGAATTTGTTATGTTATGATGTATGAATCTGTATATAGATGTTGGTGGATCGTATTTCAACTGTTAATGGAAATGGATTCAGAAATGAATTCAATTGTTGATGTTTGTGAATGTCTAGATTATCTACTGGCAGTGGCAGTGGTTTTCTGCATGGGTCGCATTATGTCGAGTTTGGTCGATTTTCTAAATTTTTTATTTTTTATGGTACAATGGTGTGTTTTTTTTTATGATGCCATGTTTCGTTGGATATGTCTAGTTAATTGTTAGGAATTGAGAACATTTTTTAAATATAAGCTAATTTTCGTGTTCTAATTTGTAATTTTTCTGATATATTTCAGGCTAGAGGATTGAAGAAACACTTGAAGAGACTCAATGCTCCAAAGCATTGGATGCTTGACAAACTTGGTGGAGCTTTTGTATGTTTATTATTTACATTTCATTAGTTGGTAATGTTATTTCATGTGATTTTTATTTACATATTCTGTTTGAATTTGATGTGCAGGCACCTAAGCCATCATCTGGACCCCACAAGTCAAGGGAGTGCTTGCCTTTGATTCTCATCCTGCGAAACAGACTTAAATATGCTCTAACGTACAGAGAAGTTATTGCCATTTTGATGCAGCGCCATGTTCTTGTTGATGGCAAAGTTAGGACAGACAAGACATATCCTGCTGGTTTCATGGGTATGTGAATTTTCAAACTTGATTTCCATGTCGTTATTGATTTTAGCATTTGGACAGTATTGTCTGTTTTCCAGTGTTATTTCTCTGCAACATTTGTGAATTGTGATTGAGTATTGTACAATAATACTATTCATTAAAATAGCTTTTGATTTGGTGTTTTTCTTGCTGATTAAGATTTTCTGTTCTGTTTCTGTGACCAGATGTTGTTTCTATTCCCAAAACAAATGAGAATTTCCGTCTTCTGTATGACACCAAGGGCCGTTTCCGTCTCCACTCTGTGAGGGACGATGAAGCAAAGGTTTGTGTTCTTTAATAATCACTTTAATTTCAACTCTTATAAAGAAATTGCCCCATCTATTTTTGCAGTAAAATTTGTGTTTTATCTACTATATATGACAACCACATTTATCAATGGATATAATCACTCACTGCATAGACTTATTATATAATGCAAATTAGAACTTTTTTGAGTATATAAATGTATAGCACCAACACTTAGGTTGATAGGTGTTTGAAAATTGGCGTGCATCGGTATTCGAGACGACATCGACAAATGTGGTTTCATAAATCACTTTTATTTTCACAAATGATTACATTGTTGTGTGTCTGTGCAAGGTCATTGAGATGCTAGCTAGCCCTTGTTATAATTAAGTTTCAATTGCTCTTTCTCTCTGGAGTTCTTATATTATTTCTTTTTGCAGTTTAAGCTCTGCAAGGTTCGATCTGTTCAATTCGGGCAAAAGGGTATTCCTTATCTTAACACCTATGATGGTCGAACCATCCGCTATCCGGATCCACTAATTAAGGCCAATGACACCATCAAACTTGACCTTGAAAACAACAAAATCACTGATTTTATCAAGTTTGATGTGGGGAATGTTGTCATGGTTACTGGAGGAAGAAACAGAGGCCGAGTTGGTGTCATCAAGAACAGGGAAAAGCACAAGGGAACTTTTGAGACTATCCACGTCCAGGACGCAAGTGGTCATGAGTTTGCCACTCGGTTGGGCAATGTCTTCACAATCGGCAAAGGAACCAAGCCTTGGGTGTCTCTTCCCAAAGGCAAAGGTATCAAGTTGACAGTTATCGAAGAGGCTAGAAAGAGGCAGGCCGCTCAAAATGCAACTGCTGCTTAAGTTTTTGGTAAAATTATATTGTTAAAATTTTTTAGTTATTTTTAGATGAGCGCGATTTTTTGTTGAAGTGACTGAGCAAAGTTTTGGTTTTCATTGCAGTAGTGCATTTCTGTACTTTCTTCATGTTATTTCAGGTTAATTTAATTATACTTTATGAATATTATGGTTAAATATTCTGAGTTTTCAATTGTTGTGATTTGTTAACATGGTTGATCATTGCACAAACTATAATTGTAAAATTGAAGGAAACTATGATTTTTCTATTAAACATTCCATTGGAATATCATTAGATGTAGCAGTTTGGCGTCACAGTATCGCAATTGAGGTCACCAAATTTGTTTCCTAGCTCATGCAATATCTGTAAAATTGGATGGCCTTGGATTGTGCATGTTTGCAACAAAACAATGATTTTAAACAGGCTAGAGAGACATTGAAAATATCAACAATGACAGTAAAGATAAACTCGACATATCGATTGACCAAGAGGATATCATTAAATTGAGAATATTTGGATTAAGGGATAAGTTGAAGAAGCAAAATCCAAATCAAACTGCCCTACTGACTACGAACAACGCATGTTATAGTTGTGTCATCAGTTTGATTTTATCATAAACAGTTTACACAAAAAAGTCTGTGTCACCAAATTTTAAGATATTACTAGAGTTTGATTTTATCATAAACAGTTTACACCTACAAAGTCTAGCCAAATTCAACATAGTTGAAAATTCAAAATAGTTTAAGTCTATAGCCAAATTCAAGATAGTTGAATATCTACTGGTTCGACTATATGAATAAATTTTTGTCCTAGTATTTTAAACAATGCTTCAATTCAATTGTTAATCTTGAGATTTTTTCTTAATAATTTTTCATATATTTTTTTAAAATTTTTTCTATATCTCTAGTTGTTTAATTTCTCTTAATTTATTTTACTCTCCTTTTCACAAAATCTACGTATTTTAACTCTACTTGCTCAAACATCACAAATCTACAAACATGAACTCTACATGCTCAAAACCACTAAATCTAGGTGTAATTTCAACATTCTCTCTAATATTGATATTTTCAATTTTATTCCGTCTAATCTCACAACACATTTAATAAAACATCCAATTTTTGCTACATTCATTTTATTTTCGTATTGATAGTTAATTGTCCAATATTTTGTCATATACAACAGAAACCCTGATATAATTTTTTCTTCAATTTGAACAATAGCTTTGTGTCACAAAATCTCTTAAACTCTTCAATTTCAATCACCCAACTTAAATTCAATAATTTATATTTCCTTCTACTTCTCCATTATTATTTGTATGATGGATTCAAAATATTTAAAATGTGTGATTTAAGCTCCAATTTTTATTTATAAAAAACACTTTGTTTTTTATTGAAGTTATATCTCATATCAATCTTTTATTTAACTTAAATCTCATATACTCTGTCATATACCTACTTTATTATTTAATTTAAATCTCATATTTAACTTAAATATCATATACTCAATCATATATCTATCTATATAACTTAATTCTACTAATGTTTTTCTGCCTTTATCCTTTAATGTTTATATTTTTCGTAGCATTTTAATTTTTTAATGTTGTTAAAACTTACTTACAATCAAATAAAGTTTTTTCTTTAACATGTTAAATGAACCCTAAGTTTTAGGCAAATTAATATGAAATAAACAATATGCTACTAGTATTTAACAACAAAATTGATAGAAAATAAGCAATAACATTTTCATATATTCCCAATTGAAACTTATAACCAAATCATATTCATTTCTAACAAAATAATAGTTGCAATCCAACTACAATAGTTCCAACTTCCAAGTAAACACACAATACTTTCTAGCAACTAAAACAACAAACACTCCTACATCTAAAAACAATCTAGCCAATACATTTATTCACTAATCCAGCAATGAAAAAAACAACTAGTAGCTTCTTCATAATAAACCAAATGATTCAGATTCTTAATTTTCAAGAAGAACTTGATCAAAGTGCCACACACCATGACCCTTTCCAACTAATCTCAGTTGTGTCACATACTCAGAAATCTTCTTAATTGATTGAACCTGCCCAATAAAAACATATAAAAACAAAATTATTCACACTACCATGATCAGTGTCGCAACACATGTACCTCGTAAAGATTCTTACCTGCTCATCCAAAAACTCGCTCTCAATGAAATCAGCCAATTGAGGATCATTGTTACTATCAGCCACCTATTAAAATTCATCAACCATATAACCTATTATTATTTCATAACAAAAATATATTCATTCAACCATAAAAAAAAAATACAGAAAGAAACATTACAGCATGAAGATCCAGAAGCTTCTCATTCACCAACTTCTCCAAAGATAGTGCTAGTTCCATAGCTAAATCAAACCAAAAAAACATGAATCAGCATAGATAATCTACAAAGCACAAACACCATAAACACGTCAGAGACACAACTTTGCTCAGAGGTGTCGGTTCTATAGAACTTACCATACAATGCATCACCCTTTTCATGATCAAATTCAGATGGAGGACTCACAATAGGATGCAACACAACTTTTCCACCACGGAGATTCTAAACAAATCAAACTTATCATTATCATCATCACCATCATACCAAAAAATTTACTCAACTGATTTCCAGAAAAAAACAGTTATAAAAACCAAAAACACACAAACCTGATACTTCATAAGCTTCTCAGCATGCTCTCTTTCCTCTTCACTAGATTCCTTAAAGAACCTAAAAATATCACAAAAATTCAATACCCCATTTTCACAAACACAAAAAATACAAAAAAAATAAAAATTCAAAACCCCATTTTCAGAAACACATCAAAATCACAAAAATTCAAAACCCCATTTTCTGAAACACATAAAAATCCCAAAAATTCAAAACCCCATTTTCAGAAACACATAAAAAAACAATCTTTCTATCATCAAGACCCTTACTTTGCAAGTCCCTTCAAAGCTATGTTATCTCTGTCAAAGTACGCAAACAGAGAGTGATACACATACGAAACATTGTATTCAACACTGCATTAACAAAAAAAAAACGATGTTAAATATAAAAAAAAAAATCGATCAAATTCTAAAGATCTTAACTTTTTACAACAAAAGAAAATAAAAAGATGAGAAAGTGCTTACTTAATTTGTTCATTGATGGCAGCTTCAGAATCATTGTTGAAATTCTGACGGGCCAGAGAAACGTTGGGTGCAATGGGAGTAGCAAGGTAGTCTTTCTTGACTTCTTCAAAGGGTTCAAAGATGACACCAGTGAGTGTTGTTGGTGAGTTTGAAGCAGTAGCATGAACCTTGGTTTTGGAAGAAGATGAAAGAACAAAGCTCAGAGAGGAAGAAGAAGAGAGGTTCTTCTTCTGGGAGTGATGAGGAGGGAGAAGGGGTGAAGGAGAAAGGGTTGAGAGTTTGGAGGATGAGAGAGCCATTGGAGAAGATTGAAGAAATGGGTTGGAAGATTGAGAGTTTGCGGTTGTGGGAAGAGAGAAAGGGTAGAGGTGGTATAAGTAGTGAAGAGGAGGGGTATTTTGGGGATGTGGAAATATTTTAGACCGTTGGATTGGATGTGACGTGGAGGGTGGAGATTGAAGGGCGTGTGGCGGACTCGTGGTGAAGATAGAAAGTAGAAAAGTTTGATCCACGTAGTGATCGTGAATGATTCGGTCCAATTGTTTGCGCCACTCGCTCTATCACTTTCTTCTACACACGCGCTTTTCAACCACTAAATCTTGTGAAAATGGGGTAAAATTTGAATTATACTAATGATTTGGATAGAAAAGGCAAGTTATTGTATTAGGCATTTGTTTTAAAAAGTATTTATGTCAAATGAATTAAAAAAATCATGAGTGACCATATTAATAATATCATGAGTAATATTTTAGAAGTTTGTTTAATACAATAAAATAACATCCAATAGAGAACCATTATTTAATTAATTTTAAAGTTTATTTTTGTGGTTTAGTAGAAGATATGATAATGATAAGATGTGAGAGTAAAATTATTTTTCAATGCATATGTTATTTTTCTTTTATATATTTTAAGAGTTATTAATTAATATTTATTTAAAATTATAACTCTCAACAGAGAGACATGCAATCTCAAAGACGTGTTGAAATTAATTCGTATTCCTTTATCTTTTCATTCCACAAAAAGATATAAGAAAAAATGATTTATTTGTCGAGTCTCTTCACCACCTAGACACAGCAAGAAAATGCAAGACAACATAGTTTGTGCAATTGAAGCTTTAGAGCTTAACTGATAAAACTGTTCTAGACTAGGCCTGTGTTTGGTCTGTCATCAGGTAAGGCCCAACCCAACTCTATAGCGAGGAAGGCCTAACAACCTATTATGGATTGGGCCTGCACTTGATACTCCGTCGGCAGGATCAGCCTAGCATTGCGTGAGGAAGACCCAACAAAGTGGCCCAGATAGCTACGACTGTTGGGAACATTTCCTCCCTTGTTATCTTTGAAGACGTTTTCCCCATATGCCAGTCAAGGACACGGGCCAATGACTTTCTGAATATCACAGAGTCATACTGCCCCATAAAGAACGGATTTTCTACCTCCAAAGATCATGGGGTACTTCACCAGGATAGAGACCACGTATTGGTCTCGTCTACCATAGTAGGATCCTGACAGTCTCCATTTTGTACCGAGAATCCAGTCCAAATTGTGGACCTTGGCCCAACGCCTAAGGCTATACTCTTTCACTAGAGGGTCACGTATTTTATTCAATTTTACTAACTCTTTGTACTTGCCCTTTTTCGCTCTAATCCCTACTTTGGCATTAGAGTACCTTGCAGATATATCCCCTCATTCACTTCTATAATCGGAGAAGTCCAAATATTACGGGCCACTGAAGATCCATTCTGATCAAATACAATCAATAGTGTCGTCTATACAAACCAAGAACGGAGCTACGTTAAGTAATTTTTGGGCACATACCCCACTTAAAAATTCAAATAGTAGTACAATGCTCACTACATATTTCTACATACAATCTTTTTACAATTCTACAATAATATAAGTAATATTTAGATAACTTATCATTGATATCAAACTATTATATTTGTTCTCAATAATTATAAATATAAAATATTATAATATTTTATATATCAACTATATAGACTCATTTTCAAATATATACAATAATATATTTAAAAAATTGTAAAATATTATATTATAGAAAAAAATTGAAAGAGTCTTACAGTCAAATATAAGAAAAAAACTTATATAAATTTTTGCCCCCATCAACTAAAATTTATAACTTTGTCATTGATGGGAATCCTCTGCTTCCCTATCTTTCTCTGATTACAAAGACCAAAACAAATTTATCAAACACTTCCGATCATCATGGTCAGCCAACACGATAACATTCACACCGACGAGGCCATTTTCATCGCCTTTGCTGACGGTGATGACATCAACAATAATGGGAACGCCGACCACGAGCAAGGTGATCTCAGTGATGGGATAACAACCTCCTTCTCGTCTCGGGATATGGACGACAACGTCGTCCAGTAGTTCGAGAATTTGACGGCGATTCATGAAATCCATATGCTACCTAACGTTGACCCTACCATGGTGGCCCTATTTGCATCCATCAACCAGACGAATCTCATTATTTTCCAACAAAGCGAACACATTGGAATGCTGGAAAACGGTCGTCGACTACGCTCTTACTTGTAACACCCCATCTAAATACCCCGAATATATTAATTAAATTAACATTTAAATCATCTCTAATCAGAGTTTAACACGGTAATCACGGGATGTCACAATTAATAAATAAAATAAACCTTCATCAAACAGTAGCCATGCTACACTGAGGATCATCATCCAACATCTCAATCATTATAAGACCATGTCTTACACAGCGGAAATACAAAAAGTCAAAATTTAATAAAACATCATGCTTCTCAAGAAAATTCAAATTCAAAACTGTTAAACAAGAAAGATTCTCCTACTAATCGTTCCCCAGTGTTACAATCTAATCAGAGCATGACACTGACACACGGACTATAAGATAAGCTCTAGAGCCATCCTCACCGACTCCTCAGCTGCTAATTTAATCTGAAATGGTAAAGTAAGGGTGAGACTTCTCATAATTAAAGCATATTATAAATCTTTCAATCGATAATATAATGCAAGCATATTATTTCACCACTTAATACCAATCATAATCCAATACACAATCATAGTCATACCATTCATCATGCATCATCAATCAACAATAAAGGCATTGCAACACTGGAAGACATCCTAGCATGTTACAATCCTATGCAAACACTAATGCAGACTCAATGCATGCGGTACCGACTTCGTGACCAAGTCACCCAACACTGATCCATCATCATTCGGATACAATTCCATCGATTCGTCCATAACCACTCGGACACGAATCCAGCCTAACCACCCATCCTCACTCGGGTATCGGTTATCGGCAATCCAAGTCAAATTCCGCACAATGGGAATTAACTTCACCAAAATAATGCATATGCACGCACATCAATAGCATGCAACATTAATCAGTCTATGTATTTACATTCATTTAACATAACTGAATCATCAAAATCAACATGATACATCAACAATCATGCATACATCTAACATCAGCATAAACATGCAAAACAATCAATCATGATATCCAAACCAATCTTGCATACATCAAACAATAGCATAACCATGCTACTACACCTACACAATATCAGTATCCTCATCACCAAGTACATCTGCTACACATACATCGCCATGTGTTAGTTAATAATCATCATCTTTCGAAATTATACCCCATTCCTAAAATAATTTCAAATTTTCTAAAATATTTTCATTTCATAAGATAGAGCATTGAATTTAGGAAATAACGTCCAAAACGGCGCTCAAAACGGACTTACGGTTCGAAAGATATGAATTTTTGAAGTTTTGAAAAATTTATAAAAAAAATAAGGCAGAACCCGGTTCCTACCTATACAGGAACCGGTTCCTGCAGAAGTTCAAAAATGGTCTTCTGGAAAAATGTATGGGAACCCGGTTCCTACCCATACAGGAACCGGTTCCTGAGTTCATTTTTCAGGTTTTTAGCCAAATTTCAAAGGGCAACCCGGTTCCTACCCATACAGGAACCGGTTCCCACGTGTAAAAATCCCATTTTCTGCAACTTTGACAGCATTCCTCCATTTTTACTCAAACCCATTTTTACCCATACGAATTCCATCATTGGAAACACCAAAATACATCATTTTGCATCATCTAACACATCAAACCACATATTTCCATCATCTATTTTCATCTACTGACACTCTAATCATATCCATTCATATTCTGACACAATTAGACTCAATCTGACGCCATTAGGGACACATTCATGGAACCCTAGAATTTCACAATTTCAAATTCCTACATGCTATAACCTATATTACGAACATCAAAATCTATAATAAACCATAATCAGTCGAAATCACCCTCACGGTGGTTTCTTCGAGATTCTGACGCTCCTAGGTCTTTTCCTTCTTTCCTTCTCTTCTCACTTCTACGTAGCCTTGTTTTCTCCAAATGAATCTATTTTCCTTCTTTCCTTCTTTTCCTTATTTCATTCCTTTTATTCCTCTTATTTCCTTTTAATCATAAATAAATAAAATAATATCATTTTCTCCTCCAATTAATTCCATCATTAATCTTAATAATCCAACATATTAAATAAATTATGTTCTCAATTAAATAATTAATTAAAAATCATAAGTATTTAATTATTGTATTATTTTGGGGTGTCACAACTCTCCCCAACTTAAAAGAGTTTTCGTCCTCGAAAACATACCTCAGACGAATAATTCGGGATACGAGTCCTTCATCTGACTCTCCAGCTCCCAAGTAACATTTCCATCAGCTGGTCCTCCCCAAGCCACTCTTACCAATGCAATCTCTTTGCCTCGCAACTGTTTCAACCTTCTATCCTCAATTCTCACGGCATCGCCCACGCTTAAATTCTCTCACAGATATCATCTACCCGAATCTCATGAGACGGATCAAGAATGTACTTCCTCATTTGAGACACGTGAAAACATCATGCAGATTCGCAAGTGCGGCAAAGCAATCGATATGCAACCTTCCAACTCTTTTGGTAATCGAAAGGACCAATAAATCGCGAGTCAACTTCTTTGACTTCAAAGCTCGACCAATACCCGTCATCGGAGTAACTCGCATAAACACATGTTCTCCTTCACTGAACTCAAGATCTTTCCTCCTCTTATCATGGTAACTTTTCTGACGACTCTGAGAAGTCCTCATCTTCTCCTGAATCATCTTAATCTTTTCCAAGTTCTTGAACTATTTCCGTCCAATCACATTCTCTCCTGTTTCATACCAACACAATGGTGTTCGACACCTCCTACCATACAATGCCTCAAACGGAGCCATACCAATACTCGAGTGAAAGCTATTGTTGTAGGTAAATTCAATCAACGGTAGATAACTATCCCAAGCTCCACCCTTTTCTAACACACAAGCTCTCAGCAAATCTTCTAACGATTGAATCGTTCTTTCCGTCTGACCATCTGTCTGCGGATGATAAGCGGAACTTAAACGCAACTTAGTACCCAAAGCTTCTTGCAATCCTGTCCAGAACTTAGATGTAAACCTCGGATCTCGATCCGACACAATGCTAGACGGAATACCATGCAAACTCACAATCTTCTCAACATACAATTCTGCTAACCTTTCCATCGGATAATCCATTCTTATCGGAATAAAGTGAGCAGATTTCGTCAACCTATCCACAATCACCCAGATAGCATCACAATTCTTAGCTGTTCTCGGTAACCCAGACACAAAATCCATTGAGATTCCATCCCACTTCCATTCTGGAACAAACAACGGCTCCATCAACCCTGACGGTTTCTGATGCTCGATTTTCGACTTCTGACAAATCAAGCAAGCATACACAAACTCAGCAATTTCCTTTTTCATTCCCGGCCACCAAAACAACTTTTTCAAATCATGGTACATTTTAGTAGCACCGGGATGAATACTCAACCCGCTACGATGTCCTTCCTCTAAAATGTTTTTCCTGATCTCAGCAACATCCGGGACACACACCCGATCACCAAATCTCATAACACCATTCTCATCAATTCTGAACTCACCTCCTTGGGCTTGGTTGATTAATGTCAACTTATCAACTAAACCAACGTCAGACTTCTGACCATTTCTAATCTCTTCCAGAATACCACTGGTCAGCTTCAACATGCCCAATTTCACACTATTCAGAGTAGTTTCACAAACCAAACTCAGATCTCTGAACTGTTCGACCAATTCTAATTCACGGACCATCAACATCGACATATGCAATGACTTTCTACTCAAAGCATCTGCAACAACGTTCGCCTTACCAGGATGGTAATTCAAACCAAAATCATAATCCTTTAGGAATTCTAACCATCTACGTTGCCTCATGTTCAGCTCTTTCTGATCAAAGAGATACTTCAGGCTCTTATGATCACTGAATACCTCAAAACGAGAACCGTACAGATAATGTCTCCACAACTTCAAAACAAACACAACAGCTGCCAACTCCAAATCATGAGTCGGATAATTCCTTTCATGCACTTTCAGTTGTCGCGAAGCATAAGCCACAACCTGCTTATCTTGCATCAATACACCACCTAATCCCATCAGCGATGCATCACAATACACCACAAAAGACTTAGTCGGATCCGGCAAAATCAAGATCGGAGCACTTGTCAACCTCCTCTTCAACTCTTGGAATCCCTTCTCACACTCAACATCCCAAACAAACACCTGACCCTTCCTGGTCAACTTAGTCAACGGCAATGCTAGTTTGGAAAATCCTTCTATAAACTTCCGATAATAACCCGCAAGACCCAGAAAACTACGGATCTCCGAAGCATTCTTCGGCGCTTCCCACTGAGACACCGCTTCTACCTTCGTAGGATCAACAACAATCCCATTCTTGGAAATTACATGGCCAAGAAAACTTACTTCCTCCAACCAGAATTCACACTTGGACAACTTCGCATAAAGCTTATTTTCTTTCAACAATTCTAATACAACTCTGAGATGCTCTGCATGCTCCTCATCACTCTTCGAATAAATTAGAATATCGTCAATGAACACCACGACGAACTTATCGAGATACGGATGAAATATCCTGTTCATATACTCCATGAAAACACCAGGTGCATTAGTAACTCCAAACGGCATCACAGAATATTCATAATGCCCATACCTCGTTCTAAATGCAGTTTTCTGAATATCCTCCGACTTCACACGAATCTGATGATATCCAGATCTCAGATCAATCTTACTGAATACACAAGCTCCAACGAGTTGATCCATCAAATCATCAATTCTCGGCAAGGGATACCGATTCTTGATCGTAACCTTATTCAACTGTCGGTAGTCAACACATAACCTCATTGAACCTTCCTTCTTCTTAACCAATAACACCGGAGCACCCCACGGCGAAACACTCGGGCAAATAAACTTCTTCTCAAGCAATTCCTCTAACTGCTTCTTCAGTTCAGTCAATTCAGATGCCGACATGCGATAAGGCGCCATCGACACCGGACTAGTTCCAGGAACCAAGTCTATAGTAAACTCTACCTCTCTCTCAGGTGGCAATTCACTCACGTCTTCCGGAAACACCTCTGGAAATTCATTCACTACTGGCAATCCATCACCTTTTGCTTTTCCCTTCGCTTCTATCGCAGAATACAACATAAACACAACTGCACCATCCTTCACAGCTAAGTTCATCTGCTTAATTGACATGACCTCATTCTCAATCTTAACCTCTTCAGGAAAAATGACCGTCTTCTCAAAATAGTTGATATGAACCTGGTTGAATTCCAACCAGTTCATTCCAAGGATGATATCAAGTTGTTCTAGCGGTAGGCACACTAAATCCATACCGAAACCCCTATCAAAAATCACAACAGGACAATTTCTACAAACATATGAAGTAGTCACTGAACCCGACGCAGGAGTATCAATAACCATACTTCCATCCATATTAGAAATTTCCAAATTCAACCTCTTAGCACAATCTAACGCAATAAAAGAATGCGTAGCTCCAGTATCAATAATCGCAATCAAAGGTATGCCGTTAATAAAACATGTACCTTTAATCAGCCGATCATCTGGTTTTGTATCTGATCCGAACAATGCAAACACTTTACCACCAGCTTGCTCTTTCTTGAGTTTTGGGCACTGAGGACGAGTATGACCCTCTTCACCACAGTTGTAACAAGTCACCACCTTCACTCTGCAGTCATTGGCCACATGACCGAACTTCCCACACTTGAAACACTTCTTATCATTGCTCTTACAGTCCACCATACGATGTCCTGTCTCACCACACTTATAGCACCTAGCGGAAGAACTAGAATCTCCTCCACCAGATTTCTTTCCACCACTGGACCTCTGATTATTCCTATCATAAGGCTTACCACGATCCATCTGTTGTTTACCTTTTCTATCAACATACCCTCGAGCATTTGACTTAGTGTTAGCAAGATCCTCCTCTAAGATCCTACTACAATCAACCAGATCAGAAAATCTTCGGATACGCTGATATCGAATACCCTGCTTAATCTCGTCACGTAAACCATTCTCAAACTTGATACATTTGGAAAACTCTCCATCTGCATCGTTAGGATAATGAGCATAATACTTCGCTAACTCAAAATTTGAAGCATACCACCGGCCTTATTGCCCCGCTGAGCTCGTAAACTCAATCTTCTTCTTACCTCTGACATCCTCAGGAAAATACCTCCTCAGAAAAGTTCTCCTGAACACAGCCCAATTCAACGCAACACCATCTTCTTCCAGTTCAGTTCTGGTAGCGACCCACCAGTCATCAGCTTCCTCAGCTAACATGTGAGTTCCATATCTCACCTTCACTCTTTCGCATCAATCACCAAGATCCTCTCGATCTCCTTCAGCCATTTCTGAGCACCTTCGGGATCATGTGTACCTTTAAACAATGGAGGATTGTTCCTCTGAAAATTCCCCAATTGTCTGTCAGCACCAATCACAGCTCCCTGCTGGCCCCCTCCGAGCACTCCAGCCAACATTCCCAAAGCCTCAGCGATAGCAGCATCATTCCTTCCATTACCTCTTCCGGCCATTGTTCTGTAAAAATAACAAAACAATCTACATCAGCACACAAGTATCGACAGTGTCACTTCACACTAGTCGCATACTAAAGGGATAACGACACAAGACAAGACCGACTATGCTCTGATACCACTATTGTAACACCCCATCTAAATACCCCGAATATATTAATTAAATTAACATTTAAATCATCTCTAATCAGAGTTTAACACGGTAATCACGGGATGTCACAATTAATAAATAAAATAAACCTTCATCAAACAGTAGCCATGCTACACTGAGGATCATCATCCAACATCTCAATCATTATAAGACCATGTCTTACACAGCGGAAATACAAAAAGTCAAAATTTAATAAAACATCATGCTTCTCAAGAAAATTCAAATTCAAAACTGTTAAACAAGAAAGATTCTCCTACTAATCGTTTCCCAGTGTTACAATCTAATCAGAGCATGACACTGACACACGGACTATAAGATAAGCTCTAGAGCCATCCTCACCGACTCCTCAGCTGCTAATTTAATCTGAAATGGTAAAGTAAGGGTGAGACTTCTCATAATTAAAGCATATTATAAATCTTTCAATCGATAATATAATGCAAGCATATTATTTCACCACTTAATACCAATCATAATCCAATACACAATCATAGTCATACCATTCATCATGCATCATCAATCAACAATAAAGGCATTGCAACACTGGAAGACATCCTAGCATGTTACAATCCTATGCAAACACTAATGCAGACTCAATGCATGCGGTACCGACTTCGTGACCAAGTCACCCAACACTGATCCATCATCATTCGGATACAATTCCATCGATTCGTCCATAACCACTCGGACACGAATCCAGCCTAACCACCCATCCTCACTCGGGGTATCGGTTATCGGCAATCCAAGTCAAATTCCGCACAATGGGAATTAACTTCACCAAAATAATGCATATGCACGCACATCAATAGCATGCAACATTAATCAGTCTATGTATTTACATTCATTTAACATAACTGAATCATCAAAATCAACATGATACATCAACAATCATGCATACATCTAACATCAGCATAAACATGCAAAACAATCAATCATGATATCCAAACCAATCATGCATACATCAAACAATAGCATAACCATGCTACTACACCTACACAATATCAGTATCCTCATCACCAAGTACATCTGCTACACATACATCGCCATGTGTTAGTTAATAATCATCATCTTTCGAAATTATACCCCATTCCTAAAATAATTTCAAATTTTCTAAAATATTTTCATTTCATAAGATAGAGCATTGAATTTAGGAAATAACGTCCAAAACGGCGCTCAAAACGGACTTACGGTTCGAAAGATATGAATTTTTGAAGTTTTGAAAAATTTAAAAAAAAAATAAGGCAGAACCCGGTTCCTACCTATACAGGAACCGGTTCCTGCAGAAGTTCAAAAATGGTCTTCTGGAAAAATGTATGGGAACCCGGTTCCTACCCATACAGGAACCGGTTCCTGAGTTCATTTTTCAGGTTTTTAGCCAAATTTCAAAGGGCAACCCGGTTCCTACCCATACAGGAACCGGTTCCCACGTGTAAAAATCCCATTTTCTGCAACTTTGACAGCATTCCTCCATTTTTACTCAAACCCATTTTTACCCATACGAATTCCATCATTGGAAACACCAAAATACATCATTTTGCATCATCTAACACATCAAACCACATATTTCCATCATCTATTTTCATCTACTGACACTCTAATCATATCCATTCATATTCTGACACAATTAGACTCAATCTGACGCCATTAGGGACACATTCATGGAACCCTAGAATTTCACAATTTCAAATTCCTACATGCTATAACCTATATTACGAACATCAAAATCTATAATAAACCATAATCAGTCGAAATCACCCCTTACCTGGTGGTTTCTTCGAGATTCTGACGCTCCTAGGTCTTTTCCTTCTTTCCTTCTCTTCTCACTTCTACGTAGCCTTGTTTTCTCCAAATGAATCTATTTTCCTTCTTTCCTTCTTTTCCTTATTTCATTCCTTTTATTCCTCTTATTTCCTTTTAATCATAAATAAATAAAATAATATCATTTTCTCCTCCAATTAATTCCATCATTAATCTTAATAATCCAACATATTAAATAAATTATGTTCTCAATTAAATAATTAATTAAAAATCATAAGTATTTAATTATTGTATTATTTTGGGGTGTCACATTACTCGCATAAACGTTGACGATCTGAATCTTGCTACCAGTCGCCGCAATGACAAGACTTTCCCTGGCAGAGACATCACCGAGCCGAATCTTAGAGCGCCTCCCCTCGGTCAACTGGGTGTCGCCCTCAGTTGGAAGGATCACATCCCACAACCATCAAGAAGTGTGGTCGTACTCCGCCACTCAAGGAGAGACAGTCCCCCGTTTCAGAAAGGAATAAGACCGACGGAAAAAACGACCCTTATGGAAACACAACCTTCTCAGAGTCTTGGAGAAAAGTCTCATGCCTATGCCTACATAGATTAAATAGGGTGAGAAAAGACATCACTCTAGTCCCTATCACAAATGAGATTAATAAAGAACGATACTAAGACAATCCATACTTACAACAACAGAAAAACATGATGGCAAGATAGATATATAAGAGTACCAAACCCCATCAACATCAAGATGAAGATTCAAAAGACATCTAACACCTTTATGTGTGTTGTCTTTTCATGCACACTAAAAAAGTTTAGTTATTCTTCCATCTCTTTAAAAGACCTATTCGAAGTTGAAAGTAAATAATAAATCACTATTGAAAAATCCCTCATACATATAAATGACATGGCTGAAATTTATATTTTTTGCATAATTATCAATTAAATTGACTAATGGTATTGAAATATCACTATTTACTCAAAGAGTAAATTAAAGTAAAAGAGAATGAGTAGCAAATTTCTCCTCATCACAATAAATCTATTTATATTATGTTGTTAATAACTCAATCAACATATAAATCAACTAACATTTGAACCAATAAACAATAAGTTATTTCATAATACTTTTAATACTAGTTTGAGGTATAAGATTAAAATTAAATAAAAAAAACAAATTTAGTCTTATTTATAAAAACACAATTTTCAAGGGATGTTGTTTGAGATATTAGAAACTTGTTCCCTAAAATCTATTATAAAGAAATACATAATTATTTTCAAGAAAAGTTATCATAGGGAACTTTTTATTCCCGCCTAACTAAGAATTTCATTCCCCATTCATAAGTATGAAATTTTTCATTATTTTATTTTATCAAGAATCAAATTTGAGATGTGAACGATTTATCTTCAGTGGAATTTATTTTTCATTAGAGTCGAAAGATTTAATTTCTTTTATATGATATACTAATTAACTACTTATGTTTGATGATTAAAATAATTACTATAAAATTCATTCCTTTATATTGATAACCTAAAACAAAAAGTATTACTAATAATTTATGAAATTTTATAATGAAAAGCTATTGAGAGTTTAAAATACAAATCAAACACATTTGTCACACATGCCTAGCCTGGGAATAAAGTGAGCGCAAATGTTTCACAATTTTTAATAAGAATATATTTGACAAACTTTTTACCATATAATAGTTCATTGATTTAATATTTATTTATTTATTTATGTTTATAATAATAATTGATTTTAATATTATTTATTAATTTATGTTTATATAAAATCAAAGGAAATACTAATGCTAAATAAGTAATACAAATTTGATAGGATGGCATAATATATACTAGTATATTATATTTTTATTTTCAATAAAAAAATCAGAAAAACAAAATTGAAAAATAGAAACATATCATATGGGATTGAATTGGTGGTGAGTTGATTATTAAGCGAGTGGAGAAATGAAGGAAAGAAAACGCCAAAATTGGGCAGACAAGCTTTTTTGTTTGTAGCTTGTGACAGCTAAACTTTTTTCTGCCTAAGACTGTATAAATTTCTTCTCACATCACATGTATTGATGTATACGGTTACTCTCATATTACAAAAAGAGAACTTATTTTTGTACGGTGGGGTTGTTCTTCACTCTTATAAAAAATCTAAAATATTTTTAGATTTAACAAGTACATTTATGAATTTATCTCGTAGGTGGATTTGGTAAATTCATTTACGAAATCACTTTAAATTTGTTAAAAATAATGTACATTCGTAAGTGCACTTGCAAATTTTTTTGATTTTATATAATTCGTAAGTGCATTTGTGAAATGTGTGTCTTGTTTTAACAAAACGTATAGAATAACCTCAACCTATTTTATATCAAAATACTCAATTTTCAAACTCTCTACTCCAAACCCTAATATTTCTACTACTTCAAACTCACTCCATTTAAGTTCATCTTTCCATTTCAACTCATTTCAACTAACTTCAAGTCCTCCCAAATTAACTCCAAACTCAAATTTGTGTAAGTTTTATTCAAAAAATTTGATTCAAATTACAAACTTTTAAAAGATTATTAGGTTAGGTTGTAGAAATACATTGTATATGAAGTTAGAATAGGTTAAATATAGTTGTATAAGAGATAAAAATAGAGTTTTGGGTGTTTAGGGAAAGTTTTTATGGTTCTGTACGCATGGGTTTCGCAAGTGCATCTACCAAGTGACCCTGGAGGTACTTCGTAAGTGCACCAGTCCACTTACAAATTTTTATCTGGCTTGTTTTAAATTTAAAACCTAACAATTATAGTGATTTATTTTATGAAAATGGAAGACAAGCAAGATCAGATGGCGCGTTTGAGACAAGCCAAGCCAAGCCAAGCCAGACTGCTTTGGCTCGTCGAGAGCGACGAGAACAACATGTTAACCGGCCTCGTGGACAGGGTTGGGTACAATGGGAGCAGTTGGAAATAACTTCTCCTTCTACACCGTCACAAAGGAGTCGTCTGCATGAGACGTCTACCTCTGGTGCACATGAGCAGATAGCTGACGAGTCAGAGGAGGCCGAGGATGTTCATGTCCCTACGGATGTTGAGGCGGAGAACGCCGAAAATATTGAGGTACCAGACGATGATGTTGAGGAACCTGCGGAGGCCGAGCAGGGCTATCCATGAGGGCCATATGACACATCCCTCCTGATTTATTATAAGGATCATGCTGGTCGGTATGTTTGGGATAGACATGTATTTTTTTGGTTCCACTTTTTTATTTTATATTTTTTACTCAAAAATACGGTTCATCCTTATTTATTTTCGTTGAATTCTTTTGTTTCAGGAACGAAAGTCTTTAAAGCATGTGAACCGCTATAGGAAGAATTTTGATCTTTTCACGTCAAAGTCTCAGTGGTTCCACAGGGCTGTGATTGGATCCGGTCTTTTCGGATTAAGTTGTACAGGTTATAATACCATAAGCACCGGCATGTAGGGTGCTTTTGCTGAGAGGTGACACAAGAAAACCTCATCTTTCCACTTTCCAGTTGGGGAGTTGACCATCACTCTTGATGATGTAGCATGCTTACTCCAACTATTTATCAAAGGTAGGTTACTGAACAACAACAAGATAAACAGAGATGAGGCGGTTTATTGGATGATTGATTATCTCGGAGCCGATCCGGACAGGGTTGCATCGGACTACGACTCCACAAATTGAGGCACACGTGAGGTTCTCCTTCCTAAAGGATCTATATGAGGAGCAGATCGTTGCAACATCAATTGCACAAAGAGCTGCATGTGCAGCCGGGAAGCCTGTGCATGATGATGTTATTGTTCAATTTCACCAAGGCTGTGCTGTCAGTTTTTTTGATGTACTTGGTCAGAACGCCCGTCTTTGTGGACATGAGTGGCCACTACACCGATGTGACCTACCTATGATGTTTTATGGATCTGACTACAGTTCGTGAGTGAAATTGGGGTGCCGCTATTTTGACCTACCTCTACTAGAAGATGAATGAAGCTTCAAAGTAGAGGACGATGGCGCTCATTGGCTTGTGCACACTCCTCACGATACCTTTTTATTTTAATTATTAATTTTAATTAGTTTTAATTAATTTGTACTTACACATTATGTTATTGTTGATGCAGCTGGATAATATCTTATTTTCACCGCATTCATGGTTTCATGGAAGATCCGGCCTATGAGGCCACTATGCCAAGGGCTGCCAAGTATACTCTCAACAGAGGCAATCAACATGTGTTGCCTTACCGAATGTATATTGATTGTACTGCTCATGATGACATCAACTGAGCGTTGTTTGGGGACTACAGGGAGGTTGTCCTATTCGATCCCATCTCATTATACTCAGGGTGGCTAGCCTGTGGGCCGAATATGATGGTTATGTATCTTCTGGAGTAGTGTATCCTCCAGTTTGGTTATGTGCAAATGATACATAGATATCCTTTTCAGGTTTCTCCCGACACCATGATACCGCAGGATCTTGATGACGTCTTCTAGGATTGGGAGAATCATATGGTGCCACAGGAGTATCACATGATGCAGGCATCCTAGATGTGGCACTGTGTTGAGGGTTATGTGACATGGTTCTTTAACGTGTCACACCCTCTCATGATCATGACACTGGATGGTCTAGGACGTCCACCGAGGCCAACACATGAGGAGCTCTTGGAGAAAGAGCAGGCCCAAGATGACTATGCGATTGATCTATTGCCCATCTGTCAGCGTATCCACCAACTTGAATAGGAGGCATTGGATACAGGGATTATTGATGCAGGCGGTCCTAAGGCGGTTGTCGTGATGGAGAGGATTGTCAGTGAGGCATCCGGTGCTTCGTAGTACCGCAGGCAGAGGAGGGCGCATGTGGTTAGGATTAGGCATACACAGTAGTGTTATATTTTGTTCTTTGATGTTGTTGTTGTAATAATTTAACCGTACTTACTTTACAAGCAATTTATGTATGTTGATATTTATGACCATTTTTTCCCATCACCTCGTAATATAATTGTTCATTTGTGAAAATAGAATGTGAAATATTTGAATTTGTGAAAACGAATTTGTGAAAACAAATGTAGTGAAAATTATGTAGTTTAAACATAATTTAACACACTCAGAGGAAAATTTGCAAGTGCACTTACGAATTCACCTTTCAGGGTGTTTTGCAAGTGCACTTGCGAATTCACCTGATTTTTCACATCTTCAAATTTATTGGTATCTAAAATATTGGTTGTAAGGGATCAATCTTTCATCTTCCATATCAAATCAAACAAAATATATTGTATGATTTATAAAACAAATCAAACATAATAGCTTACGAAAAATTAAATTCGCAAAAATCATTAATTTATAATTATCTTTATGTATGAATATCCATGCTCTTAGAACTACATGATCATGATATAATTATCTCACCACTAAGGTACCACACCACATTAATCTCTTATCAATAGAGATAACAACCTGCCACTAAAATAATACAGCACTAAGGCAATTCGCCACTAAGGCAACCCGCCTCTAAGGCAAACAATGTATATGCCATGGAATGATAATGCAAATGCAAATCCGATCACTTACGCAAATTCCACCACTTAGGTAATCATATAGTCCTAATAAAACACACATCATCTTGCACATGACTAAAATCACAACTTCTTAATAATCAATCTCACTACTTAGGCAAACATAACTCAAGCAATATGTAACCACACACATACATTTACTATGTACAACTGCATCAACACAATTCATCTGATCACATTGCAACCATACATGACTTGGGAGCTTGAGAGCCACATGAGAGAGTAGTATCCAACTTTTTTCGCCTAAAGTAATTTTTGTGTATTGATTGTTTATCAAACACTTAACCGTGTTAGATAAAGATCCATATTTTTTAAAACACAAAATGGGTTCTAACAACAATGATAATGATTGTTATTTCGTCAATCTTTCAGTCTTTGATTGAGAAATGCTTGAATACTAGAAATATAGAATGGAAAGTTTCATTCTTGGCTATGATGCAAATCTGTGGGATATGTTAACAGGTGGTTACACATATCATGTAGGATCAAATGATGTAAAAATTGAAAGAAGCCAAATGAATAAATAACAAAACAAAGATCACAAGAAGCATCACATATATAAAACTACTATAATGTACACTGTTTCCTATTTAGAATATGAAAAAATTACAAATAGAGACTCTGCTAAGTCTATATTTGATTCTTTAAAAATGATGCATGAAGAAAATGAGCAAGTGAAGGAAACCAAGACTCTAGCCTTGATTTAGAAGTATGAAGCCTTCACAGTGGAAGAAGAAGAAACTATTGAGGATATGTTCTCAATGTTTCAGACTCTGGTAGTTAGCTTAAAAGTTCTGAACAGATGTTATACCACTTCAGATCATGTAATGATCATCAGAAGCTTGCTAAATAAGTGAAGGCTAATGGTGACTTCAATCAAGGTGTCTAATGATCTGAATAATACAACTCTTGAGGAGCTAGTAAGCACTCTAAGAAGCCACGAGTTAGAGCTGGAAGAAGATGAGCCTCAGAGAAGATAAAAATCTATGGCTCTAAAATCCAAAGGAAAATCCCTTCAAGTTGAAGAAGAGTTTGATGAAGAAGACGATTTGTCTCTACTCTTTAGAAGGGTTAACCAACTCTGGGAGCAAAGACAAAAGAAAGCTTTGAATGTTGCATGGGTCAATTGTGAGCCTTTTGAAGATGAAGCTAATGTGGCGTAGATGGAAAACACAAAAGCATCTGAATCCGGATCATAAGAAAATTCATCATATTTGGAATCAAAATCAGACTCATACTCTAATGAGGTATTCTCTAACTTAACTCATTTTAAACCAAAATTCGTTTTAGTTGAAATTTTTGAAAAGAGTCAGAAACTTTTGAAAAAATACAAGAATCTGAAACAGACTCGTAAAGTAGATTCTAAAGCCCATAGTTTGTTGACAAAATAATTTTTCAGCCTAAAAGAAAAGTTAAGATTTTAGAAAAATAGAACTCTACTCCCAGAAGCAAGAGTGAAAATCTTAAAAGGGAAATTTTGTTAGAAGCAAGTATAGACTTTGAGTGTGTTTCAAATTTTTTTTGTTGAAAACATAGATAGAAACAAAATGACTTCAATAATATATAGAGTTAGCAAAAACAAAAATAGAGGCATTGTTTATATTCAACCAAAGAACTCCAAGTTCAAGCCTAAATCCAAAGATAGTGTAAAAAAGCCAAAGGATCTATATCCACATTCCACCTCTAGTCACACACATTTTGATTATTCTGCACATAAGCCCTTGGTTGATAAAATCCTGGGAGAACTAACAGAAAAGAACCCAAAAATATATGGGTACCAAAAGATAAATTAATCTATGTTGCAGATATTCTAAGCAGCCAAGTTGAGACACCAATTATGGAACCTGGAATATGGATGATCTTAACATACAAAGAAAATAAGACATATGTTCAAAGAGTTGGAACTTAAGGCTCATGGCTCTATTGGTTCTGAAGAAGATCATAAGGGTAAAATCTTTAGAGCATTAAATATTGATAACAATTTTTTTCCTCTACTTCTAATTTATTTTATATATACTTTACACTAACAAGTTTGATTCCGAGTGCTTACCAGGGTATCATGTTAAGGATACTTCGAATTCTATAAAGGCTAAAGAATAAACAAAATTGAAACTAATATTTCTAAGGAATCAAGTCTTAATAAATTTGATGATATGCTTGAGTCTGAAAAGTCAAAGCAAGTTGATAAGTTTTCAGATTTGGAGATTAACTACTCAATCTCTAGAAGCAAGGAATCTGAAGTGAAAGATTTGAAATTTCTCTTCTACCATCCAATAAATCTTTCTTTGGCTATATAAGGAAGAATTGAAAGAATGAAAAACAAATTTTTTTTGCCATCACAGTTTTGCTAAGAGAGTTCCAACGTAAATATTTCATATTTGTGAGAAAAGTTGTAAAGTAAGGAACTTTTGTTCGTTAACTTTCTAAGAACACTTTTGTGTTTTTGTTTGTATTTCAACTTGTGTAGTATGCTTGTTACGAAGCATTATTTGTAAATACGACTTGTGTATATCAACTTGTGAGTTGATTGTTCCTTGAGAGACTAAGTGTTAGTCAGATTACTCAAAAAGTCGTTGGCAGTTACTCTTTGAGTTGTAACTAAGACAACATTGATGGATAGTCCTTGTGGCATGTAATCAATTTGGTTATAGTAGATTAAGTTCTTGTTTGAGAAGGCAAAATTACCTTGGCGGGTGAACTAGGTTAACTTCGTTAATAGTGAACTGAGATAAAAATATATGTGTCATTTATTTTTGTTCATGTATTCTTTGTTTTGTCTTAAGAAAAATTTCTTTTAAATCTAGAAACATAACTCAAACTCCATTTCTTATATTTCTCACACCTTCAATGTGGACTGAAGTGTAGGGGTGTACATGGGCCGGTTTGGGTTGGGTTTGGCCAAACCTAATACCCAATCCATATAAGACACTCCGGTTTGGGTGAGGTAAAATAACCACCCGCTACATTAATGGGCCGGTTTGGATAAACCCACTAATTTTTGGGTTGGGTTGAATTGGATAGTGGGTTGCCCAAATTATTTTTTTTCTATTTTATTAATATAAATGACGAGTCATCATATTTTTTCATAAAAATTATTCAACATTTTTTCTTAATAAAAATAGAAAAATCTATTTTTATTATTTCTTACCATCATAAATAATAAATGATAACATCAACTAGTAAAAATTATCATAAAATACTAACCAAAAACTAAACTTGTATGATATAAAATCCTATTAAGATCAAAATAACCAAAGATAATATATTGAAAAGTAGTTAAAATCATGGTTCACTAAAATAGTAAATGTTTAAGAGATTAAAATTTCAACAACTGAGTTATTATTCATCAAAATAATTAAAATTGTATAAAAAATGTTTTATTTGTGGGTTTGGGTAAGGTTTTACCCAAAACCCAATTTTCTAATGGATTTTGTTTGGGTAAGGTCTCACCCAAGGTTTTACCACGTACCCCTACATTTATACCTATACCCCTACAATTTTGACATCTGGATGAAAATGCCCTTGTATAAATACTAGTTACCTTTTTTTTTCTTTTCACTTTTACCATTTTACATTCTGAAAAACGAGAGAGAAAGACAATTTTTTGACAAACCGGAGAACCCAGACAGCCTAAATCCGGTTTATATTTTGCACTCCGGAATACTCAAGAGTAAGTTATCCGGTTCACATATTATTGTATTTTTACAAACCGGATAACCTGGGTAGTGGATTATCCGGTTTGTGTTTTTGAAATTTTAAGCCTCCGGATAACCTGGGTAGTGGGTTATCCGGTTTGTAATTTTGGAAAATTAACACGCCGGATAACATGGTTGGTGGGTTATCCGGTTTGTGTTTTTCACTCCGGAAGTCACCTCCCAGGGTTATCCGGTTTGGTTCCATGCATGTTGCGTATTTTGTAAAATTTTCCGGTTTTTTGACTTCTTTTTTTTTTCCAGTGGTTCGCAGACGAGGAGCGGGTGAGATTGTACGCAGAAGAATAGATGAGCGACGACGTGTCCGTGAAGCAGAAAATGCAGAGGGACATCAGCGCCGCAGGGATCAGTGCATCCACCTTTCCGGAGGACCCATTATGAAGATTTTGATGCCTATGATTCGAAGTAGAGCCATGGAGCTCGAAATGAGACGGTGATAAAGTGTTCATGGAGACACAATGAGGGTTACACGTTTGGAATAAATGGTTTAGCTCTTCGAATGGACAGAACGGAATCTCGAATGAAATAATGATGACATGAGTAGAACAAGCTTCGATCTGGCAGTGAATTATATCTGAAGGAGTGAGTTCGAAATCGAAGTAAGTGGTACATTTGAAATTCAAACGCGAGCGGGATAATTGGGAGTTAGAGCGCGCGCTGGAAAACGGTTCGAAGACGTGGAAGTAAGAGAAGCATGGTATTCTGCATGTTCTAAACGTGGCAAAATCTCATAAGTTAGACCGTTATGGTCGAAATAGTATAAATAGGAGTCTTAATGTTAGGATTTCGTGTGTCATATCTATTGTACTAAAATTCAGTAACATTCAAAATACCACATGGCTAGGGAAACGAATGCACGAATGATGTACGTATGATTTGCACCAAAGCTTTATTATTCAGCAATGTATCTTTACATTTCCAGTTTAACTTTGCTTTTCATCAATGTCTTTTAATCTCTTTACATTTCAAAGTCATTTAACTTTCTCTGCATTTAAAATATCTTTTCACCATTGTTGAAGTTCTTTACTTTTCCAAACTTTTACATTAAGAGTTGTTATCTTCCAGAAAACCTTTATACATTCGTTCGTTTTCTTGTCTTTTACGTTCCAAGCAGTTAATTTAAAAATCTTTTACGCCTCAACAGTTTATTTTAAACTTTCTTGCGTTTATACACTTTCTTGCAATTTACTCTCTTGATGTTCTTACTTATTCGAATTAGTCTTACTTTGTTCATTTGATCTTATCATTGAGATATTTGAAAAGCATAATCGAAACGCAATTAAACACACATAAGACATTCTAAAGACAAGTTTCTAACATGATCAATTATCTTAAGTTCGCATAAAACGGCCAACACCCCCTAGGATCAATCTAGTCGATCCTGCGAGTTACCAGAGGGATTGAATAACATAACAGTCATCACGCTTATTCAATAGTTTGGAAGACTAGCGGTTGTTTCACCAGAAATCACTGTGAACAAAATGGCACACCTGGTGGGACGAAGTTTGCCGTTGTAAGTTAAGAAAACTTATGATCACAATTAGAATACGAAATTTCTTTCTGAGTGAACAAAGTTCATCGGTATATGAACCTTAGGAGTGGTAGGATAACTAATAGTAACCGACCTTTACCCAGAAGAAATCGAAGAAATAGAATGTCTAATACAAACAATCAACAAGGGGAACAAATGCCCACATGGAATGCACTAATGCGTCTGCTTTACGGAACGTCCAACATGATCCCTTCAATATGCAAGTGCATCTTCGACTAGTAATATAGCCACGAATGGAACAGGTGGCATGTCAACAAATAATTCAATTTTAGGCCATACTGGAACAAATGGTTACCCTGGGGGATCCGTCCCACCATTAGGGACACAAACTCACTTCGCTACCCCACTACAAACTAGACCACCTAGTTTCGAGGGTAATAGACCCAGAAACCCTTCTTATGGGATGCCAACATCTTTTATGGCAGGCTTGCAGACTTCAACGTCAAATGCATCACCCCAATTGGGATCTGGATCTGGGGTTAATCAATTTCTCACGAATAACCAAGGGCTAGGGGGATATAATGCCTTACCCACCTTAACCACAGAAAACCAAGTGGCTTTTAGGCAATTGATGGATGATAGTAACCACAACATGATAGGAGTATTAGCACAAACGATGCAGGAAATCTTCGCCCCAATAGTTCGAACGGATCGGATTTAATAGAGAAAATGCAGATAATATGAGTCGAATAGCTGATTTCTTCGCTCCGCCAGAGAGGCGTAGGCAAAACCAGACAATGGTTCGAGCGAACGTACCTATCGTCGAACAAGTCATTGATCACCCACCTTATAGGCCAATTAGAGAAGAGTTTAACCCAGGGGCAGGGTTACAAAGAGGAAATGCCCCACTGATTCGAGAAGAACCACTCAGGAGGTTTACAGAACCGGTGGAGAGGATCGAAAGATATGATGCTCCACTGATTCGAGAGGAACCACAGAGGGAAGTTGCGGAACCAGGGGCAAGGCTCGAAAGGCAAGAGGCCCCAGCATTTCGAGAGGAGCAACCTAGAGGGGTGGTTATGGTAGGTAGAAACCAAGATGCTGATGCAGTTGTCCATAGAATTCGAAATGACAATATCTTGGCAGAAAATAACTTAACTACCATGATAGAGAGGATAATGGCCCAAAACGGTATCAATACAGGGATTAGGAGGCCAAATTACGCTTCTCCCATAGCAGACTATGTGATGCATACTGATTTACCAAGGGGACATAAGATCCCTAAGTTTACCAAGTTCGCTGGAGATACTAATGAATCAACAGTCGAACACATAGCTAGGTATTTAACTGAGGCAGGAGACATAGCCAATAGTGAGAACCTTAGAATTAAATACTTCCCAAGTTCCCTCACAAAAAATGCCTTCACCTTGTTCACCACGTTACCACCGGGATCCATAGATACCTGGGCCCTTTTAGAAAGATTGTTCCATGAACAATTCTATATGGGACAATCGAAGATAAGTCTGAAGGAACTAGCTAGTGTTAAGAGGAAGTTTACCGAGCCCATAGACGAATACTTGAATAGGTTCAGACTATTGAAATCCAGATGTTTCACAGTAGTCCCTGAACATGAACTAGTCGAAATGGCCGCTGGTGGCTTAGACTATTCGATTCGGAAAAAATTAGATACACAATACTTGAGAGATATGGCTCAGTTAGCAGATAGGGTTCGACAAGTCGAAAGACTAAAGGCCGAAAAGGCCAGGGCTTTCAAAAGTAATAAGAAAGAAAGGATATCCTATGTCGAGACCGAAGAGTTCGAGGATTCTCCCGACTTCGACCAGGTCGAAGTGGATCTGGCAGAATTAAAACAGGCCCCACCCTACTCTTGTAAACTATTAGTTCCCACAAAAGGTAAAGAAATCATTGAAAACGAAAAAAGTGATAAATTCCCAAAGAAGGTATATACCTTCGATGTGACAAAATGCGATGAGATTTTTGATTTGCTTGTCAAAGATGGCCAACTAATTGTGCCATCAAATGTCAAAATACCTCCTTTAGATCAAAGAAAGAAAAGAGGATTCTGTAAATATCATAGCTTCTTAGGCCACAAAACCTCACGTTTCTTTTCGTGGATTTGATTCTGTAATGCAATCAAAGAAGGCAGACTAAAGTTTGCTGACAAACCAAAGATGAAGGTAGATGAAGATCCTCTGGACGTTGCAGACACCAACTACTCCGAGCCTTCAGGAATGGGAGAAATAAATATGGTGGAAGCTGACCAAGGGGTCAAGACATTGGAAGAGGATAACACTGAGAATGAGAGTTGGGTTCTGGTCGAAGTCAATAATCAAGTCACTAACGACGTCCAGCAGTCACCAGAGGCTTCGATGAAACCAACACAGTTGTTGGTTTCGAAGGACATCCAGCACGAGGGCCGGAGGGTCGAACGAGAATTGGTACAAAGCATCAAGGTCTGAGACGCCAATTAGAAAATATCCAAATTACAAAACAACCTTACCCTGAGAAAGAGATTTGGGATACTTTGGGAGAACCCAGTGGAAGATTTGACTATCTGGTAAAATATTCTGCGCCAGAAAGTTCAAAAATCCCAATCGAAACCATCAAACCATCAGGTTGGGGAGATGAGGATACAACAGGAGAAAAGATAAAAGACAACAATCCCAAGAAAGAAGTTTGGGACACTCTGGGAGAGCCTAGTGGCAAATTCGACTACTTGGTGAAATACTCTGCCCCAGAGAGTTCGAAAATACAAATCAAAGACATCGAACCATCAGGATGGGGAGACGACGAAGGAAAAGATGGAAAGATGGACGTAAACATGGTAGACATGGAGAAACCTGCTCGAGATGAGATGGAGAACACCGAAAAGGAAAATACAAGATGAAGATGGATATGCTGCGAATATCACCCTAAAAGATTACCTCATGTTGTGCCATAAAGGAAACGCTGAGATGATGCTTTGTCCCAGATGCAGCATTATCTGCAATGAAAGGATTGCTGCAGAGTTCGAAAGGAGCCAAAGGGCTCGAACCGGTGTCAATCGCCAAGATAATCATTGTTTAGGTGTTATCCTCGGTGGGAGAGTTTGTCGATTCTTAGTTCGTTGCCATAAAGGGACAACGGTGTTTAATTTGCCCAAGGTGTTCAAAGAAGATATGACCAAAATATAGGGCATTTGAAACCATTCCTTCGCGCCATGTTGGAACCACAAGGAGATGGGTCAAGAGTCAATACTTCAAAGAGAAACACAACAAAGCAAGCCGATAGTCCATACCCCAAAGGCGTCAAGAACAACATTCGTAATTCTCAAGTGCCAACTAATAGATGGTTGCATGTCAAAACCAATAAGGAAAAGACAATTGAGAAATAATGAGATACGCCACGCCATGGTATACGGAGACACCAACAACAAAAGAAAAGAAGAGTTGAGACGAGAATTACAAAGGAAGAATCCCATGTCAAGGTCCCAATGGCGAAGGCAAAGAACGTGTTCGAAAGTCGAAAGGAAATGGCAACAAAGACACAAACCAGCAATAGAGAAAGGTCCAAGATTAGCAAACCAACGACAAGCAAGCAACCTCAAAAGAAACCTCAGCTAGGAGACTTTTGTCGACAAAGCCGATGAATCTAAAGATTACACCGGGCCCGAGGAAGATGAGGACATGTTGACGGATAACTTTGAATCGAAGGAGAATCCTCACCAAACTAAAGCGCAATGTAGTGTCCGTGTCCTCCGAGTTCGGCAAGAGATGTAAGTCAAGAACACGAAGAGGATGATACCATCGATACAATGAAACATAGGCCACCGCTACTATGTCATGGATAATGGCGCAATGAAGAGCAAAACGCTTTTGAACATCCGAACCAAAGAATGAAGAACCATTTGAAGCCGTTGTTCATTCGAGCAAGGTTAATACCCAAGGTGTGAATAAGGTTCTAGTAGATGGAGGCGCGGTTAATCTAATGCCTCTTTATGCTAAAGAAGCTGGGGATACAAGAGAGTGAGGTCAAACCACATAATATGGTTTTATCAAATTATGAAGGGAAAGTTGGACAGACATTGGGAGTGGTGCAGGTGGAGCTAACCATCGGTTCGAGCTGTAGGCCCACAATGTTCATGGTGATCGAAGCCAAGGCCAATTACAACCTGTTGCTAGGAAGAGAGTGGATTCATGGTGTAGGGGCAGTTCCTTCATCAATGCACCAAAGGCTAGTGTTATGGAGAGAAGATGGAATAGTAGAAAACATCGAAGCGGATCAGAGCTATTTCATGACTACAGTCAACCTCGTCAACAAGAGAAACTATGACAAATATCTAGCACGAATAGCCCCTTGTGCTCCAAATGACGAAGTGAACGAAGTCAGAAATGCGCAATACTACATGACCCTTCACCATGATGGCATGTATTGGGATAGGAAGATAATCAAAGGAGATGAAGGACTCGAAGGTACTTCGCGAAGACGGCCAACAGGCTGGGAATTCAACAACGTTGCTCATGACTGAGTCCTCCTTCTTCGAAAGGATTTCGGCCTACATGGCCGAGAACAATCGATATTGTCAAATGAAGATAGTTGAAGAAAATGAAATAAAAGGGGTTGGTTCGAAAGACTCACCCTGTAAAGAAAATGAAATAGAGCAAAGGCTCGATCTATATATGACACAGAACCTTTGGGCTTCGAGAGGGATCCCACAAACTTAAATGCCAAAATGTTGGCACAAGATCAACTTGAAGAGGTAAACTTGGGGGATGACAGCACCAAAAGAATAACTTATATAAGTGCAAGACTCAGCCCAAGCCTCAAGGAAGAAGTGATCGAAGTCCTCAAGCAAAATAAAGATTGCTTCGCGTGGGATTATGACGAAATGCCTGGTTTGAAAAGAGAGTTGGTAGAGCACAGACTTCCAATTAAAGATGGCAAGAAGCCCATCAAGCAAACTTAGGAGGTTCGTGACCAGAAGGCTCACGAAGATTAAAGTCAAGTCGAAGGTCGCTACGCAAATTCATCAGACCACAAGGTATGTCGAATGGTTAGCTAATATAGTACCGTTATTAAGAAAAATGGTTCCCGAGAATATGCATAGATTTTAGGATTTAAATACAAAGAACCCCAAAGACCAATACTCTATGCCGTGGCGTAAATGTTAATAGACTCTCCGCAGGTTCGAATACTTAAGCATGTTAGATGGATACTCCGTTATAACCGCATTTTCATTGTCAAGAGGACGCTTAAACAAAGATTTCGTTGCCCAGGAGCCTTAGGCACCTATGAGTGGGTAGTAATGCCTTTTGGTTTGAAAAACGCTGGGGCAACTTACCAACGAGCAATGGATTCCATCTTTCATGATTTTATTGAAACTTTTATGCAGGTGTACATTGATGATATAGTCATCAAATCTGTTTCTTCAGAAACCCATCTGCATCATTTGAGCCAATCATTCGAAAGAATGAGAAAACATGGCTTAAAAATGAATCCCCTTAAATGTGCATTTTTTGTGCAGGCAGGAGATTTCCTGGGCTTCGTGGTCCACAAAAAGGGAATCGAAATCAATCAAAATAAGACAAAAGCCATCATGGGAACCAAAGCACCCACATCAAAAAGGGAGCTGCAGTCTTTGCTAGGGAAGATTAATTTTCTTAGAAGGTTCATCTCGAATCTAAGTGGAAAGACTCAAGCATTCTCTCCCCTACTTCGCTTAAAGCAAGGACAAGCGTATGTACATCACGAAATTAAAAGATATCTTGCTCATCCTCCTATCTTGTCTCCACCTTCATGGGGGAAACCCATGAGACCGTATATTCGCTCGAATTTACTATAGGTAGCATGTTAGCACAAGAAGACAAAGAATGGCATCGAAAGAGCATATATTATTTAAGTAGGTGCTCAATGATGCAGAAACTAGATATAGTAACATAGAAAAGTTATGCTTATGTTTATACTTCTCGTGTATGAAACTTAAATATTATATAAAGCCTGTTGATGTATATGTCTCATCTCATTTCGATGTTATCAAACACATGCTGTCGAAACCAATTATGCATAGTAGAGTTGGAAAATGGGCTTTAGCCTTAATAGAATATTCTTTAACCTTCATGCCTTTGAGAGCTGTGAAAGGCCAAGTAATTGCTGATTTCATTGTAGATCACTCACTGGTCGAAAAGACTATCATGGGTTATGTTGAGACACAACCTTGAAATTATACTTGACGGTTCAACTCACAAGGAGGGGTGGTGTTGGAGTTCTCATAATTTCTCCGAAGGAATTCCAACAAAATTCAAGTATAAGTTGGATGGCCTCACCGAACAATGAAGTCAATATGAAGCGCTTATTGTTGGACTTGAAGCTTTGTTGGAATTGGGGCAACTAGAGTCGAAATTAGAGGTGACTCGAGTTAGTAGTCAAGCAAATAACAAAGGAGTATAAATGATAAAGGAAAATCGATAACATACTTTGTAATAGTTAATGATTGTCAAAAATTCAACACATGGATATCCAACATATACCAAGAATAGAAAACCAAGAAGCAAATGACCTAGCACACTGGCTTCAAAGTTATAAGGTCTCCACAAAAACCTTAAAGATTTGATTAAGTATGGCTACCGACTAACACCATCGACTTACAAAATATCAAGTTAGGTTGTAGTGATAAAGATAAATTTGAGGTGTTAGCCATAGATACCTTATCGATGGATTGGCGAAGTCCAATTATAAGTTATCTAAATGACCCAACGTAAACGAGATGTAAAACAAAATATAGAGCACTATCATATGTCCTTATGGGAAATGAATTGTTCAAGAAAACCCAAGAAGGCGTCTTACTCAAATGCCTAGGAGAAAGTGAGGCATATCTAGCGTTGTCAGAAGTTCACAACGGGGCATGTGGGACACATCAAGCAGGCCATAAAATGAAGTGGTTGCTATTTCGATATGGTATGTGCTGGCCTAGTATGCTCAAAGATTGCATAGACTTCGCTAAAGGATGTGAAGAATGTCAGAAACATGCAGGGATTCAGCATGCTCCTGCAAGTGAGTTGCATTCGATCATCAAACCATGGCCCTTTAGAGGTTGGGCGTTAGATTTAATAGGAGAAATCAATCCTGCTTCGTCTAAGGGTCAGAAATACATCTTGGTAGGAATAGATTATTTCACTAAATGGATCGAAGCGATACCATTAGTAGTTGCAGATCAAGAGGCTATTATTGAATTCATACAGAAACAAATAATCTATAGATTCGGATTGCCAGAAAGCATAACTACAGACCAAGGATCTGTGTTTACTGGTAGGAAAATGCAAGAATTTGCTCAGGAAATGGGATTTAGACTATTGACATCAACGCCATATTATGCTCAAGCAAATGGTCAGGTCGAAGCAGCCAACAAAGTAATAATTAGTTTGATCAAAAAACATGTTGGTAAAAAGCCAAAGAATTGGCACAAAACTTTAGACCAAATATTATGGGCCTGTAGAACATCTCCTAAAGAAGCTACCAATACTACACCTTTCCAATTAACATTTGGCCATGATGCAGTCTTGCCCGTAGAAATTCATCTACAGTCAGTTCGAATCCAAAAACAATGTGAACTCCCATCTTCATTATATTGGGAAATGATGATGAATGAGCTGGTCGAATTAGACGAAGTCAGATTACATGCATTGGAAATACTAATAAGGCAAAAGGAAAGAGTGGCCAGGGCATATAACAAAAGGGTGAAAGGTAAGACATTCAACGTTAATAACCTAGTATGGAAAGTCATATTGCCCACGGACAAAAAGAATAAAGCATTAGGTAAATGGTCACCCCACTGGGAAGGCCCTTTTCGAATAGTAAAAACATTCTCGAACAATGCATATGAAATAGAAGAACTGGCGGATGATAAACGAATCTTAAAGGTTAATGGGAAGTATTTAAAGAAACATAAACCACACCTGCAGGAGATTCGAATACCAACAAAGTAGTCATAATATTTTAACGAAATGCCAAGATGGTAATATAATGGCCAAAATGGCGTCGTTCAAGCATTACAAACAAATAGTTAACCAGATATAAGAGTCAAAAAATAATAAAGTAAATAAAATTCAAAAGTGGGGGTTATTCCTCAAACGATCGAAGATGTTCTTGTAGGATTCGAGTCTTTTGTGAGTAAAACGCTTCGCACCTTCGAGGATGGCGACTTCGTTTTTAAGTTGCTCAGCCGCTTCCGTCTCAGCAAGACCCCTGTTGAGAAGCTCTTCGAATCGGTTACCAAAAGTGTTGGACTCATAGGCAGTTTGTTGCTGCTAGGCCTCTTTGATCTTATGCTGAAGCTCTTGGATCTGCTTTTCCCAGAGAAGGATAGATTGAGAACGAAGTTCATAATCAGCCTTAGCCTGCTTGATATGGGTGGGTTGCTCTTCAGCCTCTTTTGAAAGCTTCGAAGCATGTTCATAAGCAGCATCCATTGAAGCCCTTTTCTCCTGAACTTTGAGTGCGGCAGATTCATCTTGGAGGAGGCACCCAGTCACATTGTCCAACAAGGATTGAAGCTCGAAAAGAATAGTACTAACTTCCAGAGAGCATGTAGCGAGGTCAACTTGATTCAGCAAACCCTTCATAATGAAACAGGGCAGTACTATCTTGTTTAAGCACCTCGAACAGATCCACATCAAGGATTGTTTGCCTAATCCGACGAAGGATTACCACCCTATCATCAGAGAAGATGCTACATTCGAAGTCGAACCAGCACCAGCCTTAGAAAGAGGAGTATCTTTTTGGGCCAACTTAGCCTTCATATACCCAATAGGGTCATTTCTTTTCAGGTTGGCTAACTCCTCTTCAGCTGTTTGGGGATGAGAAGACCCAGGAAGTTCCATACGTAATGGAGTAACATCCATTTCGAAGTCCATTGGTTCATTGGTGCGAAGATCATCGTCGTCATTATTGGCACCTTCGTTGTCTTCTTCATCATCAGTCAAGTCCACCACTTCGATATCATCGTTCTGATCACCACCAGCTTTAGACCCTGTTCTTTCGCTCGAAGCTTCTAGAGCGTCTTCTTTTTCTTCATTCTCAGATCCTCCCTCACTAGAACCTTCGCTCTCTTGAGAGGCAGTGGTTTTTTCCTCTTCAGTCTGAGTTATTGGCTCACCCTCTTGAGGAACTTTTGAAGGGGATTCTAGATGAGGAACCTCTGTAGGCACTTCTGTAGCAACCTCAGGCATGGCTTCGTTAGTCTCCTTGAGAGGAGGTGAAGTACCTTGATCATCGGCTCGATCAGAAGCTCTAGTTGGTACAGCCATGTTAGAAGAGCCTCTGTTCTGTACCGGATTATTTGAATCTCCATGAGGAGAAGAGTGGATCGGAGTAGCTACTGTTGGAGGTGGAGTCGAAGTAGTTGGGATCGGAGCGGAAACATTCTGCGTATATAAAGAAAGATTAGGAACTTATAACTAAGGTACGAGTAATGACTCTAAACTAAATTCGAAGTAAAATCACCTGTGGATTGTCAGTAGATATGTTACTGTCTATATGTTCCAACATTACGTTGGAGGTCGAAGGTGGAATTTTGGATTGATGTGAGGGAGCTGCATCTCTAGAATCAAGTCCAAGAGACGTTACTGTCCTTTGTTGCGTTTTTCTTTTGCTTCTTTTTCAAAGCTGTTGGAGAGCTTTCCCCAGTTTTGAGAGTCCTCCCAATGGTGTTGGTTTTTCTCTTCTTTGGTGTAGTTGGTGGGAGTTGATTCGTCTGAAATAGTACGAAACAAAAGTGAGACGTCAATTTATGCTAATCAAACCTAGGTCGAAATACAAGGGTAAAATGTTTACCTTTGGAGTTGGAGCAGTTGTTTTCTGTATTGTGGTTTGAACAGTTGTTGGAGTTGGTACATCAGCGTTCGTTGTTGTAGTTGCAGGAATAATGTTTGGAGGTACTTCAGGCACATCATCATGTGTTTCGTTGGTTTGCTGAGAGCTACTTCCTCCTTTGCCCTTCGATGCCACAGTCTTGATCCTGAGGGCTGAAAATCGAAGCAATTAAAACGAGAGGTTAAAACAAAGAAAGTAAGAAATATTTGGGATTTCCCAAACATTCGCACCTGCGCCCTCATTCGAAAGAATCGACATGGCAGAAAGGTCATAGCGAAGATGTCCTGGGAAATTATGAAGCCAACATCGAGCCCATGTCACAGTCTCAGATGGCTTTGGTTTCTTGTGGGATTTATATTTGAGCATTTCGCTACAAATTAACCACCAAGGATATGGAGGAAACCAAGCCAGAGCCAATTCTGAGGTAGGTAGTTTAGGAAATCTAGGTGGATGCATTTCGAGTGCCAACCTATACCTATCCTCAGGTGACAAACCTGAAGGAAGTTTGAACTTAGAAATTTTTTCTTTAAATTTTTCCTTCAAGGTTTGAGCCGCTCGATACACAGTGGTCTGCAGGCGCGTTGGATCATAAGTGGTTTCGAAGTAAGTCTGAAAAGCTTTAATCTCCTGAGCGTGAGTCAACATACCTTTCTTTTTATGTACCTGCACATCGAACGCAGCAGTCAGTTTAGCTTGAATGGTAAGAGTGTCAAACATATGAGATTGATAGAACTTCGTCCACCAATCTAAAAAACCCTTTGAAGAAAAGTGAGTAGGTTCGAAAGGAATTAAATCGAACTGGGCGAAATCTTGATACTGCTCTTGTTGAAGTTTGGCATCTCTGGCTTTAAAGGTTCGACCAGAAGTAATGGCGCTTTGGGACTGGAAAAGAGGTTCAGGTATTAATTGACACAAACCAAACTGTCTCGAAACGAAGTTAGGTTGGTAGGCAAACAAGAGGATTTGATTTTTGGTCGGAGTAATCCTTGAAGAGATCAGTCGTGGTAACAAAAAGGCTTTCCAGATGTCTTGGATCTCCTTGCATTTAGCAGCCTCCGAAAGGGACATAGTGAACCATGATGGTCCATGAGTCCTCGAAGCAAAGGGCGCCATAGTCTCTTCAAATTTATGCCGTTTAGAAAGAAGCATAATATACTGTGAGAATGAGATTTGGAAGTCAGCCTTGTCATCACTCGGAGTCAGCTTTCTCAACCTCATGCCTTCAACGTTTCGATCAGCTATCTCTGGATCTTGCTCATTGATAGTGTCTGCAGTGGATAGCGAAGATTCGAACATGGCATTAAGCCATAACTGAAGTAACCAGAAGGGACCAGCCAGCAAGATGTTCTTGGAGGTGTGGGACTTTAAGCTCGAAACAGCTGACCTTAAGCTTTCATAAAGGTCAACTAGAAGGAGTTCGCTTAAATTAATCCTCCTATTCTCATGCAAATCTCTTGCTAGAGGAATGAACCTACTGGCCACTTGAAGTGATCTGCTGCAGAAAACGTATCTTGATAGCCAGAGAGTAAGGAATGCAATGTGTTCAACATCAGAGACACTATCACCTTCTGCATGGTAGTGACTGATAAACTTGGAGAAACTGGCTAGTTTAATATCGAAATCAATAATGCTGGAATGTTCCTCAGCATCAGGAATATATGTTTCCCCCACTGGTGATAGTCCGGTAATGGCAGTTATGTCAAAAAGAGTGGGTGTGATCATCCCTCCAGGAAGGTGGAAGGTATTATAAGTGCTATCCCAGAAATACAAGGATGCAAATAGCAGAGGGTGACTATATGTGAAGCCTGGTTTGGATAATTTCAAAAGATTATAGATACCTAATTCTTCCCACTGTTGAGACTTTTTAACTTCTACTTTAGTAAACCAGTTCTGATACGCTACATCAGCAGTAGGGCAGGATCGAAATGGTTTAAAGTTGTTTTTAACATAGTCCAAAATGAAAGGATCCTTTGGGGGAATCACAGGAGTTTCTACATCTTTTGAAACAAAAGGTTCAGTGACAGTGTCAGTCCCTAACCTAGGGGTTTCCATTTTATTCAGCAAAGGTTTGAAATCATAACACACAGGGAATATAGTTCGTGTGTCCTTAAGAATCTCAAAAACAGTGAGAGGACCCATTAGGGCAAACCTCTTCCCAGAAGCATTGGTTGGGATTAATACCTGAGAGGAGTACAAGAGTTCTTGTTCTTTAGATATGCCTTGGGGTATCAGTACGGATTGATTGTGGTGAATGCCAACCTTGCTTTCCAGAATCGCTCCGGTGTTCTTGTTCTTCTTTTTTGAAACCTTCTTCGCTTGGGATGTTGATGAAGACATTGTTGGAGTTTTTGTTAAAAAGATTAGGGTTTTGACAGAAAGAGAGGAAAAAGATTCAGAGTGTAAAAAAGTGAAAAGGACTGAGTTTGTTTGGTTTTATAGTGAAGAAGTTGAAACACTCATCAACTAATGCCAAGATACGTGGGAAACGTGGGTTGGATACTTGGTGAGGTGGCGTGGAACTAACATTAGTAATAAGCATGATTAAAGATAATCATTATCTTTAAAAGCGCACCATACCTTGTTTACTGTGTGAAAGCGGTTCGGAAACCCAAGAGCCGTCATGATTGACGTGATGGAAATGCTGTACAGTGTCATAATCACTCAAAGTCACATCAAAATCTTGAGGATATGTTTAAAATAAGTATTTCTCAGAAAGGGATTCGAAATACATATTTTAAAGGGGAATTTTGTTAGCTGAAGATTTTGATGCCTATGATTCGAAGTAGAGCCATGGAGCTCGAAATGAGACGGTGATAAAGTGTTCGCGGGAGACACAATGAGGGTTACACGTTTGGAATAAATGGTTTAGCTCTTCGAATGGACAGAACGGAATCTCGAATGAAATAATGATGACATGAGTAGAACAAGCTTCGATCTGGCAGTGAATTATATCTGAAGGAGTGAGTTCGAAATCGAAGTAAGTGGTACATTTGAAATTCAAACGCGAGCGGGATAATTGGGAGTTAGAGCGCGCGCTGGAAAACGGTTCGAAGACGTGGAAGTAAGAGAAGCATGGTATTCTGCATGTTCTAAACGTGGCAAAATCTCATAAGTTAGACCGTTATGGTCGAAATAGTATAAATAGGAGTCTTAATGTTAGGATTTCGTGTGTCATATCTATTGTACTAAAATTCAGTAACATTCAAAATACCACATGGCTAGGGAAACGAATGCACGAATGATGTACGTATGATTTGCACCAAAGCTTTATTATTCAGCAATGTATCTTTACATTTCCAGTTTAACTTTGCTTTTCATCAATGTCTTTTAATCTCTTTACATTTCAAAGTCATTTAACTTTCTCTGCATTTAAAATATCTTTTCACCATTGTTGAAGTTCTTTACTTTTCCAAAATTTTACATTAAGAGTTGTTATCTTCCAGAAAACCTTTATACATTCGTTCGTTTTCTTGTCTTTTACGTTCCAAGCAGTTAATTTAAAAATCTTTTACGCCTCAACAGTTTATTTTAAACTTTCTTGCGTTTATACACTTTCTTGCAATTTACTCTCTTGATGTTCTTACTTATTCGAATTAGTCTTACTTTGTTCATTTGATCTTATCATTGAGATATTTGAAAAGCATAATCGAAACGCAATTAAACACACATAAGACATTCTAAAGACAAGTTTCTAACATGATCAATTATCTTAAGTTCGCATAAAACGGCCAACACCCCCTAGGATCAATCTAGTCGATCCTGCGAGTTACCAGAGGGATTGAATAACATAACAGTCATCACGCTTATTCAATAGTTTGGAAGACTAGCGGTTGTTTCACCAGAAATCACTGTGAACAGACCCATCGATACTTCTCTCCTGATCAGATATGATGGTCACGTTGTCGTCATCTTTGGTTTGGCGAGGTAAGTTAATATTTATCATTTTATTTTGAATAATTGTTATTTGTTAAAATTTATATATTTTATAACATGTTTGGTATAAATAATTTTCAGGAGAGGCATCCTAAAAAGGAGTTGAAGGTTGCTGCACATGGCAGCAAATTGATCGGTTGGGTTCCACATATGCTTCCTCCTATTATAGAGCACTGGTTGGGGAATTCTGGTCTATCATCTCTTCAGAGAACCAGTTTGTCGAGGATTGACCAACATCTGGTATCGGCATTTGTAGCGCGATGGCATCCTGAAACATCATCATTTCACATGCCATTTGGTGAAATGACCATTACTTTGGACGATGTTTGGTGTCTTCTTCACGTGCCTATTAGGGGTGAGTTGGTTGACCCTGCAGAAGGGTTTACTGATAACGACGCTATTAGATTAGCGATCGATCTTATGGGAGTTTCATTAGAGGAGATTGCTGAGGAGGTGCAATTTTGTAGAGGTCCTTATTACAGATTGGATTGGTTGAAGATTATTTTTGAGCGTCAGCGGGCGGCCAACAGGTTTGATTGTGCTGCTAGAGCATATATGATGGTGTTATTGGGTTGCACCATTCTGACTGATAAGACCTTTACTCTGGTAGAGGCAAAATATCTATCACTATTTAGGGATTTGGATGGATGTGGTAGATATTGTTGGGGAGCGGCGGCACTGGTTAATCTTTACCGCTATTTAGGTGATGCTTCCTTCTATTCCTGCAAACAGTTGGGCGGATATGCCTCTCTATTACAGGTATAAAATATATATATATTTTATCTTTAGTTATTTATATATATATATATATATATATATATATATATATAATTATATTTTTATCTTTAATTATTTATGAATTTTATTTATATTATGTGTAACAGTGCTGGATCCACGAGTATTTTCCCTCTATTGGAAAAAGAGGTTTATCTGGGATTTGCGGAGTAGGTAGTACACTTCCGAGGGCGATGAAGTGGTGTTACAGGCAATCGACTACAAAGGTCGAGCAGCATAGGGAGCTGTTGGATGCATTGACCCCGGATGATGTCATTTGGCGTCCTTTTGAGGATCAATGACTCATATGTCCATTTGATGATACATGTCTTTACAAGGGTGGTCTGAAATGGTATGGTACAGTAATGCTATATCTACCCGACAGATGTTTGCATCAGTTTGGGTACAAACAATACATACCCCACCATCCTCCTGCTATTGAGTCTCTTGATGTGGACATAGACTGGTTAAGCTATGTTCAGGGGGTTTTGGATGTTATTCGGGATGCAGCTTTTGTTGTTCGACCCTATGATGTAGTTGATGAGTATATGGGTTGGTATTATATGGTATCACATCCTCGATTGGTAGCACCGCCAGAAAATGAGGAGAGAGAGATCCCAGTGCCTGCGTATGCTGAGGGACCAGAAGACGAGAGGTTGGCCTATATATCAGGTGAGCTTCATCACTACTTGCAGCGTCACGGTGCAGATGAGGAGGACGATGAGTTCGTTGAGATCTTTCGATCCTTACGTGTAGCTCAGGGCGGACCACTACCTCAGGGAGGGCCGATACCTTACCCATCTCCATGATTTGTCTTGTTTATTATTTTTAGACTTATTTTGTATTTTGTGACATGTATTATCCTACGATTTATGTATTTCTGCTAGACTTATCTATATTGTTTTGTGCACTCTTTTAATATTTCTACTTTCCACAATCCTAAATATAAAAATTAAAATAAAATCTAAAAAATAGCATGAAAGATATATGTCAACTTAATATAAAACAAAACAAAGACATCTGAATCCAAAATCTAGCGTGAAATAAAAATGTCAAATGAATACAAAATAAAACTAAACATAACAATTATAGTTTAATAATACGTGGCCCTACTACAGGTGTAAGACGCTGCCAATGTTGTAGTCGTCCGCCAAATCCTATCATCCAAGAAGTCGCCTCTTTTGTGCGGAATTGTTTCCAAGCCAGTGTGACGGGTGGTAACGGAAATCCTTCGTTCATGTTTACCTGGTTATAAGTAATTGAACAAATAAGTTTATGCGTAATAAAACAAATAAGTAAAATAAGTATATATGTAACTTAAAAAATAATTACTTGTACCCAATGATTTCCATCTACAAATCCAATGCAGTAAATGGACACATTAGGTGAATGTGAAGTCGTCATAGGAAAGAACGTTAGAGAAGGAAAACCCAAAGAGACAACAATGACATTATACCGATTAGCTATTACATAAGCCATTTCAGGTAATGTCATCCATTTCTCTAGTGGTTGAGGACCTAACTTTGATATCATCAACGAATCTCTCACTATCGAAAAACGAGGTCCAAATAACTTTTCATACAGCTCTCTTCTAGGACCTTTAAGTTCATTATCCAAATCACGACGAACAATTGACCATCCATCCGATCCATAACCATGAAACAATGCAATGACTCTAAACCCACAATTTCCATCCTTCATCACATCAACAATGTCATCAATAAATGGTCTGATATGTGCTAGAAATTGTGTAATGTATATACTACATGGTTTCTTCTCGAGGTTTGGGATAACTGTGAACATACCCTCTTTGAAGACTTTTGGGTGTTCGAGTGCGCTCGATCAACATACTCGTGATATGAAGGATCACGATAAACATTATATCCCGCAGGTCTCTTCCCATTCTTCTTCACTCCTCCCTTGGTTTTTATTTTTTCAGGCGGTGCCAACATTTTTGATGTAGTGGGATAAGCAATTTCACACACCCTACTCTTTAATGCTCTTTTCCCGACAACATCTGCTGCCTTGTACTTTTTCCAAATTTCCTCAATTGCATGGGTCATGTCCAACTCTGATCCATCATCTGCATCCACCTCTTGTTTGCCTTCCATACTTAGCTTTCTCCAATGAATGTGAATAGCCTCAATTGGTATTGGATCACCACTCAGTGTATATCTCCCTAACTCACAAGCACAAGGTAACCCATACACTTTTCTATGAGTACACCCGCACTTTTGGGTGTCTGTACCAACAATATCAACCCTCACCCACTCTTCAGCAATATGCCTCAAAGCAGCTCTAGATACAGATCCACGCAAATTTCCATAAAATGGGCTAGTGTGTGCATGTTCAACTTCATAAAAACTCTTCTGAAATGAAGCTCTAATGTTTCCCAATTGTATCTTAAGATTGTCATTCATAGCCTCCCAGCATTTGCACATATCACCTAAACTATTCTCCAACATTTGCTTCAATTTCCAATGTGCGGATTCAACCCTTTAAATACATTAAAAAACAAGTAAGTCGACAATAAAATTAATATAAAAAAACATTGACTAAAATCAAGATATATTAACATATGCATACCTATTGGTCATGGTGTTTCCCAAATGCAACACTTGATTAGTCCATGCTTCGACGAATCTATGTCTATGCGGAGACAACCATGTATCTTTCACATAATCAATAAATGTTGTAAAGTCAACACATGCATGCTCAAGTTGTTGCAACCGTTGTTGATACTCCACCTCATCACTAGCCCTTACAAGTTCATACCACATTTTCTCTATCAACTCCCGCATGTCATCCACAACATATTCCTTACACTTCGCTTTCACATTTTTGTTGATGTGAAATCGACAAAGCAAATTGGTTGTTTTGGGAAATACTGTTTCAATTGCTTTCATCAAGGCTAGATCTCTATCACCAACACCACTTGTGGCCAAAACCGTCCTTAGTAAATAACTGTTTCAACTTATCCAAAACCCAACAAAAAATTTCAGTCTGCTCTGATTCCATATATGCAAATGCAACAACAAATGTCAACTCAGTGGATGTCACACCAACTATTTCAAACAGAGGTTGTCTATACTTATTTGTCTTGTATGTGCTATCCATGATCAACACAACAGAAACATATTCAACAACTTCACGATTTCGGATGAGCCGGAAAATATCCTCACAACTTCGAATCATCTTTTTCCTGCTCCAAGATACATAATCGATTCCTCTACCTTAAACAAATGTTACATTTCGTTCTAGGCCCCTTATATCTTTCGTATTTTACTCTTGTGCTTGTATATTTGCGTGATCCGAGTGACATTTTTCGGATCTTGCTCCTTCAATGACAAAAGTATGTGTCTTGGTGGAACATGACGTTTTGTCAAATCAACAATATGTTGTTGTTGTTCGCATTAAGTCGACTTACAAACGGATGCCCCGCAAATGTATCGTAACCCATGATTGTGAACTCCACATTTTACATCAATCTTCCATCCGGAACCATCTTTTGACGGTGTGGATCTAATTTTGAACGGACAACCACATTTCTTACTAGCACTGTGTTTCACTTTCTCCTTCTTTGTATTTTCCACCTTTATCACAACCAAATATTACTTTATCACTTCTTCCTCTCTTTGTTTTGGTATCCGAACGTGTTATTATACGATCACTTTATTCCCGATTCCAATCTCCTTAACCCATCTTATTACCTCTTGTGGCAAAACGTTCGTAAGCAAATGATGGTATCTACGTATGTCTGAGGAATAACACCTGTTAAAAAAAAAATTTAAAAAAAAAATTTAAAAAAATTAAAAAAAATTAAAAAAAAAATTAGAAAAAAAACAAAACGAACCGGATAACTGAACCACAAGTTATCCGGTTGGCAAAAAATACACTCCGGAATACCCACTAACCAGGTTATCCGGTTTGTTATTTTGTGAATCGGATTACTCAAGCCTGGGTTTTCCGGTTTGGAAAGCGTTCCGGATGTAGCTAGCGCATGTTATCCGGTTCGTGTAAAAATACATACCGGATGTGGCCATTCTGGGTTATCCGGTTTGTTAAATTTCTCCTCCTTTGACTTTTCCGTACGCTCTCAGAAAAAAGTAAAAATAAATATAAAATCCATATAAAAATAAAAAAAAGTAAAAAGGGTAAAATTGGAATATTGAAAAATGCGTAGGGATACGGGGATAACTGTAGGGGTATAGGGTAAAATTTTCATTTTTTAGTTTTCAAGTCCATATCCACCCAATGACTCAACATAACCCACATTATGAATTTTTTTGGATGGATTTGACCGAGTTTTATGGATTGATCCAACTCATATACTGAAGTGTATCAAGAGAGTTCTCTCCTACTTTGGAGTCAATCATCCCATGTCTATACAATTTTATTGTGACAACTAAACTGCGTTACACCTTACAATAAATCTCGTATTTTATGAACAAATTAAATATATTGATATGAATTTCCACTTCATCCGAGTTGGATGAATTTCTTTGTCACAACCAACACTTATCTTATGCTCCCACTCACACACAACTTACAAATATTTTACAAAAGTTTTGAAATATACGTTTAGTTTCATGTGTCTGCTGTATAAGTTGGACATTTGAAGTCCGCATGCACCAATTTAAGGAGTAATAGAAAATAAAATGTTTCATTTAAGTACATTAATAACTATTATATGCTAATGGTGTATTGTATAATAATTAAATATATACTTTATTATGTGATCAGGTGTACATATGACCAAATTAATGTAGATATAGTTTGAAGAGATAAAAGTAAGCAATAATGTGAAGTACCAATTCACTCTAACAAAGACAGTATAGTATCCTTATACGAAAGAGATAATATACCGTATATATTTTGTACCAATCATACTATGTGAAATGAATACCGTATATATATTAGCATCCCATTATACACACTCCATTTCCCATTAGCACTCATAAAATTTCAATTTTATTTGGCTCTAAATACACGAGTTAATGAGAAACTTAAACTATTAATGCAATGCAATGAACTTGGAAGTGCCTAGTGTCCGAAACATACTATGTGAACACCAAATATGCCCTGGGGACCACAAGACAAGTTGTAAAGAAAATAAATTATTGACAAGGATTGTTTGGTTGTGGACAAATTTAAAGATTAGGCTTGTGGTTGCCACACGCAAATTTAAAAATATGTTCTTCCTTCTATCACCTTCCTTAGAAAGAAGGAAAGTCAAAGAAGATGAAGAAATGGTGAGATTCATTTGAGCATAAAGAGCAAGTGTTTGTTTGGTTTTACGCTTGAAACATTTAGGTTTTGATTGGTTTGAGAGAAATTAAAGAGAGAGATAAAGAAGGGAGAAAGAGAAGAGAAATAGGGAATTTCTTCTCTTGACAAACAGAGAGAAAGTGAGAAGAGAAAAGAATAAATGGTGGGACTCACACCTTTTTTCTTTCTCTTCCAAAATGAGAAGAAATAGCAAAAAAAAAATGAATGTAAAATCTATTATCATTGGTTTTATCAAAATATAATTTTTTTAAATTATAAAAAAAATAGTCTACACGTTGATTTTAAAAATTTTAGTTTTAGGTTGATAATTTTTTATTGATAAATAATATGTATATTTTTGAGATGTATAATTAATAATTTAACTAAAATATATTATTTGTAAATAAATTAAAATACTTCATCTGTCTCAAATTATAAGTACTTTTTAGATATGTTGAGTAATTAATGTATCTAGTCCACGTGTGGATCAGATACATTAATTATTCAATGTATCTAAAAAGTAAATTTTTCTTATAATTTGAGATAGAGGGAGTATATTATTAATTTGATTAACAATAAAATTATAAATTGATTTTAATTAAAGGGTATTTTAGTCATTTTAAAAGATAATATCATCTCTTTCTCTTATATTTCTCTCTTTATTATTTTATACCAAACAATACTATTTCTCATCTCCTGCTCTCTCTCTCACCTCTTTCTCTCTATCCAACTTCTCCTCTTTGCCAAACACACCTTTAAAATTGATTTCTCAATGAATTCAACTTTTCAAAATTGATTGATTTTAGTTAATCTAATCTCATCAAAATCCTCTTTGGTACATGTGTAGTTTTTTAGTTTAAACATAATTGAAATTTAGTATTAGATCCACTTTTCATAAATCTATTCAAATATAAATTAGATTTAATATTTTTTTGGTGTTGTATGTTAATTTTGAAGTTTATTTTAATCCACTAATTTTTTAAAAATTAATATTAGTTTCTTAATTTTTCGAAACATTTTGTATAATTAGTATGGGAAAAAATTATTTACTAAATTCATCGTTAATTAATTAAAAAAGTTATTTCATAGATTTTGAAGCATTAAATATTTTTTTTAAATTTATAAGATATTAAATTTATAAATTACTTTGCCATAAACCCATTTTAAACATAATCAATTTTACATAATTAATTCAGTGAAAATCAATTTTTTTGGATAAGAACAAATACAAGCAAAAGATAAAAAAAGTTTAAAAATGAAATTACCATCTAAGAAATAGATACTCAAGAAATGAGACCATATTTCTCTACAATCACATGTTTTCACATTCACACATTTGATATATTTTTATTGCAGTTAAACAATCAACGACCTAAAATATGTTGAATACTTGAATACGCATGGAATAGAGAATGCAATGAATCTGTTTTTTCAAAACATGACGGTTTATGGTGGTGGTAGAGTGGTAGTGATGGAAGGTGCAATTTGGGGATATGTGAAATAAATAAGAGGCGTTAGATTGTTGGTGAGGTGGATGGTTGAGATTTAGGGGCGTGTGGCGGACTCGTGGTTTATCTATTGTGAAGATAAAAAGTGGAAATGTCAGATCCACGTACAATCATGCATGTGATGATGGGTGAGATATTTGGTCCAATTATTTGCCCCACTCGCTCTACTACGTTCTCCAATCACACGCGCCCTATCACCATTTATCACTATATTCACTTTAATTCAATCATATTGATGAGGAACCCAAACAATTAAAATTAACGGTGAATAGTTAAAATTTAAAGAGTTTTTTTAAGAAAGATTGTTTTATGATAGATCAATAAGAAGTAAAGGGAGAAGGGAGAGAAATTTAACTGAATTTATAAAAAAACAACACTATTGATCATCTTTCTCATTACATAGAAAAACCCCTTATATAGGCATATATTGTCCAAACTCAAATAGAAACTAAGCTAAGACCTAAAATATGTCAAGGCCCAAACGCTTTCGATACATTAAATAATTTGACACAATCACACAATTCGACTAAATCGAATGAACATGAATTATATTTTCTAACACACCCCATGTTCTCGAGACTTCTCATCCCGATGCTTCTCTTTAACTCTTCGAATTTGACTTTCTTCAAAGGTTTAGTGAATATGTCGGCTAGTTGTACTTCTGTTTTGCAGTGCTTAATTTCTAGCGCCTTCGATCATGAAAATGTAGTCTGTAGTGTTTTTCTTTTCGTCTTGATCTCCACTAAAATTTGAGTCAGTGTATCCATGGACTTCGACACTTGTGTTGTTCTTCGACTTCTTGGGCAACAACACACCATGGTTAATAGTTCCCTTGATGTATCTCAACACCCTTTTTACAGCGATGAGATGACATTCTTGAGATTTCTCCATAAATCTGCTCAACAATCCTACACTTTGGCAGATATTTGGTCTGGTATTGCAAAGATATCTCATGGATCCAATGATCTGTTTGTACAAGGTCGAACTTACAAGCTCATCATTTGATTCCTTCTTCATCTTTGCTCTAGTCTCTAATGATGTGACTACTTCATTACAGTTGCTCATGTTGAACCTTTTCAAAATATCTTGAGCATACTTAGTATGATGCAAGAATATTCCTTCCTTAGTGCTTTTAAATTCCATCCCTAAGAAATACAAGAGATTTCCTAAGTCGGACATTTCAAATTCTTACATTAGCTTCGACTTGACTTTCACTATCTCAGCTTCGTCGGCTCCAGTAATGAGTAAGTCATCTACATAGAGGCATAAAATGATTCGAATGACACTGTTGACATCATTTACATACACTCCATGTTCAGAGAGACACTTTGTGAAACCTGCTTCGATCAGGAAGCTATATATTCTCCTATTCCAAGCTCGGGGAGCTTGTTTCAAACCATAGAGAGACTTTCGTAATCTGTATACCTTCGACTTGTGCCCTTTGACGTCGAATTTTGGTGGTTGAGTAACATAAACTTATTCTTCTAATGGACTATTTAGGAATGTTGACTTTACATCCAGCTAATGCATCTTCCATCCTCTATATGCAGTTGTCGAAACAACAATTCAAATTGTTTCTAACCTAGCAACCGACGCATATACTTCATCGAAGTCGATGCTAGGTTTTTGCAAAAATGGCCTTCATTTCACCTTGTATATCCACTTTACATAAATAGGCTTTGTCACACCCTAAAATTTGCCCTTCTTAATCTCACTTTCATCTAGCTCATATTAATTTCGTCTGTATCATTCATCATTTGCGTTTTATGGCTTTTCCCATTTACCTACACATATTCATCTTTACATATTAGGTTAGAAGTTTGAGGTCTTGCATTTATACATCAACTTGGATTTTCTCAGTATATGAGTTAAGTTGGATGTGTGTTTGATTTGATTGGGTTAAGGTTGTTACACAATTTGTGGATTGATGATTGATGCTCAGTATGGTGACCGTTTATATATTTCATCCATATCAAGAGTTAGGGTTTATTTCCCTATGTGTGATCAAGACGGTTTATCTTCAGTTATTGTGTTTCAATTAAGGTTTTCTCTCTAAAGAGCGTGTGATTTGAGGTTTCATCTAATTTTTTATCAACAATTTAAGTTTTGATTCATTTGGATACTTGTGCTTACAAGTCAAGATTTTATTTATTCTTAGCAAGAGTTGAAGTGATATGGTGTGCGAGGAATCATCTTCCTGAGATGTTACCAGAAGTGATTCAATTTAAAAGAAAAAAAAACGTTTATGGTTTGAAGGTTGGAAAGTTTGGATGTTATCCATTAGTGCGCTCGGGAATTTAAGAGAATGAGATTAAAGTCAAGAGAATTCATGTGCAATTTCATCTTTGTTTTAAAGAGCATGTTATTACCATTATCCTTTAAGAGCCTTTAAGTTCTTAAGGCAAAAGTTGCAAATTGGTATGATTGGAAACTATTCTTCAAAGTTTAATCCGAATGAAGAAAATTTGACATACATTCCAAATATACTTAATACATGATATACTTGATTACAAATTGAATTCCAATGTCATTCAAGATTTCCTACTGTCCAAGCTTCAATATCCATTCAAATATCAATTCTTATTGGAATCAAGTCCAAATGTGAGGAGTTTTCTATTTGACATTTCAAGGTTAAATCTTAAAGGATTGTAAAACTTCATATTATCCAAAGATTTGTCCATTGTGTTCCAAAGAGGAATTAAAGTTTACATTCAAATTTCATATGGATGATATACAAAATACAAAGTTTAGATTACAAGGTGAATTCCTTTTTTTTACCAAAACAATTCAAGGAGACTTCTAAAACCCTATGAGCTTCTAAAGATTTAAATCTTCTCTTTTTTTAAAACTTTTTCTACAACATGCTTCTAAGCTTCAACATAAGCCACAATTACCTCCTCTTGATTCTCCATGCTATCGAACCATTGAGTTATTCATGAAACAAGAAAAATAAGAGTTGGTTAACAACATAATCAAGCATAAAACAAGAATATTTCAAAGAGTTTTTTCAAGTTCATCATTAGGGTTATTTGTTTGGAATCAGAAATTGGGGTGGTTTTTCCATTATGTACAAAGCTACCAAGCCTCATAAACAATAATTTTGTTTCAATCATTGGCCAAGAATTCAAATTTCAAATCACAAAAAGAAACTAATTGGTTCACAAAGGGAGGTGTGAAATAGACAAACTCAGAAAAAATCGTCATAGTTATACAAGTACAATTCACAAACAAGCAAGAGTTCAAGTTTCAGCCCAACAAAACAACAAACCAGAATGAGATTCAAGCTCAGGCCTAACATCATAGCATTGCAAACAAAAAAATACCAAATACAAAATTTCAAAAAATGTTTCAGCCCAATACGATTACAAAAAATTCAAGGCCTGTTTCCAGCAATCACTAAGTCCAAACCAGAACAAAAAAAAACCTAAGAGCATCGCTATAAAGAGTTCAATGCACAATTTTTGAGGGCAGCCACAACTGTTCATACGAAAACCCTAGCTCAGCCGCAAAGAACAAACACCAAACCCTAAATACTTTTTACTCATCATTTTCCAAAAAACAAAAACCCCTCATAAATCATTTGGAAAAGACGAAGAAGAGAAGAAGAAAAGTTCATCATCATTTTCCATCAGCAACATCACCGTTCAAGTTTTCTTCATAGGAAATTGCGATTCGAAAGTTAGGGTTTCCAAAGGTCCCTTTCAGATATACACAAATCCATTCACCATCTGCAAAATCAAACCAAAAATGAAGCATCAGAAGAGCAAGATGAATCAAAATAAAAAATATTCAGAATCGTAGACGTCCGTCACACGATTTCCATCCTTCTTCTCCGGCGGGAAGATATAAGAGAGAGTAGGGAGCATTCATTTTTTTTATAGATAGAGAGTGAGGTCGTCGTTTGAGAGAAAAGAAAAGAGCAACGAGAGGAAGAGATATTATAATCTCTTGTTTTAAATTTTATTTAAGTTTTCTATTTTAGTTAATGAAATAAAACAAAGATTGTTCAGATAATTAATCTGGCAGTGACACTTGTCACCGCCGTTATGGTTGTTTTATGATTCCATGCAGGTGATACTCAGGACCTCACCATGCACCCTTGTCAAATCATCATCAGATTTACTTAGATCTAAATCTAACACTCCAGATTTCAAGCACACGAAGGACCCTCAGAACCTGCGACCATCGAATCCAATTGATCCCAAGCACGCCACTCCATCAACTTATGATGTACCCTATCGTTTTAGCCACTAGATCTCCTTGGATATGGATCTGACGTCTCAGATGGCGCAAATCACTGTGCACCCTTCTGAGGTGACTGGAAAGGATCAGGTGGACCATTTCCTTGGGCCTTGTCACTACTGCTATCCACAAACGTCCAATTATTCACTCCAGGCCCAATATTTCTAACTCTTTCTCTTTATTTATTTTCTTTAATTAATTTATTATTTATTTTGCTTATTATTTTATTTTAGTATAATTTAGTAGTAAAAGAATAATAAATTCATATGTTTTAAATAATTATTAGTTTTAAAATAATTTTTATTCGATATTATTAACTAAATTATTAATTAATTTTATCTAATAGAAAAAGTTTTAATTCCAATAACTATTTAATGGTTTGGACGTGTATTGTGTGCTTAATTATTTACTTGCTTGTCTCTTGTATTCTTGTATGAATTATCCACAAATGTACACTCCACACATTTGATATAATTAATTCCATTTCTCATCTTGGCTCATACGCCAAATTCCTTAAGGGTCTCATAGTTGGGAATGGGCATGGCCATTCTCACAAGATTAATCGAAGCCCTTGCATCGATTAATTATAACCTGAATAAATTTTGGTCCATACACCAATCATCCATGCACAAGGGTCTCATAGTTAAGGATATGTGCACCTATTCTCACGAGATTAATCAAGTCCATATACTTGGTTAATCATAACTCGATTCCATTTCTCACCTTTTTAATAAACCAAATGCTAAAACACTCTCATAATCAAAAGTTACAAACCTCGACCCAACATCGAGTGACTCTTCAAAACTTTTTTCAAAATAAATTTCGAGTACTTAAATCATTGGTTGCTAGACCAATTGTTTAAAAACTTGTGCAAAAATGAACTCTAGGGTATTTAAATCATTGGTTGCTAGACCAATTGATTAAATACTAAAACTTAATAACGTGAACCTTGTTTCACTTAAATTTTTAAATAAGAAAACTTTTTGGGATGATAAACGACTCGTTGAGCCTCGATGCTCCTCTGGTTTCTAGTATTTGAATCGTAGGGTGCTAGTCCTATTGTTCGATACTTTTCTCCCACCTAAAATTAATTTAACTTACTCATATGCGATCATTTTTAAGAAGAACTATGGAGTTCTGACTTTCCCATTGCACGAGGGAGTACGTAGACACAAGGTTTCAAAACCGTGGCAAACTCAAAATAATAAAAAATCAAACTCCTTATTCTTATTTTAAAATTGCAATAAACACACTTAAACACACACGAACAGAATGGTTCCCATCGAGTACGATGGATGTGAGGGGTGTTAATACCTTCCCCTTGTATAACCGACTCCCAAATCCATACTTTTTGGTCTCGTAGACTGACTTATCCTTCTTCGCGGGTTTTATCTATATTTTCCCGTTCCTTTGGATCAAATAAAATTAGGTGGCGACTTTATTATTTTAAAATAACCAATTTTGGAAAACACCCAGTTATCACAGGCTTTTTATTCGTTATTTGAACAAGCTCCCAGGTCTTGTTTCGTTATATGGCTTTGAGTTCTTCTTTCATGGCTTCACACCAATTCGAATTACTCATGGCTTCATCCAAATCGAATGGTTCATCTTCAGCCATCATCATGGCTTCTTCGGTTAAGTCACCATCAGCATCAATTTCTTGATATGGAAATCTTTCATATCCATCTAGCCTTGTTGATTCAGTTCTTGTTCTTGTTGACCTTCTTTTGTTCTGTTCAGGTGGTTCATCACTTTGAATGGTCGACGCATTTCCTTGTTCACTTCGACTAGTTGAGGGTTCATCCTGTTGATCTTCTTCGAACACAATTATAATTGTGTCTGTTTCGTGTCGAACTGAGCTTTGACTCCAGCCTCACCCTTTGCTTTCATCCACTAGAGCATCTCTGCTAATCAGTAGTTTATCTTCGATTGGAGAGTATAATTTTTATGCACCAGTTGAATGATAATCTATGAGAACCATGACATCACTTTGATCATCCAGTTTCCTTCTCAATTGTTCAGGTACATCCCTGAAGCATATTGATCCAAAACTCTAAGATGACTCACACTTGGATTCGACCCTGTCCAAGCCTCATGAGGTGTTCTTTCGACTACCTTCTTTGTTGGATACCTGTTTAGAATGTATACAGCTATTGAAGTTGCTTTATCCCAAAATCTCTTAGGCATGTCTTTAGCTTTCAACATGCTTTTCATCATGTTCAATATAGTTTTATTTTTCTTTTCAGCTATGTCGTTGTGTTGAGGTGTATAGGGTGCAATAACCTCGTGCTCTATACCTTCCTCATTGTAAAATCTGGCAAATTCAATAGACGTGTATTCACCACCACCATCAGTTCTTAACTTCTTCACTTTAAAGCCACTTTGTTTTTCAGCATGCAACTTAAACTTCTTGAACTGTGTGAATACCTCACTCTTCCTTTCAATAAGATAAATCCATATATTTCTGGTGAATTCATCAATGAAAGTAAGGAAATACCTATTGCCTCCATTTGACTTTACTTCTAATGGTCCACACACATCAGGGTGAACTAGTTCCAACTTCCGCTTGGATTTCATAGGCAAGTCATGTTTGAATGTCTTCCTCCCTACTTGCTTTGGTTCCTTCACATAAGGGAAGCCAAACACCACCCTCTTATGGTTGAGCATGCCTAAACTCCTGAAGTTTAGATGTCCATACCTGTGATGTCATAGCCAGTTCTTGTCATCTTCTGCAGTTGAAGCTAGACGTTTATGATCTGATGTGTTAAGTTCAACCTTGAACGTTTTATTTTCTACAATGGTGCCTTCATTATTAGCCTCCCATCAGCCCTATAGAGTTTCATCTGATTCCTTTTAAGCTTTATTTTGAATCCTTTTGTAAGTAACGGACATACACCTATCAAATTACTTGTCATAGAGGATACATACAACACTTCAGTGATAATAGCCTTTCCACCATCCTTCTTGACAATCGAGATGTCTCATTTTCCTCTAGAGTTGATGTGTCTTCCACTAACAAACTTTATCACCTTTTTCACTGACTCATCTAACTTGGTGAACCAATCTTTATTGACAGTCATATGGTTGCTACATCCCGAATCCAGATACCACATGTTGGTTTTCTCAATGTTCGATAGAATCTTTACCATCATCAACACATCATCTGAGTCATTATCTCCTGCTCGTGCATATTAGGCTTCATCACTTTCTTTTGTTCTTGCTGCTCCATCCTTTCTGACAATCAAGATGTCTCCTTTGTCTCCAGAGTTGATGTGTCTTATATCAGCAAACTTTATCACCTTTTTCACTGACTCATCTAACTTGGTGAACCAATCTTTATTGTTAGTTATATGGTTGCTACATCCTGAATCTAGATACCACGTGTTGGTTTTCTCAGTATTTGACTTAGTGTATACCATCATCAGCACATCATCTGAGTCACTATCTTCTGCTCGTTTATATTGGGCTTCATCACTTTCTTTCGCTCTTGCTGCTCTCTTTCTTTGACGGTCTCGAGCATAGTGACCAAAGCCTTAACAGTTGTAGCATTGGACCTCTTTTGTGTCAACTTTCTTTCCAGAGTACTTGTTGCCTACACCTTTCTTGTTCGAATAAGCATTCTTGCTTGACTTCTCATCACCTGCAAGATGCTTTCGCTAGTTCGACTTCTCAACTTTCTTGCTGACTCTCGATTGTAATGTTTATTCAGCCACCTTTTCTCATTCTGAATTTCTCTACTTCAATCTCATCTCATGAGCCTCCAATGAAGCTTGAAGTTCTTTTAACTTCATCTCAGATAGAGTCTTGGCCTCTTTAATTGTCACTATAATGTAGTCAAAATTTGCAGTCAAAGATCTCAGTACCTTCTCTATTTTCTACAAATCTGTGTCTGTTTCACTACGTGCCTTCATCTGGTTTGTCAGTGTCACAATCCTTGAGAAGTATGTAGAGACTGATTCATCATCTTTCATCTGAATCATCTCGTACTACTTCCTCAATGTCTGCAATTTTACCTTCTTCAATTTCTCACCTCCGCCATACAAGTTCTTTAACTTGTCCCGCACATCTTTCACTGATTCTTCTTCAATTATATTCTCAAATACATCAGAGTCCACACACTGATGATTCAAGAACAACGCTTTACAATCTTTCTTCCTTTGATTTTTGTGCGCAACTTTCTAAGCATTTGTTGCGTCTGCTTCCATCTTCGATACTACATCATTCAAGATTTCCACAACATCTTGATATTTGAAGATAACCTTTATCTGTGCAATCCACCGTTGGTAGTTTTCGCCTTTGAAAACTGGTATATTAGCTGGAATTTGCGAAGACGTTGTTGTTCCGTTTGCCATTAGATTCTCTCTGAATCGCAACCGAGCTCTATGATACCAATTTGTTGGAACAAAGTGTTTTTAAAGAAAGATTGTTTTATGATAGATGAAAAAGAAGAAGTAAAGGGAGAACGGAGATAGAAATTTAACTAAATTTATAAAAATTTGTTATTGATCATATTTCTCGTTACAAAGGAAAACCCCTTATATAGGCATACACTGCCTAGACCCAAATAGAAACTAAGCTAAGGCCCAAAACATGTCAAGGCCCAAACGCTTTCGATATACTAACTAATTCGACACAATCACACAATTCGACTGAATCAAATGAACAAGAATTATACTTTCTAACAATTACTCCCTATGTTCAAAATAATTATCGTTTAACATATAGAATATATTTTAAAATGACTGTCATTCTAACTTTTTAATGTAGTAATGATTATCATTTTAATAATTGTATCATTTACTTTTTATTCTGAACATTACTTCCACTATATTAATAAGTTTAATTTTGTAATTTAGAATTGATTACAGACAATTTGAAAAAACTTTAAAAATTATTCCTATTATTTTGTAATACTATTTATATCAGGTAATAAGAAAAAGTAATATTGGTTTGGTAGAATGACATAATATAATATAATTATTTTTGTATTGTTTTTAGAAACAAAATATATCATAATTATATTTTATTTCAAAAAGAATAAGTGAAAAAAAGAAAGTGAAATGGGAAGATCGCATGGGAATTGAATTGGTAGAAAGTTGATTGAAGTGAGGTAGAAGCGAGTGGGGAAAATGAAGGAAACAAAACGCCAAAGTTGAACAAAGATGCTTTTTTGTGTCTAGCTTTTTGCCAAGAGTGAAGAGCCCTTTACAAATTTCTCCATGACTGCATAAAGCTCTTACATCTCATTTATCTTTAATTCTAAGTTAAAATTAATTTTAGATTTGGAAAATTAATTTTGATATATTTTAATTTTTGTAAGGTTGATTAATTTTGTATTATTATAGTTGGTTTTAAAGTTAGTAGTATTTTGTATTGTTTAAGGACAGTCAAAGCTTCTCCAATCATAGATTAATTTCTAATTTTTCTAATTTTATCATTACACATATATTTAGGAAAATAAATTTATGCGCATATTATTTTGTAAATATTGGTCTTAGCACAAGTTCATTGACTTTTTTTTAATCTATCCTAATTTAGATTAAAGAAGATTTTATAAAGAATATGTTATGCATATTTTTCTTTATGTTCTCTCATTTTTTATGAATTAGTTTATTTTCTATTTCTTTATTACTGAGGTTGTAACGCCTTTTATCCTTTTATAAGTCAGTCCTTATTAAAAAAAATAGTATTTTGTATAATTAATTTTAATTTATTTAATTCGTAAAGTAAAAGTGATTATTTAAATATAAATATGATTTTTTTTACTGAAATTTGTTAGTGAACTTTTTTTTTACAATCAAATAAGTTTGGAAGAATCTTTTAGGTTTAGAATGTTTAAAACAAATGTATGGACACACCATGTGTCCTAAACAAGTACCTCAAATTGTAAACAAAATAACATTATTGCTTTTCATTTTAATGTGCAATGGTCAATTTTTAAGATTGAAACAGCCAACAAGTATTGTGAGAATTGCTTGCTTGTGGACAAATGTGAATATTCAGGCTTGTGGATGCCACACGCAACTCAAAATAATTGATAGAGATATTTTAAATAGGAATGAAGAATTTTTTTAGATTTAAATAGTTTTTCGTTCATGTAACAGAGCGAATTTTTTATTTTGATCTCTATATTTTTTTTCCAAAGTCCTATACGTTTATATTCAAATTCCTATAAGTTCATCTTGTTTGATTTTGGTCATTGTATTTTTATTTTTTTGTCATGGATGTGATTATTTCAAAGTTGTATAGAGTATTTTGAGAAATATGGCCATGAAAAAGTAACATTTTTATGTTTCATTCAATTTTTAAAAATTTATTCTAAAATGTATTTTATTCTCCGAAACTTTATTTACATATGATTTTTTTTGTTTTACTTTAAGGTATAATGGATTATTGAAGAATAATTCAATATTCAGAAGTTGAGTCCAGAAATTCTAGTTGTGTTTAGAAGTTCTGATGTTCTGGTGTTGCTTAGAAGCAGTAGAACTCCTGAGATTGCGTCCAGAAGTATACTTAACTTCTGGGTTCTTTAGCGTAGCTGTTTAGTTTTAAGGGTACTTTAATATTTACTATTTATGTACCTTTTATCTTGGTTACTAAGTTTACTCTATTAGAGCCTATGTGACAATTTTCCCCTTGTATAAATAGACTAGTAGTAGATGTCATTTATAACAATAATCCTTATTTCTTTCACTCTTTTGGTAGTCGTTATTCTCTCATTATTCTCCCATTATTTCAATCATCTTTGATTCTTGTGCACCAATAAATTGGTATCTAGAGCTTCCGGTTAGAAACACAGGGAAACACGAGTGAACGTGAGTTTGTGTTGTGTGATTGATTTTGTTTCTGGGTTCACGTTGAATCTTTGAACAAAATTGTAACAAAATCACATTTTTTGATTTTGTGGATTGGGAAACACTGTGTGAGTGAAGATCTGAGTGTACTGTACAAGATAGAAGATGAACGGAAACAGAAACATCAGTACCAAACTTCCATTTTTTAATGGCAAGAACTAGAACAGATGGATGATTCAGATGCACGTGTTATTTGGAGCTCAAGATATTCTGGAGCTTGTTACTGATGGGTATATTCAGGTTGCAGAAGATGCAATAAAAGAAGAGAGAGAGAGAGAGAGAGAGAGAGAGAAAGAGCGTAGAGAAGCGAGAGGAAGAAAGATCAGAAGGCGTTGTTCTTCATCCATCAGTATGTGGATGTGAACGTGTTTGAGAAAATTGCTTATTCGATGATGTCAAAGGAGGCATGGGACACACTGATCAGATGTTACGGTGGTGATGTATCCGTGAATAAGGTGAAGCTTCAGTCCTTGAGAAAGCAATATAAGAATCTCAACATGAAGACCGATGAGAAGGTTTTAGAGTATATCTCTAGAGTAATTCTGATCACTAATGAGATGAAGGCTTGTGGAGAAACTCTTTCTGAACAAGTAATCATAGAGAAGGTATTGAGGTTACTTACTCCTCAATTTGATTACATTGTTGTAGCAATAGAACATTCTAAAGATATGGAAACCATGAGAATAGAAGAGCTGCAAAGTAGTCTAGAAGCGCATGAGTTGCGTTTGACTGAAAGAACTTCTGAGAGGGAAGTTGAGCAGGCTCTAAAAGCTTCTTTTGTCAAGAAGGACCAGAAGAATTATTGGTCAGAGGACAAGAATACACGTGGTGATAGATTCCAGAAGTGAGAAACCTCAACTTTTGATGAGAAGAAACATCAGAAGAGAAAGGAGAAGAAGAAAGTTCAATGTTACTGTTGTAAGCAGTTTGACCATTTTGCTAGAGATTGTTGGTCAAACAAAGGAAGGAAATCAGAAGAAGCAAACATATCCAGAGGAGATTCAGATGATAAACCCGTGTTATTGATGGCTTTTGAGTCTGATGGAAGATGTTTGGCAGATTGGTGGTATATGGACACTGGCTGTTCAAATCACTTGACTGGAAATAAACAATGGTTGACAGATTTTGACTCCAGAAGAAGGACAAAGATCAGATGTGTTGATGATAAGTACCTTAATGCATAAGGTATGGGAAATATCAAAGTCAAGGTGAAGAATGGGAAGAATGTTCTGATCAATGATGTTTGGTATATTCCTGGAATCAAAAGCAATCTGATGTGTGTGAGTCAGCTCATTGAGAAAGGTTTCTCAATTATTATGAAGAACAATCTCTTGAAGTTGTATGATTTAAATCAAAACTTGATTATGCAATCTGAACAGGGAAGCAACAAAATATTCAAGATGAATGTAGAAACAACTGAAACATGGTGTCTTAGTGGAGTAGGCTCTGAAAGAGATAGTAAGTTATGGCACAAGAGATTGGGGAATCTGAACTATAGAAGCTTAGGGAATCTAAGTTCTAAGAAGCTCTTACGTGGCATTCTGAAGATTGTGAATCCTGAGAAGTCATGTGAGGTATGCATGAAAGGCAAGTAACCCAGATTTCCATTTGTAGCAGAAGTAGCCCCAAAAGCAAAATAAGCTTTGGGAATAGTATATACTGATGTGTGTGGACCATTTCCAGAACCTTCACTTGGAGGAAATAGGTATTTTGTGTCTTTTGTGGATGAGTTCACAAGAATGACGTGGGTAACACTCATCAAGTTTAAGAATGAGGTGTTCACAAAATTCCAGAAGTTCAAGGTGAAGGTTGAGAATCAAAGTGGTCAGAAGTTAAAGATTCTCAGAACAGATGGTGGAGGTGAGTATAACTCTACATAATTCTAGAAGTTCTATGATGAGAATGGAATTGAGCATAAAGTTATTGCTCCTTATACTCCTCAACACAATGCTCTTGCTGAATGAAGAAATCGTACTTTGCTTGATATGACAAGAAATATGCTAAAAGAGAAGAAGCTTCCTTACAACATACGGGGAGAAGCTATTGCCACTGCAACATATGTGCTCAATAGGTGTCCAACACAGAAGCTGAAGGGAATTTTTCCTTTAGAGAAGTGGACTGGAGAGAAGCAACGTGTTAGTCATCTGAAGGTTTTTGGTTCTGTGTGTTACAAACACGTTCCAGAAGCTAGAAGAAAGAAGTTGGATGATAGAAGCAAAGTGATATTATTGGTGGGGTACCACAGTACAGGTGCATACAAACTTTATTACCCAGAAACTAACAAAGTTGAAGTCAGTAGAGACGTCATTGTGAAAGAGTCAAAAGTTTGAGTTTGGAATAAGTCTAAACTAACTTATGATGTAGAGATAACTTCTAAAGACGAGTCAGAAGTTGAAAGTTCTGAAGAAGAGTCAGAAGATGATTATGAAGACTCTGAAGATGAAGATGATGAATCTAATTCTGATGATGATCCAAAATCTGGTGGTGATCATGCTTCTAGAAGGGAAAACTCTGAAGATGTAGGTTCTGGAGGACAAGCTTCTGGAGATGATCATGTTTTTGAAGGTGAAATTTCTTAAGATAGGGTTTCTGGACAAGGTCTAGAAGTTAATGTTGTTCCAAGTTCTGAAGAAAATTCAGAACAAGTTTAGAGGCCACAAAGAATTAGAACTATACCTAGAAGGTTTGCAGATTTTGACATGTTGCAAGACACCGAAGTTGACTCAGAGGGAGAAGTCATTCAGTGTGCCATGTTAGTAGATTTTGAACCTTTGGGTATAGAAGAAGCACTCAAGAAGAAAGTTTGGCTGAATGCCATGAAAGAAGAACTTGAGGCAATAGAAAGAAACAAAACTTGGGAGTTGACTAAGCTTCCAAAGAAGAAGAAAGCCATCAACGTCAGATGGGTTTTCAAGGTGAAGCTTAAGCTAGATGGATCAGTTTGTTAGCACAAAGAAAGGCTAGTGGCCAGAGGTTTTCTTTAGAAACCTGGACTAGATTACTTTGAGGTATTTGCACCTGTATCAAGACATGAAATAATAAGACCGGTGATTGCTTTAGCTGCAAATAGAAATTGGCCTCTGATGCATTTGGATGTGAATTCAGCATTTCTGAACGGTCCATTACAAGAAGAGGTATACGTGTCACAACCTCCTGGCTTCGTGAGAAATAATCAGGAAGGGATGTTGTACAAGTTACATAAAGCTCTGTATGGATTGAAGCAAGAACCTAGAGCTTGGAATCAGAAGATTGATTCATTTATCAAGAAGCAAGGGTTTTAGAAGTGTGAGATTAAATATGGAGTTTACGTGCAACATTCTGGAAACAATATGATAATAATGTGTCTTTATGTTGATGACATATTGCTTACGAGGAGCTGTCCAGAAGATATAATCAAGTTCAAGAAAGTGCTGATGAATGAATTTGAGATAACTGATATAGAAAATATGGTATATTTTCTAGGGATGGAGATTTTGTACTCAAAGGAGGGTATCATTTTGCATCAGCTGAAGTATGAACTAGAACTTCCGAAGAAGTTTAAGCTGGAGAATTGCAAGGTTGTTGTTACACAGTAAAAAACCAATCATAAATTGGATTCTGACTCTGAGGGTGAAGATGTGGATGCTACGGTCTTCAAATGCTGGTTGGTTCTCTGAGGTATTTGTGTAATACCAGACCTGATATTTCCTATGCAGTTGGATTGGTTAGTAGGTTCATGAGTAAACCTAAGTGATCCCATTATAAAGCTGCTGTTAGGATTCTGAGGTATATAAAGGGAACTTTGAAATATGGAGTGCTATTTCCCTCTAGAAGAAAGACAGAACCAAAATTAGTGAGTTATTCTGATTCTGATTGGTGTGGAGATAAAGTTGACAGAAGAAGTACCTCTGGTTACTTGTTCAAAATTCTGGGAGGTCCTATTTCTTGGAGTTCCAAGAAACCACCTGTTGTGGCTCTGTCAATGTGTGAAGCTGAGTATATTGCATGCGTTGTAGCTGCATGTCAAGTTGTTTGGCTTCTGAATCTTTTGGAGGATTTGAAGATTGTGATAGAGAAACCTCTGAAGCTTATGACTGATAACAAGTCTGCAATCAATCTTGCCAGAAATCCTGTGTTACACGGAAGTAGCAAGCATATTGAGAATAAGTATCATTTCTTGAGAAGTCAAGTCCAGAACGAAACATTAGAAGTTGTGCACTGTAGCACTCAGAAGCAGTTAACAGATGTTCTGACGAAGGCAATGAAGACAGATCAATTTCTCCTCTTAATGAATGGAATTGGTGTGGTTAGTTTTGTTTAGGAATATAAATTAAGGGATGGTATTGAAGAATAATTCAATATTCATAAGTTGAGTCCAGAACTTCTAGTTGTGTTTAGAAGTTCTGATGTTATAGTGTTGCTCAAAAGTAGTAGAACTTCTGAGTTTGCGTCCAGAAGTATACTTAACTTTTGGGTTCTTTAGCGTAGCTGTTTAATTTTAAGGGTACTTTAGTATTTACTATTTATGTACCTTTTATCTTGGTCACTAAGTTTACTCTATTAGGACCTATGTGACAATTTTCCCCTTGTATAAATAGACTAGTAGTAGATGTCATTTATAACAACAATCCTTATTTCTTTCACTCATTTGGTAGCCGTCATTCTCTCATTATTCTCCTATTATTCCAATCATCTTTGATTCTTGTGCACCAACAAGGATGAGAATCTAACATTCCTAAATGCCATAGGAATAAAATTTAACTACTAACAAATATGTTATTTTTAAACTTGAAACAAACACATCGTATATGTTCATTTCTTGTTGGCCTTTTTGTTTGGGTCTTAAATGTTAAAATGTAAAATTCTAAAATTTTGCTTTCATCGAGGGTTGAACCCATGCTCTTTGCCTTCACATAGTACTCTTTGTTCAATAAGCCATATGGTTGACAATGAATTAAACCAATTCAAAATAGTTTGGAATTCGGTTTGACAATTAAATCGTTGAACCAGATTCATGAACCAAATGAGCTAAATATGAGTTAAAAACTAATTTCGCTAACTAAATGAGTTGAACTTGAACTATACATAATTCGACTCGTTAGGTTCATGAAACAACTCAATTATATATGACATGTATTATATTATTTTTAAGAGTAGGTTTAAAGTTTTTGTTCTAAATCTTAACCCAATATTTTCTTTTAATCTAACTATTTTAATTGATAATTTACATTTTCAAATGAATCAAATATTTCTAAAAATAATTATACAAATAAAACCAACATCACATAAATTCCAATCTTATAACTTCTATTTTATTTCTATATTTTTAATAAAAAGTATTAATTTAAAATGTCAAAGATATATAAAAAAATATAAACTTTAAAAAATGACTTTTACTTTCGTGAAGAAATCGAGTTGAACTCGACGAGATGAACGTAACCAATTGAACTGAGTTGTTCGTGAACATAACCAATTTAAAAAGGTCGTGACAAACTCGAACTAATATTTAAATTGAGCCATTTCTTAACAAGCCGAGTAGACCTGAGGCGAGTTCGACTCGACTTGACTCATTTTCAACCATGTAATTGGTTACATCGCAACAATATGTATATTACAAAAATGGTTATGTATTTAATAAATAGTTAAAAAAAAATTATTATTTCACAAGACCATCATTAAATGGTTGAAATATTTAATAAACTAATTGTTTAATAAACTAAATATTTAAAATATTAAATATTCAAAATATTAATAATTAATATTAGGTTAAATTACATTTTTGGTCCTCCTATTTTAGTATTTTCACGATTTTAGTCCCCTATTTTATTTTTAAACACTTTTGGTCCTCATTCCCAATTTGCCTACAAAAAACGACTATGTTTCACTTTTTAAAATAAATGTTTTCCTTCCTTGTAATTGTATAACACACAACTAATATTTTATTATATGCCACGTATTTTAAAAAGTGACATATAAGCGTTTTTTTGTAGCCAAAGTATGGATGAGAGGTCAAAAGTGTTTAAAAATAAAATAGGGGGACAAAAATCGTAAAAATACTAAAATAGAGAGACCAAAACTGTAATTTAGCCTTAATATTAATATTTGAAATGTTAATAAGTGAAATATTAATAAAATAAAAATTAAATAGTGGAAATATTATTAAATAACTATTTAATATTTTATATATAATAACTATTTAATTATTATTATTTCATAATTCTAATAAAACTAAAATTAAAATATAATATGAAGTAATTATAAACTAGTATAAAATAAAATGAAACAAAAATAATTTTTCATATATAATATTCAAATATTTAGTTTATTATATATTTTAATTATTTAATGTTTCAATCATTAGTAAATTATTTAGTTTATTGAACTGTTCAATTTACTATATAATTTACTGATAGTTAAAATATTAAATAATATAAATATTTAATAAACTAAATATTTGAATATTATATGATAAATTATTTTATTTTATTTTATATTATTTAATAATTATTTTATATTATATTTTAAAAATATCCAATCACAATTTAAAAATATATTTAGATATCTTAAAAGTTTCTTCTCAAAAAAAACCCAACACAATATTTTAAAATTTTCCAATAAAAAAGTTACTTCAAAACTTAATAACAAAATTCAAAACAAAACAAAACCTATTTCAAAATACTTAAAATATTAATAGTTAAGATATTTAATATTTATTAATTTATTAATTTATTAAATAATTAGTTTATTAAATATTTTAACTATTTATTAAATATTTTATTTAATAATTAAAATATTATTATATAATATATTTAATTATGTCTAAAATATTAAATGATAAAATTATTTGAAGTTAACATTCATTATATACAAATATATTGCAAATAATGAACAAGTAACAGAAGTAGTTTAGTGGAAAGACATCAGTGTTATGAGCAAGATGTCCCATGTTCGAAATCCCCTTAGAGTAATCATTGAGATGCATGAACTTAGGCCAAAATAAAAAGATTTAGGCACTAAAATAAAAAATGTGCTAACTTACATGGACCAGAAGACTATTTATGTCTTATTTAGTATTTTTTTCAAAAAATATCTCAAATAACCACCATTTCAAATTATATATCAAAGTAACTATATTTCAAATAATTTTTTTTGCCACATAGGAGGTGCCACTCTATGTGGCTCATGCACATAAAATAGAGAGGAGGCGTCACACTGCATGGCGCATGCTTCTATGCCATGCCATCATCTCCACCATTTCACACATCTTTTCATTTCACTCTATATGTCTTGCAGCATGCTTCCAACATTTCAAATTACCAAAAAAATGTCTAACTTATTTTTTCGCCAAAACTTTGGACGGAGACATTCCTGGCGGTGAACAAATCAAGAGAATTGATAGACATGTTACTATATCCAACAAAAATGGAGAAAGTTGTTCCTGGGAACCTGTTAAAATTAAATATGATATCCTTATTATGATGCTCAGACCAACTGATATTTTCTTGATGGTTGTAATCTACTAGTTATGTTGATGTGTTTAGTCGTTTTATTTGTTTCTCGTTTTGTTGTTTTATGCGTGTGTATTTATTTTGTTGTATGCGAATGTTGATTTGAAAATGAAATTAAAGTAAATTTAAATTAAATTCTTGGTTACAACAAATAAATTACATATCAAGATTGACATATAAAACTTATGTTGCAGAGTTATACCCAATATTCAAACAATTGTTTTGATTGTGTTTGGGTTGACGGTATTTACTGCATAATCTTATCATTTTGTATGTCGTATTCATTTCAGTTCGAGTGCTTATGCTGTTAGGGAGCCCCTTTTCTTCCTTGGCATTTTCTCATTGTGCCAAATAATATCCCCTTGATAAGTTGGCTAATAATCCTCTTTTATTATCATCGGAAGGTATTGATGTACACACTTAATACGTTTTCGACTTTGTAAACGTGGAATATATGTTCTCTAGGGTTCAGGAGAGCATGTGAACATGTTGTTATGATATCAGAGTAATGCATACGAAAGGTTTAAAACTTTCTATTAATGCACCAACTTCTATCTAATTTGACCTGATAGTATCCCCTTGGCCTCCCCTCATTATGGTCAATTGTCTCATGTACACTAAACCAACCTTTAATACGATCAAAAACTGTAACACCATGTGTGTGTTAGCTTTGGCAGCCTCCTCCTGAATTGATTTTATAGAGATTTCACTAAACAATTACCCTAATTGTAACACCTCCATCCATTTCGAACCCCTGGTATCAATCAATGACGCCAACCTAAAATATGTTGCTCTCACCAATGAAGTTATCAATAGATTTTTGATGTCTTTGAATACATAGTTAATTGATTCCACTAGATTTCTTGTTATGTGGCCTATTGTTGACCATTGTCAAATGCCCGAATCCATTTGTTATCTATCCACCTTAATGCATCCACATTTATCAATTGGATCTATTCGCGATAGTGCTCGAATGATGGTTCTATTAAGCCATACGCCATCTTACCTACTTTTTTCGAAGCGCATTGTCTTTGATCTACCACATGAAGTTTTGTGAGATATGTCTAATGCAATAAACATGCACAGAAGGGGATATTGGCATTTGTTATCAGGGTTATTGTATGCACTCTAAATAGATGGATCCATAGTACATATTTCCCATGAATAACTTCTCTTCTTGTAAGATGCAGTTAGCTGAAACATGCAAATTAGTTTTTGACAACATATAATGATGTACCTCCCTAAATTAGTGCAATCTATAGAGAAATCAACAAAATTTTCCATGTGAAACTTTTTTATAGCTCTCACACATTCTTCTTTTGTACGAAATTTGTCTCCAACTTTTAACGTCCCTTCGGTCCGCATATAAGGATTGTGAAAGATATATGAGGATGGTTAATATTTGAAATTCTGATACACACAATATCAAATGTTAAGAAAAATGTCTTAACAACACACAATATCACAACAGATGTCACAACATCTGATGACACTAAACATAACTGCTAAAACGGTAAGATTGTGCAGGAAGAAAAAGTACAGAAGTTGTTAGAAGATCATACTTTTAATCCTAGTGACTGTAACAAAATCAACCCAATTTAAAAGATCATACTTCCATTATAATAACTCAAACTCTTGCTTAGTTTCTAGTGAGAACAATACTCAACTCATTACCTAAAGGTTTATGAGTGAGAATAATAACTTGACTAACTGTCAAGTAACAAATAATCTACCATACAGTATCAAAAGATACATGGGTGACTCACAAAATACACAAGAAACTCTCAAAATTTAAGACTTATTGAAAATTTAAATTACATTAGATTAGGATTCCCCTTTAAATACACATATGCGGTCCATGGGCTTCAATATTCTTTATCCAGAAGTTTCTTGATCCACAAGTTGAGTGATGCACTATCTGTGCAACCAATTTCCTTCAATCTTGGAACAAAAGATACAAAGTTTCCTAAATTATCTCAAGGTCCAATTTAGTATATTTTGTACAGCTAGAGATATGTTCCAAAACAAATATTCTTGACCTGTGAAGATCCCTGAAATATATCAAAAGGAAATAAAACAAAAACAAATCAATTTTTTCAAGATTTAAAATCAGCAGCACCTGTCTGCTGCATAACAAAACAAGATGTTATGACATCGTGTTCGACATCTGGTCAGAACTATGTTTTAGCAAAATGTTGTCAACCCACAAAACCATGGTACTAAAATATTTCATAATTAAAACAAAGGAAAACCAATGTCATTTCTTTGACGTGGTGGTTATTGCCTAGTTGGAATAATTGGGACCATAGAAGGGTTATCATTCTTAATTCAGTTCACAATATTGCGGTTCTAATTCTTTAATGATTTGTCATATGGCTTCATAATTGTATCAGATTTTTGTTGTTGTTTAAAACAACCAAGAATTTTCTTTTTAATCGTGTTTCTGAGATTCCTCTTCAATTTAAAGGCGAATAATTAGACTCTCAATTAAAAATTCTTTTGTTTTATGGCAAAACAAAATTTTGATTTTCTAAACCAGGGGACAATTTGTCAATAATAAAAGCAATTTCTAATTATTCATCTAAATAAATACATTTAGTGTTCATCTTATAAACAATCTTTTGAAGTTTGTAAGATGCCTTTCATCTATATTATGTGATACTTCAGATAACAACATACAATATACTTCTTTGTTCTAACTTCTTTAGTATCATATTTCTTTTATTGAGCTTTCTATACTTATTCAGCGGTCTTGTAGATACTTTAATAATCTGCGAGTTCATTTAGAATGTAATAATCATTCTTTGCATAACGCAATTTCTTTCCTTATATCCTTCATTTTATTCTATGCAGTAAATTTAAATTCATCGGAATTAACTATTCCATCAAAGTTCACAATTTTTTTCTATTAGTTTGTTCAATTGATCCAAAAGGAACAATAGAAATGTCATCAATCAGAACATTGACAACTATGGTTAAGAAAACTCACATTATTTTTGTTGCCAATATTTAAATACATTCCCTCAAACTTGAACGGTTTGTCTAAGACAATCGTGGAAGCACCAATAATTTCTTCGGCAACTACGACAATTCGAGACGTCTTAAAATTAACTTTTTTGTGATTTTAAAAAAATTTCTAGTAAAAAAATTACCAGTCAGAGTCACGGAATAGATCGTTCTCTCTAAGACGATTTGCGACATTGCTCAAAATTATGCAAATCAGTCGAACTACCGCACCATCTCCAGTATAAAACAACCAAGTTCTATACTATATGATTACTATTTGCAAGATAGATAAGCAATTTAGAAATACACCATCTAATGATACTAAGACCATTCAAATATGATATAAATATCACAGTAGTATCTGGTATAATCGCCAGTCGTAATAATTTCTCAAACTAATATAAATTTTAATTCTCCAAAAAATAATTAATAATGATCATTTGACAACTCAAAAGAATTTTTCATATAAAAAAATTTTTGGTAAAATTAAGAAGAAAAAACTAAAATAAATTTTGATATATTTTAAAATAAAATATATACATTATTTATATAATAAATTAAACTAGTAAAATAAACTATATTATAAATAATATGATATTTAGAATTTTTTTCAATCAACACACAACCACAACAAAAATTTTATAATGTGAGACTTTAGGAAAAATTTAAATCATATTGGAAGATGGACATTTTCCATCAACCAACAATCACTGTCATCAAATTCGATAAAATTAACATTTTTTTCAAGAAGAACATTCATTAAGATAGTGTTCCAACTTGTAGTACTTGGAGTAGGGATGGAAAAAAAAACACGTAACCGTGAATATAGGCAGGTTAAACTCGTCAAGGGCACGAGTGTGATAGTTTAATAGGTATTTACAGATAAAATAAATGAATATTTGATTATCTATTTATTTGATATAGATTTAATGGTATTCGTACCCGCAAATATCTGTATCTGTTAATAATTAAAAAAATATTTAAATATTAATTTATTTGATCAAAATTATTATTATATTATTATTATTATTGTTATTTTTTGAAATATGATATTATTATTACTATTATTATTATTATTTTGATAAAAGAATAAATAAAATAAATGTGATTTATTTATTTTATTATTTATTATACGTTAAATTTAAAAATAGTTTTTTCTGTTTTTTAGAAATTAAAAAATTAGTTATTTAAATATATATTTTTAAAAATATATTTAAATACTATATTCATGGATATCTATTATACCTGCAGATATCTCAAAGTTTACGAATATTCATCTAACGGATACCTGCACGGGTATGAGACGGGTACATATATCATATTTATTAAACGGAGCGGGTAGCGGGAGACTAGTACTCGTGTCCATGAGTACCCATCGCCATCCCTAATTTGAAGCATTCCTCAGTCTCTTTTTCGTGTCTACCCCTTCCACACCCGTTTGATTTTTGCACGAGAATTTCTTATGACACTCTATATGAGAAATATATATTCTATGATCAATTAAAAACATCTCTTGAAAATGTATTTTCGAGACGCACCCTTTTTAAAAAAAAAACAATTTCTTATGACACTATATAGAAAATATATATTCTCTGATAAATTAAAAATATCTCTCAGAAATGTATTTTCGAGACGCACCCTTTTTTAAAAAAGTTATTTTTACAAAAAATTGAAAATATATTTCTGGTTCCTAATAAACAAAAATACACACTTGATGTTCTCCTGATGACAAAGATACCCTCTTTTTCTAATTAGAAACCAAAAATACATTTTCGATTTATACCGAAAGTGCACTTCCGAAATTAATTTTACCATAAAATATAACGGATCTCAAAACCAAATAAATTTATATATGTAAGGGTACCCACCAAAAATATATTTTTAATTTTCAGAGACATTTTTAAAAATTTCGTTGTGGTGCCTAAAAAAACACCTGGCGTAATTAAAAAAATTCTCTTTTGCACGACCTCAACTATACCCATAACATCTTCCAGAGTTGGAAATTTTGAGCACTTGCTCCATGTATTTTTCCTTATGAGCCTTCATACTTTCTTCATAAACAAGTAAATCTCTTTGAAATTTATCAATAAAAAGCAACGTAACATTATTAGATTCTTCTATGGAGCACACAACATGTCATGAACCTCAAGATCTTTTTAACAATCAAGATCTCAACCATCTTCTCCCCATAAACAATCATTTTGTCGGCAATTGCAAAGATTTTTGCAAAGTAATAAACCTTAGTAGAACTTTGACACTTTAAATTCTCTATGAAGAAAAGTGAGCACAATTAACCTTTAGTAATTGAACATAATTAACCTAAGTAGAACTCTAACACTTCTTGTGCATGAACTCCCAAATATCTTGTGTTATATTATGCATCTATCAATGGATCGAAAGAGTTCTTTTACCTTGAGATCTCTGAGTTTGCTATCATTTGTAGTCATAACTTGCTCATGAGTTGCATTACAATGAGACAGTGTTCCATCAATCCCCAATACATCTTCGAACACTACAAGTTTTTCATTTATCATAACAGTAGCAAAACCATAACAACTTATAGCTTACTCCCATTTCAAATAAATTGGCCAAATTATAATCAGAAATGTTATTTGAACACCAATGCAGACACCTAAAGTTAACATGGAGTTATAGTCTAGAAGAGTTGAAAGATACTTTAAGTTTGGTAGCATTACTATTAATTGTCGTCGTTTTCTTAAATTCTTGTGCTGTTTTATTACATTCACTACAGCTGTTGCCTTGAAAATAAACTGTCATACCAGAAAAATTAGTTAAGATGCAAACGTACCAAACAGCAAAATTACTTATCATAAATTCATAATCATCAGCAAGTATCAAAGAGACTTTTCACATTTTTCAACTCACAAATCACAACAAGATCCAAAGGCCAGTATCTGAAATATATATATATTTACTACTTACAAACAACAACAGAGGCTTTTACAGATTGTCAAACTAAGAACAATATTATGCGGAAGTTTCAGAACTTATCTACAGGTACACCATCTCTTGTAACATCATATGCATCCCTACTCCTTGTTTTCTTCATGCCAGCAGTCACATAGAGCTTCGACCCCTCGGATAAAATGGTGGTCACTTTTACCCAGATAATAACTTTTGTCTTCATTCCATCTATCTCTGCTAGCTTTCCTTTCTCCAGATAACCGGTCACGGATGTGAAAAAACGTAAGACGGATGAATCTTTGTAGCCTACTTCACATACCTGAGGAACAAAGACTACAAGCTTTCCCGTCTCTTCGTTGAATTCATAGTTTGTTGCGTCACGAGGAAAAATTCCTATTGGTAGATCATACTCCTTTAGCAACTCCGGTAATGGCTTCTGCATCTTTCCTGTAAAGTGATATAATCAAGTTCCCTTCGAAATAGAAATCTATCTTTTGATGCTGTACAATGCTATTATTGCTATGTCAAATAGAACTATGATTTCAAATCATTTGACAAAGATGCATTTAATAGATGTCAATAACAATCATAGCTGTTATATCAAGTAAGATCTTCATAATATTCACACTTATTGCTCGAGGAAAACTTTTTTTGTTTTGTTTTAACTTTCCGGACCTCAGGGGAGGAAAGAGGCCCTGGTAATCCGAAGTTTGGCCGAGAAGTAAAATATGACCAATGATATTTTTTAGCGGCAAAGAGTTATAGAAAATTTAAGTTAACAAAACTATAGAAGGAAAGGCGGCAAAATGACGGTTGTATGGTTCTAAATTGAACGACCTGTTTCAGTTCTTCATTTTCATTCTAAATCCACAACACATGTACTGATATCAGTATGCACAGAAAAATAATACATTAGATCCATCCTAAACAAGTTTGTTTGTTTTGATTCGTTTTTCTAACATTTCTTGTTTGGGATTACAAGGTTAAACACAAATGAAATCTCAAATATTACACGGATTTCATAGCTGGGACTTGAAAAATACACATTTGAGCAACAAATGGAAATAGGAAATACAAACCTTTTATTTTGTTGACCAGCCATTTGGTTCCTCCTTCGATACTGTTTGATATTGACTACATATCAAACGAAAGGTGTCAATAAAAACACAACCCAAGCAACGAAATTGGAAATTCATGTTTGTCATTTATTGTAGTTTTGTGAAGCATTTACTTTCAAAATAGAACATATGAGAGGGATCATATTTCATTATCTCTAACAGCAAGATAATGTTTTTAACAAAGCTAATGGTGGATTATACAATAACACAATGTGGCACTACTTCAAACTTGTGTAATCAAGTTAGCAACATTATATCTCAGGGTGATTTATACACCTAAGTTGCAGAGCCTCACCGATATCCCATGCTTGTTCACAAGTTAAATATCCCCATAAGGCACTCAAACTAGATACCTAAACTTCACTACTCCCTGGCTAAGGTTTTAAAAAACAGTCTGTTTCCGCAAAAATGGTCGTGACAAAATGGTACCGGAAGGTGACGATACTGATATCATTATTGACCATTATTATAATAAAGAACAAATTGAAGTTAATTTACACCACAACGGCCGCAATCAGTGTCGCAACACCTGGACCCACCGATATCGCGACCGACCCCGGTTGTTATTTTAAACCTCACCATTCCAGAATCATCTCATTAATTACAACATCTTATCTTAAGAATAAACAACAACAGCCAAGTCTTATCCTTATAAGTGGGATCGACTTCATGGATAAACTTGCGCCATAATGTTCTATCGGCTTCTATCCAAATCGTTAATCTCGAGATCTATCTTAATAACTTCTCTCATTAACTTTCTAGGTCTCCCTCTCCCTCTAATTGTTTGACTTTTCTCCATCTGATCTACTCTTACCACAAAATTTCCATTTCTTCTCTCTATATGCCAAAATCATCTAAGTCTATTTTCTTCCATCTTCTCTACTAAAAGTGCTACCCCGACACTCTCTACTATGTCCCCTAACCTTACCACAAATTCAATGCAACATCACCATCTCTACTACACTTACTTTATTATTGCCATGTACATAATATAATAATATAGCTATATTTCATTCATATCTATAACTAAAATTAGGTTTATGGCTATATTTCTTTTCACCAAAACTACACCTATGAACAAAAATAAACATTTGACCTAACTATTTACCAATTAAAATTTTTCACAATACCCTAAACATTCAATTTTCTATTCAACTGATCAAATTTCATACCAATCAACCACAAAAATTGATGAAATATAACAACATGGTTCAATTTCCATAAAAATTAACAATTTTTGAACCCCAATAACAAAAAATTGAAAAAAAAAATTGAAAAAATTGAAATTGGGAAATTTAGGTATTATACATTAATGTCATCACCGACGGAATTAAGCTCTTTGTTGGCTTTCTGGTTGAACCAATACGATCCAACCTTGCTGAACATTTGATCCATCTTCTTCTACAATACAAAACCCCAAAACGAAGTCGTTTTTGATCCTAAAAGGTTTTTTTTTTTTCTCTCTTCGGTTAGGTGAGAGAAAGAAACAGAGCAGAACGTGATGAAGGAGAACCAAGTTGGCAGCTTCTTCGCAAGGACTTTTTCGTCATTATATTTATTTATTTGGTATTAATATTTTTCTTATCTGTCAAAAAAACCTCTCTCCCAATTAGGGAGGAAAAAAACCGTACTCGTGGATATCCACGGATAAAATCGGTCACGGATACGGATATGATGATTTAATGGATATCTACGGGTAAATAAACGGATATTTAATTACTCGTTTACGTAATGATACGAATATGGATTTGATAGTACCTGTACCCGCGAGTATCCATATCTATTAATAATTAGCAAAAATACTTAAATATTAATTTGTTTGAATAATAATAATAATAATTACTATTATTATTATAATTTTTATTATTTTGTTAAATATATTATTATTATTATTATTATTATTATTATTATTATTTTGATAATAGAAGAAATAAAATGAATGTGACTTATTTTTGTTATTATTTAATGTGTGAACTTTGAAAAGTTTTTATCTTTAAAAATATTAAAAAAATTAATTATTTAAATATGTTTTTCTTTTAAAATATATTTATATAATGGATATTCGTAAATACCCGCGGGTATCTTAAAATCCACATATATTCATCTAACGGATATCCGTAGGGATATAAGGCGGGTACGGATATCATATTTATTAAACAGACGGATAACGGGAGACTATTACCCGTATCCATGGGACCCATTGTCATTCCTACTCCCAATAAAATAGAATAAATTAAAAAAAAAAAACTTAAGTATAATTTTTTAGACGTGATTGTTACTATTTTTTTAATGAATATGATAAATATATTTAAATATTATTTAAAGAGTGAAAATACGAATAATGTGTATATGTGTAACAGAAAATATAGACTTATCATATTTTTATTGAAAAATAGTAAAATTTATATGTAAAGAATTATTCTAAATTTTTTCCATACAAATAAATCTACCTCTAGTATAATGCATTACTTTTAAAATTTAAGATATGGTCGTCTGCTTTTACATTAGTTCTGCACTGGCCCTATAGTTAGAATTGGTTCAATTCGCTTCTATCTTTAGCACGACCAAATAACACTGGTCTAGCATTCATGGCCGACTATGTCCTAAGAAGTGCGTCTAACGATGTCCGGTATTCATGCCTGCCCAAATTAACAACTATATCTCCGTCTAATCGGCAGGAGTCGAGCAGACAATTAGGAAACATCCAGAACGCCTCTCTGCCTGGAAACCACCTCTTCTTCAAAACAAATGACTAGTTACGGGCACATCTGTTCGTTTTGACTTAGTTGTGACAGTTATCTTTTTTGTAGACTCACATATCTAGAGTAATATTATTCTTACACTCAAATCTTACATCAATACTTATAGTAAATACTATATGCCGTATTTGTACGGAGAAATAGTATTTTTATTTAAAATATTTTTTATGAAAAAAATCATATTTTTAATAATAAAATAAAATTGATTAATAAAATATAAAAGATAAATTAATAAAATGATAAAATTGGTTAATAAATAACTAAATATTAAAAATAACTTAATAATTATCTATTAACCAATTTCAAAATTTCATTAACCAACATTTTACACTTCATTAATCAACTTTATTTTACTATTAAAACATATTTATGATATTCGAATAATTATTAACAAACTTCGTACTTTATTAATCAAACTTTTATCTTATATTAATCAACTTTATTTTACTATTAAATTATTTTTAATATTAAATTATTTTTAATATCTAAATATTTATTTATTAACTTTATTATTTTATTAATTAATTTTTTTATATTTTATTAAACAATATTGTTACTATTATAAAAATATAAAAATTTATAAAATAATATTATTATAATAATATATTATTGTTTATAAATATATTTTTTATCAAAAAAATATTATTTATAATATAAATATAATAAATAATATTGAATGTAAATATTGATGTAAGATATGGGCGTATGAAATACCCTTATGCTATGACCTGATTCATGTGTGTTTTCTAACTAATAATTTGTTTAATTGAAATAAAAAATAGGAATGGTAAAACGTTTTTTACATTAAATTTTGTAAAAAAAGAAATAGAGTTGAACCAAGTCAATTTAAATTAACTCCTCACACAAAAATAATTTTAACATATTTAATTTTATTAAAAATTATATATTTATATTTAAAATTTTAATAAAAATTAAAGATGTACTAAAAAAACAATTTGAGATGTTTTACTTGATAGCCTTTAAAAAAAAATTTATCCAATAATTTCTTTTCCTTTTAACTAATTGGCAATAGCCTTTTTAATTGAACCCTTATTACATGTTTATTTTGCTTGGCTAGTTTTATTTAATAGTATTATTAAAAATGGATAGTCATTAGTCAAGTGGAAAGAATAAGAACTTTAAGTTAAATTTTAGAGAAGTAAAACTATAAAGAGTTTTGTTCAACTGGTACTAAAAAGCATGCAAGTGGGGTATATAACTTATTAAACCAGCAACTATGATCATCTCAATCCCATAATCTTTAAAAATTTATGGCCACAAATCAAACCTATTAAGATACCAAAACTTTTATAAATCATATCTTTAATCTAAACTTAGCAAAATTTACAGATAAGAGGAAATGGTCCTTGTACACACATGACTTCTACAACACTTTTTTTTTATTAAAATGATCTACAAGACACTTGACACATCTAAAGATAACATAAATTATAAATGAGTGATCAAAATCAAACAATGACATGCACGATGAATATTTTTAAAAATAATAAAATATTTAGTTTATAATTTCATGTATTTTTCAGTTGAACTAGATATTATTACATGTATACAAATTTATAAGAAAATATGTTTTATTTGTATTTATGTAAACTAGCTTTGTGTATAGATATCATACATATAATACCCTATTGAAATTTCAAAATTAAACCTATCTATCAATCATAAGAGTAAAAAAGAAATCTTATAAAAGATATTTACTCATGTTTAGGATTAGGCATAAAGAGGTAATATGTCGGCAAGTTTTGTGGTTCATCACATTTGTACCAACTAATCATAGCTGTGGCCTATGCTTCTATTGTATGCATCTCATGTCACATGCACACACAAAAAATTAAATTAAAAGTTAATAAATGCATAAAGAAATTAAATATCAAGCAAAATCTAAACAAATTAATATTATCACAAAGTACAAGTTGTACTTTGATTATGTATCCAATTATTAACATTAATATATTCGTTATAGTAATTTTTTATAAACTTAATAATCAAGTTTCCATATAATAGGTTTTTATGCTGTCATTTAATTAATAAATATGTTTGGTATTAGTTATGACTATTTTAAAATCACAATACAATTTGTTGTGATTGATTAAACTCTTTCGATGTAATAGCAAAGCTAAATAATTTTTGTATCTTCTTTTTCTATAAATTAAAAATGTAAAGATGCTTGACTGAAAAAGGGAAAAGCATAAAAAGAATGTGTCTCTTCACAATAAAGCACCAAGAGAGTCATATGCAAATCGAGGTAATGTAGTTGGATCACTCGATATAATATAAACAATATCATTAACGAAGAGTGCTATTAATTTTTTTTTTATAAAGTAAAGTTTGGACATGCAAATTTTCCAAAACTCAGAAATTATTAGACACATTTGCATTCTCTCTATTCTAAATTATAAAAGAAATTTATTTTTTAAATATATTGAATGATTAATCTATCTGGTCCACATATAGACTAAATATATTAACTATTCAATAAATTTAAAAAATAAATTTCTCTTATAATTTGAGATGGAGAAAATATTATTTATGAACTGAGTTATTCCATCATTGTAATTCGAACTCAAATCTATAATATAAGAAAACAATATACTATAGTTAAGTCAATTAAGCCTTTGTTTATTGGTCAATTATTTTTTTAAAGATAAAACAGGTACTAAAATATTAACCATAATTATCATGTTGATTAATGCAATTTATGTTTTTCAGATAACATTTTCAAATTCTTTGGTCTTTCAATGCTACATTACGTTTTCCACTTACTCACTCCTCACTCCATCCAGTTTCATGTTTTCAAATCTCTCTCTCTCTCTCTCTCTCTCTCTCTCTCTCTCTCTCTCTCTCTCTTCTTTTTCCTCTTCATCTTCCTTCTTCCTCTCTATCTTCCGTCTTTTCTTCTTCCTTTTATTTTTCCTCCTTCTTCCTCTATTTTTTTAATCCAAGATGCATGCATTGATTTTTCATAAATCGAGAGTGAGTGATGTTTAGATACAAAATTAAAGGGTTTTAGGTTGAAGAAGGTGTGTGTTCGATTTCGATTGCAGCAAGAATGAGAAAGAAAGAGAACTATGGGACGACTTAGCTCTTATCAACGTCGTTGACAGTTGTTGGAACTGAGAAGAGACAATCGTGGTCGATACAAATGATGGAAACTCCCTAGAATTTGGATGGAACAAACATGGTCAACTAGGTTTGTGATATGCAATAAATAATATGTTTTACTAAATATTTGGGAAAAATATGCTATGTGATTTCCACTATTTTCCTTGCATTCATTAAGCTTTGTCTTGTAAATGTTGGTCCATTGTTGATTCAGAGTTTTATTGATTTCACATCAAGGAAAGATATTACTGTTGGTGAAGGTATTATTTTGATATAATAAACAAGCTAGGAGATAATCTAAGAAAAAAGCATATTCAATAAACGACAAATAGCTAAAATGGCAGTGGCATGGTTCTGTTTCTCCAGTATATTTGAATTAGAGATGTTTGTTTACGACATAACCAGACTATAATTTTCTCCTATAGATCTTGCAATATCTCTGTGCTTTCAAAGATCAAATTCCCGTGAGGGATCTAGGAAGGTATACATATGATGTGCCACTTTGTTGAAATAGTTAACGTGTCTGTATCGGCAAATTACACACATAATGCTCTTTTACCTAATTTTTTTATTCTGCTTTAGTTGTTCAGATGATAAGGTTCGTCACAACATGTGGATCACACGGTTTTGGAAAGTCCACGTTGAAACAATCGATGCGAGATTTGTTTAGTGATTAACATGGTTTTATGTGAATGTATGTTCAAATATGGAGATATTTCTCCGTTTTTTTTTTCATGTATCGCTTTTTTTCCTCTTTCTTTTTAAACATGATTGTATTTGTTATGGTCCCTTTTAGGCTACTGAAGCACTTTGCGATATTGGTTAAGATAGCAATGTTTCTCTGTTGAAGCATAGTTTGGATTCTAGTGACAAGGTTAAAATGGTAAGTAGTTGTTTTTATTTATTTATTTATTTTATTCATATTCTTTTAAATGGAACAAATGCAAATCATTGGTCTTATGTTGTAGTAGCTACCATTGGAGTGAATTATGCTTAATTTGTTATTTTATTTGTGGTCCCTCCTGCAATCAGTTCCAACATTTTGATCATACAATTCAAGAAGACATGTGTATCGCAACATCTTTGCTTAATATGGATTTTCACCGTCTGTTCATTCTTTGGGTTACATCTTCCAAATTCATATTCTCAGTAAGTTACTCACACATTTGATTATTATACAATTTAACTGAATACTGCTGAAGCGGTTAATCGGCAAGTAAAAATAAATATTTTTATAGAATATATCATATCGTCTCCACAGAGATTAGTTCTCCTAAATTGCGTTCGACAATTTCTCGCATTTATGAGTTTGGGTTTGAATGTGTGTGTTTGTAAGGAAAGAGTAAAAATTATTGACAGAAAATAAATTCATTCTTCAGAGGAGAAAATTATCTGATATGCATATCGGTCATACACAACCTACAATACTCATCAATGTCATCACGTATCAAACACAACACCAATTGTATCATCTTGGTGGCGATCTCTCAACCAACCTCAACAACGCAGAAGTCAATTGTGCTACTCACGTCGATGATATCTCATAACGATACAACCTACACAGAGGCATTAATCACAGACACCCAAGTGAATAGTAGCACTAAATCTATCTCTAGAATCTAGACACTATTAGATAATCACCCTAGATAAGAATTCGAGCAATATATGTCTATAACAACCCAAACCCCAAAGCACAGAGCAAAACTCCAGGATAATAATCGACAAAGATTTGTAAAGCAAGCTTTATACAACGTCAATGGAGACAAATATACATGAGTTCAAAGTAAATACATATACAAAACTCAACGAATGAAGAATACACAAAGAGGAAGAGAAATGAACCAAAAATATCCCTGTTTGTCAGCGTTGAAAGATGAGAAATCCACCCTGGATCTTCCGTGTGCAAGCTCCAATATTTTTTTCCAAGCACTAAACTGCCAAGAATGAAGGTTTGATGATTTAGGAACAAATACCCTAACACATAACCTAAAAAATGAGTGTTTTATCCCTTTTAACGTGTTTTGCACATACGTCATCGCCCGGTGCCCAAAAAAATAATTTTTAGTGCATTCTCACGCGCCGCCCGGCGACGACTGACAGTAAACAAAAATTTCAGCATTGTTTCGGTCATAATTTGAGAACCGTAACTCTGATTTGCGCACGGTCAGAAGCATTGAAAAGTTTATTCAATGCTCTATCTAACAATGTCTAAATATCATTGATTCAAAACCTACAAAAATGAGATAAAAACAATTAAACTGAAAGATATTTACACAAATATATACACTATAATATAAACTATACCGAATATACACTAAAATTGAGGTTTATTGATGAAAAATAAACGAAATAAGCTGTTGAGTGCTAATTATCCACACTAAAATTCAAAAAAAAAAAAAATTAGCACTTATCAAAGAATCATTAATCCTAAGTACAAAAACAAAAACAAAAAACAAAAACGCACAAGCAAAGTACATATTTAGCACAATCTTACAACGACAACATGTAAATGAAACAAATCCTAAGAACAAAAATCATACTAAACATTCTAAAACAAAATAAACTTAATCATGAATCACACCTAACAAAAATTCATTGATAGATTAAGAACACACAAAAGTGAGGAACATAGACACTCATCCAACAATTTTGCACACAAAACACTAAATTATACTTTCATCCAAAAACTCATATTAAAAATACAAAGGCAAGAATCACAAAGGCTTTTCAAGGATGTAACGTGGCTTGGTTATCAAACAAGGTGTAAGTCCGAGAGTTAATCGAAACAAAAACTTGCCTAAACCTAAGGGAGTGATCAACTCACAGAAGTTCAAACACAAAATTTCCATCAACTTTCTTCTTCGTCCCAAATTTTTCACACCAACCACAATACTTACTAACACAATATTATTCCGTACTCTTTTTTTTCATTTACAGAACTTTTTTATTTCCTTTTCTTTTTATTTTATTTCTATTTCACTTTTCTTTTTCTTTTCTTTCTTTTTCACTTTTTTATTCTTTTCTTTGTTTTTCACTTTTTCTTTTCTTTTTCACAACTGCATAGAAACCAACAACATAAGTGAACAAACATTGCTTTCCTTAACTTGAATTCAACCAACATCAATGTGAATACTCCCTACTTTCTAAGACAAGGTAAAAATTCAAACCAAAAACAATGGTTGAGGGTTCAAGAAAACAAAGAATAAATGTCCATTCAAAAAGGAAAATCAAACACTCATAGACATGTATTAAGTTCAAAAATAACATGGACATTGACAAAAAGGCTTAAAAGAGGATAACAAAAGTTCACACACTCACAAGGTGAATTGACTATATGGCTAGGTAGTTGGGCTCAAAATAAAACAAAAATGCCTTGATCCTTTCCATGCTTTCATATATTAACTTCCTAGACATCAACGCTCGACGCTCAAAACAACAATTTTTAGTGCATTTTCATGCCTATGGGCGCTCTAGTGTCGCCCGACGACCAAGGAGAGACGAATGATAGTAAACAGAAAAGTCTAGCATTATTTCGCCCATAACTTTAAAATCATAACTCTGATTTGCGCACTATCTGAAGCGTTGGAAAGTTTATTCAATTCTCTATCTAACAATGCCTAAATATAATTGATTTAATACCTACAAAAATGAGATAAAAACAATTAAACTCAATGATATTTACACGATAACGCAATATATACACTATAAGATAAACTATACTGAATATACACTAAAGTTGAGGTTTATTGACGAAAAGAAAACGAAATAAAGAGATGAGTGATAATTATTCACACTCAAATTCACAACAATTTATTACTCATCAAACTCTCCCCATCTTAGACTTGTTTGTCCTCAAACAATTCCAAACAAACTTAAAGAAGCAGAAATAATCAACCAAAGAATAATGAATCAACATGTTTGAAAAACAAAAACAAATGTATGGTTAAAAAAACGCACAAGAAAAGTACATACTTACCACAATCCTACATTGTTAACATGTGTGATGACTGGTTTTTTCATCGGTTGTTTTAAAAACAATGAAGTCGCCACCTAATTTTATTTGTTCTAAAAAGAACGGTAAAATATAGATAAAACCCCACAGATGCGAATAAGGCGGTCTACGTGACCAAAAGATATGGAATCGGGAGTCGATTATGTAAGAGGAAGGTATTAGCACCCCTTACATCCATCGTACTCGATGGGACCCGTTTAGTTCTAAGTGTTTGTGTGTTTATTGCTAAGTTATGAATAAAAAGAATAAAAGGGTTTGTTTATTATTATTTTGAGTTTGGCACGGTTTCGAAACCGTGTGCCTACGTATTCTCTTGTGCAATGGGAAAGTCAAAACTCCGTAGTTCTTCTCAAAAATGTTTTAAATTTGTTGTATTGATTTTATAAGAAAAGTCGTGCACTAGGCATTTCAAATACTTGAATTTGGACTTATTTAGTTTGTTTGAAAAGCCTAAGTCCTTATCCATGTTTGAAATGACTATTGCACACTCTTTGTAAGAAAAGAATTTTGATAGTCGCATATGAGCGAAAAGAATTTTTAAGTGAGTTGAATTGATTTTAGGTGGGTGAAAAGTACCGAACAATAGGACTAGCATCCTACGATTCAAATACTAAAAACAAGAGGAGCTCAATGCTCAACGAGTCATCTATCATCCCAAAAGTTTTCTTTAAGAAAAAGAGTGAAGTGAAACAAAGTTCACGTTATTAAGAACCTTTAAACAATTGGACTAGCATCCAACGATTTAAAGACTCGAAGTTCATTTTTTACAAGTGTTTAAACAATTAGTCTAGCAACCAACGATTTAAATACTGGGGTTTTTATTATGAAAAGAATTTTGAAAATGCACTCGACGTTGGATCGAGGTTTGTAAATTAATTGTGAAAGTGTTTTAGATGGGGTTTGGTAACGGACCGAAGGAGAAGGAATGATTCAGGTTATGATTAACCAAGTATGTGGACTTGATTAATCTCGTGAGGATAGGTGCTCCTATCCCCAACCATGAGACCCTGGTGCATGAAAAATTGGTATATGGACCAATAATGTTTTCGGGTTATGATTAATTAAAGCAACAAGGGCTTTAATTAACCTTGTGAGGATGGCCATGCCCATCCCCAACTATGAGACTCTTTGGCTGATGAGCCAATCAAAAGGAAATCATATTAATTTTAATGTTGGTTGTGTGCGAGGTGTACAATGGTGAATAAATACCGAATAAGCGAATAAACAAGCAATTATCACACAATACAATCGGAAATTTAAATAATTATTAGAATGAATTTTTTCTATTTGATAAGAAATCGACTAATAGTTTAATCGATAAATTATCAAATAAAAACCATCAGAACTAATTATTATTTAGTACATCGCACAAAAATTAAATCATTTACATAAAAATAAAATAATTTAAAAGATGAGAGTTTAGAAATGGGCCTAATATTGCAGTGATTCTAGGGGGTGTTGGAAGTAAGAAGAGCCCAAGTCCATGAATAAACCCATTTGATCTTGTGTGGCTGGTCAGCGAGAGTCCACAAAGTGTTGGCAATTCTGATGCGTCAGACCTTCTTTTTCCGAAATACTTCGACGGTCATGATGGAGTGTTATTAATCAAATAATAAAGGAAAAATGAATAAATAAATAAATAAGTAAAAAAAATAAAATCAGATGGTGCCAAAGTGGTGACACTTGTCACCACCTGAAGAGAACATCTATCCTAATACTAAAACAAAAGAAAATGTTGATTAATTAAAAAAAATAAACTTAAGCCAAATCTAAACTCTCTCTCACACGAACTCTCTGTTCTCTCTCTTCGTGAAACTCCTGCTTTCTCACTACAAGGGAAGGAAACGGCCTTGGAAATCAACCAAATCCATTTTTCTTATGTTTCCTACTCGCCTCTCTTCTCTCATCTCTAATTTGTTCTCTGTTTCTACAGATTCATGCGGTTTTGGCTTAGATCTAACCGGAGGATGACGAAACCCTAGTCCAAACGATGGCTTCGTTGTGAAACCGATGGTGAACATGTATGTTGTGAGCGAGAAAACAAAAGGGAGGACGGAAACTGGGCTTGCAACCACCTTTGAATCCGGTAATACCTTTCTTAAACTCTTCCCGGATTAGGAAGCGATGAAATTATGAGTATTAGGGTTTGTGTTCTGGCTTAGATGGCTTAGGATTTTCTGTTTATGATTTTCTGTTAGAACGATGGATGTTAGAACGATGGCTCTTTTTGGTTTTCTGGTATGCTGTTTGGTTTTCTGGTATCGTGATTTTCGGTTTGGAACCGAGGCTGCCTTGGTTATTGGCTTCTGTTGCTTCTGGTTTTGTTGGTTTTGGATATCTGGTGTTCTGGTATTCTGTTTGGTTTCTGTTTAGAACTTGTATCTGTTTTTGGTTTTTTGGTATGGAATAATGGCTTGCTTGGATGTTTTTTGGCTTATGGTTTTTATGATAATTTTTTGAACCAAGGCCCCTGTTTCTTGCTGCCCGTTATATCCTGATAAACTAAGTTTTGAATTTTGTTTTGGAACTAGCATTTGCTTTTTTTCTGATGCTAGCTCTGCTGTCCTGTGTTGCCTGTTCCACTGCTTTTGACCCTAAACCTTCTGTGCTTTTCCAATTGGCTTTATTGTCTTGACATTTTTGGTTTTTGTCTGCTCTGCTCCTACTGCTCTCTGCTGCTCTCTGCTATGCTGATAACTATGTTGCCTTTGGGTTTTATCCCTATTGTGAACCAAACTGATGTGCTTTACAATAGGTCCATTTTCAGCCAATGATCCAAATAATTAGTGAGGCTGCTTTGTAAATTCTGTGTCATCCTATTAACTATGATGAAAATCTGAGTTTCTTTTCTCTTTGTGAACCAACTTTGGTTGTGATTTGTAGAGAGAATCTTAGCCAATGATCAAAACAAAATTCTAATTATATGAGGCTTAAAAGTATTTGAACATAAATTGAAAACCCCTTGCATTCTGATTCTTGCTACCATCCCTAATGATGAGTCATAATCATAAATTGTTCGCAATAATTCTGTTTTTTGATTGAATTAAATTGCTAACCATTCTTTCTCTTCTTTTTGTCTCATGAGCATGTAATGATGGTGGACAAATGGTTTAGGAATTTGAAAACCACAAACGAAGAAAGGCCGTGGATACCTATTGGAAAAACATGGAGCTTGGCATGGAGGAGGCTTGAAGATGGAGGATTCTCAATAAAGAAGTAGAGGAAGTGTTGTAGGGTATTTCCGCGAACAAAGTATTTTTAATTATCGATTCCACAGGGATTGGTGCATGTTATAGTCTTTCAATAGAAAAAGTATGTTTTAAGATGATGTAACCAATGGGTTTGTTATCTACTCTACTAGAACCATGAGTTTCCAAACAACACTAAATCAAGTCTTTCAAAGAGAGTTATAGTTTGGATTAGAGAGAGTTTGAGATTGTTTTCAAGTTAAGAAGGCATGTCAAAATTAGTTTCATTGATCTAGTTTCATACATATTCATTTAATCAAGTGATGAACATAATAGATGATTTCTATAAATACATATCCTCTCAATCTTGTAGATTTCCACCAAGATTGTGAATGTTATCATGTTAATCCTTGCATGATTCCTCACTACAACTATTAGCATGATAATCATTAAGTTCAATATTTTGTAAACTCTAACACACAAATCTATTCCTAGCATTTGTTTGTGAGAGGATGAATATCCTAGGTTACTTTGAAATCTTCTTTTCCAAGCAAAACTCAAAGCATAAAGATGAAGAACAAAGATATTCAACTATATTAATCATCAACCATGTTCATACACAAATGGATTAATATAAATACATACTTATAGATCAACTACCTCTAATCTTGACACAAAAGGAGCTTAGCCACTCATTTCCATGGTTGCCTTGCTCTCAAGATTGTTGGTAGAGATGATGAACATGAGAGAAATCAAGAGAAAAGCTATGGTTTTTCTTGCTAAACTTGCCCTAGATTACAAAGATGAAAAGATAATGATGGTCTATATTTTCTTGCTTCCTTTACAAGCCAAAAGTCAGCTGAATGGCTCAAAAGCATGGGTTGGTCCTTTTCCTTTTTTTCAGAACCACGTCCGCCATCACCACCAACGAGCGACCGCCATGCTTCCATATTCAAAATTATCTTCAAAAGAATCCCTAAAGCTCTTTGAAATTCTTGATTCCAAGCTTGGGAGAGTTAGATAATAAATTCCTACAAATAAGAGTAAATAAAGTCAAATAATATATATTAAACAAAAACTAGATAAAAACCTAATTAAAGCAAAATACTTAGAATAAATATACAAATTAAATAAAAGACATTGTTAAGGACCACAAAATAATGTACAAAATAACCACAATTTGGTCCTTAACAACTCTCCCCAACTTACTTCTTTGTTTGTCCCCAAACAAAAGTCAATAATCTTACAAAGCTAGAAGGAACAAAATGCAAGCATGCAAACTCACACAAGAGTAATGGTTCAAACTCGACATACGCACACTTCTTCTAAACACAACATGGCCATGAATTAAGTTCTAAACACAAGATATCAAAACATTTTAACAAAACAAAAGATATGTTCACACTTGAATCACCTAATCATTTCTTCAGAATCCATGAAGAACAAAATGTATATTTACAAAGGACTAAACACTCTCACTCATAATTATGCACATCCAGAGTAATTCATGCATTCATCGAAACAAGTTAAAAGATAAAATGGAAACAAAGATCAATAAGGACTTTCGAGGTTGTAACTTGGCTTAGGTTAGAAACAAGGGATATTTAAGTACAAAGCCATTGAAACGAATCGGGTAAAAGGATATGAAGAGCATTTCACAACTAATTCCCATCTTATTATTCGCAACCTCTTTTCTTTTTCTACACAATGATCCTCTCTTTCTTTTCTTTTTCTACACAATGATCCTCTCTTTCTTTTCTTTTTCTTTTTGTATCTTTTCATAAACAAACTTCTTTCTTCTTTTGTATTTTTCTTTTCTCCATTCTTTTCCTTTTTCTTAGGATCATTGTGCCATCAATTCTAGGTTCTTTTGATCCACCAACTTCATATCTCCATTCAAGAACATGCTCTTGGTTAATTAACAAGTAAAATTTATAGAATGAATTATCATTGAATTTTTCAAAGATTATCAACAACTATTAAGTGGCCTACTTAACAATTAGTTGATTTGATACATTCATCCCACAAATACTACTTAAGCTCAAAAGGGTTCACAAGGATTCGCTCTCTCACTGAATTAGAATTGGTTTTCTCATAGTGCACAAAAAATTTGCCTTGATCATTTCTTAGTTTCCAAGTTATCCAAACAAGTAAAGATTAAGCATGAATCACACGAGTTAACACAACTACAAGACACTCTATATTTGGTAAAAAGTGGAAGCTTCTCACATATGTGGTTTATGTCCTAATGATTCGAATGTGAACAAATTTTTTTATTTGTACATGCCAAAATATCTTGCATAAAGAACAAATTTCATAGACATGTTATGTTTCTACAAAACGATAAAATGTGTGCCTTCCTTGTGGAATGAATCAAGAATTTTATCATCACCATCACTTTGGTGAAACACGCTTACTAGCTTTGAAGACCCGATGAAGAATTCGGACAAACCACAAGAAGTACATTCAAACTAAATACTAAAATCTAAAAATATAGAATAAAATAGAACAAAATAAAAGAAACTAAACTTAAAATGAAAAGCCACCCCAAAATGGTGTTTAAAACTTAAAAAGAAATATTTAGGCTCCATGCCTACAAAATGTCAATTTGGAATTACAAGCCAATCCCCAAAATTGGATGGCAACCAACAAAATCCAGAGTTTAAAAACTAAAATGCAAAGTAAAATCTAGAACTAGAATCTTGAAAGTAAAATAAAAGGGAAAATGAAAGAAATCATCGAGAGGCCTCGAGAATCGAATCTCAATCGACCAGTGAACACGAACGAACTCTCTTCACCATCATCCTCATCTCCCACCTCCTCTCATCATTTGGCCCGACCGCCAACCAGATAAGCTCGAGCTGCTCACCCGCAGTGAAATGGTTCACTCCGGCTCTCTAATCTGTAGAGCAAGGTGCTCCATGGTCATGCATAAACATAAATGCTCTCGATGAGCGAGATGCATCCGTCTGCTCCATTCTTTCGATGGACTAGCTCGAGGAAGTGCCGCGCAAGGACGCGGGCAGCGGTATTATCAAGGACCCTACAAAATCGATCATGGTGATCATCAACAACTCCATCAATGGTGAGGTGTCCCACTGCAGAAAGGCTACCCGCCTTCAGAAACCCATGATCAACCCGGATAAGTGAGAGCACACTTTATACGCTCCCCCGGAGGTATAACTAAGGGTAACCCTCTTGACTCATTTGCGATCGACGGCCAAAATCAATTTGCTCCTCGCATGTAAGCAATCAAACCGCCGTCTCCATGGGTATCGAAGATGTGTGGCTCTTTTGGTTATGCAGCCACACACATCATAACTCGCACTAGTTTTCGGCCTGTTGAATTTCAAAGGTTGACCAACCCGATTTACCTCATAAGAATGCCCGACAAAGCGAGCTTAGACCTCGGATGTTATTACCACAATTAGTGCATGTAGACATCAATTGGATCGCTGCCGGCTGTGAAAGCTGATGCGAGAAAAAGCATTTGCCTCGAACAACGGAAGCAAAGCGAAACTCACATCCCTCGGCGGGATAGCATTAGCATAGAACTCGCGAACAAGCTCCACGTTCACCTTTGTCTGAGGGTTGCAAAGAACGTCCAACCCGTAGTTATCGAGGATGACATGAGGCGTGTGGTAGTGCCCTTGCTCACGGAGGTGATGGTGCGCTTCCATATGTTTCGCTCCTCGAGCTCTTTGTAGCGAGCTTGAGCAGCCCCAAGAATCGCGGATCGACGCAGAGCGAGGCCCGGCCAGAGAGGAAACTCGTTGCGCTTAGGTGCCATGAAATGTTCAACACAAAATCAAGCGGAAAAGTGACACCGAGGTGTCCATTAGCAATGAAGCAAGCAAAAAGCAAAGCAAACCATTACAACTAATCGAAAACAAAATACACGAAGAATTTTCAAAATTAGCATTTTTGGGCAAAAATTCTTCGCAATTTTTTCCCACACAACAACTTGAAAATAACATCCTAGTACTTCTCAACACAAAACATCCTAATTCTAAGAGAAAATTTAACCCTAGGTTTTCAAAATCTAACCTAAACATGCAATGTACACAAAATTGAGAAAGGAAAACATAGAACACTTACTAGGATGCCTTGGATGATTGATTCGACAAAGAATTTTGCAAAGATTCGAGATTTGTGGTTGGGGATTTTGAGATTTTGAGAGGATGAGGAATGGTGAAGAAAAGAGTGAAAAAGGGTTTAAAGAGCCTTAACCAGTTTAAACACTCGCCACGAATGGGCCTCCAAAATGTAATTTTTCAAATTATTTTTAAAATTGCTGGAAAAATTTTCAAAGCTGAGCTTGCAATTGTGTTTAAAGCAATGAGTGCAAGGAAGAATACTTACAATGTTGGGGTGCCTTGCGCTTTGTTTAACGTCGGTAGAGCTCGGCGGTTCATGATGATCATTGATCATCAAAGAAAGATATGCGGCTCACCTCTCCGTACGTTTTCAACGCCCATTCACCGTCCATTCTTTTGTTCGTGCAAGATCTTGCAAGACAATTGCATCATACTCTTTGACCTCTTTGATGAAAAATGGACCGGACCACTTTGTTTTGAGTTTTAAAAGCCTCATCCGGAATTGAACAAGAGAACCTTTTGTCCCCTAAATTCCTTGATCTTTTCTTATCATGAGAAATCTTAACCTTTGCTTTGTACCTCCGGTTTGAATGGTAAGCTCCTCGCGCATTTCTTCTAATTGAGCGAGTTGTGTCTTTCGCACCCGCCAATGATGGATCGAAATTCAAGAATCGGAGGGCGTAATGCTTTGTGCTCCATCTCTTTGGGAGGTGACAAGTTTTGCCACACAAAGGGGTTAGTCCAATAGGAGCTTTATAGGCGGTTCGACGCCCACAAAGCTTCATCTAATTTTGTGACCAATCTTTTCTAGAAAGCATTTTTCCAAAATCTTCTTGATTTCCTATTAGACACTTGACGGCCATTTGCTTGAGGGTGATAGGGGTCGTCACTTTATGCTTGACACCAAATTGTTTCAAAAGTTTTGTAACAATGCATTGCAAAAGTGCGACCACCATCACTAATGAGCACCCTAGGCACAAAGCGAAAAATGTTTCTTTTCAAAATTTTGATGGCGTTAGCGGAATGGCCTCTACCCACTTTGACACGTAATCCACCAACAAGAATATATTCATTTGAAAGCGAGGATGGAAAGGACCGACAAAATCAATCCCCAACAATCAAACACCTACCCAACATATTGTTCAATGGCATTTCATCTCTTTTCCTATCCCACCACTTCTTTGACATTTGTCACATGACTTAGCGTGAGCACACGCATCTTTGAATAGCGGGCCAATAAAATCCCGATTGGAGGACTTTGGTGGCGTCGCATTCCGTTATAGTGTCCCCACGTGTGACAATGCCAAAGAATGTTTTGGCCTCTTCATTACTCACACGAGCAATCCATCACTACTCAAGAAAAATGTAAGGTTCATCCCACATAATACTTCGGCTAAAATTTCCTCTTCTCATTCCAAGTCAAATCTTAGGCATTAATCCGGCCTTGTAATTTGCCATGTCGGCAAAAATACAAATAATCAGGAAATTCCTCCTCCACTTCTTTTCTTTATCCGTAACTTTCACGTTCACTAAGCGGGACAAATGATCCGCTACTAAATTTTCGAACCTTTTTATCTCGGACTTCTAAATCAAATTCTTGCAAAGAAGAATCCATCGGATTAGTCTTTGTTTAGAGTCCGTTTTGTGAGATATTTTATCGCGAATGATCCGTGAAAACTACAACCTTTGAACCAATTAAGTAAGGGCGAAACTTTTCCAATGCATATACAATTGCGAGCAACTCTTTTCGGTTGTTGCATAATTGATCGAGCATCATTTAAAACTTTGCTCGCATAATGTATAGCATGGAAGATTTTGTTCTTCCTTTGCCTATCGGCTCCCGCATAATCACTAGCGTCGCACATTAGTTCAAAATCTAGTTTCGGTTTGGCGTCGTGATTATGGGTGCATTTATCAAGTTCTCCTTCAACTTTTCAAAAGCTAACAAACAATCGGTATCAAACAAAAAGACTTATCTTTGTTGAGCAAGTTGCTCAAAGGTTTGGCTATTTTGGAGAAGTCCTTGATGAATTGTCGATAGAATCCGCGTGACCAAAAGCTCGAATGCCTTTGACATTAGAAGGTGGGGGCGTCTCGATGACATCAATTTTGCTTTGTCGACTTCAATTCCTCTTGAAGAGATCTTGTGGCCAAGGACAATCCCTCGGTCACCATAAAGTTGCATTGATTCAAAACCAAGTTGGTTTCCACACCTCTCAAGGCGGTGTCAAATTTTCAAACATAAATCAAATGAAGCTCAAAAGCGGAAAAGTCATCCATAAAAACCTCAATTGTTTTCTCGATCAAATCGGCGAATATAGCTTGCATGCACCTTTGCATAAGTTGGCATACGCCTATATGCAAAAATTCAAAGGGACATGTGAAAGTTTTCTCATGATCCTCGGATTCACGAGATTTGATTGTATCTGAATAACCATCCAAGAAACAATAGTATTGTTGTCCATGAAGCCTTTCTAACATTTGATCCATGAGCGGGAGAGGAAAATGATCTTTTCTCGCTTTGTTAAGCCTGTGAATCGATGCACATTCTCCACCCGTCACTTTCCTTGTTTGCACTAACTCATCCTTATCATTAGATACCACCGTCCCTTTCTTGAACCACATGAAGGCATTATCCGAAATAGGGTAAATCATGCCCGCTTCAAGCATCTTCACTACTTCTTTGAACCACCTCCTTCATCACGGATTCAATCGCCGTTGAAGTTGGGCTGCTTATACTCATCCTCCATCCTAATGTTGTGCATACAATAGGCTTATGCCTTTCAAATCGGCTAAATCGCACTTGTTGATTTCAAAACTTGATTAAGCTTTCCTCCTCGACAATGTATTGCTAATAATTACGGGCTTTTACCTCCTCCTCAAAACACATACTTTAAATGAGGCGGTAGCTCTTTCAACTCAAGTTTTTGGTCATCATCTTTTAGATCTTTTTCAAACTTTCCTCTTCTTCCTCCCGGTGCATCTCCTTTGAAATCTCCACTCCTTCAAACACTCCTCGATATCTCGACTATCATCATCGTCATTCACTTCTTGTGTTGCTTAACGTCAATCTTAAAACAATCTTTCTTATCCTTGGGATGCTTCATTGCTTCAAAAGATTAAAGCAAATCTCTTCATCTTGTACTCTCACCTTCATTAGGCCATCATCTATATCAATCATCCTTGCCGTTTTCATGAATGGTCTCCAGGAATTAAAGGTGCATCCACATCTTCCTCCATGTCTATGACAACAAAATCAATAAAAAGAATTTGTCCACTTTTACCAACAAATCTAATGCTCGCGGTGGGGCGTAGTAGACTTGTCCGCTAATTGCAATGTCATTTTGTGGACTTTAATTCAATCTCCCCAACCTCTTCACAATGGATAATGGAATCAAGTTGATACTTGACCCCAAATCAATTAATCCCTTTCCACGTACACATCTCCAATGGTCACGGGCAAAGTTACGACCGAATCACTTTCTTTCTTGAATAGTGCGTTATTGCACTACAACTAGCATCCACCATTATGGTTTCTTGATCCGTACCTCTTCTTCTTCGTCAAGATATCCTTCATGAATTTTGCATATTTGGGCATTTGCTCTAATGCTTGTAAATGGAATATTTATTTGCAATTGCTTGAAAATATCCATAAACCTAGCATAGTGCTTTGCATCATCTTTTTAGAAGGAAGGTGAGGATATGGCAAACTTCTCAACGGGTAAGTTACTTCCTTCTCTTCCTTCTTCTTTTTTTTTCTCCTCTACTTTCTCCTTTTCAACTTCACCATTTTCTTTTCATTTTCAACTAACACCTCATTTTCAACTAAGTCATTCTCCACATTAACATTATCATATTTTCGACTTCAACCTCTTCATCTTTTCAACTACCTCTTCCTCCACTATTACTTCCTTCTCCACTACTTTCTTCTTTCTTTCAACTACCTTTCTTTTCTCATCACAAACCTTCCACTTCTTGTTGTTATGGCTTTGCAATGCTCCTTAGGATTTGTTTGCGTAGTTGGGAAAGCGATGTCAAGCACTTTGTTCGGAAAGTTGCTAGCAAGTTGTCCACTTGTGTCTCAAATTCTTGATGGATGCCTCCGTGCTCTTTTGATTAGCCATTGAGGCTTGCATAAATTGAGCTAGAGTGTCTTGAATGTTGGATGATCTCACTTGATTTTGAGGTTGGTTTTGTTGTTGACTTTGATTTTGTGGTTGACTTTGATTTTGTTGTTGTGTTTGATATGGATTTTGCCTTCCTTGGTTATTGTTATCTTGCCTCCACCCTCCTTGATAACCTTGGTTACCCCTTTGTTGGTAACCTTGGTTTTGATTTTGATAAGGGTATGGAGCTCGTTGTTGATATCCTTGGTTGGCCATATAATTCGCCTCCTCATTCTCCGTGGACAAAATCCGGTTTATGATCTCCTTTGCACAATTCACAACAAGCTATTTGGTGAGCTTGCTTATTTGATGCCCTTGTAACTCCATGATTTGTTGAGGAGTCTAGCCATTTGTTTTGTCAACTCTTGACTTGTTTCGCAAACAATTTGTTTTGCGTCAAGTGCCGTGACTCGAACCAATTTCTAGAACCCGTTTTCTTACACCTCCTTGATCATGATGAGTTTGGTGATCATTCATGCCCATCTTTTCAATTATTTGGATGGCTTCATATGGTGTTTTGCCATCAAGGAACCTCCGCCGTGGCATCCAACAACAATTTGTGTTGCGGTTGGAGACCATTTCGGAAGATATGAATTTGGGTGAGCTCATCAAATCCATGGCTCGGACACTTCCTTAACATAGACTTATATCTTTCCCACCCGATTCAAGGTTCGTTTACTCCTTGCGAAAATACGAGATAGCCGTCTTAGCCTCCATGAAGCGTGATTGAGGGAAAAGCGTTCAAGAAACTTTTCCTCCAAAACATTCCAATTAGTCATTGTCTCTTGCAATTGATCAAGATACCAATCTTTTGCTTTCCCCAGAGAATGAGGAAAAGCCTTTGGAAATATTGTTCTTCTTGGTCTTCGAGCACCCGCTCCGCGATCTCATAAAACTTGGTAAGGTGAGTGTAAGGGTCTTCATGATCGTGGCCATGAAATGGACTTGCATAGAGAAGTTGAAGCAAACCCGTTTTCATTTCATGACCCTTGCATTTGCTTGTCGGCAAATTGAGCATTATGGCGGGCTATTGACACACGGCCCTGGTGGTGGTGGTGGTGGTTGATTCTCCGCCATAGTGGTGACTTCTCCAAACACGGGTGGTGTTGAAGAAGTAGATGCTCTCCTCTTTCTCCTCTTTCTTGTCTTTGTCGAGCTAGTCTTTTCCGTCTTTTAGCACTACTATTAAGTCTTCTAGCCGTCCTTTCAATTTCGGGATCGAAAGAGTTGGTCGAGGAATACTTCCGCATAAACTAATTCCTGAAAAGTCTAGCCACACAAGAGAAACAAAAGAGATTAGTAGAAAAAGTCTTAAAACACACAACTATTGCTATACTAACAACATCAAACGCCAATCCCCGGCAACGGCGCCATTTTGTTGTAGGGTATTTCCGCGAACAAAGTATTTTTAATTATCGATTCCACAGGGATTGGTGCATGTTATAGTCTTTCAATAGAAAAAGTATGTTTTAAGATGATGTAACCAATGGGTTTGTTATCTACTCTACTAGAACCATGAGTTTCCAAACAACACTAAATCAAGTCTTTCAAAGAGAGTTATAGTTTGGATTAGAGAGAGTTTGAGATTGTTTTCAAGTTAAGAAGGCATGTCAAAATTAGTTTCATTGATCTAGTTTCATACATATTCATTTAATCAAGTGATGAACATAATAGATGATTTCTATAAATACATATCCTCTCAATCTTGTAGATTTCCCACCAAGATTGTGAATGTTATCATGTTAATCCTTGCATGATTCCTCACTACAACTATTAGCATGATAATCATTAAGTTCAATATTTTGTAAACTCTAACACACAAATCTATTCCTAGCATTTGTTTGTGAGAGGATGAATATCCTAGGTTACTTTGAAATCTTCTTTTCCAAGCAAAACTCAAAGCATAAAGATGAAGAACAAAGATATTCAACTATATTAATCATCAACCATGTTCATACACAAATGGATTAATATAAATACATACTTATAGATCAACTACCTCTAATCTTGACACAAAAGGAGCTTAGCCACTCATTTCCATGGTTGCCTTGCTCTCAAGATTGTTGGTAGAGATGATGAACATGAGAGAAATCAAGAGAAAAGCTATGGTTTTTCTTGCTAAACTTGCCCTAGATTACAAAGATGAAAAGATAATGATGGTCTATATTTTCTTGCTTCCTTTACAAGCCAAAAAGTCAGCTGCAATGATGGGTTGGTGGCTCAAAAGTGAAAGCATGGGTTCATCCTTTTTCTTTTGCGAGACACTGAGTTGTCATTAATGGCAATGCATGACAGATGCTTCCATATTCCAAAATTATCTTCAAAAGAATCGTCCCTAAAGCTCTTTGAAATTCTTGATTCCAAGCTTGGGAGAGTTAGATAATAAATTCCTACAAATAAGAGTAAATAAAGTCAAATAATATATATTAAACAAAAACTAGATAAAAACCTAATTAAAGCAAAATACTTAGAATAAATATACAAATTAAATAAAAGACATTGTTAAGGACCACAAAATAATGTACAAAATAACCACAATTTGGTCCTTAACAGGAAGAACTCTCTTAGAAACCATAGAATTATTTTTACTCGATTAGGAACTCTTCTTGACTTTCCTTTGTAATTTTTGAAATGTTCTTTGTAAAACTTTTGGAAGGAATGTCTTCAAAAGCAATAAGATGCTTGTAGCAATTAGTAAACTCGTTATGCCTTGCAAATCAAACACCTTTGGTGATGTGTATTTGTTAACAATAAGATTTTTGAAATTGAATGAGTTTTGATTGAATCCAAAGAATGTTTTAACTTTAGTTCTTATCCTCACGCTATTTTGCCTCTTCTAAGCTTGAATTTTGAAAACTTGTAGTACTTTCTTGAAGCTTGGATAACAAATAAACTTCGAGTAATTTGAAACTTGAGTATTAATGAAAAATAAGATTTGAGGATTATATGCAAATTTGAGTTCTTGATTTTAAAACTTTGCACATTGCATAGTATTAATGCAATCTTTTTTGCCATAGCACTTGTAAATACAAGTTGGATCTTTGAAAGGAATAAAATCTGCCAGAAAAAAGCAGCCTTTTGGTTAAAGCTGCCATGTTGAATGATTTTGAAATGTTGAGTAAACTATGCATTCAAATCCAATTCAAACTCAATCCACAACCTCAATCCACAACCTTGATCCAAATGAGTATGATTCGACTCATACGTTCATTGAGTCGATACAAAAGGGTTTAAAAGCCATCTTGCATCAATACATATAGCCATGCATCGACTCATATGCCTTTTGTGTCGATACATGCCATTTTGCATCGATACATAAACATCAAAACATAGGAGATTCGGTTCTGTTTGGTATTTGTATTGATACAAAAGCTCTTGGGTCGATCCATGCATGCCTTGTATCGATACATATGAAGCTTGCATCGACACATACTGAGTCCAACCTTCTGAAATTCATTCTGAAAACGTATGCATCGACTCAGGGTCTGTTTTTCAACTAACATGCTTCAAGAATCTGCTCAAGTAGAAAACCACACACTTTGATAATATGTGCACAGGCGTCACAAAAGAATGAGGGCGCAATACTCCTCCTGCGCTGATTTGACAAAACCAACCACTCTTTGTAGCCTGGAGCAGAATCTAAAAGCCTCCTCAAACCTGAAAATTTGCGCTACGAAGAACAAGTAGGAATTTATTTTTAAATCACAAACCACTGATGATCTCGCTCAAAACCTTAATCTAACTCAATAAGCCCCCAATGATGCATCCAACAATCAACAAGTAAACCACATCTCTGAATTCGTGCCTTTGCAATGGAATCCAAGAAATTATGATAAAGAGGGTAAATTTTGTGGTGCGACAACATATACACGAAACAAATTCTAAGTACAAAATCATACTAAACATTCTAAAATTACATACTTTCTTTTTAGGGTGCTTTTATTTGGTTTGATATGTACAAGTTTCTTTTGGGATTATATTTCTTATGATCAAGGATACATTTTGGATTATTCGGCCAAGACTATGTAAAATTTATTATTATTGACTTGTATATATTCTTTTGGTTGCATCGATGATTGGTTGCTTTAATAGAACATGAGTTTTCTGAGATAACAAGGGAAGAAAATTTTGCACTTTTAACTCTTCCATTTGATTGTATCAGATCCATAAGAACTCTTAATTTGAAAACATTGTGGATTATTATTTATATTTGTGTGTATCGAATTTATATTAGAATGTTTATTAAGTGATTTATGAGAGGTTTATTTAAACTATCTCTATTTATTAAACTTTTTAAAGTCCTAATAGTTGTTGTGGTGGATGTAGGAAGCTTTGAAGTGGATCACAAATTAACCTGCTTTGAAGCACTATGGTGGAAGGGATCGCATAATTCTCGTGCATCATCCATGGTATTTTATAACTGTTAGGAGATTCGTGGAGAAATAATACGGTTGTTGCCGGATATGGATTCCACAGGGAATTGGTTAAAATGTAATAAAAACATGGTCTTGTGTTTTTCATTGATGTCTTTAAGAGAAGAAATAAGACGTTTTATATTGATGTGTCGTTGAAATTAACAATGGAATTTGAAACACACTTGATCTCTTATAATCACAATATCTACAGTTTTATTATTTTCAGAATTGAATGACGCACCCAATATTAACTCTCAATCTTGCATAGAACCGGGGTAATAACTCAATGTTATTACCTCGGTTTTAAGTAAAAACCAAGGGGATAAGTGATAACACGATTTTATATAACATATTTGATGTATTTTTCATAAATAATGTTAATGTTTTTATTTAATTATTTCACTTTATTTCTGTATTACGTTGGTATTTTCTATGTTTCAGGTATTTGCATTAAATAAAGATAAATCGAGCAAAGAAGTAAAATCGAGGAAAAATCTGATTAAAAAGGCAAAGAAATGAAGCAAGGAGTGATATATAGTAAAAAGGAGGTGTTAAGAAGAAGAAACCAATTACACATAGCAAAGACTAAGCCCACAAGCAACAAGCCCAAAGCATGGAAGCCCGACGTAAGCGACCACGTGCCACGAGCCGAGACGCCCTCGACCTCCCACTTTGGGCGCGCCTCCTTAGCTAGTGGGGCCCACTACTTCTTCCCACGTTTTGAGACGCGTCTCAACTTAGCGATTAGGTTTTGGGACGTCCGCCTCCTACTCTTGATCGGGTATTTCTCACACGAAGACCACTTGCTTGAAATTGAAGGAAAGCGTACCAAATGCATCTATAAATACATGTTCGCCTAATTAGGGTCGGCATTTTCTACCGAACAACCGCTATTTTAATATTCGCAATTTTATTCCGAGATTGTATTTTCCAGTTTCCGATCTAACCTACGTTAGATCCGATTATTTAGTCCTTGTCGTATTTTATTTTTCCTTTCAATTCAAGAAGTCAAGAAAGATTATTTCCGGCATTCCTAATTTGTGTTTTATTTATTTATTTATTTTATTTAATTTATTGTTGCTCGATATTACTTATTTGATTTGAAATGTTTAATTATATTAATCCATATTGTTTATGCATGTCTAATTAATTAATACTAAGTCTTTTGATATTGGTATGTAGATTAATCGATCCTTAGGAATCTAAAATAAAGCGGCATAATGTTACGTTGTTAAAAATACTCTTTCGACTTAGATATCTAATTTAATTTATTAATAGGTTTAGAAACCAACAGAGCGAAAGTTTGAGGTTAATAAACCGACTAAGATTAGAAACCAACAGAGCAGTTTGAGGTTTAGAATCGATAGTAGATACTAGGTATTGTTTTTAAAAACCGCGACAGCATTTTAAAACCGATTAAACTTTATTTATTTTCAAAAAGTGTTTTTAAATTCGGCGGGATAGCGAGAGCATACGTTAGGATTTAATTACATGATCCGAATCAATAGAGCGACATTTGAGATAGGATCTTTAGATGAATATTGTTTTTGAAATAGGATTTTTATTCAACTTGAGTAACACGTCGGTGGAAATTGATCCTTAGGTTAGGCAATTACATACTAATATCTATTTATTATATTTTCCTTAACCAAAAACCTTAAAGAATTATTCGCCTTAGCTGTATACCGTAACTTAGGATAACAATAGATCGATTTATAGTCTCTGTGGGTTTGATATCTTTTAAAACTACGCGATAGGATGCACTTCATCTGATTAATAGACGATAAAGTCGCGATCAAGTTTTTGGCGCCGTGTTGGGACTATTTAAGTCGATATTGTAACTCGGTGTTACAATATAGACTAAGGCATTTTTATTTTATTTACTATGTACAACCCAAATTTTTCCTACGCCCATTATCAGTATTTTGAGGAACCTCAAGAATCCCATAGATCCGAACTTGAAATACTGATGGAAAACTTTAATGCTTCACAAACCTACTCCTACCCCAACTACCTTCAGAACTACCAATCCCCGTATTATGAAGAACCACCAGAAATTTATGATTTCAACCAAACTTTTCCTCAACCCAATTCTTCCTACAATTATCACACCCAATATTTTGAAGAATCACCAAAACCATATAAATATGATCTCGAAATATTAATGGAAGATTTTAATGAATCATGTAGGATGATAGAACGCGATAGGGAAACACAAAAAGAGACTTTAACTTACTTTCGAGACTCTGAAGAATCGCAAGATTTTAATTTCGAAACATCAATGGAGGATTCCGATGAGATAATAACTAACTCTAGGTTAGAGTCTATGATTGAACACTTTATAGAGGCACAAACTATCCAAATTGAAGAAGCAAGAAAACAAAGTCTTCAAAATAATGAAACCCTTAGCCAACCAACCAATATGGTTGAATCCTTCGCATCTCATAACATGGCTTTAGAGACTCAAATCTCCAACTCGAACAAAACTTTCTAGGACCTTTACAGGAAGATGTGGATGTTGAAACAACCATTATGGAAATACTACTTGGAAATCTAGAAAGTGATGATGAGTATGAGGAGAGTGAAATTGTGGCCGAGGAAAGTTCTGACGAGAAAATAGTGGAGATTGAGAAAAATGAACCAACACTGTCCGAAGAGGAGGTTGTAAAAGAAGTAGAAAAGGAAGCATCTATTGTAATCCCGAATCACTACATTCCACTGATTCCCTTCCCGAAAATTTTTATGGAAACTCCGGTAGACTCCCAATCTAAAACGTACGTTGCGGTATTGAAAAATATCCATACTAATTCACCACTATTGGAAGTCTTGCCTAAAAAGCAAAAATTAGAGGACCATAAAATTAGGGATATAATTACTTTTAAAAGGGTGAGGTTAACTTATGAGGGATGGATGAGATCACTAAGCCGAAATTGAAAACTTATACTTAGGATAAATCCGAACCACTATCAAAATTTCGAGAGAATAACCCCTCAGACTTAAGAAAAGAAAAGGTGAGGATATGTGAGATGGCTTGATAAGTGGCGATGGAAAAACAACGAGTAGTCATTCAATTTTAAATTTTCTTTTCGTATTTTCAAATTTTTCTATTTTATGTTAAATTTTAAATTTTTAGTCGGTTATCTATTGCACCCTTTCTTCGATGCTTGAACTATTTCCGTAATACCGATAATTAAACTCAATAAAATTTCACGTTAATATTTATAATTATAATTGAGTAATATTTTAATTATCATTTCTCCTATTAATATACCGAATCAATTTTTCCCAATATTTATTATATTAATTAAAAAGCATTATATACTAGTATTATATATATATCCTATTAATTAAAAAAAAATTCTAAATCATCTCTATATATATATATATATATATATATATATACAAGTATGTAGTATGTATGCATGTGGTCTACAAAATTGTTCCTTATCTCTTTTGCCTAAGTCACATGTATTACTAAAAAGGCATGCAAATTAAGATTCCATGCTTTTCAATTATTCGTGCCATGCCTTCATGATTCCCTGCTCGAGATGACCACCCTTCTCCTTTCTGATTTCTCCTGGTTTTATCGCATTGAGGACAATGCTTATTTTAAGTTTGGGGGAGTCAGAACATTTCTTTGTTCGTTATTATTTTCTTTGCTCTATTTAGTATTTCTTTTGTTTTTCTATGTATTGCAAAATTTCAATTCAATAAAATACATGTTTATGTAATTTTAGTCTTTTATGTTTAAATTTCGTGCTTATTCGAATTCCTCCTATTTCTTGAGCCATAACGACAAATATTAACAAAAAATTAAAACGCATTTATTGACATATTCAACTAGTATTAAGGTTGCTTATTTTTATAAATAAGAATTCGAGTAAAAACTTAACAAAATTATTATCGTCCTAACACTTTAAAACCCCCAATGTGTTAGATTGATTTAAGTACTTATTATACCAACACCTTAAGACTTAGTTTTAAAGTAGCCCCGAGTAGTTTATTAAGCAGTCGGCACCGCCTAAAACGACAAACTACGTGGAGAATCGATGAATATAAGTGTTTGATCAAGTTATTTAAAGAAAATTTTTATTAGAAGATGCACTTATTAAGTTAGATGGTCCTTACGGATCATTTAATTCAAGTTGCGAAACTATAAAATATTTATGCAAACATCCATTATGAATTGGTTCATGGTCCACAGTCTTTGGACTTGGTAGGCGGATGACGATCCGATCCCCAATTTGTAATTGGATAAAGGAGTACCAAATATAATTACGGGACTCTAGTGGATTATAAAGATCAAAGTCACTAACGGTTACTCCACTATGTGCGTAAGGTAAAGGGCTTAATGTGATTGCAAGAATGAAAACGGTGAAACAAAACGAAAGTATTAGGTCGTTGTAATTCATGACTTAAATTGGTCTGCAAAAATGGGGTTATCTAGTGTTATTACGGTAATTTTGGTGTCAAAGTCTAAACTCGAGTTATCCAACAAAGACGTGAATTGCAACCTAGTGCGAATTGAATTGTGTTATATATTTGCGTTTGACATATGCTCAAGTGATTTTTCATTTTTAATTTTTGCTTGAGGACAAGCAAAGGTTTAAGTATAGGGGAGTTTGATAACACGATTTTATATAACATATTTGATGTATTTTTCATAAATAATGTTAATGTTTTTATTTAATTATTTCACTTTATTTCTGTATTACGTTGGTATTTTCTATGTTTCAGGTATTTGCATTAAATAAAGATAAATCGAGCAAAGAAGTAAAATCGAGGAAAAATCTGATTAAAAAGGCAAAGAAATGAAGCAAGGAGTGATATATAGTAAAAAGGAGGTGTTAAGAAGAAGAAACCAATTACACATAGCAAAGACTAAGCCCACAAGCAACAAGCCCAAAGCATGGAAGCCCAGACGTAAGCGACCACGTGCCACGAGCCGAGCCGCCTCAACCTCCCACTTCCTTTGAGGCGCCCTCCTTAGCTAGTGGGGCCCACTACTTCTTCCCACGTTTTGAGACGCGTCTCAACGCGATTAGGTTTTGGGACGTCGCCTCCTACTTCATGTATTTCTCACACGAAGACCACTTGCTTGCGTACGAAATTGAAGGAAAGCAGTTACCAAATGCATCTATAAATACATGTTCCAGTTCCAGAATTAGGGTCGGCATTTTCTACCGAACAACCGCTATTTTAATATTCCGCAATTTTATTCCAGTATTGTATTTTCCACTTTTCACTGATCTAACCTTACGTTAGATCCAGTTATTTAGTCCTTGTCGTATTTTATTTTTCCTTTCAATTCAAGAAGTCAAGAACAGGATTATTTCCAGCATTCCTAATTTCAGGTTTTATTTATTTATTTATTTTATTTAATTTATTGTTGCCTGATATTACTTATTTGATTTCGGAAATGTTTAATTATATTAATCCATATTGTTTATGCATGTCTGAATTAATTAATATGTCTGGCTAAGTCTTTTTGATATTGGTATGTAGATTAATCGATCCTTAGGAATCTAAAATAAACTGGCATAATGTTACGTTGTTAAAAATACTCTTTCTGACTTAGATATCTAATTTAATTTATTAATAGGTTTAGAAACCAACAGAAAGTTTGAGGTTAATAAACCGACTAAGATTAGAAACCAACAGAGCGACAGTTTGAGGTTTAGAATCGATAGTAGATACTAGGTATTGTTTTTAAAACCGCGACATTTAAAACCGATTAAACTTTATTTATTTTCAAAAGTGTTTTTAAATTCGGGATAGCGAGAGCATACGTTAGGATTTAATTACATGATCCGAATCAATAGAGCGAGTTTGAGATAGGATCTTTAGATGAATATTGTTTTTGAAATAGGATTTTATTCAACTTGAGTAACACGTCGGTGGAAATTCGATCCCTTAGGTTAGAATTACATACTAATATCTATTTATTATATTTTCCTTAACCAAAACCTTAAAGAATTATTCTTATTTAATAGTAACTTAGGATAACAATAGATCGATTTATAGTCTCGTGGGTTTGATATCTTTTAAAACTACGCGATAGATTGCACTTATCTGATTAATAGACGATAAAGTCGCGATCAAGTTTTTGGCGCCCGGGACTATTTAAGTCGATATTGTAACTCTGGTGTTACACCGTATAGACTAAGGCATTTTTATTTTATTTACTATGTACAACCCAAATTTTTCCTACGCCCATTATCAGTATTTTGAGGAACCTCAAGAATCCCATAGATCCGAACTTGAAATCGATGGAAAACTTTAATGCTTCACAAACCTACTCCTACCCAACTACCTTGAACTACCAATCCCGTATTATGAAGAACCACCAGAAATTTATGATTTCAACCAAACTTTTCCTCAACCCAATTCTTCCTACAATTATCACACCCAATATTTTGAAGAATCACCAAAACCATATAAATATGATCTCGAAATATTAATGGAAGATTTTAATGAATCATGTAGGATGATAGAACGCGATAGGAAACACAAAAGAGACTTTAACTTACTTTCGAGACTACGAAGAATCGCAAGATTTTAATTTGAAACATCAATGGAGGATTCCGATGAGATAATAACTAACTCTAGGTTAGAGTCTATGATTGAACACTTTATAGAGGCACAAACTATCCAAATTGAAGAAGCAAGAAAACAAAGTCTTCAAAATAATGAAACCCTTAGCCAACCAACCAATATGGTTGAATCCTTCGCATCTCATAACATGGCTTTAGAGACTCAAATCTCCCAACTCGAACAAAACTTTCTAGGACCTTTACGAGGAAGATGTGGATGTTGAAACAACCATTATGGAAATACTACTTGGAAATCTAGAAAGTGATGATGAGTATGAGGAGAGTGAAATTGTGGCGAGGAAAGTTCCGAGAAAATAGTGGAGATTGAGAAAATGAACCAACAACTTCAAGAGGAGGTTGTAAAAGAAGTAGAAAAGGAAGCATCTATTGTAATCCCGAATCACTACATTCCACTGATTCCCTTCCCGAAAATTTTTATGGAAACTCCGGTAGACTCCCAATCTAAAACGTACGTTGCGGTATTGAAAAATATCCATACTAATTCACCACTATTGGAAGTCTTGCCTAAAAAGCAAAAATTAGAGGACCATAAAATTAGGGATATAATTACTTTTAAAAGGGTGAGGTTAACTTATGAGGGGATGGATGAGATCACTAAGCCCGAAATTGAAAAACTTATACTTAGGATAAATCCAGAACCACTATCAAAATTTCGAGAGAATAACCCGCCCTACAGACTTAAGAAAAGAAAAGGTGAGGGATATGTGAGATGGCTTGATAAGTGGCGATGGAAAAACAACGAGTAGTCATTCAATTTTAAATTTTCTTTTTCGTATTTTCAAATTTTTCTATTTTATGTTAAATTTTAAATTTTTAGTCGGTTATCTATTGCACCCTTTCTTCTGATGCGCTTGAACTATTTCCCCGTAATACCGATAATTAAACTCAATAAAAATTTCACGTTAATATTTATAATTATAATTGAGTAATATTTTAATTATCGCATTTCTCCTATTAATATACCGAATCAATTTTTCCCAATATTTATTATATTAATTAAAAAGCATTATATACTAGTATTATATATATATCCTATTAATTAAAAAAAAATTCTAAATCATCTATATATATATATATATATATATATATATATATATATACAAGTATGTAGTATGTATGCATGTGGTCTACAAAATTGTTCCTTATCTCTTTTGCCTAAGTCACATGTATTACTAAAAGGCATGCAAATTAAGATTCCATGCTTTTCAATTATTAGTACCATGCCTTCATGATTCCTTTCGAGATGACCACCCTTCTCCTTTCTCTCTGGTTTTATCGCATTGAGGACAATGCTTATTTTAAGTTTGGGGAGTGAACATTTCTTTATTCGTTATTATTTTCTTTGCTCTATTTAGTATTTCTTTTTGTTTTTCTATGTATTGCAAAATTTCAATTCAATAAAATACATGTTTATGTAATTTTAGTCTTTTATGTTTAAATTTCGTGCTTATTAATTCCTCCTATTTCTTGAGCCATAACGACAAATATTAACAAAAATTAAAACGCATTTATTGACATATTCAACTAGTATTAAGGTTGCTTATTTTTATAAATAAGAATTGAGTAAAACTTAACAAAATTATTATCGTCCTAACACTTTAAAACCCCAATGTGTTAGATTGATTTAAGTACTTATTATACCAACACCTTAAGACTTAGTTTTAAAGTAGCCCGAGTAGTTTATTAAGCGACCGCCTAAACGACAAACTACGTGGAGAATCGATGAATATAAGTGTTTGATCAAGTTATTTAAAGAAAATTTTTATTAGAAGATGCACTTATTAAGTTAGATGGTCCTTACGGATCATTTAATTCAACGGTTGCGAAACTATAAAATATTTATGCAAACATCCATTATGAATTGGTTCATGGTCCAGTCTTTGGACTTGGTAGGCGGATGACGATCCGATCCCCATAATTTGTAATTGGATAAAGGAGTACCAAATATAATTACCGGGACTCTAGCTGGATTATAAAGATCAAAGTCACTAACCGTTACTCCACTATGTGCGCGTAAGGTAAAGGGCTTAATGTGATTGCAAGAATGAAAACGGTGAAACAAAACGAAAGTATTAGGTCGAAATGTAATTCATGACTTAAATTGGTGCGCAAAATGGGGTTATCTAGTGTTATTACGGTAATTTTGGTGTCAAAGTCTAAACTCGAGTTATCCAACAAAGGCGTGAATTGCAACCTAGTGCGAATTGAATTGTGTTATATATTTGCGTTTGACATATGCTCAAGTGATTTTCATTTTAATTTTGCTTGAGGACAAGCAAAGGTTTAAGTATAGGGAGTTTGATAACACGATTTTATATAACATATTTGATGTATTTTTCATAAATAATGTTAATGTTTTATTTAATTATTTCACTTTATTTACGTATTACGTTGGTATTTTCTATGTTTGGTATTTGCATTAAATAAAGATAAATCGAGCAAAGAAGTAAAATCGAGGAAAAATCGATTAAAAAGGCAAAGAAATGAAGCAAGGAGTGATATATAGTAAAAAGGAGGTGTTAAGAAGAAGAAACCAATTACACATAGCAAAGACTAAGCCCACAAGCAACAAGCCCAAAGCATGGAAGCCCAAAGACGTAAGCCCACCACGAGCCGAGACGCCGCCTCAACCTCCACTTCCTTTGAGGCGCCCGCCTTAGCTAGTGGGGCCCACTACTTCTTCCCACGTTTTGAGACGCACGTCTCAACTTGGCAGTTAGGTTTTGGGACGTCCGCCTCCTACTCTTCAACCGGGTATTTCTCACACACGAAGACCACTTGCTTGCGTATGAAATTGAAGGAAAGCAGTTACCAAATGCATCTATAAATACATGTTCCAGTTCCAGAATTAGGGTCGGCATTTTCTACCGAACAACCGCTATTTTAATATTCCGCAATTTTATTCCGGTATTGTATTTTCCAGTTTTCCGATCTAACCTTACGTTAGATCCATTATTTAGTCCTTTCGTATTTTATTTTTCCTTTCAATTCAAGAAGTCAAGAAGGATTATTTCGGCATTCCTAATTTGAGTTTTATTTATTTATTTATTTTATTTAATTTATTGTTGCACGATATTACTTATTTGATTTGAAATGTTTAATTATATTAATCCATATTGTTTATGCATATCGAATTAATTAATATATCAGCTAAGTCTTTTTGATATTGGTATGTAGATTAATCGATCCTTAGGAATCTAAAATAAACTGGCATAATGTTACGTTGTTAAAAATACTCTTTCTGACTTAGATATCTAATTTAATTTATTAATAGGTTTAGAAACCAACAGAGCGAAAGTTTGAGGTTAATAAACGACTAAGATTAGAAACCAACAGAGCGATTTGAGGTTTAGAATCAGATAGTAGATACTAGGTATTGTTTTTAAAAACCGCGACAGCATTTTAAAACCGATTAAACTTTATTTATTTTCAAAAAGTGTTTTTAAATTCGGCGGGATAGCGAGAGCATACGTTAGGATTTAATTACATGATCCGAATCAATAGAGCGATTTGAGATAGGATCTTTAGATGAATATTGTTTTTGAAATAGGATTTTATTCAACTTGAGTAACACGTCGGTGGAAATTCGATCCCTTAGGTTAGACGAATTACATACTAATATCTATTTATTATATTTTCCTTAACCAAAACCTTAAAGAATTATTCATTTTAGTCGATACGTAACTTAGGATAACAATAGATCGATTTATAGTCTCGTGGGTTTGATATCTTTTAAAACTACGCGATAGATGCACTTGTATGATTAATAGACGATAAAGTCGCGATCAAGTTTTTGGCGCCGTTGCCGGGGACTATTTAAGTCGATATTGTAACTCTGGTGTTACACCGTATAGACTAAGGCATTTTTATTTTATTTACTATGTACAACCCAAATTTTTCCTACGCCCATTATCAGTATTTTGAGGAACCTCAAGAATCCCATAGATCCGAACTTGAAATACTGATGGAAAACTTTAATGCTTCACAAACCTACTCCTACCCCAACTACCTTCAGAACTACCAATCCCCGTATTATGAAGAACCACCAGAAATTTATGATTTCAACCAAACTTTTCCTCAACCCAATTCTTCCTACAATTATCACACCCAATATTTTGAAGAATCACCAAAACCATATAAATATGATCTCGAAATATTAATGGAAGATTTTAATGAATCATGTAGGATGATAGAACGCGATAGGAAACACAAAAGAGACTTTAACTTACTTTCGAGACTCTGAAGAATCGCAAGATTTTAATTTCGAAACATCAATGGAGGATTCCGATGAGATAATAACTAACTCTAGGTTAGAGTCTATGATTGAACACTTTATAGAGGCACAAACTATCCAAATTGAAGAAGCAAGAAAACAAAGTCTTCAAAATAATGAAACCCTTAGCCAACCAACCAATATGGTTGAATCCTTCGCATCTCATAACATGGCTTTAGAGACTCAAATCTCCCAACTCGAACAAAACTTTCTAGGACCTTTACCCGAGGAAGATGTGGATGTTGAAACAACCATTATGGAAATACTACTTGGAAATCTAGAAAGTGATGATGAGTATGAGGAGAGTGAAATTGTGGCCGAGGAAAGTTCTGACGAGAAAATAGTGGAGATTGAGAAAAATGAACCAACACAGTTCGAAGAGGAGGTTGTAAAAGAAGTAGAAAAGGAAGCATCTATTGTAATCCCGAATCACTACATTCCACTGATTCCCTTCCCGAAAATTTTTATGGAAACTCCGGTAGACTCCCAATCTAAAACGTACGTTGCGGTATTGAAAAATATCCATACTAATTCACCACTATTGGAAGTCTTGCCTAAAAAGCAAAAATTAGAGGACCATAAAATTAGGGATATAATTACTTTTAAAAGGGTGAGGTTAACTTATGAGGGGATGGATGAGATCACTAAGCCCGAAATTGAAAAACTTATACTTAGGATAAATCCAGAACCACTATCAAAATTTCGAGAGAATAACCCGCCCTACAGACTTAAGAAAAGAAAAGGTGAGGGATATGTGAGATGGCTTGATAAGTGGCGATGGAAAAACAACGAGTAGTCATTCAATTTTAAATTTTCTTTTTCGTATTTTCAAATTTTTCTATTTTATGTTAAATTTTAAATTTTTAGTCGGTTATCTATTGCACCCTTTCTTCTGATGCGCTTGAACTATTTCCCCGTAATACCGATAATTAAACTCAATAAAAATTTCACGTTAATATTTATAATTATAATTGAGTAATATTTTAATTATCGCATTTCTCCTATTAATATACCGAATCAATTTTTCCCAATATTTATTATATTAATTAAAAAGCATTATATACTAGTATTATATATATATCCTATTAATTAAAAAAAAATTCTAAATCATCTATATATATATATATATATATATATATATATATACAAGTATGTAGTATGTATGCATGTGGTCTACAAAATTGTTCCTTATCTCTTTTGCCTAAGTCACATGTATTACTAAAAAGGCATGCAAATTAAGATTCCATGCTTTTCAATTATTCGTGCCATGCCTTCATGATTCCCTGCTCGAGATGACCACCCTTCTCCTTTCTGATTTCTCCTGGTTTTATCGCATTGAGGACAATGCTTATTTTAAGTTTGGGGGAGTCGAACATTTCTTTATTCGTTATTATTTTCTTTGCTCTATTTAGTATTTCTTTTTGTTTCTTTTTCTATGTATTGCAAAATTTCAATTCAATAAAATACATGTTTATGTAATTTTAGTCTTTTATGTTTAAATTTCGTGCTTATTCGAATTCCTCCTATTTCTTGAGCCATAACGACAAATATTAACAAAAAATTAAAACGCATTTATTGACATATTCAACTAGTATTAAGGTTGCTTATTTTTATAAATAAAATTTAGTAAAAACTTAACAAAATTATTATCGTCCTAACACTTTAAAACCCCCAATGTGTTAGATTGATTTAAGTACTTATTATACCAACACCTTAAGACTTAGTTTTAAAGTAGCCCCGAGTAGTTTATTAAGCAGTCGGCACCGCCTAAAACGACAAACTACGTGGAGAATCGATGAATATAAGTGTTTGATCAAGTTATTTAAAGAAAATTTTTATTAGAAGATGCACTTATTAAGTTAGATGGTCCTTACGGATCATTTAATTCAACAGTTGCGTAAACTATAAAATATTTATGCAAACATCCATTATGAATTGGTTCTGGTCCCAGTCTTTGGACTTGGTAGGCGGATGACAATCCGATCCCCGCAATTTGTAATTGGATAAAGGAGTACCAAATATAATTACGGACTCTATGGATTATAAAGATCAAAGTCACTAACCGGTTACTCCACTATGTATGCGTAAGGTAAAGGGCTTAATGTGATTGCAAGAATGAAAACGGTGAAACAAAGCGAAAGTATTAGGTCGGTAATTCATGACTTAAATTGGTGCAAAATGGGGTTATCTAGTGTTATTACGGTAATTTTGGTGTCAAAGTCTAAACTCGAGTTATCCAACAAAGACGTGAATTGCAACCTAGTGCGAATTGAATTGTGTTATATATTTGCGTTTGACATATGCTCAAGTGATTTTCATTTTAATTTTGCTTGAGGACAAGCAAAGGTTTAAGTATAGGGAGTTTGATAACACGATTTTATATAACATATTTGATGTATTTTCATAAATAATGTTAATGTTTTTATTTAATTATTTCACTTTATTTCGTATTACGTTGGTATTTTCTATGTTTCGTATTTGCATTAAATAAAGATAAATCGAGCAAAGAAGTAAAATCGAGGAAAAATCGATTAAAAGGCAAAGAAATGAAGCAAGGAGTGATATATAGTAAAAGGAGGTGTTAAGAAGAAGAAACCAATTACACATAGCAAAGACTAAGCCCACAAGCAACAAGCCCAAAGCATGGAAGCCCAAGACGTAAGCCACCACGTGCCACGAGACGCGCCTCAACCTCCCACTTCCTTTGAGGCGCCTCCTTAGCTAGTGGGGCCCACTACTTCTTCCCACGTTTGAGACGCACCTACGATTAGGTTTTGGGACGTCCGCCTCCTACTCTTCAAGGTATTTCTCACACACGAAGACCACTTGCTTGCGTTGAAATTGAAGGAAAGCGATTACAAATGCATCTATAAATACATGTTCCAGCCGAATTAGGGTCGGCATTTTCTACCGAACAACCGCTATTTTAATATTCCAATTTTATTCCATTGTATTTTCCAACGATCTAACCTTACGTTAGATCCATTATTTAGTCCTTGTCGTATTTTATTTTTCCTTTCAATTCAAGAAGTCAAGAAGATTATTTCCATTCCTAATTTCGTGTTTTATTTATTTATTTATTTTATTTAATTTATTGTTGCTCGATATTACTTATTTGATTTTGAAATGTTTAATTATATTAATCCATATTGTTTATGCATATCGAATTAATTAATATATCCGCTAAGTCTTTTGATATTGGTATGTAGATTAATCGATCCTTAGGAATCTAAAATAAAGCGGCATAATGTTACGTTGTTAAAAATACTCTTTCGACTTAGATATCTAATTTAATTTATTAATAGGTTTAGAAACCAACAGCGAAAGTTTGAGGTTAATAAACCGACTAAGATTAGAAACCAACGAGCAGTTTGAGGTTTAGAATCGGATAGTAGATACTAGGTATTGTTTTTAAAACCATGACATTTAAAACCGATTAAACTTTATTTATTTTCAAAAGTGTTTTAAATTCGGGATAGCGAGAGCATACGTTAGGATTTAATTACATGATCCGAATCAAGAGCGATTTGAGATAGGATCTTTAGATGAATATTGTTTTTGAAATAGGATTTTATTCAACTTGAGTAACACGTGGAAATTCGATCCCTTAGGTTAGGAATTACATACTAATATCTATTTATTATATTTTCCTTAACCAAAACCTTAAAGAATTATTCCTTAGTATACGTAACTTAGGATAACAATAGATCGATTTATAGTCTCGTGGGTTTGATATCTTTTAAAACTACGCGATAGGATGTGCACTTGCATCATTGATTATAGACGATAAAGTCGCGATCAAGTTTTTGGCGCCTGGGACTATTTAAGTCGATATTGTAACTCTGGTGTTACACCGTATAGACTAAGGCATTTTTATTTTATTTACTATGTACAACCCAAATTTTTCCTACGCCCATTATCAGTATTTTGAGGAACCTCAAGAATCCCATAGATCCGAACTTGAAATACTGATGGAAAACTTTAATGCTTCACAAACCTACTCCTACCCCAACTACCTTCAGAACTACCAATCCCCGTATTATGAAGAACCACCAGAAATTTATGATTTCAACCAAACTTTTCCTCAACCCAATTCTTCCTACAATTATCACACCCAATATTTTGAAGAATCACCAAAACCATATAAATATGATCTCGAAATATTAATGGAAGATTTTAATGAATCATGTAGGATGATAGAACGCGATAGGGAAACACAAAAAGAGACTTTAACTTACTTTCGAGACTCTGAAGAATCGCAAGATTTTAATTTCGAAACATCAATGGAGGATTCCGATGAGATAATAACTAACTCTAGGTTAGAGTCTATGATTGAACACTTTATAGAGGCACAAACTATCCAAATTGAAGAAGCAAGAAAACAAAGTCTTCAAAATAATGAAACCCTTAGCCAACCAACCAATATGGTTGAATCCTTCGCATCTCATAACATGGCTTTAGAGACTCAAATCTCCCAACTCGAACAAAACTTTCTAGGACCTTTACCCGAGGAAGATGTGGATGTTGAAACAACCATTATGGAAATACTACTTGGAAATCTAGAAAGTGATGATGAGTATGAGGAGAGTGAAATTGTGGCCGAGGAAAGTTCTGACGAGAAAATAGTGGAGATTGAGAAAAATGAACCAACACTGTTCGAAGAGGAGGTTGTAAAAGAAGTAGAAAAGGAAGCATCTATTGTAATCCCGAATCACTACATTCCACTGATTCCCTTCCCGAAAATTTTTATGGAAACTCCGGTAGACTCCCAATCTAAAACGTACGTTGCGGTATTGAAAAATATCCATACTAATTCACCACTATTGGAAGTCTTGCCTAAAAAGCAAAAATTAGAGGACCATAAAATTAGGGATATAATTACTTTTAAAAGGGTGAGGTTAACTTATGAGGGGATGGATGAGATCACTAAGCCCGAAATTGAAAAACTTATACTTAGGATAAATCCAGAACCACTATCAAAATTTCGAGAGAATAACCCGCCCTACAGACTTAAGAAAAGAAAAGGTGAGGGATATGTGAGATGGCTTGATAAGTGGCGATGGAAAAACAACGAGTAGTCATTCAATTTTAAATTTTCTTTTTCGTATTTTCAAATTTTTCTATTTTATGTTAAATTTTAAATTTTTAGGTTATCTATTGCACCTTTCTTTCGATGCGCTTGAACTATTTCCGTAATACCGATAATTAAACTCAATAAAAATTTCACGTTAATATTTATAATTATAATTGAGTAATATTTTAATTATCGCATTTCTCCTATTAATATACCGAATCAATTTTTCCCAATATTTATTATATTAATTAAAAAGCATTATATACTAGTATTATATATATATCCTATTAATTAAAAAAAAATTCTAAATCATCTATATATATATATATATATATATATATATATATATATATATATATATATATATACAAGTATGTAGTATGTATGCATGTGGTCTACAAAAATTGTTCCTTATCTCTTTTGCCTAAGTCACATGTATTACTAAAAAGGCATGCAAATTAAGATTCCATGCTTTTCAATTATTCGTGCCATGCCTTCATGATTCCCTGCTCGAGATGACCACCCTTCTCCTTTCTGATTTCTCCTGGTTTTATCGCATTGAGGACAATGCTTATTTTAAGTTTGGGGGAGTCAGAACATTTCTTTGTTCGTTATTATTTTCTTTGCTCTATTTAGTATTTCTTTTTGTTTCTTTTTCTATGTATTGCAAAATTTCAATTCAATAAAATACATGTTTATGTAATTTTAGTCTTTTATGTTTAAATTTCGTGCTTATTCGAATTCCTCCTATTTCTTGAGCCATAACGACAAATATTAACAAAAAATTAAAACGCATTTATTGACATATTCAACTAGTATTAAGGTTGCTTATTTTTATAAATAAGAATTCGAGTAAAAACTTAACAAAATTATTATCGTCCTAACACTTTAAAACCCCCAATGTGTTAGATTGATTTAAGTACTTATTATACCAACACCTTAAGACTTAGTTTTAAAGTAGCCCCGAGTAGTTTATTAAGCGATACCGCCTAAAACGACAAACTACGTGGAGAATCGATGAATATAAGTGTTTGATCAAGTTATTTAAAGAAAATTTTTATTAGAAGATGCACTTATTAAGTTAGATGGTCCTTACGGATCATTTAATTCAACGTTGCGAAACTATAAAATATTTATGCAAACATCCATTATGAATTGGTTCTGGTCCCCGGTTTGGACTTGGTAGGCGGATGACAATCCGATCCCGATTTGTAATTGGATAAAGGAGTACCAAATATAATTACCGTGACTCTAGCTGGATTATAAAGATCAAAGTCACTAACCGGTTACTCCACTATGTAAGGTAAAGGGCTTAATGTGATTGCGCAAGAATGAAAACGGGTGAAACAAAACGAAAGTATTAGGTCGGTGTAATTCATGACTTAAATTGGTCGCAAAATGGGGTTATCTAGTGTTATTACGGTAATTTTGGTGTCAAAGTCTAAACTCGAGTTATCCAACAAAGACGTGAATTGCAACCTAGTGCGAATTGAATTGTGTTATATATTTGCTTGACATATGCTCAAGTGATTTTTCATTTTAATTTTTGCTTGAGGACAAGCAAAGGTTTAAGTATAGGGAGTTTGATAACACGATTTTATATAACATATTTGATGTATTTTTCATAAATAATGTTAATGTTTTTATTTAATTATTTCACTTTATTTCAGACACGTTGGTATTTTCTATGTTTCGGTATTTGCATTAAATAAAGATAAATCGAGCAAAGAAGTAAAATCGAGGAAAAATCGATTAAAAGGCAAAGAAATGAAGCAAGGAGTGATATATAGTAAAAAGGAGGTGTTAAGAAGAAGAAACCAATTACACATAGCAAAGACTAAGCCCACAAGCAACAAGCCCAAAGCATGGAAGCCCAGCACGTAAGCCAGCCACGTGCCACGTAGCCGAGACGCCCGCCTCAACCTCCCACTTCCTTTGGAGGCGCCCGCCTCCTTAGCTAGTGGGGCCCACTACTTCTTCCCACGTTTTGAGACGCACGTCTCAACTTGGCAGTTAGGTTTTGGGACGTCCGCCTCCTACTCTTCAGCCGGGTATTTCTCACACACGAAGACCACTTGCTTGCGTACGAAATTGAAGGAAAGCAGTTACCAAATGCATCTATAAATACATGTTCCAGTTCCAGAATTAGGGTCGGCATTTTCTACCGAACAACCGCTATTTTAATATTCCGCAATTTTATTCCAGTATTGTATTTTCCAGTTTTCACTGATCTAACCTTACGTTAGATCCAGTTATTTAGTCCTTGTCGTATTTTATTTTTCCTTTCAATTCAAGAAGTCAAGAACAGGATTATTTCCAGCATTCCTAATTTCAGGTTTTATTTATTTATTTATTTTATTTAATTTATTGTTGCCTGATATTACTTATTTGATTTCGGAAATGTTTAATTATATTAATCCATATTGTTTATGCATGTCTGAATTAATTAATATGTCTGGCTAAGTCTTTTTGATATTGGTATGTAGATTAATCGATCCTTAGGAATCTAAAATAAACTGGCATAATGTTACGTTGTTAAAAATACTCTTTCTGACTTAGATATCTAATTTAATTTATTAATAGGTTTAGAAACCAACAGAGCGAAAGTTTGAGGTTAATAAACTGACTAAGATTAGAAACCAACAGAGAGACAGTTTGAGGTTTAGAATCAGATAGTAGATACTAGGTATTGTTTTTAAAAACCGCGACAGCATTTTAAAACCGATTAAACTTTATTTATTTTCAAAAAGTGTTTTTAAATTCGGCGGGATAGCGAGAGCATACGTTAGGATTTAATTACATGATCCGAATCAATAGAGCGACAGTTTGAGATAGGATCTTTAGATGAATATTGTTTGCTGAAATAGGATTTTTATTCAACTTGAGTAACACGTCAGTGGAAATTCAGATCCCCTTAGGTTAGACGAATTACATACTAATATCTATTTATTATATTTTCCTTAACCAAAAACCTTAAAGAATTATTCGCCTTAGCTGTATACCGTAACTTAGGATAACAATAGATCGATTTATAGTCTCTGTGGGTTTGATATCTTTTAAAACTACGCGATAGATCGTGCACTTGCGATCTGATTAATAGACGATAAAGTCGCGATCAAGTTTTTGGCGCCTGGGGACTATTTAAGTCGATATTGTAACTCGGTGTTACAACCGTATAGACTAAGGCATTTTATTTTATTTACTATGTACAACCCAAATTTTCCTCGCCCATTATCGATATTTTGAGGAACCTCAAGAATCCCATAGATCCGAACTTGAAATCGATGGAAAACTTTAATGCTTCACAAACCTACTCCTACCCCAACTACCTTCAGAACTACCAATCCCCGTATTATGAAGAACCACCAGAAATTTATGATTTCAACCAAACTTTTCCTCAACCCAATTCTTCCTACAATTATCACACCCAATATTTTGAAGAATCACCAAAACCATATAAATATGATCTCGAAATATTAATGGAAGATTTTAATGAATCATGTAGGATGATAGAACGCGATAGGGAAACACAAAAAGAGACTTTAACTTACTTTCGAGACTCTGAAGAATCGCAAGATTTTAATTTCGAAACATCAATGGAGGATTCCGATGAGATAATAACTAACTCTAGGTTAGAGTCTATGATTGAACACTTTATAGAGGCACAAACTATCCAAATTGAAGAAGCAAGAAAACAAAGTCTTCAAAATAATGAAACCCTTAGCCAACCAACCAATATGGTTGAATCCTTCGCATCTCATAACATGGCTTTAGAGACTCAAATCTCCCAACTCGAACAAAACTTTCTAGGACCTTTACCCGAGGAAGATGTGGATGTTGAAACAACCATTATGGAAATACTACTTGGAAATCTAGAAAGTGATGATGAGTATGAGGAGAGTGAAATTGTGGCCGAGGAAAGTTCGCGAGAAAATAGTGGAGATTGAGAAAATGAACCAACACTGCTCAAGAGGAGGTTGTAAAAAGTAGAAAAGGAAGCATCTATTGTAATCCCGAATCACTACATTCCACTGATTCCCTTCCCGAAAATTTTTATGGAAACTCCGGTAGACTCCCAATCTAAAACGTACGTTGCGGTATTGAAAAATATCCATACTAATTCACCACTATTGGAAGTCTTGCCTAAAAAGCAAAAATTAGAGGACCATAAAATTAGGGATATAATTACTTTTAAAAGGGTGAGGTTAACTTATGAGGGGATGGATGAGATCACTAAGCCCGAAATTGAAAAACTTATACTTAGGATAAATCCAGAACCACTATCAAAATTTCGAGAGAATAACCCCCCTGGACTTAAGAAAAGAAAAGGTGAGGATATGTGAGATGGCTTGATAAGTGGCGATGGAAAACAACGAGTAGTCATTCAATTTTAAATTTTCTTTTTCGTATTTTCAAATTTTTCTATTTTATGTTAAATTTTAAATTTTTAGTCGGTTATCTATTGCACCCTTTCTTCTGATGCGCTTGAACTATTTCCCCGTAATACCGATAATTAAACTCAATAAAAATTTCACGTTAATATTTATAATTATAATTGAGTAATATTTTAATTATCGCATTTCTCCTATTAATATACCGAATCAATTTTTCCCAATATTTATTATATTAATTAAAAAGCATTATATACTAGTATTATATATATATCCTATTAATTAAAAAAAAATTCTAAATCATCTATATATATATATATATACAAGTATGTAGTATGTATGCATGTGGTCTACAAAATTGTTCCTTATCTCTTTTGCCTAAGTCACATGTATTACTAAAAAGGCATGCAAATTAAGATTCCATGCTTTTCAATTATTCGTGCCATGCCTTCATGATTCCCTGCTCGAGATGACCACCCTTCTCCTTTCTGATTTCTCCTGGTTTTATCGCATTGAGGACAATGCTTATTTTAAGTTTGGGGGAGTCAGAACATTTCTTTGTTCGTTATTATTTTCTTTGCTCTATTTAGTATTTCTTTTTGTTTCTTTTTCTATGTATTGCAAAATTTCAATTCAACAAAATATATGTTTATGTAATTTTAGTCTTTTATGTTTAAATTTCGTGCTTATTCGAATTCCTCCTATTTCTTGAGCCATAACGACAAATATTAACAAAAAATTAAAACGCATTTATTGACATATTCAACTAGTATTAAGGTTGCTTATTTTTATAAATAAGAATTCGAGTAAAAACTTAACAAAATTATTATCGTCCTAACACTTTAAAACCCCCAATGTGTTAGATTGATTTAAGTACTTATTATACCAACACCTTAAGACTTAGTTTTAAAGTAGCCCCGAGTAGTTTATTAAGCAGTCGGCACCGCCTAAAACGACAAACTACGTGGAGAATCGATGAACATAAGTGTTTGATCAAGTTATTTAAAGAAAATTTTTATTAGAAGATGCACTTATTAAGTTAGATGGTCCTTACCAGATCATTTAATTCAACGGTTGCAGAAACTATAAAATATTTATGCAAACATCCATTATGAATTGGTTCGGTGGTCCCTGTGTTGGACTTGGTGGCGGATGACGATCCGATCCCATAATTTGTAATTGGATAAAGGAGTACCAAATATAATTACCGGACTCCTAGTGGATTATAAAGATCAAAGTCACTAACCGGTTACTCCACTATATGCGCGTAAGGTAAAGGGCTTAATGTGATTGCAAGAATGAAAACGGTGAAACAAAACGAAAGTATTAGGTCGAGTGTAATTCATGACTTAAATTGGTCGCAAAATGGGGTTATCTAGTGTTATTGTAATTTTGGTGTCAAAGTCTAAACTCGAGTTATCCAACAAAGACGTGAATTGCAACCTAGTGCGAATTGAATTGTGTTATATATTTGCGTTTGACATATGCTCAAGTGATTTTTCATTTTTAATTTTTGCTTGAGGACAAGCAAAGGTTTAAGTATAGGGGAGTTTGATAACACGATTTTATATAACATATTTGATGTATTTTTCATAAATAATGTTAATGTTTTTATTTAATTATTTCACTTTATTTCGTACACGTTGGTATTTTCTATGTTTCGTATTTGCATTAAATAAAGATAAATCGAGCAAAGAAGTAAAATCGAGGAAAAATCTGATTAAAAAGGCAAAGAAATGAAGCAAGGAGTGATATATAGTAAAAAGGAGGTGTTAAGAAGAAGAAACCAATTACACATAGCAAAGACTAAGCCCACAAGCAACAAGCCCAAAGCATGGAAGCCCAGCACGTAAGCCAGCCACGTGCCACGTAGCCGAGACGCCTCAACCTCCCTTCCTTTGAGGCGCCCGCCTCCTTAGCTAGTGGGGCCCACTACTTCTTCCCACGTTTTGAGACGCACGTCTCAACTTGGCAGTTAGGTTTTGGGACGTCCGCCTCCTACTCTTCAGCCGGGTATTTCTCACACACGAAGACCACTTGCTTGCATTTAAATTGAAGGAAAGCTACAAATGCATCTATAAATACATGTTCCAGTTCCAGAATTAGGGTCGGCATTTTCTACCGAACAACCGCTATTTTAATATTCCGCAATTTTATTCCAGTATTGTATTTTCCAGTTTCCACTGATCTAACCTTACGTTAGATCCAGTTATTTAGTCCTTGTCGTATTTTATTTTTCCTTTCAATTCAAGAAGTCAAGAACAGGATTATTTCCGGCATTCCTAATTTCAGGTTTTATTTATTTATTTATTTTATTTAATTTATTGTTGCCTGATATTACTTATTTGATTTCGGAAATGTTTAATTATATTAATCCATATTGTTTATGCATGTCTGAATTAATTAATATGTCTGGCTAAGTCTTTTTGATATTGGTATGTAGATTAATCGATCCTTAGGAATCTAAAATAAACTGGCATAATGTTACGTTGTTAAAAATACTCTTTCTGACTTAGATATCTAATTTAATTTATTAATAGGTTTAGAAACCAACAGCGAAAGTTTGAGGTTAATAAACCGACTAAGATTAGAAACCAGAGCGACGTTTGAGGTTTAGAATCGATAGTAGATACTAGGTATTGTTTTTAAAAACCAAGATTTTAAAACCGATTAAACTTTATTTATTTTCAAAAGTGTTTTTAAATTCGGGATAGCGAGCATACGTTAAGATTTAATTACATGATCCGAATCAATAGAGCGACATTTGAGATAGGATCTTTAGATGAATATTGTTTTGAAATAGGATTTTTATTCAACTTGAGTAACACGTCGGTGGAAATTGATCCCTTAGGTTAGATTTAATTACATACTAATATCTATTTATTATATTTTCCTTAACCAAAACCTTAAAGAATTATTCCTTAGTCAGGTAACTTAGGATAACAATAGATCGATTTATAGTCTCTGTGGGTTCGATATCTTTTAAAACTACGCGATAGGACTGTGCACTTGCAGTCTGCTGATTAATAGACGATAAAGTCGCGATCAATAAGTTATTTGTTTAGTAATGTTGTATGAACCTAGATTACAAAACCATATTACAGAATATAGAACCATATTTTGCAGATTCAATAAATAGAAACATTGTACATTTTGCTAACTTCTCAATCTTAAAAATTGCACCACAAATATTCATTGTTTACACCAAACACAAATCCAAAATGACACACACTTTATAATTTTACAACAAAACTAAAACAAATTTTTAACCAACAAAAGCAATAACCAAATTGGAAAGTTATAGATTGTCCAATAGAATTTATCATTGGTCGTTAAGCACCTATAATTTGAATAAAATTTAAAACTAATTAGGATAATCAACAACTTTAAATCCATAATACTAAGGAATAAAAAAGAGTAAACTAAATAATTATAAATTACTAAGTAATATAAACCATTTACTTATTAGTTTTACCATATCCCCTCTTCATGATCACGACAAATAGCATGCACATCATATGAATCATTTTTTTTAGATGATTGACGTATATGTGTTGCTAAAAAAAGGGTCTCAAAGTTTAAATCTTGATTTTCATCAGTACTATCAGGAATTTTTTTTCCTTGTAGAACAATTGACCATATAGTGTTAGTAGGATCAGTGACATAAAAAAATTGTTTTTCTTGTATTCTTATGATGAACTGTTCGTTCTTATAAGTTATCTTTCAAAGATCAACCAGTGTGAATCTTAATTCATTGGTTTCTACACAAGTGTTACTGTAATTCCACTTGCACTTAAATAAAGGCACTTTAAGCAACATAGTCAATCTCGAAAATCTCCACAATGACCCTAAAGTACGCTCTAGATGCTAGTACATCGTTGTTATCTTTGGAACTAGAAAAGTACATGGATTCAGCTTCAACCATGACCACACTATTTTTCTTGGTGCTACAATCACTCTTTAATTTTTTATATAATGAATATTTAGTAATGCCGTATGCACTCCAAGTAATTACATTAAACTTAGACATACATGACAACCATTTAATTTTATTTGATGGGATACTCTCTTTAGAAACACTTTCATTAAACCAAGTTATAAAATTTTTATTATGCTCTATCAACAACCGTCTTTCATTCATCCTGGGGAATTATTCCTTTATAAGACCTTAATGAATGGTCAAGTTAGGTTGAAGTTCACTAAGGTTATTCAATATATAAAAATATTCTTGAAGAACTACTTCTCGATTAAATGCCTTAACATTTAAACCTTGAATACCTCTACCATCATATCATTTATCATGACGAGACTGGAGAATTACTATAGAGTTTTCTTATGAAAAATAGTTTGTACAAAACTCAATAGCTTCTTTTTTTATGTACCTTCCGATGATCAAAGCTTCTGGATGATGATGATTCTTTATATACCCTTTAAAAATCTCCATGTATCTCTCTACCGGGTACATCCATCCTAAATAAATTGGACCACAAATTCTAATCTCTCTTACTAGATTAACAACTAAGTGAACCATAATGTCAAAGAATGATGGAGGGAGAAACTTCTTTAATTAGCACAAGATGATTGCAGCTTCATGTTCTAAGTTGTGTAAATTTTTTGGATCAATAACTTTACTACATATAGAATTGAAGAATAAGCACAATCTGGTTACCCTTGGTAAAATGCCACGGATAGCCACTAGTAGAAGTTGTTGCATCAAAACATGACAATAATGAGATTTTAAGCCAACTAACTTGAGATCATTAATTTGCACAAGTTTATTCATATTTGATGAGTGCCCTTGGGGAACTTTGATACCCTGCAAACATTCGCAAAAACTATTTTTTTTAGCCAGAGTGCGACATGCTAGAGGCAAATATGTTCTATTTCCTATTTACTTTGGAACTAACTCTTGCCATATACCTATGACAACTATATCTTCGTGTGATTTCTTAGCAGATTTTGTCTTGCCTTTAATATTGAGAAGTATTCCAATAAAACTATCACATGCATTTTTCTCCACATGCATCACATCAAGACGATGTCATACATATAGACTAGACCAATATGAAAGATCAAAGAACACCGACATTATTTTTCCAAATATTTTTCTCCATAATTGATTTGTTTCTTTTCAAAGACAACATTAATATGTTGTTGTCTTTTATAAACTTTCTTTCCGGTTAAGCGCTTTGGAGCGATATCAAAGTCACGCTCTTCATTAAAAGCCTTATACAATCTACTGTATGAAAGATTAGGTCTTAGATATTTTTGATGCCAAAGATAAACTGTCTTTTTTTCTTTTTATAATTGGTGATGATATGTATCAAATTAACATATAGAATATGCTTTATGTCCCTTGACGTTGTACCCAGACAAATGACCATATGCAGAAAAGTCATTGATTTTACAAAACAACATGACATATGCCTTGAAGTTATTTCATGTATACGCATCATCAACACCAACACCTTCCATCCAAAAAAGTGTTAAATCTTCGATCAATGACGTTAAATAAACATCTATATTGTTTCTTGGTTGTCTTGGACCCGAAATCATCATTGATAACATCATATACTTGCACTTCATGCATAACCATAAAGATAAGTTGCAAATTATGATTAGAATAAATGTTGATGTATAGTTAGTACTCAAATTATCAAAATAGTTCATTTCTTCGGTGAAAAGTCAAGCCTAAGGTTCCTCAGTACAAGGTCAAAATCTGGAAACAAGGAATCAATTTTCTTCCATTGCAATGAATCAACTACATGGCAAATTTTTCCATCACTCACTATTTCATATGCATGCCATCTAGTAGTCTTTATGTCATTAACATAAGCCAAAAATCTCTTTATGCCATCTACATCACCTTATTATGAACACCCTTTACACCATCATCGTCATCAACATCATTGTCCTTCTACTTGTAGCGTGACTCCTTACACCTCGGGCACTACTTCAAGTTTTCAAACTCTTTTCCATATAAGAGGCAATCATTACGACATGCATGTATTTTTGACATAGTACAAACCCATTGAAGACAATATCTTCTTGACCTCATAATTATGATTCGGCAACGTGTTACCTTTGGGAAGCATTTCTTTCAACAATTCAAGCAATTCAATAAAAAATTTATGCGTCCACCTACCTCTTGCCTTAAGATTAAATAGTCTTAACACGACTGATATTCTTGTAAAACATTTACATCCCGTATACAACGAATCTTACATGTCTCTTTGCAAAGTCTATACCACATTAGCTTTCTTGAAATCATATACTCTAATATCATGAATCATGTCTTCTAGAGTATCATTCATAAATTCATCATCTTTCATTGTATATGACAAGGTATCTTTTTTGTCACTTCGACATGCCATACATATTTCGTGTAATTTTGAATAATTTTATCCCAACCTATATGATTGAATATATTTTTCTTGGATGTTTTTCGAATTAAAGCAATTTTTACAAGGACAACAAAAAATCTCATTACTTTTAGGAATTTTTTATCAGTGAAATCAAGAAATTGTATCCCTTCATTCTCATACTCTTTACTTAATTTATTGACTTTCATCAAACTACGATCCATAATCACATAAGTCTTCTGAAGGTAAAATAAAAATAGTACACAACCAACAAAACAATAAACAACAAGACAGTCTCAAAAAAATATCAACAACAAGAAGAAGAAGAAGAACTACAACACCACTAATGGAGAACTTGTACATACCAGAAATGTGATGAGAGGCTAAAAGAAAAGTGTTGGTTAGAGCTTCCTTCCTCGTTGACTGACTTCCTCTTTGATTCTTTCGTTCGCTAGGGCTCAAAAAGTGAATGAGGTAGACTTAACATTAACTCTGAGGGAATACAAAATTTAGAGAGTTTTGATCTCAATTTTATTAAAACTCGAGGAATCATATCCGACTTAAAATCGATAAAAAATAAAGGCATCATTTTGATTCCAAAAAGAATATAAAATTAGAGATTTTTTATCTCGGTTTATTTAAAAACCGAGGGATAATATCCGACGTAAAATCTATAAAAAAATAAATATGTCTTTTTGGTTCTAAATAAAACATAAAATTGCAAGAAATGGAAATCGAAGCCCAAACTCTGAGCAACTATTTATGTCAGCTTTCCTGAAAACCAATGGAAAAGATTGATTATATATTTTTAAAAATAAAACATAGCACTCACAATACCTATACCCTCACTTTTTGGTTGTTCGATGTGAAAGTTTCGTTATAAAAATTAATATTCGTCATAAAAATTAATCTTTTCGTCATACCAGAAATGTGATGAGAGACTAAAAGAAAAGTGTTGGTTAGAGCTTCCTCCTCGTTGATCGACTTCCTCTTTGATTCTTTCGTTCGCTAGGGCTCAAAAAGTGAATGAGGTAGACTTAACATTAACTCTGAGGGAATAAAATTTTTAGAGAGTTTTGATCTCGATTTTATTAAAACTCGAGGAATCATATCCAACTTAAAAGCGATAAAAAATAAAGGCGTCATTTTGATTCCAAAAAGAATATAAAATTAGATACTTTTCTTCTCGATTTATTTAAAAACCGAGGGATAATATCTGACGTAAAATCTATAAAAAAAAATAAAGATGTCTTTTTGGTTCTAAATAAAATATAAAATTGCAAGAAATGGAAGTCGAAGCCAAAACTCTGAGCAACTATTTATGTCAGCTTTCCTGAAACCCAAGGGAAAAGATTGATTATATATTTTAAAAATAAAACATAGCACTCCCAATACCTATACCCTCACTTTTTGATTGTTCGATGTGAAAGTTTCGTCATAAAAATTAATATTTGTAATAGTGATGACTCTTTAAATAAAAACTGAGAGAGAGAGAAAGAGAGAGAGAGAGATTTTTAAGTGATTGGCTAGTAATTCGGAGGTGGAGATTGAGACGGATCCTGGGTGGACACATGGCTCGGTAATCACATTTTCTCGAATCTCAAATTGAGATTTTGCAAGGTTGTTAAACCTTCTTTTTTATTTTTTTTAACTTCTTATTTGTTAGGATATTTGGTTGAGTAGAAATTATGTTGTTTTTAACAACAAGATGTGGGGTCGTTGTAATACTTTGATGTTAATTAAATCGTTGGGTTGAGGTTGATATTCCTTATTGTCGAAAGAAATGTATGTTTGGAATAAAGTTATTTGGCTCTCTAATCTTAAGATTGATATTCATTTGTACTTGTTTTAGTTGGTACTTTGTATTTTGTTCTCCACTTTGTATATTAAAGAAAAAATATAGCTATGATTCCTTATTATAATTCAAACAATTTGTAACTAAAATATAACAAGCGTACCATTTTCTTCTATTTTTATTCTCTAAATATATAATATATTGATCATTGTTTTTAAATTGCACCATTTCTAATACAATTTGAACCATACATAAGTATTTGCATGTAAGTTTTCTCCTTATATTAATTAATTTGTAAATAACCCTTAATCAAAATTGAAAGAAAAACCGATATTAAAAGTTTCATTTAATGACTAGAAATTGAAATAAACAAAGAGACAAATTGTAATTAAATAAGTCTTTTGATTCCACAAGCAATAGAATTTAATCATCACATTATTTTACATACACAAAACAAAACCCTACACATTCACAAAATCTCAAAAAACATACAAAACCCCAATTTGGCAAATTGATGTCGGCCAACTTGGTCTCCGTTTTAATATACCACCCCACATGAATTTCATTTAACACCTCTCTCTCCCTCAAAGCCACACAAAGAAAAAAATACCTCAACTTGACCAACCTTAAAGTTATTACTATATAACCCTAACCACATAACATACCCAAACCCCTCTTCAAAAAAAATCATCTTTTCTTTCATCTTTTGTTCAAAACCCTTTATATTCAACACAAACACCACTCAAATTAACAAGATCCATCAAAATTCTATTATCACTTCTTTTCTTTTCTTTTCTTTTCATTATTTCATTCATACTATACAAAAACATGCCTCCAAATCCACCAAAATCTTCTCTCCTCCTCCATAGAATCAACCACACCACCACTCCAACCGTCACCAACCACCATGATCACCTCCCCGGCGAAAACACCAACACCACTCTCTTCGTCAACCCTGTCACCACCATCCCTAATACCATATCACACTACCACACACATCCCATAACCTCCAACCAACTATGCTCGGCGGTCGTCCAAGAAACAACCGCCTCCATCACCTCCGTTTGGTCTGTGGTTCGCCGCTTCGACAAACCACAAGCCTACAAAAACTTCATCAAAAGCTGCAGTCTCATCAACGGCGACGGTGACGTGGGCACGCTCAGGGAGGTCAATCTTATTTCTGGCCTCCCTGCCGCCCGCAGCACGGAACGCCTTGAAATCCTCGATGAGGACCAACATGTCATCAGTTTTAGCGTTGTTGGTGGGGATCATAGGCTTGCTAACTACCGGTCCGTTACTACACTTCATTCCTCCGGTGAGGGTGAAAGCTCCGGCACGGTGGTTGTTGAGTCCTACGTGGTGGATGTTCCTCCGGGGAATACTAAAGAGGACACTCGTGTGTTTGTTGACACAATTGTTCGGTGTAATCTTCAGTCACTCGCACAAACTGCTGAGAATATTACACAACAAAACAACAACGATGCTTACGATGGTTGTTCATAATTTTTCATTTTTTTTTTATAGTTTTTTATATATTTATATAATATATATAAAATATTGTTGATTAAGTATTGTGTATATTGTGATTATTATTATTGTTTTTATTACTAGATTCAGTAGATTGTTTAATGTATGAGTTGGTTATGAGACCAAGTTTTCCTAGTTTATATATATTTTTTCTTGAATTAATTTCAATAAAGGAGTTTAAAATAAATCATTGATGTTAATGTTAATTAGGTACTATTATTTATTGTATATATAGAATTTTAATTTTAATTGAAACCTTATCTAATGGAGTTTTTTACATTTTAAATTAAGCAAGTGGAGATGGTGGTAGTAGGAAGATAATTATTCTACTAAATAATGGAGTGTGCATTTTTGTTAAACTAATTGATGTTTATGTCTTTTTTTATGAGAGGTGATTGTGTTGTTTTTCTCTTTTGAGGATATGATTTGATTAATTTCTATAAAAAAAAAAAATAAAAGAATGATTTTTGAAGGTTTGTAAGGTGGCATACAAGGTATACAATTTATTATGATTAAATAAATTCTTATAAATATTATTATAGTTATGGTTAGGTGATTCAAAAACTTAAGACATAAGCTAATAATATATTATAAATAAAAAATAAAAATATTTTGCTATATGATTTTAGTATTCAAAATAATATTAATTAAATTTCCTCTTAATATAAGCACATGCATCACAAAAATAATTTAGAACAAAAATATAAAAAAAATATGATTTTTTACACAATTTTTATTTTGTTATTCATGAATTTTTTGTAAAACTATAGACTCGCTAGCTAGCTAACTAGTAAATATTATTTCCTCTTCCTTAATTTTACTTTTGTAACGTTACTTTAAATTAATCTAATCTTAGCCAATGTATTATGAATCTTAAAGTTTATGAATATGAAAGAAAAAAAAAAGAAGATAATCTTACCAAAAAATATATATAAAAAATTAGATGGAATATTAAAGAGTATATACCTTTTTTTTATCAACCAATACGTCATCAAATATTGTATACAACACTTGGTAAAAGAAAATGCAAGTTGCATGTAGTATATTATATAGTTTTGTGAACACTCAAGTTTTAAATAACATCAAGTTGTAATTTTATTTTAATGCAAGTTGTGCGTGACTAAAGGAAAGAGAAAGAAACGGAATAAAAAAGGAAGCATTGAAGAAGTTGGCAAGTAGAGAGAAAAAGATTATTGTTAGATCGTCGGTTTGTGCAAGTTGATGATCAAGTGGGAGAAAGGAAACATAACACGAGATAAGAAATAGACAACAAGTGTGAAGAGAGGACATGTTTTTTAATGATTTATTTATTACCCACTTGCATGAGCACCACCTTTTTAGTTTGTCCACTTTTGAGGTTTTGAATTGAATATTTCATCATTCAATAGTTTGGTATTCAAAGTTTTTTCTTTAAAAGTTTTTTCATCTCTCATGGCAATATGTATAAACAGGTCATCTTTAGGCTGTGTTTGTTAAGCTTTGATAAAATTATTTTAAATAAATAACAATTCCAAAATTTAAAATAATGTAGTTAACTTTGATATTCTATATTATACATAAATATTGGTAAACGATCGATATTTTTTTTTTTTTAATTGCAATTTTAGTTTCTTATTATTTTATTTTTTTTTATTTCAACCTCCTATTTTAAAATTCAGAATTTTAGTCTTTTTATTTTAATTTTTTTTTGAGGGTTTTAATCCTCATATAAATTTGAAGATAATTTTTAATGACACGACGCATACATTGATGGCGTGTTAATGCCAATTCAGCAGTGAATTGTTCAATAAAAATATTTTTATTTAAGATTTATGTTTAACATATCATCAATGTGAGTTTAATGTCGTTAAAATTTACCTTCAGATTTACAGGAGGATTAAAATCCTAAAAAAACTAAAATAAAGGGATTAAAATTTTGAATTTTAAAATAGGGGACCAAAACTGCAATTAAACTTTTTTTTATTTATAAAACTACATTCTCTTAAAAACAATTTTATTTATCTATAATACACAACATTTTATTGATATATAAGACACAACATGCACAAGCAAGCTTTTGAATTTTTTTTAAATATATTATTTTTGTGATAGGAAACCAAAAGTGACAAGCAAATGACATAAAACTATTGTATTGTCATAATATAAGTTATCAGGTTTGATCTCTTTATTTGAAGCACTTTTAGGCTGTATGTCATACATTAAAATGTCTAGTCTTTAGTCTCATTGACAGAAAAATCTTCGTCTAGTTCATACATACATGTTTCCTTACTACCCAATCATACACTATAATATTTTCTGACCTAAGTGATGGTCTTTCTCCTTAGGCCACTCAAGAAATTCACATGCATATTTTTCTTAACGATACTCTGACATGCTGAAATATATCAAATATGATATCCCAAAAAAAACCATATTAGTATTTGAAGTCTTAAAACTCTTAACATAAATCACGTGTTCTCCTAATGTATCCAAGCACGTCATACGACAAATAATGAAAACCTCATCAATAGAAAATAAGGGAGTTATAAGATGATATCTAAGTATATTATGATACTCTACCAATGACATGTGTTGGGCTAACTCATTAATAGAAATAACAAGAAGAAAATCTTTGATATTGTGTTGTTTGCAAATAACCAAAAAATATTTTTTTCTCTTATGATAATATCAAAGTTTACGTCTATGTCCTGAACACTTTTACTAAAAAGGATATTGGCCAAAACATATTGTGCTTTAGGATAGACAACGTTCTTGCTAATAAAACCGTTAAGGTTAAAATATGAAATTCTAAAATGATTTAAAGTCTAAGGTACGTTTAAATGATTATATTAAAAAACTATATAAAGTAAGTTCATCAATAATTAATGTTGCAATATGAATTGGCGTGTGTCAATGAAGTTATGTTATTTTCTAAGTGGTCAGGCTCTTTCTTCGATGCAGTTTGACTGTTTATTATGTAATCTTGTTGTTGTGTTTTTCTGGTGTAAATTGGGAATCTTTTGGTGCCAAATATGCTTATTACAAGTTTTGTTGTTGGTAATCTATATGTATATAAGTTTTACATATTGTGATAGATTTCTCATGTAGTAGATTTAGTCTATTTGTTGATTGTTTGATATGACTAATGTTATTGATGATGCTCTTACTTTGGTTGTTTTTCTCCATGATGGTTTTGGTATTAGTCATATATACCACATGATAATACTTCACGAGTATTTGACCGTGTTGTGAAATTTCAAAAGTTTCTTTCCACTTAGCCACATTACATGTTTGCTTAATCTATTAAAGATTTGACTTCGTATATCTTTGAAGGTACGCCTTTTTCCATATGGTTATTTGACTTTGAAAATGCACATAATATATCATATGATCATAAGTCTTTTCATCTTGAATCCCTAAATCATCAATATCAATTATGATTGTTGATGACACTCGTATGTTTGTGGGTAGAAATTTGGTCAGTTTTCACCTCTAATTTATCTCTTTCTCATGTTTATCATATTCTTGATCTCACTTTGAACCATGTATTTGTTAGTTAATTGCAAGATTTTAATCACTTGATTATGTTTTCTTTCACTCATTTCCATGTGTATGATCCAAAATTTAGATGGCTAATTGGAACATGTCATGGACATGGAGACTTTATATTTTGGATGAGTTAAGAGTTCTAAATATTGCACCATCAACATCTACTTCCATTATTGATTTATCATGTTTTTGTTTGAATTTATAATCATGTTATTTTTATTTATGACATTCTCGTCTTTTCCATGTTTATGCATCTAGATTAAAATACTTAGTCTCAACTAGAGCATTACAAAAATTAAAAACTGATGATATTTTTTATTGATGAAGTTGCAATCTATTAGAAGTAATTTATATTTAGAAGCAGTGTTCTGACTCAGAATTAGAAGCTTTTTAGGTTGTTGTTCCAGAAGTTGTGCTCAGCTTCTGAGGTATTATTTTGTTAACTTGTATTTAATATTGCTTACGTGGCATAGTTTGTTTACGTGTCAATTTGATTACACTGTACTTAAACAACTCATGTAACTGATTTTTATAATAGAATGCACTTTTTAAGAATAGAGTTTCTTTCTCAAAAAGTTTGTGGTAACCGTTATTCGATCTCTTCTTCCATCTTCAACCTCGAGCTCCAACAATTGGTATATAAAGCTTCAATTTGATTCACATGGAAATAGGAGTGTACATGAGGCGTGTGTGATTGATTTTGTTTCTTAAATTCATGATCAAAATCGTAACAGAATTGCATTTCTTAAATTCACATGATATGGGAGATCTAAGTGAGTTTCTTTGCACAAGAACGAAGATTAACACATGAAATATCTTGAATACGAAGCTTACAGTGTTTGATGGAAAAATTGGAATTGATGGATGATTCACATGTGTGTGTTGTTTGGAGCTCAAGACATTCTTGATCTCGTCACCAACGATTATGTTCTGGTTGCAATAGATATAAAGGCAGACAGAAGAAAGAAGCGCGCAAAGAGAAACAAGGAAGAATGATCAAAAGGCAATTTTCTACATCCATCAGTGTGTGGATACAAATGTGTTTGAGAAAATAGTTGATTCAACAACGACACAGGCTGTGTGGATATACTGGCATGGTGCTACGATCATGATGCATTAGTGAATAAGCTTAAGCTTCAGTATCTACCTAAGCAATATGAGAATCTTAAAATGAAGAACAATGAGAAGTTTCCTGATTACATTTCTAGAATAATTTTGATAAGAAATGAGATGAAATCTTGTGGAAAAACTCTTTATGACTAAGTAATCATTGAGAAGGTATTGAGATCTATTATTCATCAATTTGATTATATTGTTGTAGAAATTGAACATTCTAAGAACCTCAACACCCTAATAATTGAAGAGATGTAAAACAATCTAGAGGCACAAGAGTTGTGTTTGATTGAGAGAACTTCTGAAAGAGAGGTAGAGCATGCTTTGAAGGAGTCTTTTGGTATGAAGAGTCAGAAGCAGTCTTGGTCAAAATTCAAGAAGAGGCATGGTGGTTCTCGGAAGTCAGGAGCCTCCAACTTTAATGAGAAGAAACATCAAAATGGAAAGAAGAAGCTTGACAAGAGAAAGGATTAATGTTACAATTGTAATAGATTTAATCATTTTGCTAAAGATTGTTGCTCAAACAAGAAAAGGAAGTAAGAAGAAGCAAACATAGCCAAAGACGATTCTGAAGATGAATTTATGGTATTGATGGCTTTTGAATTTGATGTGCATATTTGCTAGACTGGTGGTATATGGGTATTGGCTGCTCAAATCACTTAATTAGAAACAAACAATTTCTAATTGATCCGGAGTCTAGAAAGAAGGCAAAGATTAGATGTGCTAATGATAAGTACCTTAATGTTGAAGGTATTAGGAAATGTCAAAGTTAGAGTGAAGAATGGAAAAGTTGTCCTGGTATGAAGAGCAATATGATGAGTGTAGGCCAACTCATTATGAAATGTCTCTCGATTATTATTAAGTTGTGTGATTTTGATTAGAAGTTGATCATGTAATACGAGTAGGAAAGTAACAGAATGTTCAAGATGAATATAGAGTCATCTAAAACTAATGCCTTAGTATAAGAGGTGCTAAAGGTGACAATGAGTTATGGAATAAGAGATTGGAGCATGTAAACTTCCAAATCTTAGGGCATAAGAGTTTTACGAAGCTAGTACATAGAGTTCCTAATATTGTGAAGCTTTAGAAGTCATATGAGATGTGCATGAAGGGCAAGCAACCCAGATTTCCATTTACATAAAAAAATGGCCCCCAGAGCAAAACATGCGTTAAGAGTAGTGCATTATGCTTCATACACTTCTAAGCACAATGGTAATGTTGAAAGAAGAAACAAAACTTTGTTTTATATGACAAAAAACATGTTGAAAAAGAAGAATTTTCCTAACACCTTGTGGGGAGAAGCTATTGCCACTTCAGCATATGTGCTCAACAGGTGTCAAACTAAGAAGTTGAATGAAACTATTCCTTTTGAGAAGTGGACTAGAGATACGCAAAGAGTGAGTCATTTTAGGTTATTTGGTTCAGTTTTTTATAAACATGTTCCATGTGCTACTAGAAAAGAAGTCGGATGATAGAAGCAATGTAATGTTGTTGATTGGGTACCAACATACATGTGTTTATAAGCTTTATTATCCAGTCACTAATAAGGTTGAAGTTAACAGAGATGTCATTATGAAAGAAGTAGAACCATGCACTGGAGCAAGTTTCAATCCAACTCAGGTGTAGTATCAACACATGAGTTAACTTCTGAACGTGATATAGTGTTAAAAGATGACTCTGAAGGTTATGAAGATGAGTCGGAGTCTGAAGATGACTCTGAGGATGAAAGTGAATCTGATTCTAATCTATATTTTTATGATGATCAAGACTCTGGGGATTATATTTTAAAAAGTGACATGCTTCTGTAGGTCGAACTTCAAGAGGTGGTTAAACTTCTAAAGGTAGTCTAACATCTGATAGTGTTCCAGCATCTGAAGAAGATTCTAAAAAAGTTCAGAGTTCACAAAGAATCAGTCAAATACCAATAAGATTTATAGAGTTTGACATGTTACGAGACACTTAGATAGACAGTGAAGGAGAAGTCATAAAGTGTGTCATGTTAGTAGACTCTGAACCAGTTAGTGTTGAAGAAGCTCTCAAGAAGAAAGTATGATTGAAGGACATGAAAGAAGAACTTGATGCTATGGAAAGAAATAAGACTTGGGAGTTGACTGAACTTCCAAAGGAGAAGAAATCCATCATCATCAGATGGGTTTTCAAGGTGAAATTAAATCCAGATGGATCAATTAGAAAACAAAAAGCAATGTTAGTAGCTATATGATTTCTACAAAAATATGGATTAGATTACTTTGAAGTGTTTGCGCCTGTAGCTAGTCATAAATCAATTAGATTGGTGATTGTTATAACTACAAATATAAATTGGTCTGTGGTGTATTTGGATGTGAAATATGCATTTATGAATGGTCCTTTACAAGAAGAGGTATAAGTGTCACAACTTCCTAGATTTGTGAAGAAGAACAACAAAGGGATGGTGTACAAGTTACATTAAGCATGAACTGAAACAAGCTCCTAGAGCTCGGAATCTTAAAATTGATGCATTTTTCAAGCTGCAAGGATTCCGAAAGTTTGAGATGGAGTATGACATTTATGTTCATCATATATATGAAAGCAATATGATTCTGGCGTGTATCAATGTTGATGATATTTTTCTAATCGGAAGTTGTTCAGATGCGATAGTCAAGTTTAAGAAGGTGCTGATGAATGAGTTTGAGATGACTGATATGAGAAATATGGTATTTTCTAGGGATAAAGATTTTGTACTCTAAGAAGGATACAATTAGGCCCATTGGCCCCATTTGCCTGAGTATATATAAATGGAATTTTTCAAACCACCCTTATACTTTCTTAACACACTCATGCGAAATATCTAAAATACTCGTTTATTTCATAAAGGCTTAAATGCACTTTTGGTCCCTCTATATTAATTTTTTAATATTTTAGCCCCCCTATAAAGTAGCAACTATTAGGTCCCCCAATATCATATTTCATATATTTTTTGAGGCCCCCCATGACAAAATAATCTAATTTGCATAGGTGACATTGAAATTATGAGGTGACATTTTTTAATTGTTACCACGTCATTAAAAATAGGACCAAAATATATATTTTAGAATTAAAATTTATAATATATAATTTCTAAATAAATATTTATAAAAAAAATAATAAAAAATGTTTAATTATTATAAAAAAAATTAATTTTTTTAAAAATATTTTTAATATCGTGGCATTAATTAAAAAAGGCAAAATATCCTTTTTAGTCCCTTAACTATACCTCGGGGTACATTTTCGTCCCTTATCTTTAAAAAGTTCCAGAGTGCTCCTTTAATTGTTCAAAAAGAACCACATTTGTCCTTTACGTCCAAGTCGTTAGTCAAAGTCAATGGCCGTCCTTATGTGGCATATAAGTGGCATTACACATGTTTAAAATATCTGTCCAGGTGGCATTAAATAGAAAACAAAGTGGGTAAAGTATCATAACAGACTCCATGACTTGAATTTAACCTAGTGCATCCATTATTGGAAGAAGTCTTATGCGTTGAAGCTGTGAGCGAACCGAAGAACTGAGATTCTATAGAAGGTGAAAGCGACCACAACACAAGTCATCATATGTAAGTTTATGAAATTTCCTTTTTCGTAGTTAGGGTTTACTAAAACCCCTTGTTTTGAAATTCCCTTTTTCGTAGTTAGGGTTTATTGAAATCCCTTGTATGAATTTCCCTTTTCATAGTTAGGGTTTATTGAAATCCCTATTTCTGAAATCTCTTTTTCGTATGATGGATGAATATCTGAACTTTACAATACACCATAGTGGTGAATTTGTTACGGATGACTTGATCGTGTACGAAGGAGGAATTTAAAGTTCATAAAAAATGACAAGAAAAGGATTAGAGTTAGGTGTAAGGTAGGATTTGAATGGGAAACTTATTGTGCTGGATTATCTACTGAGGATTCTTGGCAAAGATAGTAGACACTCATAGTTGCAGTTGCAGTTGCAGTAGATAATATAATGTGAAGTTGTTGAAGACTAAATGGTTGAGCAAGAGGTTGATGAATTCACTTAAAACCAACCCAAGAATGAAACTTAAGGACATTAAGGAAAAGGTACAGAAAAAGTGGAACATGAGGGTAAACAAAAAAAGGCTATAAGAGCTAGGTTTGCATCAAGAGACATGGTTGGTGGGTCATTCTTAGGGAATTATGCAAGAATATATGACTATGCACATGAGTAATTAAGAGCTAACCCAGGGTCAACTGTCAAAGTGAGTGTCCAACCTGCAGAAGAAGGTGGTGATGTTCTTAAATCACATTTCAAAAGACTATACATATGCTTGGCAGCTTGTAAAGAAAGCTTGAAGTTAAGCATACATTTCATTGGACTTGATGGATTTTTTTAAAGGCCTTTGTGGAGGTCAAATACTAGACAGATAGTTTTGAACAAGTGTTTTGGACCTATAATATTAGGCTTTAGTTTTGGACCTATAATATTAGACTTTAGTTTTGAACAAGTTTCATAGCCTGTATGAATATTAGTGGTATCCACCACCTAATAATTAAATGTTGTTGACTTTGTTCAATTGTTTTTCTATATGTTATAGTATGTTTTACTAATTCAAAATGATACTAATTAAAAATGAATGGAAACACCAACATTCAAATTCAAAATGATACTGTATGCAAAATGATACTCTGTTACATTATCATAAAATGATACTCAGTTCAAAATGGTACTCTGTTACACCATAAACATACAATCTCGAAATAATACTCTATTACATCATCATCCACATGACAACAATTAACATAATAAAGAACAATCTTTTCCATCTTCCACCCGAATTCATCATCTTCTTCATTTCAATTTGTAACTCCTTTATCTTATGTTTCAGTCCATCCCTTCTTTCCTTTAAAAGCAATATCTCCATTTTTGCTACATCAAGGTCATTTTGAAGCTTCTCCAACCTATTATTTTGCTTCTTTATAAATTTCTCTTTCTCATCTACCACATCATCAAAGAACCATTAAAAGTATCCACACCAAGTTTTAGATGAACCATGTGTTATTCAAAATGAATATAGATCAGAACAAGAAAATATGAAAAACCACTTTAATTTCATTCTTACCTTATAATGACGACAACCCTAGAATTGCTTCCCAAAGTTCGTGACAGTTGAAGCCCTTCGAAGAACCGTCGTGTCTCCACAACCACATATGGGTCTCTATCGCAAATTTCCATCTAAGCATCCATCGCTTTTGAGATTGGAATTGTGTGAACACTGACCTAAGTACGCCGAAAATGCTTTCTTCATTTTCCTCAAGCAATTTCAAATTCGAAATGGAACGAAAATTATAAAACCCTATAATTTGGGGGAATCTGGGTAGAAGACAGACACAAGGACGATGGATTGTCTTAGGGTGAAGATGGTGTTTATAACATTCCACATCACCTGCTACGTATACAAAACAAATGTCTGTTTGTGCCTTTTGGACGGAAAGAACTTATGTGGTCTTTTTTGAACAATTAAAAGACCACTTTGAAACTTTTTAAAGATAAGAGATCAAAATGTATCCTGAGGTATAATTAAAGGACTAAAAAGAGTATTTTGCCATTAAAAAAATGTCACTTCATAATTTCAATGTCATCTATGCAAATTAGACTTTTTTGTCCTGGGGGGCACCAAAAAAATATGAAATATGATATTGGGAGACCTAATAGCTGATTTTTTTATAGGGGGACTAAAATGTTAAAAAAATTAATATAGGGAAATCAAAAGTGCATTTAAGTCTTACATAAATATATATCTGAAATAACTTTTTTTCCATAAAATTTGACACAATTCAAATATACATCTCCGAAATTATTCTATTTCGGATATGCATCTTCGAAATCACTCATATAATAAGAGTAGCGTTATTTCTACACCAATACTTACATCAAATACTATTCACCATATAAATATAGTGAATAGTGTTTTTTAAATAAAATAATATATTTATAAAGTAATTTTTTTAAAAATATTATTATTATAATATTTTGTTGTTCATAAATATATTAGTTTATTTAAAAAATACTATTAACCATATAAATACGGTGAATAGTACTTAATGTAAATAATAATATAATATTTAAGTGTATAAATAATAAAGGTGTGTTAAAAAATTATCTATATAAATAATAAAGGGAAAACTTTCTTTACTCAACAATATAGTTTGGATATACATATCTAAATAAAAGTAAAATACGCAGAAATTGTGTTACTAAAGTTGTATTTCTGCAAATAAAAATATTGTATAAAAGTATATTTCTAAAATAGGTGCGATATTTAAAAAAAATGTGAGGCTGAAATATAGTGTCCAATAAAGGACTATTTTGGACCACACTAAGGAAGAACTATTTAGGACCGCAATAAAGGCCCAATGATCTTAATGAGGTTTGCAAAATCATTTAGCCTAAGCTCTTATATTTTGGTAAAATCACATGCATGCAGCAAATGAGCCAACATAAATTTTACATGTGAGTTAAATGCATTGTGTTTTTAGTGTTTCTCATATATTTTTAAAGCTACAACAATATAAATATAAAAAATAGTTTAAGAAGTAGGTCTTTTTTTCTTTGTATATCACTTCTTCCATGTATTTATTAAGACATTCACAATTACTAATTTCTTAAAATTTGATCGTAATTTTATCAAGTATATTGAATCGGGGGTCGAGTATTGTACTCAAAGATAGTGTTGTATTGTTGATTTTTAATTAAAATACAAAAGGTTCTCAAGTTGTTTTTTTTCCTGAGATAATGAAAATAAATATTATTGAAAATTAATTTATAGAAAATTGAGGGACCTATAAAAAAAATCTCTATTCATAATATTTGTTATCTCAAAAAATTACATATGTGATTTATAGACCATGATCGGCTAACTTTAAGGCACCAAAAACATAATGTATTTGAATATTTTTTTGTTTCAGCATAACACTCTCTCTCATTCTATTTTTCATTTTTCTGCATTTTCTCTTTATCAAAAATGGACAAAATCAATCAAAGGCACCATGTTTTTGACGCCTTAAAGGTAACATATTCTATTCCGTAATTTATGATAAGCAATAAATTTATACAAAAAAAATAAATACAAGAGGTATTCGAACCCTCAACAAACAAGAAAATTAATCCGTACTCTTAACACAATTCAGAGGAGAATTAAACCAATCAATGACTATAAAAACTAGAAAAAATACAACCCAATCCTATCCATTTCCAAGACAAAAAGATAATGGAAGAGAAACATTCATTGAAACTAAAAATACTTTCTTTTAACAAGTATATCTACTTATATTGTGAATCATATTAGGTATCCAAAGGCCTCCTAAGTAACTCTTCACATAAACATGTGGATCAAACAATACTCACTAGTTCAGTAAATTTTGATATCTAACATTGAGACTCTTATGTGGCAATACACTAAATAGGCGCACAAACATCCATATTATTAAGAAGATCTCGAGTCTTATATTGGTAGAGATATAGTTTAGAAATATTTTATATAGAGGGACACCCATTACTCTTATAAGCAGGGCCGGCCCTGGCCAAGGGCAAGTACGCCCATAGCCTATGACGTTAAAAAAATAGGGCCTCAAAAATTGAATTTATGGGCTTTATAAATTAAAAAAGAAATATATTAAATATAAATTATTTCGTTTTAGAGTATCTCGAGCGGAGGTTTTTTAGTGGATTCTCCAACATGGCAAACATTGCCTTCCAATTTTTAACCATTAGAACTAGCTAGATTGGCTAACCGTTGCAGTGCTATGTAATGGTTCTTTGAACTAAAATAAGAATAAAATAAAAAATGGTTGTTGCTTATTGACTATTTATTTTTTTAAATATTTTATAGAATAAAATTGTGTGACTCAATATAAAGTTGCATTGTTAAAGTAAAAATTAGATAAATTATAATTTTATTTTATTTGTGACTAACATTGCATGAACCAAAGCAAGTTATAACCTTATTTAAAATATTATGTAAAAATCTTCTTTCACCTCAAAATCACTCTAACTAAACAATTGTATAATGTTTTACATATGGTGAAAGTCACAATAACAAAAAAAATAATTGAGAATGGCATATAAAAACTTGAAGAAAATAAGAAAAAACAATTAAAATCTCCTCAAATCATGGTGTGATTCAATATGTAAATAAAGGACCGACTCCTTCGAAATATGTGATGAGAAAATAACACACATTAATGGAATAATATGCATTGAATATAAATTTCCCCAAACTTGTAAGAATCTTAAGAATCAACAACAAATATATAAAAATTGAACAAATAAAGGCACAAATTAAAAGAACATCGATATTTTAACGTGGAAAACCCCTCAATTTGAGAGTAAAAACCATGAGTCGTCCAGACCAAAAAAATAGTTACACTATAATCAAATAAAGGTACAAGAGAGTCTTAAATTAATTCCCAAACTAATGCTAATAGTTGCAAATCACAAAGCAAACTAGGTTAAAAATAAGAATAAAAAATCAGAAAAATACCCAAATTTGCAGCTTCAGTGCAATACAATTTTCTCTCAGCCTAGACTTCACTTTGAAGACCCAATGGTCGAAAGATAGATATAGGTGTTGCAAACCTTCCCTATAAATTTGATCTTGATCCAACACTTAACGAATTCAGAATCACCGATTTAGTGAGTCTGATTGCAGAAAAACATGAATAAATTTCTCTCCACTTTTCTGTCTCTTTTGAATCTTTTTTTTTTATCTCTCTCTCTCTCTCTCAACCCTAAATCGACCATCTCCACTTAAATAAGCGAGAAAATGCAATAACATATTTGGAAATTTCTCCATATAGGAAGGGAGTCCAAACCCAAAAAACTCCCCCTCACAACTATGTGGAGGAAATCACCAAACCGACAATATCATAACAAGCTTCAAACTTCCTTTTTGTGAACACTTTAGCTATCATATAAGAACCATTATCATATCATCATGAATTACATCTAGCCACTTTTGATTTTCATCACTTTCCATGGCCTTTTGAAAATATCCAGGTTCACCCTCATCAGTGAAGATCACATACTCATAAGAATTATACCTTATAGAAGGTTGTCAGCCCCTGTTAGACCTCCTAAGTTGAACTTGAGATGATTCTGGATCTTCACAAAGATTCTCATCCCGTGACATATCATTCTACCTTTCTTCATCATTAGTTAGAATATTCCCATCATCTCCAAGTTGTTTATCATCAACATAATCACATGGCTCACCATTTTGATCACCACCACCAATAGTATCTAGATTATGAACAAATAATCAAACTGAATATTAGACAAACTGATATCTTTCTTGGATGTAGTCTTCTCCACCTTATCAATGTCTTCAATAATTTGGTTTTCCATGAGCACCAAATCACGACTTCTGATAAGCTTCTTCCCTATAGGATCATATAACTTGTAACCAAACTCCTATTTCCCATAGCCGATGAAGATACATTATTTTGACTTTGAATCCAACTTGGATTTTTCATCATTTATAATATGCACAAAACATTTGTAGCCAAAGACTCTCAAGTGATCATACTTGACATTATTTACAAACCAAATTTAGTCTGGAACTTCATTGTTCAAAGCAACAATAGGAGTGAGTTGAGAACATGCACTACCGCGTAAAACGCCTCACCCCGATAATGATTGGGCAACCTAGCTTCGGAGAAGATACACTTTACTCTCTCAATTAGTGTTTGATTCATGCTCTCTATTAAACCATTCAATTAAGGAGTTTTATGAGGAGTGTTTTCATGTGAAACACCATATTGATTGCAATAGGAATCAAATGGTCCACAATACTCACCACCATTGTCAGAACGAACACATTTTAGCTTCTTGTCTATCTACCTCTCAATCAAAACATGTAATTCTTTGAAATTGTCCAACACTTGGTATTTTCTCTTCAAAGCATAAATCCATGGTTTCCTGAAACAATCATCAATAAATGTAACAAAATAAAGTGCACCTCTAAAGAATTTCATCTTTAATGGACTGCAAACATTAGAATGTACCAATTAAAGCAACTTTGACTTCCTTGAGAGAATATTTCTCTTGAAATATACTCTAGTCTATTTACAAACCATGCAATGAGAACACTTCTCCAAAGCTTTGTTGGCCAAAATATTCAGCCCCTTTTAACTTATATAACTAAGTCTTCATGCTACAAAGATGCTTCTATGGCGATAACATTCACACTATCCTTAGCAACTAAAGCTTTTTTCCAATACAGGTTAGAAAAATTCTCACCTTTAGCCACAACCAAGTTACCTTTGTTGAGTTTCCGCTTTCTAGAACGAAAGTGATTGTCATAACCATAATCATCAAGTATATGCACTAAGATCAAATTAAACAGACATATAAAGCATGTTTGACACTTCTAAGCAACAATTGCATTCCCATGTTGGTTTGTAAGAAAACATTACCAATATCAATTACTTTAGATACACCATCATTACTCATCTTCAACACTCCAAAGTCATCAGAGGTATAAGATGTAAAGAAATCTTTCCTTGGTGTAACATGCAATGTAGCACCACTGTCAACTATCCACACACTCTCGTCTGATACGAGATTAACATATTCATGATCATGTAGAATAACAATATCAATACTAGTAGCAATAGTAACACGATCATCATCATGATCTTCATGATCTCTTTGTTTAGACTTACTCTTCTTGCCTTTGTTATCCATTTTACAAACTTTATCTTTCGTCATTAAACTTATCAAACAAATCTAAGAAACCTTTTTGTTCTACAATATTAAATTCAATACTATTTTTAGTGTTCTTATTTGATACATAGTGATATTCATCAAGATATTACTTGCAACGATCTGGTACACTTACCAATTCTCCTTCACTTACCATATGTCATACACATAAGCCATGATGTCCAACATTGACACACTGATAACTTACCGTCAATGGTTCAATTAACTATTGATGTCAACATTGGAACTCTAATGTCTTATCGTCAATGGTACACATGAAACCTGACATCACATTATTGGGTTAATTTGTAACAACTAAGGACATACATTTGTAATGGTATATTTATAAGATATCCATGAGAGATGACGAGAGTGTTGCACATTCTTGCCATATGACCTATTAAATTCCCTTTAACTAGATCGACCATTTGTTTATCACATGTCTCTTATTTCTAGAATAACCCCACCTAACATGGGGGAAATAGGGATAACGTGTTTATAATTTGTTGCAGCGAAGAATGATTCATGGGGAAATTAACCACACTCCCCTAAACATCTGAAGATTTATTCGATTCCCCCATCTTCTCAAATTTGTTACGACTTCCAAGGGGCATGGAGGTTATAAATATCTTAATGGTAGAGTTGAGAAGAAAAATCTCATTTTCACACAGAAAATCACATACGCAGAGCTTATCACCTTTTACGTGAGTTTGCTCTCAATTCCACAACATATTTTAAAATTTTTGACATCCCTTAATCATTAGAAGTTGCCGCGCATTATACTTTTTACCTAAAAAGGACGACACAATCTATTAAATACCTCTGCATCCCATCCTAAAAAACTAGTACACTGATCTACAAGAATTCTAAAACCACAAGATTCAATATATCTAACTTTATAAAACACATTTAAATTAGATAAATATAATCATTTATCTCTCAAGAATTCTAAAACCACAAGATTCAATATATCTAATTTTATAAAACACATTCAAATTAGATAAATATCATCATTTATCTCTCAAAATTAATTAGAACGGAATAACTCTCACCCATCCTCTAAGTATACATGAGAGGTTTAAATATCATAGGTTCTTGGACTCCAAAAATGTAATGGATACTTTTCATATAAAATATATAGATGTCTAAGATTTTGGTGACATTATTTTAAAATGTAGACATTTGTATTCCAAAAAATTTAGAATCTCTCTGGATGAATTTGTTCCTAGACAATCCAATAAAACTGTTCACCCTAAAAATGGTCCCATCATAGACTAGTTTCAATCTCTTCATCAATATCTCAATAAAATATTCTAAACTGTTTACCATTAAAAGAAATACTAGCTCAAATAACATTTTTTGAGATTATGAAATTATTAATAAATTTAAACAGAAAAATCTAATAATATTAAAATATTAATAAGCATTAACATAGTGTAATCAATGATAGTGGTCAAAGAAGACTAGAAATAAATCCATATCTTTTTCACTTCTTTTATAAGTTCCTTCTCTTTTCAACCAAACCAAAATTAGTATGAAACTATAGTTTCAAGTTTTAGATTATTGTTTACTTAAACTTAAGTCAAAAGTAGGTGATAAGTTTGATTATGTTTAACTTAGAAAACACAACATAAACAAAAAATCCATACATGCATGATGATAAAAACTTCTCACCAACCAGTTGCTAAGAACCTTAAAAAAATGAGAAAAAGAGAAACAAAGAAACTGAATGAATCTAAATGGCAATGAAGGTACACCAAATAGTAGTTCTAGGGAACAACTTAGGAATCAGAATCACTTTTCATTCTCTTGTAGCAATTTTAACAGCTATTTTAGTTGTCACTGCCATATATTTTACACAAGAAGGAAGAGAATGGTCTCATGAAAAGACTATCTTAGATGAATCTTTGTCGAAATGTGACATGTTTTCTGGTAAATGGGTCTTTGATAATGAATCTTATCCTCTCTATAAAGAACAAGAGTGCAAGTTCATGTCTGATCAATTGGCTTGTGAGAAATTTGGAAGGAAGGATCTTAACTACCAGAATTGGAGGTGGAAGCCTCATCAATGTGACCTACCGAGGTGATTTTATTTTGTTCCATCACGTTGAATGAATAACTTATATCAATATTGATCAGATGACTCGTGTTTTGAAATATATTTTAAAATTTATTGAAGTTAAAATACGAGTCATCAGGACAAATCGTTTAGTTCAATCAGTCGAACTAGAAACTGATTAATTCGCCTGTTGCTTTGATCTTGAATGTATCATATTTTGGTTGAATTTGATCGAACTAAGTTGATTTAACCGATTTTATTTGTTTATCTATTTTTATTTTAATGCTTATAAGGTTTAATGCAACAATATTGCTTGAAAAGCTAAGGAACAAGAGGCTTGTGTTTGTTGGTGATTCACTCAATAGAGGTCAATGGGTTTCAATGGTTTGTCTTGTTGAATCTTCAATTCCTTCAACTCTCAAATCCATGGAAACCATGGCCAATGGTTCACTCACCATTTTCAAGGCCAAAGTAAGTAAGAAACTTCATCAACTAAAAGTTTCATTTTTTTTCCTATAACATGTTACATGCATGAATAAGATTTTTTTGAATGACAAATTTAATGAAAGGAATACAATGCAACAATCGAATTTTATTGGGCGCCATTACTCGTAGAATCAAATTCAGATGATCCGGTGAATCATAGGATTCCGGATAGAATTGTGAGAGTTCAAGCCATTGAGAAACATGCTAAGTATTGGACTGATGCTGATGTTTTAGTCTTCAACACTTACCTATGGTGGAGAAGACAAGCAATGAATGTTTTGTAAGTAAAACAAATAAACAACCCATCACTTTCTTTCATTAATTTGCATATATCAATTGAAAATTGCTCAAAACACTGATATCTATCTATTTTCTCTTATATTTGTCAAAATTGACATTAATCAGGCTCGTGTTCAGACATTACTACAAAAAGAATCGTAAACCTCTATTTTTAAAAACCGACACAAGTCATCGTTAGAGTTTCAAACAATTTTTACGTGCTACTTCGCGATATGACGAACCATTTTAATGGAATATTTTTACCAAATATTGAATGATTGCTACATTCCTACTCTCTCTAGCAACTTGATTTTAATAGTGACATTTTAATTACAATTGCAGGTGGGGATCATTTGGGGACCCTAATGGAATATACAAAAAGGTAAAAATGGTTAGAGTATACGAGATGGCCTTGAGAACTTGGTCAGATTGGTTGGAAGTTCATATTAATCGAAACAAGACCCAATTGTTTTTCGTTTCTATGTCACCTACTCATCAAAGGTACGTATAATAACTAACTCAATACATAACAATATAGTCGTGATCCAAAAGTCACGCTGGTTTTTTCTTCAGTTCGGTTTTTAAAACATTGAATCAAATACTCCAGAGTTATCGTGTTACCGTGCATTTATACTATATCGATACCTCTAATTGTAGGGCTAATGAATGGGGAGGAACTAAGGGTGAAAATTGTTACAAAGAAAGAGATCAAATAACAGAAGAAGGATATAGTGGAAATGGTTCAGTTCCTAAAATGATGCAAGTGGTGGAAAATGTTCTACAAGATTTGAAAACAAGAGGTTTGAAAGTTGAAATGCTTAACATCACACAACTTTCTGAGTATAGAAAAGAAGGTCATCCATCTATCTATAGGAAACAATGGGAGCCTCTAACAGAAGAGGAAGTATCAAATCCAAAATCTTATGCAGATTGCATACATTGGTGTCTCCCCGGTGTGCCTGACACATGGAATGAGCTTCTCTATGCTTATGTTTTGAGTAGATGACACAAAATTTGATAATGCGAAATTTTGCATAAAAATATTAACGGTCTGATCTGGATTCAACGAGTGCTAATGAGCTAACTACGTGAATGTGTAAGATTGTTAACGGTAGAACAATTAAAATTTCGATTTGTGTTTGTTTTATTATCTTGTTTTCGCTTACTGTTTTTGTAGTTTCTGTTGTCTTATGCATTACTTTCATCACTTGATTCTTATTTATATATAGTTTCTTCTATTATACTAAACAAAAAATCATACCAGGTTTTCAAATTTGAGCAAAGTTGATAATAGTACTTGTCTTTTTTCATTAAGAATATGTGGAGAAATATAATGATATTTGTCTGATTCCCAAAGTTCAAGATTCTTAATTTTTTCACCAATTTATATTGATATCATTTTGCAACTCTATTTGTAAAGTGTTGTGTAAATTAGTTGTGAATCTGTTAACAGGTTGTATAGAGCATATTGTGGTATTGTTGTTTGAAGTCATTTGCCAACCAAAGAGCTACCAATGCTTTTTTTGGTAATATTTATAAGTCATTCACTTTCTAAAAAGATACTAATCCATGTTCAATCAAAATTGCTGGTCTATCTTCATTGCTAATGATTAATATGCATGGAGTTCTATAGTTTAAATTAATGAAGATGGAGTTGCATTATAGCTAATGACCAAAAAATATATTATTCCTATGATTCGAATCAAATTATACTGATAATGAAAACTGAAAAAAAAAATAGACTATATTTAAGCTTAGTAATTTAGTGGTTGAAATTTATCCTTTATAAAAATGAAAAGTATAATATTATAGGTTCAAATCCATAATCTTATATTTAATGTCCTTAAATAATTATCAACTCAATTTATAGACAATAATATTTTTATTTCCTTCAATTTGATATACATTTTTCTTAATAACTTTAGTCATATGTGAAAGTGAATTGATTTGTTAAATTAAATGCTATAAGTACTTTTACTATAAATTTAGACATTTTTATTGATTTGGAAACTAAATAGAATCACCAACAAAAATGTTCTAGTTTTAGAGATATGAATAAGTGACGTCATGGCCTATGGCCTAATCTATATGAGGTCAGATCAGTTCAGATTTATTTCTTAAAAAAGATTAGATTTAAATTTTTTCAAAAGTCTATTTAATTAAATAGATCAGACTTAGACTATTAAAAAAACTTATGAAATCTTATAGACTGACCTATATATATATTTAAAATAATCTATTTTAAAAATAATCTAAATAAGTTGGTCTATATATACATATATATTAAATAAAAATATTAAATAGAATTACACATATGCATATATATTAAAAAAATACTAAATAGGTCGGTCTATATATGCATATGTAGACCAACCCATAAGACTTTTTAAGTAATATAGATTTATTGAAAATTTTAATAAAAAACATACTTTTAAATACACTTTTAAGTTAGACCAGTCATTCAAAAATGTCAGACCAAACTAAAAAAATGAGTTTATGATAGACCATATGACAGACTCAAGCTTTATAAATTTATACCCAAACCTTATAAATCACAGCCTAACCAAACTTATTTTCACCCTTATCTCATTCTGTGTCATCCTAATAAAAATATAAAATAATGAAAATTGTGTCATCCTAATAAAAATATAAAATAATGAAAATTGTCAAAGTCAATTAGTCAACCTACATTCTTGAATTCCATCTATCAAAAACACATCTCATCTAGGTTTATGTTCTTTCAACCACTACCCATCCCCACAAATCCCACACCCATAAATTGTCATAACTCACAAATTACACATGAAACATGTCAAATGTTAAAAACCAAAGTTTAAATCGGTCAAACTTCTTCCTTAACTTCTCAAACCAAAATTAAGAATCTGTAACACCCAATCATAACTACTCAACATCCTTCAAAAACTTCAATTTTCTAACTCAAAGTTTCTCATCAAATCAAAGAACCATGCTTTATTCAAAATGAAAAAGCCCCCATTGACCCTTTGACACAAACTATGCAGAAGATGAAATGGAACAAAAAGAAAGTTCCAATTTTTCCTTTTCTTGTGCTTGTGTTATTAGTCTTCATAGCATTCTCAACTCTTCATAATGGGAGCACCATTGGACAAATCCATGAAAGCCCAGATCACATTCACCAAGTAGAAGCTTCTTTAGCTACCTATGTTAAACCTAATCTCTCTAATCTCCTCAACAAATCTCCAGGTAAGTAATTTTTCAGTTCAAAACTTGCTTTGTGACTTAAAAATGAGAACTTTATAGGTTTAACTTTGTGAATTGAGTTTGATTTGAAATTTGACTTCATTTTTTTGTGATTTGTTGAAATGGGTTTGTAGGATATTTTTTTTTCAGTTCATACACTTGCATTGTAAGTTAAAAATGAGAACTTTATAGGTTAAACTTTTTGAATTGAGTTTGATTTGATATGTGAATTTGATTTTTATGTGATTTGTTGAAATGGGTTGTAGGATTTTTCAGTTCATCAACTTGTTTGTGACTTAAAAATGAGAGCTTTATAGGTTAAACTTTGTGAATTGAGTTTGATTTCATATTTGACTTTATTTTTTTGTGATTTGTTGAAATGGGTTTGTAGGATATTTTTTTCAGTTCATACACTTGCATTGTAAGTTAAAAATTAGAATTTTATAGGTTAAACTTTGTGAATTGAGTTTGATTTGCTATGTGACTTTGTTTATAATATGTAATTTTTTGAAATGGGTTGGTAGGGTTTTTTAGTTCATAAACTTGCATTGTGACTTAAAAATGAGAACTTTATAGGTTAAACTTTATGGTTTGAGTTTGATTTGCTATTTAGCTTTGTTTTTTTGAGATTTGTTGAAATGGGTTTGTAGGGTTTTCCGGTTCATAAACTTGCTTTGCGACTTAAAAATGAGAACTTTCTAGGTTAATCAATATGATTTGAGTTTGATTTGATATGTGACTTTCTTTTTTGGTGATTTGTTAAAATGGGTTTGATTTGAATTTTACTATTTTAGAGGTTTTGGATAGATTCAGTAGATGCAACTCTACTACAAAGTATACTGGTAGAAAAATTGCTAGGCGTGGTGATTCGAAGAGTTCCGTTCGCCGGAGAGTGAGTGCTAAAAGCTGCGATGTTTTCTCGGGTCAATGGGTGTTTGATAATGCTTCATATCCATTGTACAATGAGTCAGATTGTCCTTATATGTCTGATCAATTGGCTTGCAACAAGCATGGAAGAACTGATCTAGGGTATCAACATTGGAGATGGCAACCCCATGATTGCAATTTGAAGAGGTGCTTTCTATTTTTAGCTCTTTTTTTCAGGTTACTTGTTAGCATATTTAGGTTATGGTTTTGTTGGTTGCATGATGACTTGTTTCGTTAAGTTATTTGAACGTATACACCGACATAAACACTTGTTAATTAAACTTGTTTGAGAGAGTTTATGGAAACCTTTTATAGCATGTCGTATATGAAATCAATTCGACTTTATTTTATCTTTTGTTATAGAAATGGTTAATACATCACTTATTTGATAAGTGCTTTGTCATAGCGCTCTTAATTAAGTGTAACCAAACATATACTAAGTTGTAATGAATCAGTTAATGAACCTTTTAAGGGGTATCAACTTATCAGTAGTTCCATGTAGAATATCACACGTTTTGTTCTTATGTTGTCAATAGCGTACTATAGCGGTGCTACGGTGAAATAGCATAGCGGTGCTCAGGTTTGGCATGATGCTTTTGGCCTGCAAGCCGCCGTCAACAATAGTTGTTGTTACGATCTTGCTCACAAACAATCGTTATGTTCTTCTTCCTACTTTTAGTATAGTTCTTTTATGTTCTTCTCTCCTTAAGTTAGCCTAAAACATTAAATGCTTTCTATCACCAAACAGGCCCTATATTTTTGGCGACAAATTATTTGTCAGGCTTCATAGCTTCACAGATTTCTTGTCTAAAACAGGTGGAATGTGAAAGAAATGTGGGAAAAGTTGAGAGGTAAAAGGCTAATGTTTGTCGGAGATTCTCTGAATAGAGGGCAATGGATATCTATGGTATGCTTGTTACAGTCAGAAATTCCGGCCGATAAGAGATCAATGTCACCAAATGCTCATCTCACGGTTTTCAGAGCTGAGGTATGAATTATAATCCATATTCAAAACTTTCTTTATGATGTTCTTGAATGTAGTCCCCGGTACTAAGTTCTCGCACACATCTACTCTTATGCCGATTTTCAGGAGTACAATGCAAGTATAGAATTTCTCTGGGCTCCTCTTCTCGTTGAATCTAATTCTGATGATCCGGTGAATCACCGACTAGATGAACGGATAATTCGTCCTGATTCAGTTATGAAGCATGCATCACTGTGGGAGCATGCCGATATACTTGTTTTCAACACATACTTGTGGTGGAGACAAGGACCAGTTAAGCTATTGTCCGTATCAGTTCATCGATACTCAAACGGATTCGTTCCTCAACTCTATTCTGTTTGTTGATATATTCATTTGTACTTTTGCAGATGGACTGATGAAGAAAACGGAGCTTGCGAAAAATTAGATGGGCAAGAAGCTATGGAGTTGGCCATGGGATCATGGGCCGATTGGGTGTCTTCTAAAGTTGATCCGCTCAAGAAGCGTGTTTTTTTCGTGACCATGTCTCCGACACATCTCTGGTAAGAATAAGATTCCTTTGTGTAATGTAAAGTGCGAGTTGATTGTTCTAAACTGCTGAACATTTTCTCATTCAGGAGCCGAGAGTGGAAGCCGGGAAACGAAGGAAACTGTTACGGCGAGAAAGAACCTATCGACTTTGAGGGATATTGGGGAAGTGGTTCTGATCTACCTACCATGAGCAGTGTAGAGAACATCCTTAGCAGTTTAAATTCAAAAGTTTCCGTCCTCAATGTTACTCAACTTTCCGAGTATCGAAAAGACGGCCATCCTTCGATTTTTCGTAAATTTTGGGAGCCTCTTCGTCCGGAACAATTGTCAAATCCTTCATCTTACTCTGATTGCATACATTGGTGCTTGCCAGGAGTACCTGATACGTGGAACGAGTTACTGTTCCACTTTTTATGAAATCCATTACACAATTCAATTTGAATAGAATGCTTGTGTAGTGTTGCTTCACAAAATCAAGGATACATGCATTTTCGACACGATCTTTTATGTGTTAGTAGTTTGGATCTTTTGACAATGTGTCCGAGATTCGAATTCTTGTAATGAGAATAGAGTTGCATCTAATGAAAGAGAAGTTTCCCTCTGTAATTACATGACTATGGATCATCACCAGAATAGTATCAACTGCCTAATATGATCCTCCCTCATATCTAACCTTCATTCACGTTCCAACATCCTCACAGAATTGTTGTTCCAAGCTCTAAATATGTTCCATCATAGTAATAACGTGCTTCACAAACAATGGAAAGACAGTGGGGAAAATAACTGAATTAGGAGGGAAATACATGTATACCTACTATCAATGAAATAATAAATGAGGGAGTCTCTTAGCACAAATGTTGTAAAAATGAATGAAAAAATTATCCTTAGGAGAAAATGAATGAAATTGTTTTCATTCTTAAGAGAGAGAGAGAGAGAAATAACACCCCTAACCTCTATTTTCCCAATAAAAAAAGGCTTCCTAAACCCTTTTGCTTAATTAAGTTAGAAAGGACATATGATTTAATATTTAACAATTTTTGTATTATACATTTTTAACTTAATTACTTGTAATAATTTAGTTTTTTTTTTTTTAAAAAAAAAGATTTTTTAGTGTAATATATTTTTGTTGAATTTTTTTTTTTTACAATTAATTTATAAAAAAACTTCATATTAAAAATTAATTTAAATAATTATTCTTACAATATTATTTTAAGTAATTTATACTTTTGCTATAATTTTTTTATATCAGAATTTTAAAAAATTACTTAAATTTTAAGTTCTTTAAGATATTTTTTTTACAAAAATTATTTTTGAGATATATATTTTTTATAAAATTGTAATTTTGACAATGTTTTGATCTTCAATAATATATATTTATATTATAGTCTATCAAAATTAATATTTTAATTTATAAAAAAATAATCTTCAATAAAATTCAATACCTCTAAAGAGTTTGTTTTGGTAATTCTATATATATTATTGAATTTTATTTCATATAAATACCACTCAAGAGGTTTGCCTCAACAAAAAGACAACGCAATGTATTAAATACCTTTATGTACACAATTTTTAAAAAACATACACATGATTCTATGTATCTAATATTATAGAGCGGAATCAAAATAGATAAATCTCATCATTTATCTCTCGAAAGAAATAGTGAAGGAGTGAGCCTTGTCCATCATCTACTTTAATATGAGAGAACTTTTAGAATTGTTGACCACTAAAATATCTTAAGTTCGATCAAAAGTTTTAATTGGATTTTAATACATATATTTTATCTGGTGTATCGATCAAATTTGTATTTGCAAGGCACACTCTAATGTTAAAGTAAGAAAGGCTCTAATGCTAAATTAAGAAAGGGCACAGGTACAATAAAAGTATTAGGGTTTTTTTAGAGTGAATAATGAATATCTGTCCTTACAATTGTGAGGGTTTATATAGTTTTCTCTGATGCGTAGTCATTAGTTCCCATTTTCGGGCTGAGATATCCGAGTCAGCCAAAATAGCTAACGGCCAAGATTTGATCAAAACGGACAACCATGCTCGAAACTACAACCATGCTCGGAACTAGCCGTTATGTCGGCCAGGTGATAACGGATAGAGGTGTCATACCATGCTCGAAACTACAACCATGCTCGAAACTAGCCGTTATGTCGGCCAGGTGATAACGGATAGAGGTGTCATGGAATGATCCTATTTGTAACGAGGTCTTTCCAAATCATGTTTGTTGGTTGTATTTAGCCGAATACCTCAGAATATTCGGCTGCGCTCGACGGTAGGCCCAACAATAATAGGTGAGAATGCGACACAATAGGAGAACACTTCTTATAATTTCTTATATAAAATGTATATATGTATAAGATTGATTTTGACGACGTTCTTTTATAATGTAGACATTTGTATTCTAAAAAATCTAAAATTCAGAAACTTTCATGATGAAATTGTTCTCAACCATGTATTTACCCTATTATTTTTATGAATAAAATGTTTTCATGATGAAATTGTTCTCAACCATGAATTTACCCTAGGACAAATAGTCCAATTGAGATTTATAAATTATTAATAAATTTAAATAAGAAAGTTTAAAATGTATTTTAAAACAATAATTTTATAATTGATAAATATAGAATTTAAGATTAAAAGAAAATTATTACCAATTTAACTATTATGATAATGTATATAAGTAATGTGTTATTATATATTTTTATAATTAAATGAAAAAAATTTGAAAACTTTTTTTAAGTCCATACTTAACCCTGAAAGTTTTAAATTATTGTTTACTTAAGTCAAAAGTTGGTGATTAATTTGATTGTGTTTAATTTAGAAAACATATTAAAAACAAAAAAGTTGGTGATAAATTTGATTGTGTTTAATTTAGAAAACATATTAAAAACAAAATCCATACATGCATGATGATAAAAACTTCTCACCAACCAGTTGCTAAGAAGCTTATAGAAAAAGTAGAAAACAAAAACAAAGAATTATAATTCAAATGGCAATTAAGATACACCAAATAATAGTTATGAGGAACAACTTAGATACTTTATGATTCACTAGAATTTAATCCATTTAGGATGCTAATTAAGTATAAAAAAAAGAGTAAGAATGATTAGTGTTTTGGATTGAACCCATGTTGGCCACTCTCGGGCACGATTCAAATTGCCCTTGTGTCAATAACGACTCAAATGAAGGCCCAATCCCTTGGAATCCAAGCTAAAAACTTGTCACCCACGTGCCCCTCACTCGGGGACACATCATCAACACTCTTCGGAGCCATTATACCCTTTGTAGCGAACTTGGGCAGCCCATTATCTACGAAGTCAACATAGCACTTAACTCAGGATGACGGGAACATGTTGTCCATCCTCACTACCACGTGAGAATCATGGAAGCCATCCATTATGGGTATGGATACTCAGCCCTCAATGAAGGCCATTAATCCAACGCTGGGGTGTAACGCCCGTTAATTTAATTAATTATTTAATTAAATTATTTGCGGATTAATTGTTGAAAAGTTGTGAATTATTGTGATGTGTTGCTATGTTGTTAGAAGTTGATTATTTCGTTGATTTGTAGTATCCATTATATTGGAATAACACTAGATTATCAGTATGGGCTTATATTAAGGTTATGTGTAGAAAAGTGGGGGTGTAGAAATTAGGCCCAATAAGAATATTAGAATTATATGTTAAGTTGAATAAAAAGGAATTAGGTTTTTTAGTAAGAAGAAGGATTAGTCTCGGAGAAGAGAAAGAGTACGTGTAAGTTGCAGAGAAAGAGAGAAGAGGCAAACGTTGGAAGCTATGGCAAAAATTAGGATTCGATCAAAGAATTGTAGAGCGGTATCCAATCCAAGGTAAGAGTATGGTTCTGACTCTATAATAGGGTATATGATGGATAGTATGTGGGAATTGGTTGTGTAAAATTATTATTGTGTGAATATTGTTGTTAGGTGTAATTGTTGTTGTTATGAGATGGTGTTATCACTATCATATTTTCTCTAATGAATTGCAGTGATTCAACCGATGAAATTATCGTTGGAAATTTTTATATGTTAGTATAATTATTATGTTGCTGTGTTTTATGTTGTTTCGGTTGGTTTGAAAATTGATAATCGAAGGAAAACTGGAGTAGTAGGAAAAGGGAAAACAAAATTTGCCCGTGCAGGAAGAGATCTGTGCCGAGGGGCATAATGTGTAAAGCTATATTGAGGGTCATGCATAAGATTCCGACCAGAACATAAGGGAAAGGTGGGTGTGCCGAGTGGCACACCATTATGTGTTGAGGGGAACAACCCCCATATCCATATTTTATTCATTTTGGCTTGTCCGTTCATACTACTTTTTGTTTTTATTTGTTTGTGAGTTATGTTAATATATTAATAATCACAAATAACAGGTTACTATATACATATTATAGGAATGAATTAAGTGGTAACATAATCGATTAAATAAATTACATAGTAAATATATGACAATATTAAAGTTAGTTATAAATTGGAAAAAATAATTTTATTAGTTATTGTTGATATTTGTAAATAGTGTTAAGAATATTTGTATATAGAATAGTCCCACATCGACTATATCATGTAATTAGTTATAATATCTCTATATATAATAAAGTCTCCGTAGTGCTTTTCAAAACACACGGTTTATTCAAATGTCTCTTAGTCTCTCATATTTCAACATGGTATCTAGAGCCTAACAAGAGGCAATCCTAATCCGTGCTTTCCTAGACCCACCGCTATCGCCATTTTTCTTTAATGCTTCTTCATCTCCGGTTCCCGACTTCAACCCGCACCCTTTCGCCGTTGTTTTTTCTTCCGAAATTCCATTGTGATTCATCTCGGATCTCGTTTCGATCACTTATTCCGCTCACGGAACCCATGGTCGCCAATCCCTCCAAGTGAGGCCCTATTTTCACAAGTTATATCACTACTCCTCTTGCCGTTGACAAATTGGATGGTACTAACTATGATTCTTGGGCTTCGATGTCAAGTTATGGCTCCGGAACAAGCCTATGAAGATCATCTTACTACGTTGAGTCGGTGGTCATCGATAGTGCTCGTTGGAAGAAAATTGATGCCCAACTCTGCGGTCTCATTAAGTCGACCATTAGTCCATCCTTAAAAGATCTTTCGTTCTCATGAGACTTGCGAACTGTTTGGGCGCAGCTAAGATCCTTTATACCAATGACACACAACGCTTATATGGAGTGTGTCAAAATTTGAATATTATTTCCCTCGCTTGGATGGTTCTATGGCGAATACTTGGGCCGTGTTCAAGGTCTCCTTCATGATTTCAATGAATTGTTACCCCACCGCCACCACTACTAAGGAGCTTGAGCAAGCCGATCCTTCTTCATGCTTCTAGCTCGTATGGCTTACCTCCGTAGTATTCGTCTATTCGCGATCGATATTGGGATCTCCTACAATCCCCACTGGATACCGCATGGTCTACCTTGCTGCGTGTCCCAAAAAATCACCTGAGGCGAGTGCCACCCACACCGATTGATTCATCTGCTTTGGTTTCTCAGGGAGGTAATCGTGCTCCGAGTGGTGATCGTGGCCACTTTCAGCGGACAGGAAAGCCTCGTCCTAAATGTGATCATTGTCATAAGCTTGGCCATACTATTGATCGGTGTTATGCTTTACATGGACGTCCCCCTCCTCGGACCGCCACGTTGCCCGCGCTCCACCTCCACAGTCGCTACTCCAACCGATTCGCCACCTCATCTGCTATCTTTAATGACTTTATCAAGTGGTATGAGGAGCGCCAGGCCGCTTGTTCCACTGCTTCTGTTGCGCACACAGGTAATTCTTTTGTTGGTCTTTCTCACTCCACATCCCATGGCCCATGGATCCTTGATTCAGGCGCCACTGATCACATTACTGGTAATAAATCTCTTTTTTCTTCATTTTCTACCTCTGGTTTATTACCCTTTGTCACATTAGCAAATGGCTCCCAAACTCAATCTCAGGGTACTGGTACTATCCACCTTTTTCCATCACTCTCCATTACTAATGTCCTTTATGTACCCGGGTCTCCGTTTAACTTATTGTCTCTAAGTCGTTTGACTCGATCTCTTGATTGTACTATCTCATTTACCAAAGATTCCTTTTTCTTGCAGGACTGGAGTTCGAGACGGATGATTGGCACCGGATGTGAGTCTAATGGTCTTTATCTTCTTCAACCATCTGCACATGCTGGTTCTGTGGTGGACTCTCCTCTCCTGGTTCATGCTCAGTTAGGACATCCAAGTCTTGCAAAGTTACAAAAGTTGGTGCCTAACCTCTCCAGATTATCTACGCTATCTTGTGAGTCTTGTCAGTTAGGAAAACATGTTCGTAGTTCTTTTCCGAGTCGTGTCAATCGTCGCTCTAAGTCTCCGTTTGCTCTAGTTCATTCGGACGTTTGGGGTCCTAGTCGCATTGTTTCCTCTTTAGGGTCTAAGTATTTTGTTACTTTCATTGATGATTATTCTCGATGTACTTGGTTATTTTTAATGGAAAATCGATCTGAGTTATTTGCTATTTTTCAAAAATTTTATCATGAAATCAAAAATCAGTTTGGTATTTCTATTAGTACTTTGCACAGTGACAATGCTCGAGAATATTTATCTACTCAATTTCAAACTTTCATGGCTACTAACGGCATGCTTCACCAAACATCTTGTGCTCACACACCTCAACAAAACGGGGTCACCGAACGTAAAAATAGACACTTAGTTGAAACCACTAGGACACTCTTACTTCACAATAATGTTCCTCAACGTTTTTGGGGTGATCTGTCCTTACGACGTTATCTCATAAATAGGATGCCATCATCTGTCCTCAACAATCAGATCCCTCACTCTATCCTATTTCCTCACCAGTCTCTTCACCCCTTACATCCTAGAGTCTTTGGGTCTACATGCTTTGTCCATAATGTTAGTCCTGGGCTAGACAAGCTCTCAGCTCGTTCTCATAAGTGTGTGTTCTTAGGCTACACAAGATCCCAAAAGGGATATAAATGTTACTCCTCGTCTCTTAGTCGATATTTCGTCTCTGCTGATGTCACATTCTTTGAGTCACTCCCTTACTTTCCGACGCCTACAGGGTCTGAGTCCCCATCACCCATGTCTTCCTCATCTCCCACTATTGCCCCACCAACGGTAGTTCTGTTTCCTTTGTCAGCCAACCCACCTCCGTCAGCTCCTTTGCAGGTTTACCAGCGTCGACCACGACCACCTCCATTACCATCAGCTGATGCAGAAATCACCATAGACTCTCCTCCGGATCCAACTCCTTCGTCCCCTCCGGCCCTGCCCCCCGAGACTAATCTCCCAATTGCACTTCGCAAAGGTATACGTTCCACTCGTAATCCATCTCCTCATTATGTTAACTTGTCTTATCACCGTTTGTCGTCTTTGCATTATGCTTGTATTTCCTCTTTGTCTTCTGTGTCTATTCCTAAGACTGTAGGTGATGCTTTATCTCACCCTGGCTGGAAACAAGCTATGCTTGATGAGATGTGTGCTCTTCAGAACAGTGGCACGTGGGACCTTGTTCCTCTTCCTCTTGGAAAATCAGTTGTAGGTTGCAGGTGGGTTTTCACAGTTAAAGTTGGGCCTGATGGACAAGTTGATCGTCTCAAGGCACGTTTAGTGGCCAAAGGTTATACGGTGTTTGGCTTGGATTATGGTGACACCTTCTCCCGTGGCTAAAATGGCCTCGGTTCGACTATTTCTCCATGGCGCTATTCGCCATCGCCCCTTTACCGACTTGACATCAAGAACGCATTCCTCCATGGTGATCGAGTGAGGAAGTTTATATGGAGCAACCTCCGGGTTTGTTGCTCGGGAGTCTTCGGACTAGTTTGCCGTCTTGAGTCTTTGTATGGTCTTAAACAATCTCCTAGGGCTTGGTTTGGAAGATTTAGCTCATTATTCAACAGTTTGGTATGTGCGATGTGAGGTTGATCACTCGGTGTTTTATCGTCACTCACCGTTGGGTGTATTTATTTGATTGTGTATGTGGATGACATCGTCATTACGGTAATGATCATAATGGAATTACAGGTAAAACAACATCTTTGTCATCATTTCGGACAAAAGACCTTGGAGCTTACTTCTTGGGCATAGAGGTTGCCCAATCCAAACAGGGATTGTGATTTCACAAAGGAAGTATGCTATGGATATTTTGGAGACAGGGACTCTTAAATTCCAAGTCGGTTGACACCGATGGATCCCAATGCTAAACTTATGCCACTCGGGGAGCCCTCTCCGATCTGGAAAATATAGAAGATTAGTTGGAAAACTGAATTACCTCATACGCCCGGATATTTCATTTCCGTTAGTGTGGTAAGTCAATTTCTTAACTCTCCTTGTGAAGGGCATTGGGAAGCTGTGATTCGCATCTTAAAATATATTAAAGGAGCTCCAGGAAAAGGCATACTCTATGAAGACAAGGGACACACTCGAGTTGTAGGATACTCGACCAGATTAGGCGGTGTTCTCCTTCGATGGGAGATCCACCTCAGGTTATTGTGTGTTCTTGGGTGGTAACTTAATTTCCTAGAAGAGTAAGAAACAAAATGTAGTGGCAAGGTCAAGTGCGAAAGCAGAATATCGAGCCATGGCAACCGCAACCTGTGAGCTTATATGGCTCAAACAGTTGCTTCACGACCTGAGATTTGGGGACGTTTTACAGATGACACTTATTTGTGACAATCAGGCAGCTCTACACATTGCCTCAAATCCAGTATTCCATGAGAGAACCAAACACATTGAGATTGATTGTCATTTCATCAGAGAGAAGATTTTATCTGGAGATATCAACACTAGTTTTGTCAATTCAAACGATCAGTTAGCTGATGTTTTTACTAAGCCTTTGAGAAGTCCTCGAATTAATTATATTTGTAACAAGCTTGGTGCATATGACATATATGCTCCAGCTTGAGGGGGAGTGTTGATATTTGTAAATAGTGTTAAGAATATTTGTATATAGAATAGTCCCACATCGACTATATCATGTAATTAGTTATAATATCTCTATATATAATAAAGTCTCCGTAGTGCTTTTCAAAACACACGGTTTATTCAAATGTCTCTTAGTCTCTCATATTTCAACAGTTATAAATTGGCAGAAATAATTTTAGTAGTAGTAAGTTAGCAGGAGTATTGAAATTGCAGAGTTAATATTTTAAAGAGTTCTATCACTAGCATAATAATTAGTTGGCTCAAATAAATTATAGTTAGTATATGAATATATATTTTAAAGAGTTCTATCACTAGCAGAATAATTAATTGGCTCAAATAAATTATAGTTATATATATATATATATATATATATATATATATATATATATATATATATATATATATATATATATATATATATATATATATATATATATACACACACACACACACACACTGGAAGAGTTTCAGTAACAGAGTTAGTAAACAACATAGTTGGTGTGAATTAGTAGAGCTAGTAATTAAAGCAAAAGTTAGATAAATTGCAGAGTTGGTTTATTAATAGTAGAAACATGATTGACTGGCATATAGTAGCATTATATACAATTTAAGTAGCAGGAAAGTGATATCTTCACTAGTTTTAGCAGAACCTAATTAATAAGGTTTATCAGTAGAGTAATTTAATATAAGTGATTTAGTAGGACTTCGTTAATAATAGTCTTAGATCATGTAGGTTGCTATAATATTGTTGTTATTATGTTGTTGTGTTGTTGTTGTGTTGATGTTGTATTTAATTGTTGAAATTGCAGTTGGTGACAAATATAAGTTGTATTGCTTCTAAGTTGAAATTATTAAGTTGCAGGCTTATGGCCAATGTTGAATTGTTGTTAAGTTATTGTTGAATGGTTGATGTTGTAGTTGTGGTTGTGTTTCATATGTTGTCGCATACATAACATATCATGTTGGGAGCTAATGCTAGGCAAGTTGGTCTGGATTGGAAAATATTAAGTTGAAGACTTATGCCTGTTGATGCCTCTATTAATTGACAGTTATTAAATTGGGAGTTTTGCTCCCTTTTTAAGTTGGGAGTTCTTCTCCATTGGTACCACATGCATGTGCATTGTAGCGAGTCACATTTTGTATTGCAATTTGAATTGTTGTGTAAGTGCCCTTATTTAGGATTGGCTCGTTTCTTGTAAAACAAATAATAAACAACAATAATGTAATGTAATGTACAATAGGAACAGCCTGAAAATCCTATTGTAAATGCCTAAACATGTTGTGTTGATTTAATTCAACATCTGGAACAACATGTCACAAGAGATGTCATAACATCATATCAGACATCAAGCTACTGAACTGTCAAGTCTGGTGCAGTTCTGTTCCTAAAGTTATGCAGAATATTCTGCCAAATAGAATGCATAACAAGTAGCGAAAATTGAAGGCATATGTGGAGCCCTAGAAGATTCAATCAGAAGCTAAGGATAAGGAGAAAAGCTCGATTGAAGACCTAACTTGTAGCAGAAGTTTTCTGCTTATTTTATGCAGGTTGTTGAAGCTGCTTTGCTGTCACATGAAGGCCCAAATCCAGTTGGGTAAAAAGGGTTATAAATAAAAGTATTGTAACCTAATTGTAAGCAAGCCGTGTATTGTAAAGATGTAATCATTAGGGCTAGTTTGTTGTGAACCTCCCGGGCTGTGGGATGGTCACCATACTCCTTGAAGCCCGTAGGCAAGAGGATGTATGAATTGTACTTGATTAAAGTTTTTAAGCATGATCAAGTTGTGTAATGGAAGTGTATCTTCTGAACAGTTTATGAACTGTAGAAAGTAATCACATGGGGTGTGATTGAAGAGGAGTGAGAGGGTTCTCATATCTAAGTAGGACTTAGGTAAAAGTGTCATTGGGTAGTGATTAAGTGAGAAGGCTGTCAACGGGGGTGTTGGCTGTAGGGTCTTTGAATTGATACTGCTAATAGTGAACTTTATCCCTGGCTTGGAAGCCTCCAGATGTAGGTTGGTTGAACCGAACTGGGTGAACAATTCTGTGTGTTATTTACTTTCTGCATTGGTTATTTGTTTGATGTCATAGCATTCATCATGACATCAGTTTGTATAATTAACCTTAACTGTTCTGAACTTCATTAAATCAGAACCTGCACTTATCAATGGTGTTACAGGTTCTGGTATGATAGTTCATTGTCTGTTGTAGAACAGAATTTAAAAGTACAGCCCATTCTACCTGTTCAGCACTTAATGTCAGATCAGATGTCTTAACATTCCATTAGACATCCTGAGTCTGTGACATACCAGGAATTTCATGTTGTAATGATGAAATAGTTGTTATATCGTGTTGTGTTAAACGTTGTTATAAAGTTGTGAAGTGGTGATTTTATATGATTTGATTCTAATATATTTTTATCATACATTCTATTATATTATTTAATATCTCACCCTTTTTTTTTGGTCTGGCCGTTGCCTTTATACTCGTAATGTGCAGGTGATCCGCAGTGAGTGAAGATTTATCTTCATTAGTTCGAGTCGGTGTTGTCACTCTGATACATAGCACTCAGGTGGATGAACGATTGTTGTTTTATTGTTGTTATTACTTCATTTGCTAAAATTTTAAGTTGATGTCGTTGACTACTTGTTGTGTTGAAGTTGTTTTCAGTTGAACAAAAGATGTTATGTCATTTGAGTTGATAAGTTATGATTCTGCTCCGTAGTTAATAAAAGTTGTGTTGTGTTCAAAGACTAATTATGTTGTCATCAGTTCATCCGAGTTAAAGTATTATGTATTTGTTTATGTGTGATATTAAGCTGTTGTTTTTTTAGAAGAAAGTGTAGCATCTCATTTGTATGTTGAAACTTTGTAACTCTGATTTTGATAACATTCCCCGGGTAGAAATAAGGTGTTACATTAGTGGTATCAGAGCAGGTCAGTATGTAACACCCCATTTCTACCAAGTATTTATAAACAAAATCAGAGTGATAAAATTTCAATCAAACATGGGATATTGTTGCGCCGGTATTAGTGGGCAAGCAAAAAATAAAGTATTATTTTTACCGGGTGATATATACCGGTTATGTTATATCGTATCGTGTCCATAGAGATTTGTTATTGATTCGTCGTTCGATAATTCTATCGCTAATGAGTTTGAGATTAAATGGTTGTAAAGAAATGATAAAAAGTAAATGAACAAAAGCTATAAAGGATAAATAGCTTGTCCGGAACGAATGCACACTACCCGTCATAGACTTAAATCTACCATCTAGTTATACTCAGCCTACGATACTTGTCAGTGTCATCACATACGTCTCACAACACAAGCTATTTCTAACCCAAATTGAGAATTCAACTGCATCACCTCGATAGCCATGTCTGGCCTACCTCAACAACACATAATTCAACCGCGTCACTCGTAACAACTATCTCTAGCTCGAAACAACCAACACAGAGGCATTAAGATCAGATACTCTAAGTAAATGTCAGCTCTAAACCCATTTCTAGTATTCATAAACTAACATATAATCATCCTAGGTAAGAATCTAAGCAATCTATATCTAGCAAAACCCAAGTCCCTAACACAAGGTAAAAACCTAAGACAATCACCAACACAGATTCGTAAAGCAAACTTTATACAATGCCAAGGGCTACAAATATACATGAGTTCAAGGTAAATATACATACAAACCCAACAAATAGAGAAATACATAGATAGGAGAAGAGATAAACCACAAATCTACACTGGTTTGTCAGAGCCAATCGAAGAGCAATCCACCTCCAATCATCCATAAACAAGATCCTAGTGTTGTTTTTTAAGCTATACTATAAAAAATAAAGGTTGATGAAAATGGGGATCAAAATCCACCCCAAAACCATAACATAAAAATGGTTGAAAATGAAGTTATAAAACAAATCTCAGTAGGTCCCGCTCAGCGGCCTCAGATATTTACACGTTAAACCGCCTTAATCCCGCTCAACGGCCTCTAAAAACTCTCTCTGTTGCAATAGTACCAAAGCACTCAATGTGCTCCAAAACGCGCTGAACGGCCTCACCATGCTAAGCGGCCTCTCCTAAGCAAAACTGGTCTTTTATTCATCAAACAATACATTATGTACACAAAACACAATAAAACGTATTTACAAAAAAAATGGGGTTATTCAACAATTATTTACAAACAAGAACGAATAAGTGCTACAAAATATATATACAAAATAACTACATTTTGGCACTTATCAACTCTCCCTAACTTGACACATTGTTTGTCCTCAAACAAAGAAAACCTAAAGAAACAAAAGTTGATTCCAAGAATCATGAATCAACAAGTTTTATAACGGAAAACAAATGTATGGTTCAAATAAAAGCGTACACGACAAACACATACTTACCACTATCCTACAACGATAAGATATAAACGAAATAAATCTTAAGTACAAAAATCATGCAAAACATTCTAAAACAAAACAAGCTCAATCATGAATCACACATAGCAAAAATTCATCGGTAGATGAAGAACACACAACGGTGAGGTACTTTTGACACTCATCCAACAATCTTACAAACAAAAGACTAAATTATACATTCATCCAAAAACTCAATTGAAAATACAAATGCAAGAATCACAAGGGCTTTTCAAGGTTGTAATGTGGCTTAGTTAACAAACAAGTGATAAGTCCTAAAGCAAATCGAAACAAAAACTTGCCTAAACCTAAGGCAGTGATCAAATCACAAAGTTTCAAACAATACAATTTCAATCAAACTTCTTCTTCATCACAAATTCCACACCAAAACACCTTACTTATTAACACAACACTATTGATACTCTTTTTGTTTTTCTTTTTCAAAGCTTTTTCTCTTTTTCTCTTTCTTTTTCTAATTTTTTTTTACACATTTTTTTCTTTTCTTTTTCTTTTATTTTTTTCTTTTTCTTTTCTCAACCTCATATCAATCACAACATAAGCACATAAGTATTCATATCCCCAAATTGAATTCAACCAACATCATTATGTGAATACTCCCTAATTTCTAAGGCAAGGTAAAAATTCATACAACAACAATTAGTTAAGGGTTCAAGAAACAAAGAAATCAACATCCATACAAAAAAGGTGAACTAAACACTCATAGACAAGCATCAAGTTCAAATAAATATGGATATTGATAAAAGTTCAAAGGGGTTAACAAATGATCACACACTCACAAGGTGAATTAAAAATTTGGCCAAGGTAGCTGTGCTCAAAATAAAAAAAAATGCCTTGATCATTTTCATGCATTCATACAATCAAGAAAAGCGAAAGATTAAGCATAATATAATTCAGCTAAAACAAGAATTGTGGCCTCCAGCATATGTGAACAATGGAAAACTTCCTCACATTTATGGGTAAAAAGGGAACCAAAGTGATTCAATTCACGAGCAAGTAATACAAAAAGAATGAATGACATGGTAATTATACAAATGATAAATTTCCTAAACATGTTATGCTATAGAAAGAGATAAAGGAGTACCTGTCGTGTACCAACTTTGAAAACTATCATTACCATACATCCGCGAGTTGAAACGATCAAACTTGGAAAATCACAAAATGCAACCTCAAGATACCAGACCAAAATTTGAGTCCAAACAACAAAAAAAGAATTAGAAAAATAATACTAATTTTATTCAATGCAAAAAGCCTTGGTGGGAGTGGGAAAAAGGCGAACCAAGTGAAATTTAAAAAGAGTTCACTGGCTCTAAATAGCAGAGCGCGCTAAGCGGCCTGGAGCGTGATAAGCGCACTACACCAGTTGCAGAAAAATAACAGCAACAGGTGCGGTTGCTATGCAAGCTCCACTTCACCTACAAAATATCATTTACACAACTAAAAACTATTTACAAAACATACACACTTCCACAAGCTAAAACACTACAAACTTGTGGATAAACAAAAAATTGACATAACAAAACAAAAGCAAATAACAATACACAAACTTGGTGAAATGAATTAACAAGTTGAAAAGTGAAAATTTGAAATTAAGAGCAAGTACTATTTCAACTTGTTAAAACACAAGCCACCACACACATTAGCAAACATAAACAAAACATGCATGTTTTACGTTGTAAGCTCGACGCTGTAACACGATGGAAGAACTGACTTGTTTGTTTTGCATTTTATCGTAGATGTTGCGGATAGCAAGAGTCTCCATCGAATTTTCTTTTATCCAATAAAGAGAAGGTGAAAATAATAGGAAAAGAACTTCGTTCGATTTTGAGTACGGGAGGTAATTATAAAAAGGGAAGGTATTAGCCCCCTTTCCATCCGTAGTTATCTACGGGCTCTTAATTGCTTAGCTCACTTTTGAAACTTGCTTTCTGTGTTTGTATGGTTTGAAAAGTATTTGAAAAAATATTTCACTTTGACTTCGTAATGATTCTCGTTGGAATGTATACGAAGTGTTTGGAAATATTTGTTTGGAAAATGTTTAACTTTGTAATGATTCTTGTTGGAATGTATATAGAGTGTTTGTTTGAAAGATAGTTTTAAAATAAGTGTGAGGTGTGAAAAGTATTTTGATTGATTAGAGCAAGTGTCATACCCCAATTTTTGACCTAATATACCACCTTACATTTGCATCATTGCATCACTAACAATTCAGAATAGAATTAATCAGGTGTAGCATTCACAGGTCAAAATTAGGGTTTCATCAGATTTTCATCTGATTCAAGAGGCAACCAATTAGGGTTTGAGTGTTACTCATTTCATTTGACCTATCTTGATCAAAACATCAACCTTCAATCCTCAGATATCCAATTTTCTCATTAATCAATCGAGGATCGACCAATTAGGGTTTTGATCGAGCAGGAGTATTCTCTGATTTTTTGAGCAATGAATGACTTTTTGGCTAGAGATTGGTCATTATATCTTAGATACAACATCTTGACCTAATTTCTGGATTCAAAACATCACAGAAGTTCACAGACTTCATCACCAACAAACATCCGATGAAATTTCATCCACGTAAAAGTCAAACTTTGACTTTTGGTCAACTTTTTCAAGACAAAACCTTTTCCAACATCAAAATACTTCAAATGATCCATCATGATCATAAAAAATCAAAGAATTTGGAAAAGTCAACAAAAAGTCAAAATTTCCAACACTTAGAAAAATTTTCAAGTATTGAAATTTTGTACTTTTTCCAAACTTCATGTCATTTTTTCACATAGTCGCACTTTGATTTGGAAAAAACTCAAAACATGAAAGTTGTAGCCCTTGAAACAAGCTTTCCAAAATGTCCAAGAACTCTCAAATCCATGGAGTCTAGCTATACTTTTGAAATTGAAACATAAGGCTCCATAACCATGGATTTCAAGTTCAAAACTTCAAAATTATAGGTCATTTTGCAATTTCTTCTTCTAGAAGCAATGACACCTTGCCAAATTGAGTTTAGAACTGATAAATATCAGCTAGAAGTAATAATTGAAGAATAGGATCAAAGTTGGATTTTTGACACATGGTGAAAAAAGGAAGTTTCCTCTTAAGGCAAAAGGACTTTCTTGCCCTTTAAGGCAACTTTGATTTACCAATGTCATTCATTTGTGCCTAACATTTCAGAATCCATGGCCTATAAATAGAGGTATCATCTTCAAGTTCAAACACACCAAAGCCATGCAAGTACATGCTTTCTCTTTACTTTCTTGAAATTTAAGAAACATAGTGCATTTTGAGAAAACTTGCAATTTTGAAAATTAGTGAAAACCATGAAAAGTTTTGGTGTCAAACACATTTCATAATCAATATATAACTTGTTTGAAGCTTAAGATTAACACAAATCAAGATGAAACTCAGAATTACATGCCATGTTTCTAAAACTTGCAAAACTGCCATAACCATCGAATTTGGAGTTTTGCTTGAGCAACTTGAGTTTTGATCACTTGAACATCATCACCATACATCATATGAATGATCCAGACCCTTAACTTCCATCTGTAACAACTCTAACATCAAAATCCAGTTTCCATTTTGAGCTTATGCAGGTGGACTTGGGTAGCATGATCCAGGCATGCTCATGAAGTGCAGACCACTCCCACACCTTCCTTTGAGGCCGCTGGTGCTCAAACAATCATTAGAACACAGCTGGAAGCACTCAAATCCAGAAATCGATTCCAGCTTAAACAGGTAAGAACACGAAACTCAATCTCATGATTCTTTGATTCATTTTGAAAAAACTCTTGGCTGTTTTGTTTCTGCACCTAACACGATCATAAACCCTCAATCAATTGAAAAAATCATCAACCATACACAATTTCAATTAGGATTTTCATTTCTAGGGTTCTTCGTGTTCATCAGAAATTTAACCATGTTAGACAAAAAATAAATGAAATTAACAACTACCATCATATTCCTTGTTAAATTTCGCGCAAGTTTGGTGTTTACATCATCCATTTTCATTGAGAAACAAGGAATCTGGGTTTGAGCAAGGATTGAAGAAGAAGAAGAACAATTCGCGCGTGTTCTTATTTATTTTCAAATTCAAAAAATCCAATATAATATTAACACGTGGTTTTGGTTTCAATACACGAATGCATTCTTGCCCCAGCGGTTGCCAGCTCGCTCGTAGATCACTTTGCCACGTATGCCACCCACAGGTCCTGGGTTCAAACCTCCCATGGACCATTTTTTTCAAACTTGTCATGTTTTCTTCATATTTTTTTACAAACTTTGACATTTTTTTTAACCAATCAAAACTCCTCATTTTGAGGTGATTTTTTGTACACTTGTCAATAAATGTATCTATTTTATGATAGTGCAAAAATTTTCAGAAAAAACTTTCATCTGATTATATTTTAATCGAGCCGAAAATGTCACTTTGAGCACTTTTCAAAACCATTTTAAAAGGTGAATTTTTCAAACTTTCGAATTCCGATTCTTTTCAAAACTTCTCATAAATGAACTTCACATTTCAAAACACTTTCAAAATCATTCCTTCAAAACTTTTCATCAAACTTACATTTTTTTTACCATGATCGATCCGATTTAAACGATAAAACCGAATTCGTTTTCTCTCGAATTTCTTAATCGATCATGGGCCTCCCTCACGGTGTAAGTCCCAACATTCTTTTATGTACATGATTATTTCTTTGTACATATCAAACTCTCTTCAGATACATACGAATTTTTATCTGTACATAATACAGATACTTTTTATACTCAAGTACAGACAAACTTCGATCGTTTGTTTTCGCTTCACTTGTGTATTCACAAACCAACATTCTTTATGTACATACATATCTTTCCTTGTACATATCAAATTCTTTTCATACAAACTTTTATCTGTACATAATACAGATACCTTTTACAGACAAACTTCGATCGTTCTTTTCCGTTTCGTCTGTACATATACACTGAATACCATTGG